>CM016616.1:44169095-44788466 GCA_005393395.2 Gossypium australe
TAAAAGAAAAGAATAGAAATCAAACTTGTTCTTACCTTTGAAGAAATCGACAGCACCTAAGCATTAAGCCACTTGAGATATTCGGCTATGGCCTTAAAAGGCTTACTTCCGGCTTTGGAGGGATTAGAAAGAAAAGAGAAGGAAGAATAAAGATGGAGGATTCGGCTAGAACACAGCTTTGGCTAACAAAGAGAAGAAGAATAAAAACTGTAGGAAATTCGGCAGAGAGAGGAGAATTTGCTTAAGAAATTCGGCAAAGGAAAAGTGAATGAATGAATGGCCTCTCTTTTCCTTTTTATAGCCGAAATTACTAGGCTAGAGTCCCTTACTTGGCCACCACTCTTCTATTTTGATAGCTTTATCCTTTGAATTATCACAAAGTAAAAGAACTTAATCCAACAATTATCTCTTGAAAATAATCTAAAATAAATCTATTATTTATCCATCCTTTAGCCGAATTTTGAAGAGAACAAAACTCCCAAAATACAGCCTTGTGCCGTCCACCTCTCTACTCTTTGTAGCAAAATAGAATTTCTTTTATTTTCTCCCCAAGTGACTCAAACTCAGGCCCACTTGCATAGCTGGTGGTGTCACCTACCGGGGCATTAAGTGATATCTTCAGGCCACTTTTCAAAGCCTATTTGTGTGTCAAATTCCTCCTATTAATTTTACTAAGGCCACCTTGCCTTAGTTTCATCTTTTTAAACTTTAAAAATTGACATTTCCTTACATTTCCAAGTTTCCAAATATTTTCGTTTGCCTCCTTTAAACTTAACATTTCCTTACATTTCCAAGTTTCCCGAAATGTTTACTTTCCTCTTTTGAATCATTTCTAGATCATTTCCTTACATTTTCATACATTTCCTTACATTACCATACATTTCCATACATTTCCTTACATTTCCTTACATCTTAGGGTTCCTAAAACTCCTCATAACACATCCAACACACCCACTGAGCCCACTATCTCATGAATTACGCACGAACGCATAACCCCTAATCTAGGATGTTACAGTTCTACCCTCCTTAAAAATAATTTCGTCCTCGAAATTACTTACTAACAAACAATCGTACGGTCTAACTCACCACACTACGCTACTGCTGCGCACTCTGATCTTAAGAAACTATCATACTTTCTAGGCACATTCTCTTAGTTTACAATCAAGGTTCCATACACCTTACTAGCAACATAAGAATGAACTGACTTTACAACGAACAAGGCAATTAAGGTATTCCAGAACCACGTCCCCTAGAGTTCATTTCTACGATCGTGCTTTAATCTAATTAAGAAATTTTATGGATTTAGTCCTTGTTTCACTGATTATCCGCGAAGAAGTTTTATGAAAAAAATTTTAGGAGTGGTTCTTTCGTATTCATACATGCACACAGTCTTTACATTCATACATTCATCAATCAATTATGAACTTTCGTTCATTCAGAGAAATGTTGTAGTTTTCATTGTTGTTGTTTTTCCACTACCCAGGGGTATTTTCGTAATTTTCCCTACAGGGGTATTTTCGTAATTTTTTTTCAAAATAAGGTTCCTTGGTGGTTTTGTCAATAATGGTATTTTGGTAATTTTTGAAATCCCGGGGTATTTCGGGAATTTTGAAACTCGAGGGTATTTTGGTAATAAATCAGAGTAAATTTGTAAAGCTTAATAAATCAAGGGTATTTCCAAAATTTGCAAAACTTGAGGGTTCTTTTTGAGAATTTGTTTTCCAAATCGGTGATGTTGCAAAAATTTTGAAAATCAGGGTCAGTTTGGTAATTTTGTAAGTCAGGGGCAATTTCGTAATTTTCCAAAATCAAAGTATTTTGATATTTTGCAAATTAGGGTTTTTGGACTTGTTATAAAGTAATGAATTTTTTTTTGAATAAGAACTGTTGGTATTTTGAAAATTTCATAAACCAAGGGCATTTTTTGTAATTTTACCACTTGGGGTATTTTAGTAATTTTGTAAATCAAGAAATATTTCAGAAAAATTTTATGGGATAGCTTGTATAAATTAAAAGGGTAATTTAGTCATTTTAAAACTAGGGTTTCCATAAAAATGTGGCTAATCCCTTTCGGGTTTTAGTTAGGGGTTTAGCCCATGAATAAGTCCTCTTGGTTAGGGTAAACTAAAGCTACGCACCAGGTAGGATTCCTGCGAAGAGGAGGTGAGTCACTAGGACTGCTTAAATACCAGGCTCTTCCGGATCCAATCCTAGACATGCGCATAATGGTTGTCACACCCTAACTCGGCGACTTAGCCATAGGTTTGTTTAATTAGTCATTAAGTCTTATGTAATAGTTGGGGTAAACTAGTCCTAGGGTTCCAAATACTTATCATACTACTCTACGTGCCATTCCAGTTCTACCCTTCTACAATTCAGACTATAATTCACACAAAGGTTAGGGGTACTTACCTGGTGGACTTCGGGTCGGAGACTTAGGTGCCATGCCAGAAAACCTGGTTATCTTCAAAAACTCATTTGGGCTCGATTTGAAAATGTTTTGGGCCTTAAACCCCAGGTCGAGGGTTTGAAACTGGGCTCTGATACCAAATCGAAACACCCCAAACCCGGCCCACGAGCCTTGACCGGATCTGGTATGTTCCTCGATGTAAACCGGTTCAAATTCCTTTTGTTACTTAGGAAAAATTTGTGTATTTTGAAAGTAAAATGGTTTTGGGTTGGGCTTGAGTTAAAAACGAGTTTATTTGATTAAAAATCCTTTAGCTTTAGGTGACAAAACATTTAGGGTTGGTTTTGATAATAAATTTACTTAATCTTTCAATTAATAAATATTTGTAACATAATAAATCAAAGTGAAGTAAAGAAATTTCAACTATGGCCTTATTACATTAAATAATCCCAAAATAAACTTAAAATACTTAAAATAAAATAAAAGTCCAAATCGTAAATTTCTTGCTGTGCATGGCCATCCCTAAGCTTCTGCCGAGCTCGGTCCATTACTGTTCGTCACCTGAAAATAGTTCCCACAACGGGGTGAGTCAAATAGACTCAATGTGTACACAACACTAAGTCATAATATATTCAGGCATACATATGATACACATTCAAATCATAGAATACATTTAATGATGCATTCCCAACCCCAAACCTAATTAGCCATCCGCTACACTCCCCCGTACCAACCTGTACACCGTGGGGACTACTAAGTCGACCCTCCTTCCGCTACACTCCATATCGCGGTCTTAGGTCACCGCATTCGTGGTCTTAGGTCACCACGTTCAGATTACTGTGGTCTTAGGTCACCACATTCAGATTACTGTGGTCTTAGGTCACCACATTCAGATATCACGGTCTTAGGTCACCGTGTTCGTGGTCTTAGGTCACCACATTCACTTCCCCTTTCAAAAACCAATATGCCCCATTTTATAATATGCATTAATATGCCAGAGTTCACATTCTTATCATATTCTCATGTTACAAATAACATTTTTCATATTCCTAGTAGGAGTAGGAAACGTACCTGAGTACTTAGTACCATAACATGGTACCTTAGCCACTTTCATATTCTTAATATCACATATATATATTTAATCATACATAGCCATAAAACATATTAAAAATTAGTGTGGGGTACACACCTGATTTGCTTTAGTAAGTTCACTCCAAATCCCGAAAAGCTTGATCTAATGCCTTAGATCTTAAATCTCTACATTTAATCAATCATTTAATACTTAGTAAAGAGCCATTCGGCCATAAATCCAAATCCTAGTAGGATTAGTACACTAAAACTTACCTTGTTGCCGATTGACTTAAGAATCAAGTCCCGAAACTTTGTTGTATTCCTTCTTGTATTCGGCCAAACATTAAATCACATCCCAGGTTAGTTTTGGCTTCTTAAGCAATTATGAAATAGATCTAGATATCAAAATAAGCCTTGGCCGAATGCTATAGACACTTACCTTGTGGATTTTAAATCTCGAAACTCACCGAATAACTAGGGAACACGCGACCTATGGTGTACCTTCGGGAAAAGAACTTCTCCTTCCTTGTAGTCAACACTTAGTAAATCCCGAAAGATCTCTTCAAAGTTTCGGCAACAAGAATATTGATGGGATTAGTCCTAAATTTCGACAAATCTAAAAGAAAAGAATAGAAATCAAACTTGTTCTTACCTTTGAAGAAATCGACAGCACCTAAGCTTGAAGCCACTTGAGATATTCGGCTATGGCCTTAAAAGGCTTACTTCTGACTTTGGAGGGATTAGAAAGAAAAGAGAAGGAAGAATAAAGATGGAGGATTCGGCTAGAACACAATGTATTTCGGCTTTGGCTAACAAAGAGAAGAAGAATAAAAACTGTAGGAAATTCGGCAGAGAGAGGAGAATTTGCTTAAGAAATTCGGCAAAGGAAAAGTGAATGAATGAATGGCCTCTCTTTTCCTTTTTATAGCCGAAATTACTAGGCTAGAGTCCCTTACTTGGCCACCACTCTTCTATTTTGATAGCTTTATCCTTTGAATTATCACAAAATAAAAGAATTTAATCCAACAATTATCTCTTGAAAATAATCTAAAATAAATCTATTATTTATCCATCCTTTAGCCGAATTTTAAAGAGAATAAAACTCCCAAAATACAGCCTTGTGCCGTCCACCTCTCTACTCCTTGTAGCAAAATAAAATTTCTTTTATTTGCTCCCCAAGTGACTCGAACTCAGGCCCACTTGCATAGCTGGTGGCGTCACCTACCTGGGCCGTAAGTGATATCTTCAGGCCACTTTTCCAAGCCTGTTTGTGTGTCAAATTCCTCCTATTAATTTTCTTAAGGCCACCTTGCCTTAGGTTCCTCTTTTTAAACCTTAAAAATTGACATTTCCTTACATTTCCAAGTTTCCAAATATTTTCGTTTGCCTCCTTTAAACTTAACATTTCCTTACATTTCCAAGTTTCCCGAAATGTTTACTTTCCTCTTTTGAATCATTTCTAGATCATTTCCTTACATTTCCATACATTTCTTTACATTTCCATACATTTCCATACATTTCCTTACATTTCCTTACATCTTAGGGTTCCTAAAACTCCTCAGAACACATCCAACACACCCGCTGAGCCCACTATCTCATGAATTACGCACGAACACATAACCCCTAATCTAGGATGTTACACTAGTAATCCTGTCTCGAGAGGCAGACCACCTCGTCACCCCGGCAATATAAGTGGTAGTCGAAGTACTACCAGGGATACAGTAGTTAAATCTAAGCACGGGCACCGACAAGAACATATGTAACGCCCTAAAAATTAGGGGTTTGTAGTTTTGTTTAAATTCCATGTTGTGATTGGTTGGCTAGTTATTTGAGTGTATTTGGGGGTTTCAAGGTGGCCTGGGTTTGAGTCAGAGCTGTGGAAAAGTTTTAGTTTTTGCTCATAAAGGCAGCTAGCAGTTAGAAGTAGGACTTATGTATGATTATGTGTGTTCATGTGACACAAAATGAGCATGAAACCTAGTGGTTGTGGCGTCACTGGGATAATAAGGAGGAGTGGGGTTCGAATCCCATGAATAGCAATTGGGGACTTTTATTTTATGTCATGGGAGTGGAAGAACTGGAGTTCGGATCAAACTCTACAAGGGAGGTTGAGGACTTGGTCAAATATTTCAAATGGAAGGTATGGAGCAATATTAGAAGATTTTGGTGGAGAAAATCGGGGAAGTGATTTGTGTGGGAGTGTTGGCCAAATTTGGAAGTGTGGCTAAGTGATAAATTTTGGTAGAGGGGTGTCATTTGGAGCATTTCGGCAACCTTGAGTGTTAGAAGAAACTGAAAATTCCCTTTTTCCTTTTGGGTTTCTTATTGTTCATCTCGGGATTTATTTCTTCCTCGGCATCTCGTGCAAACTTTTACCATTCGGGTTCATCATTCTTTCCTCTTTCACCTAATATTTTTCTATTGATGCAGACCCTCTGCTAAATTCACTTCTTCTCCCTCCCTCTTTCCTTCTTCACTTTTTGCTATTTGCCGAATTGATAGGCCTCTTCTCTTACACCCTATTCCCTTCTTTTCATCATTGTCTCACGGTTGTCGCCTACTTGTTGTCGAACCCTCTTTTCTTCTTTCGGTTCTCCTTTGGCCTAACACACAACCTTTCTTTCCTCTCATTCTTCTCTTTAAACTAGCCAAACATTAAGCCGCGATTCTTTTGTATAGGTCGAATCTATTAGGGCCTAGGCATCTTTTCCTTTCTGTTCTAACCGTTCCCGAAACTTTTCGATTCGTAGGGGGTGGTGACTAAATCTAGGTTGGTTTTCTGCTTATATGATTCTTGCTAACACTCTATTTTTTGTCAGATATTGCTAAGAACTCGTTTTCCTTAGCCACGGAATAGGGCTGATTACCGTTGCACTGTGAGAGATCGTGTCTCATGGTAAGTGAAGTTAGTTGAGTAAAGTATATCAATATTATGGATTATCAAAGGTTGAGACTAACTAATGGTCAATTGTTATCATAGGTGCCTCAGAAAGTGTCTCAAACCGCAATCCATAACAGGTGTGTAATCGTACACCCCTTACCATACTGTGCAAACACTGGATACTATGTCTCTCGTTTCTGTGCTACTGTGTATCGGTAAAAGCTGAAAAGCCGTATTTTCGGCATTTGAGAACACTTGAGCGTGCGAACTCTTGTAGGGATAAATCGTGCCACAATCGATGGTGTTAGATTGTAGAGGCCGCCATAGACGTTCTCGTGGGCTTAGGTCATAATGGGCCTCGATGGGCCGTGTGGGCCCAATGGGCCCAACATGGGTAAAGTCCCCGGTAAAAAGATAACAATGAAATGGGCTGCGAAGTTCGCATAACCACGACCGATATTGGGTTATGTGGACCATACGAATATGTGGGCCCACTTGGGTCGAAAATTGGGCTTTGGGCCCAATTGCACCGTTTCAACCAAAAAAGGTATCTGTGTCGCTCGAGGCGACTGTAAGCCTTCGAAAAGGCCGTTATAAAACTAAAATTACCGAAATACCCTCGATGGATAAAATTACCGAAATACCCTCTATGGGTAAAATTACCGAAATACCCTCTATGGGTAAAATTATCGAAATACCCCTAAGGGGTGAAATGACCGTTTTACCTCTAACCGACCAAATGATCATTATACCCTTAGTGGTAGTATAAGGGATGTATGTGTATTTTGTATGAATTATTATAGTTGTAATATACTGCATACATGGGTTATATATATGACACGACATGCTACATGGGTTGGGTTTTGTATTTTGGAGGAGGCACTGTACTGGTGGCTATGCCACGTTTTACTGACTTAGTGGCTTTGACACGTATACTGATTCTAGTGGCTCGTATACTGTTATTAGCAGCTTTGCTGTGTTGATATTAGCAGCTCAGCTGCGTTATTGGTGTGTAGGGCTGGGTGGGTCGACTTGGTCCCCACATGGTGTGTACGGTTGGTACGGGTGGTGTGATGGATGGACTGGGCTGGGCTGCATTCTGTTTGCATTGTCATGATTTTGGGCTTAAACCCACTCCGATACTGAATGGCTTAGGCCCAGACTGATACTGAATAGGGTTTAGGCCTAGACTGTTACTGTTATGGGGGATTACACACTGAGTTCTCTTAACTCACCCTTTCCTTTAACTGTGCAGGTAACCTTCAGCCGTAGAGGATTTGGATTTGAGAGGCACTCAGAAGTGGCCACATGCTTGCAACATTTTAAATTTAAACTTAGTTATTTCATGTGTTTTTAATATGTTGGGTTAATGTTTTTATAATAAGGCCTTTTTGGGGATTTTTAACTTTCATTTGGTATTTTCTTTTGATAACTATCTGCTAGGCTAGGAAACACAGTTTTAAAACGATAACGGTTTTAAAGTAAATCACGGTTTCCAAAACTTAAAGTGACTCTTTGAATACGCATCCAAATATTTAATCCTGTTTAATAAACGTTTTGATCAATAAGGAATAATGTGTTTATGATTTTACTATCTTAAACGTCTCAAAGTGAACTAACGTTTAGTATTGAGTTTTTATCGCATTAGCCATTTTTCAAACGTCACTTGATGTGACACGTCAGATTCGGGCCTAACGTCTAGGCTGGGTTTGGGGTGTTACAACATATGCTATTTGTGCTAGAGAAGATGCCTCTGCACCAGATGTCATTACTAGTACATTTTCTCTACTTAATACTGATATTACTGCATTGATTGATCCTGGTTCCACACATTCATACATATGCACGAACTTAGTGTCTGTTAAAAATTTACCTGTTGAATTCACTGAATTTGTGGTTAAAGTTTCAAACCCCCTAGGCTAGTGTGTTATGATCGATAAAGTCTGTAAAAACTGTCCGTTGATGGTAAAAGGTTATTGCTTTTCGGCTGACTTGATGTGATTTTGGGAATGGATTGGTTAACCCAATATGATTTAGTGGTGAAATGTAAGCAAAAATATATTGTATTGAAATGTGAGAGTGTTGAATTACTCCATGTTGAATCTGAAAAACTGGATGGATTACCTAATGTGATTTCAGCAATATCAGCACAGAACTATGTCAGAAAGGGTTATGATGGTTATCTTGCATATGTGTTGGATACTAAAGCATCTGAGTCGGAGATTCAGTCAGTGCCAGTTGTATGTGAATTTCCTGATGTATTCTCAAAAGAGTTACCTAGTTTACCACTAGATAGAGAAGTGAAATTCTCTATAGATCTTGTTCCGGGTACAACACCTATATCCATAGCACCTTACAAGAGGCTCCTACTGAACTAAAAGAGTTGAAAGCACAGTTGCAAGAATTGATTGACAGAGGTTCTGCTTGACCTAGTTTCTCACCTTGGGGTGCGCCGGTTCTATTTGTAAAGAAGAAAGATAGATCCTTGAGGCTGTGCATTGATTACAGACAACTAAACAAAGTTTCAATAAAGAACAAGTATCCATTGCCTCGTATTGATGACTTGTTTGACCAGTTAAAATGTGTCACTGTATTTTCAAAAATTGATCTCCCTTCTGGTTACTATCAACTATGGGTAAAAGATGCAGATGTGCCCAAGACAGCTTTTAGAACCATGTATGGACACTATGAGTTTCTTGTGATGACATTCGGTTTGACAAATGCACTTGCAGTGTTTATGGACCTAATGAACAAAATTTTCAGCCCATATTTAGATAGGTTTGTGGTGGTATTTATAGATGATATTTTGTTTTACTCCCGATATGAAAATGAACATGCTGAGCATTGAGAATAGTGTTGCAAACTCTATGAAGAAACAATTGTATGCCAAATTTAGTAAATGTGAATTTTGGCTAGGGAAGTTAGTTTTCTTGGGCACATAGTATCTACTGAAGGTGTCAGGGTAGACACCGAATAAAATATCAGCCATTGTAAATTGGAAGCCACCGAAGAATGTGTCTGAAGTCTGAAGTTTTTTGGGACTAGCTGGTTATTATCGAAGGTTTGTAAAAAAAATTTCATAGCTTCTCCGATGACTCATTTGTTACAGAAAGATGTAAAGTTTGAGTGGTCTGATAAATGCCAGCAGAGTTTTGATAGATTAAAAGATTTATTGGTAGAAGCACCAGTGTTAGTTCAGCCTGAATCGGGTAAAGAATTTATAATTTATAGTGATGCAATGTTAAATGGTTTAGGCTGCGTTTTGGTGCAAGAAGGTAAAGTAGTAGCCTATGCTTCAAGACAGCTAAAGCCACATGAAAGAAACTACCCGACATATGACCTTGAATTGGCAGCCATAGTGTTTGCATTGAAAATCTGGCAGCATTACTGTGAAAAATGTCACATATTCACTGATCATAAAAGTTTGAAATATTTGATGTCACAGAAATATTTGAATTTGGGACAGCGCAGGTGGCTTGAATTACTGAAAGATTATGATCTTGTTATTGACTATTAACCGGGAAAAGCTAATGTGGTGGTAGATGCTTTGAGCGGAAAATCTCTATATATCTTGTGAGCAATGAATATCTAATTGTCATTATCTGATGGTTCAACCATAGCTGAGTTAAAAGCTAGAGCAATGTTTTTGCAGCAGATCTCTGAAGCTTAGAAAAATGATAGTAACTTGCAAGCAAAACGGATACAAAGTGAATCAACTCCTGACTCAGAATTTTAGATCGGGACTGATGGTTGTTTGTTATTCAGAGGCAAGTATGTGTACCGAAAAGTTCAAAACTAGTACAGAAGATTCTAAATGAAGCTCATAATGGTAACATGTCTATTCATCCTGGTAGTAATAAAATGTACAATGATCTAAAAAAGATGAAATTAGTGACTAGGAATAAAATGAGATATTTCTAAGTTTGTATCTAAATGTTTGGTATGTCAGCAAGTAAAAGCTGAACATCAATTGCCTTCTAGACTATTACAGCTGGTTACGATACCAAAATGGAAATGGGAAAGAATTACTATGGATTTTGTATAGGGGTTACCCCTGTCTCCAAAGAAGAATGATGCCATTTGGGTAATTGTCGATCGATTGGCAAAGTTGGCACACTTTATTCTGGTACGTATGGATTTTTCCTTGGATAGATTGGTTGAATTATATGTCTCTGAGATTGTCAGATTGCATGAAGTGCATGTCTCCATTATTTCAGATAGAGACCCTCGGTTTACATCTAGATTCTAGAGCAAATTGCAAGAAGCTCTAGGTACTCAATTACATTTTAGCACTGCATTTCATCCCAGACTGATGGCCAATTTGAATGAGTAATACAGATTTTAGAAGATATGCTTTAGTGTTGTATACTTGAGTTTGAAGGTAACTGGGAAAAATATTTGCCTTTAGTTGAATTTTCTTATAATAATAGTTATCAGTCCAATATCAAAATGGCACCGTATAAAACTTTATATGGTCGCAAATGTAGAACTCCATTTTATTAGACAGAACTTAATGAGAAAAAGTTACACGAAGTACACTTAGCCCGTGAAATCGAGGAAAATGTGAAAGTAATCCGAGACAGTTTAAAAGCAGTCTATGATCGTCAAAAGTCCTATGCTGATCTTAATGAAAAGAAATAGAATTTCAAGTCGATGACAAGGTATTCTTGAAAGTATCACCGTGGAAGAAAGTTCTCTGGTTTGGTCGTACAGGAAAACTGAGTCCAGGGTTCATTGGGCCATATGTGATTTAAGTGAATGTGATAAAGATGCTAATGCCTAGATTAAATCAAGGTAAGAATATAAACATGTATGCCATGTTGAATGATGAAAATTGCTTAATTTAAAGGCTTGAATTGGTTGGTACTTGTATGTAAGCATTAGTGTAGGTCATTGGTGTGATTTTTTGGTGAGAAATGAAGCTAGAAATGGCTTTATTTAGTCCACATGGCTAGACACACAGGTGTGTGTCTTGACCGTGTGTGACACACGGCATGGTACATGGGCGTGTGGTTAGGCCGTGTGTCCCTTGCACCTAAATTTTGAGAAACAGAATGCTCAGAATTGAGTACATGGCCTAGAACACGGGTGTGTGTCTCAGCCGTGTGTGCTACATGGCCTGGAACACGGGCGTGTGTCTTGGCCATGTGAAATCTACACCTAATTTCAAAAGAATTTAATTAACCACAAGGCCTAGCACACGGGCGTGTGGCATGGCCCTGTGCACAAGTCAAAGAGTTACATGGGATCGAACACGGCCTATAGCTTGTATTGGTTGAAAAATTCTTAGAGTTTCCGATTAAGTCCCGACTCAATTCTAATGCTTGTATTTGGCCTCGAGGGTCCATTTGAGGGACGATATCAATAATCTCGATTAATGAATAGTAATTTACATGAATTATTTGTAAATTTTCTGAAAGTTCTGGTAATGGTCCATAACCCTGTTTCAGCGACGGATACGGGTTAGGGGTGTTACAGGAGGAGTTAAGGTTATTTTCATATGAGAATGTCGAGATTTATAAAGAAAAGACTAAGAGATGGCATGACAAATGTATAAAACCTCGTGAATTTAGAGAAGGTCAAAGAGTTTTGTTTTTTAATTGAAGGCTAAGGCTATTTCCTGGGAAGCTCAAATCCTGATGGACTGGACCTTACACCATTCACAAAGTTTATCCGTATGGAGCAGTACAATTGCATGATAACAAAGGAGCTACATTTAAAGTTAATGGTCAACGTCTCAAACACTATTGGGATGGTGAAGTTGAGCGAGTTGAAACTTCATTCAATTTAACAGACCCTTTATTTTTTTCATATATTTAATTTAAAGAAATGGCATACTTCACTTTGCTTCAGGGCCCAAGTTAAATCTAAAGCAAACCTGGAGGGTCGTTATGTTCAAGGTTGCATAACAAAACATGATCTTGAGAGGTTAGTGAAAAATGTTGAACTACTGAACCAGATTAAGCTAAATGAGCCAAACGAACCAGCATCTGATAAGTCGTCAACAAAATCTATGTCGAAAGTTGACTCAGTAAATGAGACAGAAAAATCAGAATCTAAAGAGGAACCAAACAACCTAACCAACCAAATGTTGCTGAACTAGTGGAGCCAAGTATTAATCCTAAGCTGACTGTTCCAATACCCACTTCTTCGAACACTACGAAGAAATCAAAATTTTCAATTATGATGGATATGTGGAAATTCATGCATAACCAACAATAGGCTTATTGGAGATATGCAAAAATTAGATATGGTTCTATACGAAATACTTTTAAGTATATCATTAATTGTTTTGTTCTTAAGTTTCCAAATCATATCTTCAAGACATGGCAAGAAAATCTTGTGGGGTTAAGTGAGACCAAGGCAAAGAAAAAGGCCATGGAAGATTACACGAATTACAAGAATGGAAATTTTTTTCTTAGTATTTATTTTTAGGGATTTATATATATATATATATTCTTAGCTAGTATTTTGCTTTCACACAATAAGTAGAAAATTGCGAGCATAAATTAAGCTTAACGCCTCTTCTCTAATAAAAAGAGAAGTAGTGTGGTAATGTGAATGAACATGTCTAGGATTTGATTGTTGAAAAAGACTTGGTACTTATGCAGTCTTCATGACTCAGATCTCTTTTCTTTCAATCCTACCTGGTGTTGAGTTCTCATTCATTACTTTGGTTACACAATGAGGACATTGTTTCATTTTAAGGAGGGAGGTAGGGCAATATTTGCATAAATTTAATTTTTCTTAAGTATGTTTCAATGTTTATGTAACACCCTTAACCCGTATCCGTCGCCGGAATAGGATTACAGAGCATTATCGTAAAAAACGTAACTTAAAATCATCAATTTCTAAACATTTCATAAATCATAACATAATTCATTCAAAAACATGCTTATTGTTTTTTATTTTAGCCCTCAAGGCCTTAGAAATGCTTTCGAATCGATTCGGGACTAAACCGTAAACATTTAGAATTTTATGGAAAAAGATGGAAAATTTCACACTACAGGGGTCACACGGCTATGTGGCCAAGCCGTGTGACTCACATGGTTGAGACACCTGCCCGTCTCTCATGCCGTGTGGACATTCGAAGTAGGGACACACAGCCATGTCCCAGTCCGTGTTTGTGCCCGTGTAACTCTCTGACTTAGGTCACATGGCCAAGCCACACGCCCGTGGGCCAGACCGTGTAACTCTCGAAATAGCCTCACAAGCCCGTGTGCCAGGCCGTGTGCTAGGCCGTGTAATTGCTTGACTTGTAACCCTTTGAAACCTATAGGGGACACATGGCCATGTTGCTTGGCCTTGTGTCACACACAGTTGAGACACACGCCCATGTCTTAGACCGTGTGGACAAGAAATAGGCCAATTTCAAGCCACTTCTTTCACCCAAGTTAAGCTCACACCTACAACCCATTTGCACAACCATTCAAGCTTCAGACATACCTAAAACATGCATAATAAGGCTAATTCAATATAGCATCTTCCATACAACCAATATGCCAAAAGGCACCTCAACCACAACAATTAAATATACTTACACATATGCATGATTTAGCCATTCACCAACCATACATTTCTAATCTATCTCCTCACCAAACTTACTACAATGACCACATGCCAAAATCACATTCAAGCATACTAAATTGGTCATTCAAAACATAACTTTACTTGACCATTTCAACACCAACCATCAAAGCATTAGAATGCCAAAAGTTCATCAACCATAAAACCACATTTACAAGCCATACATAATGACTATCTTATCAAACACAATTCACTTGTACATGCCATTATAACCATGACTTAAAACATCAAAATCTACCGAAGGAGTCACGGGATAGTTTGATAGGTCTTTGATGAGCTTCCAAACTGATCGAGCTTCCGATAATCTATAAAACATTGAAAAGAAAAACAACGTAAGCATATATTGCTTAGTAAGTTTGTAATTCATGAACAAAGCTTACCATTTCAAAGCATAATCATAAAATAGATATGATCAATCCAACACAAGCTTGGCACAAGCCTAAGCATCACCAACATCACAGGTTAATGCTTAATCACATAACTTAGCAAAATTCATCACATGGTAAGGTAAATTTCATAATCATAAGACATATGAGTTTATACTTTCATAAAATAGCTATACATACTTTGATCATCAATACTTCATATCTTTCTATAATTTCATAGTGTATTCCTGTTGAACCACTTAAAATAATACCATATACACGGGAAGCTCACACAAAGTGTGCTAACACATGGTCAAAATCATTCCTTTCCTTTTCCTTTACATAACCGCTCATACGAGCCACAAATGGGCCTACTCACACAAGCTGACGGTCAGAACGTAGCTACCTGATGCCGCTCACACAAGTTGATGAGTATCCACAACAAATTTCGGAACTCAGCCATCAATAGGACGTTTAGGACCAACACCTGAAACATGGTAAGCCTAATGACATGTCATTTGTATCCTAAATATTCCTAAGGTTCAAATGAGGCTCGATAGTCATCATAACATCGTTGGATTTTTTTCAAATAAAAATATGATAAATAACATAATAGCATTTAAATCAAATACATTAAACTGCTATTTAAACTTATGAACTTACCTCGATCACAAAAATGACGAAATAGGACCGACTAGTCCGATCAATATTCAATATTGAATCCATACGAGACTTAACTTGATCTAAATAATCAAATCCAATCCATTCAATATTCATTCTATTCAATTCAGTCCAAAATACACACTTTTACCCCTAATATTTTAACTTCTTTACAATTTAGTCCTTAAGCCCGTAAATTGAAATTCATACAATTTCATCCACATACAATGCTAGCAAAATTCAATATACATTCATAGAAACTCATACAATTCATTATTTCAGAATTTCACCTTGTATTTTACACATTTACAACTAAATCCTTAATTGACATTTTCAACAAAAATCACTTTAAAAGTTGTTTAATTATCAACAAGGATTCATTTTCTTCCATCAAACATCAAAAACCACATGTATACATTCATGGAAAAACCCTAACCTTTTAATAGTTTTGCAAATTAGTCCCTAGGCTAGCTAGATTAAGTTACAACGATCTCGAAAACATAAAAATCATTAAAAACAGGATAAAAAAATCATACCATGGAAGCAATAGATGGTAGCCGAACTTCCAAGCCCTAAAAATGGCTTTTTATCTCTTCAAGAATCGGTGAAGAAACAAGTAAAAAAAAATGATACCATATTTTTCTTTAGTTTAATTAAACTTATTTACTTAATTACCTTTTTAACCTTGGTTTTTAACTTAAAATTCACCTATTTAATGTCCATCTTTGTCCACTCAATATAAAAATGGTCTAACTACCACACAAATCCCTCAACCATTTAATTTCATAGTCATTTGATACCTTTAACTTATAGAACTCTAATTTTGCACCTTTTACAGTTTAGTCATTTTTACTTAATTAAGCATGCAAGCGTCGAAATTTCATAACAAAATTTTTATAAGACCTTACTAATATTCCGTAGACATTAAAATAATAATAAAATAAATATTTTCACATCGAATTTGTGGTCCCAAAATCACTGTTTTGATTTCACTGAAAACGGGTTGTTACAGTTTACACATAAGTATGCTGAAATAAAATGATGTTTAGAGAAAATTTTTGTTCAGAAGTTGCCTTAAATGCAAGTATGATTTCTGATTTTATCTGATTTTTTTTATGTTAACTTAAGTTATGGAATGCTTGTATGTTCTTTAGTATTATGTAGTCTTTGCCATGAAAATTTAATTTCCTTGGAAATAGACATGCATGAAGGTTTAAGCCTTTAGAATTGACTTAGCAACTTTTTTGAGGCAAAATCCTAGGAGGCATAAGAATTTAAACATGATATAGGTACATTTTCTTTGGATTGTTTGAGCCTTCCAAGCCTACCTTATCAATTTAACTCTTGAAACTTTAATTTGAGCTAAATGGCCTACTTTATTGTGAGTTACCTACATCATAAGCTATATTACCATCTTTTTAAGTTTTATCCTATTCTTTTACACCAATCTTAACTCTACTTGTCTTGGTGATCAAAATTTGAGGAAAAATTCAAAAAGATGTACATGTTCTCCATTTGATTCATGGTTCTAGAAAAAAGAAAGAAGCAAAGAAAATTTTGCTCAAAATTTGAAAAAAATTGTTGAGCATGAGTTCAAATTAAGTTTAGGGGTGTTCAAAAGACCCATTCGTAGGAAAGTTGTGCCGCAAAAAGATCCAAGAAAAATTTAGGGTCAAGATTATTGAACCTAAAAATTCACTTCTCTTTATCCTTACCTTTAGTCTTGCCTCATTAAAACCATATAAAAGACCTATTGATTTGGATAATTACGTTGACCACATTAGTGGAGAGAAATTCCTAAGTTCAACATATGAATACCACTAATTAAACCTTGTGATCTTTTTGTCTAAATTGATAGGGAAACTTTGTTGAATGGTGAATATTACATATGACTTTGAAATGTATGCACTCTATGATTTATGTTAGCATTTCCTTATACTTAGTATAAAATTTTGAAATAATGTTTGCATACGAGTGACTTATTAACAGAAAGATTTTGTAAGCATAACTTTGTTATTGTATGATTATGTGCAAAAGTTCATTCTACTTAAACATATTGCAAGATTGCCTTATCAAAATTTTTGCTTTGCATGAAACATTACTCAGGACAAGCAATGGATTAAGTTTGGGGGTGTGATAAATCTAATTATATAGACTTATTTACCATCTTTTTACTTAATATTTGTGCAAATTTCGAGTATAGTGTTAGAAAATTATATGAATTGAATTCATATTAAGACATTAAGCATGATTTTAGCAAGTTTGTAATTTTATTAATTTTTAGAGTTAATTTTCCATTAAATTAAGTTACTTTGCTACATGTTTAATAAATTGCTTAATATATTGTAGTGGGACCTTGGAATTAACTAACATGGGAGAAAATTAAATGTCACACATGAACAAGTCATATGGATGGCTAGAGCATGATTGAGATCATAAATTTGACCTTGATCCAATTGAAGTTGGTTACTAGAAAGAAATCTAATTGCGTCTTAAATTGGGTTACAAAATCGTCCATCAATGGGAAGAGAAACACGAATTCAACAAGCACCAAGAGTAGCCCAAAAATCATGTTTTGGGATTATTAAATTGAGGTCCTTATACTTGCAAAAAGATCACAAATTATCCCCCAACTTCCACTACCAAAATGGTCCAACCCATTCCATGAATCACGAGAGAATCGATCAACAAATCAACAACTTCCCAACCATCCATCCCACAGTTCATGGCCGACCATGAGAATGAGAAAATCAAGGGATTTTCATGCAATCTTCAACAACCTCTCAAGCCCTCCATCCACTATAAATACCACCTTTCTCTTCCTCATCCCACATCTAGCATCCCTCATCACTCATTTCTCTCTTCACTTTCCTCTCCTTTTCACACATAAAGCCATCCATTATCCTCATTCCCCTTAGCTAGCAATTCCTTGAGAAAATTCTCTCTAGGCCGGCCACCTTGAGGAGCACTTTGCGAAGGAGCAAACACAAGGATCGGAGGAAGCCACTGCAATCAATTTCTAAAGGACTACCAAAATCATTTAGAGTGTAACACCCCCAAACCCGACCTAGAAGTTAGGCCCAAATCTGGCGTGTCACATTGAAGAGTTTTTTCGGAAACTATGCTTTCATTAGAAACCCTTTTTACAACTTAAAACTTTTTGCTATTCAAAACCTCAGATTTCGCTTGCTTATTTTCAAAACGTTGTTTATTAGAAATCATTCTTGGAAAACATTATTATCTTTAAAACCTTGTTTGTTGCGGAAACCTTAATTTAAAATAGTTGCGAATGAGATATTTTGAAAAATAGTAGTTATTTCTGATAAATCGTGTTCTACTTTTAGCAATTATAAAACAATCAATGAAATCCCAAAACTTAAAGTTCAGAAATCTTAAGGCCTTATTACAAAATTTATAACCCAACAAATTAAACCAAAATAAAAATAGGACGTGTACTTTAAAGCCAATCGGATGTGCGGTCACCTCTGAGTCCCTCGCAGCTCTGATCCGTCTAAGGCTGAGGATTACCTGCACAGTTAAAAACGGGGTGACTTTATGAAAACTCAGTGTGTACCCCTTTACTAGAGTAACAGTCAGTATACAGAAGCAGAAACCTAAACAGTCTGGGCTGAAGCCCTTTCAACAGTCACAGTACAGTATAGATCAGAGCATACGTGGGTCAAAGCCCACGACGAAATTATTTGGGTCATAGCCCATAACAGTATCAATTGGGCCTAGCCCAAACCAATAACAGAACAAGCGGCCTAAGCCCAGTACAGTGACAGTTCTCATAAACAGATATGCAATAGTATGAGGATGCATCCGAACCCAGTTCAGCCATCACACCACCCGTACCAACCCTAGACACCATGTGGGGACCAAGTCGACCCACCCAGCCCTACACACCAAGAGCGTAGCCGAGCTGCTAATATCAACGCAGCAAAGCTGCCAGTAACAGTATACGTGGCAAACCACTAAATCAGTAAAACGTAGCATAGCCACCAGTACAGTACTTCCTCCAAAATACAAATCCCAACCCCATGCAATATGTCGTGTATGTCATGCTCAATCATTGCTCATGTATGCAAAATGGCCATGCTCGGTAACAGTCATCTAAACATATATTAACAGCATATCAGTCAAACGTCCACAATCAAGTCAGTTAAACTCATAGTTATGCAATCACAGTTAAACTCATAGTTATGCAATCACAGTCAAATCAGTCAAATTCACAATCTAAATCAGTCATTTACCTATAAGGGCAAAATAGTCATTTTACCCTATAAGTGTATCTCGGTAATCCTACCCTTCAGGGGTATTTCGGTAATTCTACACATAACTAATCCATGTATGCAGTGCATCTCAAACATAATCAATCATACAATTAACATATACAACACTTGTACTACCCCGAGGGTACAACGGTCATTTAAACGGTTAAGGGTAAAACGGTCATTTCGCCTCGTAAGGCCATCTCGGTTATTTTACCCGTGAGGGTATTTCGGTAATTTCATAAGCTGAGGGTATTTCAGAAATTCTATAAACCATGGGTATTTCAGTAATTTTGTAAACCAAGGGGAATTCAGTAATTTTGTAAACCAAGGGTATTTCAGTAATTTCACAAATCAGGGGTCTTTCGGTCATTTTGTCAACCCCTCAGAAGGTCTACAATCGCCTCGAGCGACTCGAGTATTCCAAACAGAGATAATGATTCGAATGGGCCTAAGGCCCATTCTCGGCCCAAGTGGACCCTAGCCACATATATGAGATTCACATAGTCTAGTTGTAACACCCCAAACCCGGCCCAAACACCATGACCGGATCTGGCATGCCACTAAGGAGATTTTAAAAGTTGTCGCAAATTTGGGAAATATTTTTTTCTTGAGTATAGCCTTTTAATCGGGAAAACTAAATGGTTGAATAATTTGTAAAAGATATACATTTTATATTAATGCCTTAGTGAATTAGAAACCGAAATTTGATAGATGCCTTAGCTTAATTAAAACGTAAAGTCCAAATGTTTGATAGTAATAAAAGCCAAAATAAAACTGGAAAATATAAAGCTAATGGCCCAAGGCCTTATTACAATGAAATAAAAACCCAACTATACCAAAATGTTAAACATAAATAAATAAAATAATGTCTGTAGCAGTATCCAAAATAATCTCATGCATGGCCACCTTGCGTTCCTCTCCAGCCCGGTCCGATGCTTTAAGTGTCTCCTGTAAAATGTTAAATAATAGGGTGAGTGACGAGACTCAGTGTGCAACCCTCATGCACCATCAGATTGGGCCTTAGCCCCACAGAACATATATCAAAACATGAAATAATAGAAATTATGCAAAGCCCAACCCAATCCTAGGTTTCCATCCGCTACACACCACCCTTACCTGCCATTCACACCATTGGGGATTTCTACAATCAACCCACACCGCTACACCATCGATGGCAGTCATGCTGCAGTTAGCTGCTCATCGTCAGATCATGGCAATAGCCACTACAACAGATCATGGCAAAAAGCCACTACAACAGATCATGGCAAAAGCCACTACAACAGATCATGGCAAAAGCCACTACAACAGATCATGGCAAAAAGCCACTACAACAGAACACTTCCCCTTTCATCAATCATCCAACCCCACGCAATCACAGAAATCGGCATACATACAAAACATATCATCAGTAGAAACATTCAATTACGAATGACAGAGATCACTAACCTGGTGATTCGCTTTTACTCTCCTCAGGTTTTCAACTGTTATGCCGGGATTTCGGCATTTAACAGAGTATAAGCAGATTTAATAACACATATTAGCAGACAATCTAAATGGTGTGAGAAGTTACACACCTGATAACACGTAGTACTACTCTCTATGTCGATACCCTCACTAATCAGATCTACTGCCCTTTGTCTACAAAGCCGGAAGAACGCGAAGATAAGGCCTCTCCTATATTCGGCCAAGGGTTAGTGTTTTACCCGAATTATACGTTTAAATTAACAGATCTCCTTACCTTGAAATCCCGAGAGTAATACCATCCGAGTGCTACTGAACTCTGGCTTAAAAATCTAAACAATTGAATCCTCTTCAAATCCCGGAATGCCGCAAATGAAAGAAAACACGAGATTAATCCACCATGTAGCCATTCGGCTATGGTTTCTAAAAGCCAGAATAGATTGAAAGAATAACATATTCGACACTTACCTCTTCAGAAGATTTCAGCTACCCCTTGCAGGAAAATTCGGCAAACACCAGAGAAGAGATCTAAGAATTTCGGCTTTTAAGAAAATCTCAAAAAAGTATGAACAACAGAAGGCTGATGCGTTTTCAGCTTTTAGAAGAACTGAGTGAGGAGTTTCGGTTTCTGGCAGAAAAAGAGAAGAAGAAAAGAAAACAAGAAAGAGGCTTGGAGATTTCGGCTAGGAAGAAAAAGAATGGAAAAAGATTTCGGCTTAATGGAGAAACCGGAACAAGAGAAAAAGAATGAAGAAGAGAATGAAATAAAAGGTTTTAGCTTCTGGAGAATTCAAAAGAAAAGATTGCAGAAAGCAACTAGCGTTTTGGCTTGTAGAAGAGAATGAGAGAAAAGATTGAGAGAATGGGGTTTAAATGCCGGAATTGAAGAGATATCCCCCCTATTTATAGAAATTTCGGCACTTACCTATCAAGAACCGAAAGTGCCCTTCCTGATAACTAAAGATTAATCAAATAAAAAGGGAAAATTCGGTACCCCTTTGCCATGAAGAAACCGATTTCTTCCCTCCTCTAAGTTATGGAATTTTGGCCAACACCTAGCCTTGCGGATAGCTCCTATCTTTTCACTTTTTTTTTATCTTCCATATTATCAACTATAATATCTACATTATCCCATTCACATAAATCCTCCTATTTTTGAGCCTTGTTGCCGTCCACTCCACCTAACCCTAATGCCCAAAAATTAGCTAACTTAAATTAAAAGAATTGGGCTCCATGAAACTTAAATTTGGGCCCCTTACTCCCTTATGTGGCGTCACCTCCTAAGATTGGGCCACAAGCCCACGTTGGTATTTTAAACATAGATACTACCTTTTAAACCCTATAATGCCCAAACAGATAATTTTAATCAAGGCCTCTACCTAAGCCTGAGCCCAATTTGGACCCCTAACACTTAAATTAACACATTAAACATATCCACCCATTAAACGCATAGGCCTAAAAATTCAGGATGTTACACTAGTCCAATACATACTACACAATTATACAATTTATTCATATGGGCCCACGGGCCCATTGGCCCCACATGGCCCATTTTGGCCCAACGAGGCCCAAACAGCCTAAACCCACAAGAACACTCATGATGGCCTCAACTATTGCGTCGAAGCCCCCACACGTGCGCTCGTACGCTCGTGTGGCTACCATTGTCGTGTGACCGACATTTCGACATTTGCCACTCTACAGCTAGAGTACTACAAAATACACATCTGATAGGAATCTGGAGTTGATCCGCGCTCCGGACACTCCTATGCCCAAACGCCAACCCATATATGCTTACTCTCCTCATAGATTGCTCTATATAAAGCCAGCTTCTCACCTTCCCTCTTGCTAGCTTCCCGATGTTGGATTCCTCCTTCTGCGGAGTTTAATTCCAACACAAACTCTGGCCGTCCCAACTTAGCAAAATAAATATCCCTTTTTGCTTGCGATGGGATTTGAACTCAGGCTCCCCTGTAACTTAATCCATGCCGCTAGCCACTAGGCTACAAGCTCCTCTTGTGGCTAAAATCATGCGCAACTAAATATAAGTCTATGGGCCAAAGTCTAAGTTCACTTAAAAATTAAATCAAAATGAAATGAAAACGCCAAGACATGAACCTTAGACCCCTTGCTTCCTTGTGTGGCGTCACTTCCTTGTCTCCCATGTGGCGTCATTTGCCACTCGACCACAATTCCTTTTGTATCATTTTTCTCCACATTTTATTCTTAAAGCCTACTGACTAACTCCCAGGGTTTTACTCACCTAAAACCAAAATTTTTCCTAAAGCCCAGGTTTGATCTCGGGACTTCCTGGAAGCCCCCTAACCTTCCAAAATCACTGACCTAATAGATCCAACTTACATTAGTGTCGTTCTCTTGTTCTCAAAAATTTTAAACCCTCTCATGCCCAGGGCCCAATAGGCCCAATTCTACTAGGCCCAAATTCGGGTCGTTACAAATCTACCCCCTTTAAAGAAATTTCGTCCTCGAAATTTCCAACTATATAATAGCTGCACAACATAGGTTACACCACTACGTTCTCGCTGCGCACTCTAATTCTAATATCCCAATCATATTTTAACCATCACTTGGAACTCCCTTCACATATTGAAACACCTAAACATTAAAGAAGACAGATATTTTACACGCAACCAATTTCTATATCCAACATCACATCCAAGCAAAACACACAGAGAATAAATACCAAAAATACAGTCCGGTATCTAAAGAAACCACCGTATTTCAAACTCATTATATTTACATTTCTAAACAGACAAAAGTATTCAGAATACTTACAGATCCGGAGCCGGAGACTCGGTGTACCACACTTTCAGAAAAACGGTCAATACAACATTTCAGATCTTTAGATCTTTTCAAGCCTTTTTGGAACGACACTTTCAGAAATTCAATTCTGAAAACCTAATCCACAGCTGAGTTTTGCAACCCAGGCTCTGATACCATTAAATGTAACACCCCAAACCCGGCCTAGAAGTTAGGCCCAAATCTGGCGTGTCACATTGAAGAGTTTTTCGAAAACCATGCTTTCATTAGAAACCTTTCTTACAACATAAAATTTTTTGCTATTCAAAACATCAGATTTTGCTTGCTTATTTTCAAAACGTGGTTTATTAGAAATCATTCTTGGAAAACATTATTATCTTTAAAACCTTGTTTGTTGCGGAAAACTTAATTTAAAATAGTTACAGAATGAGATATTTTGAAAAATAGTAGTTATTTCTGATAAATCGTGTTCTACTTCTAGAAATTATAAAGAAATCAATGAAATCCCAAAACTTAAAGTTCAGAAATATTAATGCCTTATTACAAAATTTATAACCCAACAAAATAAACCAAAATAAAAATAGGACATGTACTTTAAAGCCAATCGGACGTGTGGTCACCTCCGAGTCCCTCGCAGCTCCGATCCGTCTAAGGCTAAGGATTACATGCACAGTTCAAAATGGGGTGAGTTTATGAAAACTCAGTGTGTAATCCCCTTACTAGAGTAACAGTCAGTATACAGAAGCAGAAACCTAAACATTCTGGGCTGAAGCCCTTTCAACAATCACAGTACAGTACAGATCAGAGCATACGTGGGTCAAAGCCCACTACGAAATTATTTGGGTCATAGCCCATAATAGTATCAATTGGGCCTAGCCCAAACCAATAACAGAACAAGCGGCCTAAGCCCAGTACAGTGACAGATCTCATAAACAAATATGCAATAGTATGAGGATGCATCCGAACCCAATCCAGCCAACACACCACCCGTACCAACCCTACACACCATGTGGGGACCAAGTCGACCCACCCAGCCCTACACACCAAGACCGCAGCCGAGCTTCTAATATCAAAAGCTGCTAGTAACAGTATACGTGGCAAAGCCACTAAATCAGTAAAATGTGGCATAGCCACCAGTACAGTACTTCCTCCAAAATACAAATCCCAACCCCATGCAATATGTCGTGTATGTCATGCTCAATCATTGCACATGTATGCAAAATGGCCATGCTCGGTAACAGTCATCTAAACATATATTAACAGCATATCAGTCAAACATCCACAATCAAGTCAGTTAAACTCATAGTTATGCAATCACAGTCAAATCAGTCAAATTCACAATCTAAATCAGTCATTTACCTATAAGGGCAAAATAGTCATTTTACCCTATAAGGGTATCTCGGTAATCCTACCCTTCAGGGGTATTTCGGTAATTCTACACATAACTAATCCATGTATGCAGTGCATCTCAAACATAATCAATCATACAATTAACATATACAACACTTGTACTACCCCGAGGGTACAACGGTCATTTAAACGGTTAAGGGTAAAACGGTCATTTTGTCTCGTAAGGCCATCTCGGTAATTTTACCCGTGAGGGTATTTCGGTAATTTCATAAGCTGAGGGTATTTCAGAAATACTATAAACCATGGGTATTTCAGTAATTTTGTAAACCAAGGGGATTTCAGTAATTTTGTAAACCAAGGGTATTTCAGTAATTTCACAAATCAGGGGTCTTTCGGTCATTTTGTCAACCCCTCAGAAGGTCTACAATCGCCTCGAGCGACTCGAGTATTCCAAACAGAGATAATGATGCGAATGGGCCTAAGGCCTATTCTCGGCCCAAGCAGACCCACACACTCGTGTGTCCCATCTAGCCCAAATCTAGCCACAGATATGAGATTCACATAGTCTAGTCCAATATGTACTACACAATCATACAATTTTTTCATATGGGCCCACGGGCCCATTGGCCCCACATGGCCTATTTCGGCCCATCGAGGCCCAAACAGCCTAAACCCACAAGAACATGATGATGGCCTCAGCTATCGCGTCGAAGGCCCCATACGTGCGCTCGTAAGCTCGTGTGGCTACCATTGTCGTGTGACCGGCATTTCGACATTTTCCGCTCTACAGCTAGAGTACTACAAAATACACATCTGATAGGAATCTGGAGTTGATCCGCGCTCCGAACACTCCTATGCCCAAACGCAAACCCAGGTATGCTTACTCTTCTCATAGATTGCTTTATTTAAAGCCAACTTCTCAACTTCCCTCTTGCTAGCTTCTCGATGTGGGATTCCTCCTTCAGTAGAGTTTAATTCCAACACAAACTCTGGCCGTCCCAACTTAGCAAAATAAATATCCCTTTTTCCTTGCGATGGGATTTGAACTCAGGCTTCCCTGTAACTTAATCCACACCGCTAGCCACTAGGCCACAAGCTCCTCTTGTGTCTAAAATCATGCGCAACTAAATATAAGTCTATGGGCCAAAGTCTAAGTTCACTTAAAAATTAAATCAAAATGAAATGGAAACGCCAAGACTTGAACCTTGGACCCCTTGCTTCCTTGTGTGGCGTCACTTGTCTCCCATGTGGCGTCATTTGTCTCTCGACCACAATTCCTTTTGTGTCATTTTTCTCCACATTTTATTCTTAAAGCCTACTGACTAACTCCGAGGGTTTTACTCACCTAAAACCAAAATTTTTCCTAAAGCCCAGGTTTGATCTCGGGACTTCCTGGAAGCCCCCTAACCTTCCAAAATCACTGACCTAATAGATCCAACTTACATTAGTGTCGTTCTCTTGTTCTCAAAAATTTTAAACCCTCTCATGCCCAGGGCCCAATAGGCCCAATTCTACTAGGCCCAAATTCGGGTCGTTACAAATCTACCCCCTTTAAAGAAATTTCGTCCTCGAAATTTCCAACTATATAATAGCTGCACAACATAGGTTACACCACTACGCTCTCGCTGCGCACTCTAATTCTAATATCCCAATCATATTTTAACTATCACTTGGAACTCCCTTCACATACTGAAACACCTAAACATTAAAGAAGACAGATATTTTACACGCAACCAATTTCTATATCCAACATCACATCCAAGCAAAACACACAGAGAATAAATACCAAAAATACAGTCCGGTATCTAAAGAAACCACCGTATTTCAAACTCATTAAATTTACATTTCTAAATAGACAAAAGTATTCAGAAAACTTACAGATTCAGAGCCGGAGACTCGGTGTACCACACTTTCAGAAAAACGGTCAATACAACATTTTAAATCTTCAGATCTTTTCAAGCCTTTTTGAAATGACACTTTCAGAAAGTCAATTCTGAAAACCCAATCCACAGCCGAGTTTTGCAACCCGGCTCTGATACCATTAAATGTAACACCCCAAACTCGGCTTAAAAGTTAGGCCCAAATCTGGCGTGTCACATTGAAGAGTTTTTCGAAAACCATGCTTTCATTAGAAACCTTTCTTACAACTTAAAACTTTCTGCTATTCAAAACCTTAGATTTCGCTTGCTTATTTTCAAAACGTGGTTTATTAAAAATCATTCTTGGAAAACATTATTATCTTTAAAACCTTGTTTGTTTCCTAAACCTTAATTTAAAATAGTTGCGGAACGAGATATTTTGAAAAACAGTTGTTATTTCTGATAAATCGTGTTCTACTTCTAGAAATTATAAAGAAATCAATGAAATCCCAAAACTTAAAGTTCAAAAATCTTAAGGCCTTATTGCAAAATTTATAGCCCAACAAATTAAACCAAAATAAAAATAGGACGTGTACTTTAAAGCCAATCGGATGTTTGGTCACCTCCGAGTCCCTCGCAGCTCCGATCCATCTAAGGCTGAAGATTACCCGCACAGTTAAAAATTTATGGAAACTCAGTGTGTAATCCCCTTACTAGAGTTACAGTCAGTATACAAAAGCAGAAACCTAAACATTCGAGCCGAAGCCCTTTCAACAGTCACAGTACAGTACAGATCAGAGCATACGCGAATCAAAGTCCACTACGAAATTATTTGGGTCATAGCCCATAACAGTATCAATTGGGCCTAGCCCAAACCAATAACAAAACAAGCGGCCTAAACCCAGCAGAGTGACAGATCTCATAAATAGATATGCAATAGTATAAGGATGCATCCGAACCCAGTCTAGCCAACACACCACCCGTACCAACCCTACACACCATGTGGGGACCAAGTCGACCCACCCAGCCCTACACACTAAGAGCACAGCCGAGCTGCTAATATCAACGTAGCAAAACTGCCAGTAACAGTATACGTGGGTGAGCCACTAGAACCAGTATATGTGGTAAAGCCACTAAATCAGTAAAACGTGGCATAGCCACCAATACAGTACTTCCTCCAAAATACAAATCCTAACCCCATGCAATATGTCGTGTATGTCATGCTCAATCATTAGACATGTATGCAAAATGGGCATGCTCTGTAACAGTCGTCTAAACATATATTAACAGTGGAAACACGAAAATTTATATACTTTTTCATGCCCTTTTTGACCCAAATTCATGTGGTTTCGAGTAAATTCTTGTCGGAAAATAATTAAATATTATAAAATAATTAAATTGTGCTAAAAATATGAACATGATGAATTTTAGTTAACTTTATAGTTAATTTTGTTTAATTTTGACTATTTTCGACAGATTCGCACAAAGGGCGAAAATCGGCTCGGCAGACACTGCTCGAAGAACAAAACCGAGAAGCAATTTGAAGTTCAAGGTAAATTTATTTCCAGCCCAAGACGGTCCAATTATGAAGATTTAATCATAATATAATTAATTTTAATTTATCCCCAATTTAATTTGGGCTAAATAAATTATTATTAATTAATTATGGGAAAAAAAGGGCTAGTTGAACTGCACTGGTTGAACCGAACTGATTGAACCGAACTAGCCAGCAATTGGGCAGCCCAAACCGTCCACAATGATGGCCCAAATCAGCTTATTATCTGATTAATTCAGCTTGCAAAGGAGTCCTTGAAGATCTTTCAAAACCTCATTCAAACCCCTCCAAAATTCATGGCTTTAAAGATTTGCCCATGCTATATTTAGCAAAGTTGAATCTTTCAACTTTGCCACATGGGATGGTCGGTCAAGGGAGCCTCTTTTGCTGCTGGTATTTGCTATTTTTAGCAGCCTTGATCACCTATAAATACAGCCCCTAGCTGCTCATTCAAAACACACATCAAGCATCCAACATTCTACTCTCTCATTTTCTCTCAATTCCCTTTGTTCCATTCTCTTTTTGGTGTGTTCTTGTGCCAATTTCTCCTCTTGGAAAAGAGGTGTTTTCCCAGCCTTTTGAGCAGCAATTGGAGTGTTCATAAGCCACCTTGATAGCCGAGGCCAACGAAGAATGAAGAACGGAGCAATCAGTCAAGCCACGGAGAAACACCGGATTTGCTTCTTGTTCCGTATCTTTTTTAATTTCGTTGTTGTTTTGACGAACATGTTTATGAATATTTATGCTGTTGGAATGATTAATTTAATCAATTTAGCTTGAATTTAATTCGTGTTGGGTTGATTGCATTTCGATTTCTTAAATTGTTAAAATTGTGTTTATGCTGTTAAAGGCATCGGTAAAATGTTTGGTTAAGTAAAATCATGTTAAGTTATCTGGCATTATAATTGTTTAGATAGCTAATGAATTAATTTTTTAGACACATTGAAATTATAATTAATGGACACAATATTTAATCTGTGCATGTTTAATTCTTCTAAGGTAGCTGAAGATTAAATTAGCATTGTAATTGACGATACATATGCCTTGCATAACTTGCAGGATTTTGTGATTAAATTGTTTCAAGGTAAAAATACTTTGTTACTTCATATGATCTTTTATATGCTTATTAGGTTGAATTAATTGTTTGAATTGACATAGGAATATGCGAGAGATTGTTTAATTTAATAAGTATGTATGTGCAATAACATGCTTACTTGTAGAAGTCTGTTTAATCGTTCGAATTTGCATAGAAATATGTACAAGAGATGAATGGATTTTTATTTGTAAGTATGTTCATAAGTTAGCAAATTACCGAGTTGGCATGTTTTAACAAGTATAAACACGAGCTTAATAATTCTAAGGTAAGAAATGTGATTAATCCAACACAATTATGTCATCTTGATTAAAATCAGTTTTTGAAATCGTGCATTAGAACTTTGTTTTATTTTATTTTTCTTTGCTTTTCTTTTAGTTTTTAAATATTCCTCAAAACCAAATATTTTTCTGTCACCAAAGTGTTTGAACCATTTTCATAAATAATCCTTTTTCAGTCCCTGTGGGTACGATAACTCGACATTTACTTGTCACTTTATTACTTGTTACGATTGTGTACACTTGCACATTTCCACCGTTCCAAACAGCATATCAGTCACACGTCCACAGTCAAGTCAGTTAAACTCATAGTTATACAATCACAGCTAAATCAGTCAAATTGACAGTCGAAGTCAGTAATTTACCTACAAGGGCAAAATAGTCATTTTACCCTATAAGGGTATCTCGATAATCCTACCCTTTAGGGGTATTTCGGTAATTCTACTCATAACTAGTCCATGTACGGAGTGCATCTCAAACATAATCAATCATACAATTAACACATACAACACTAGTACTACCCCGAGGGTACAACGGTCATTTAATCGGTTAGGGGTAAAACGATCATTTCGCCTCGTAAGGCCATCTCGGTAATTTTACCCATCAAGGGTATTTCGGTAATTTCATAAATCGAGGGTACTTCAGAAATTCTATAAACCAAGGGTATTTCAGTAATTTTGTAAACTAAGGGGATTTCAGTAATTTTGTAAACCATGGGTATCTCAGTAATTTTTAAAACCAAGTCTTTCGGTAATTTTGTCAACCCCTCAAAAGGTGTACAGTCGCCTCAAGCGACTCAACTATTCGAAACAGAGACAATGATGCGAATGGGCATAAGGCCCATTCTCGGCTCAAGTGGACCCACACGCTCGTGTGGCCCGTTTAGCCAAATCTAGCCACAGATATGAGATTCAAATAGTCTAGTCCAATATCTACTACACAATCATACAATTTATTCATATGGGCCCATGGGCCTATTGGCCCCACATAGCCCATTTCGGCCCATCGAGGCCAAAACAGCCTAAACCCACAAGAACACTCATGATGGCCTCAATTATTACGTTGAAGCCCCCACATGTGCGATCGCACGCTCGTGTGGCTACCATTGCCGTGTGACCGGCATTTCGGCATTTGCCGCTCTACAGCTAGAGTACTGCGAAATACACACCTGATAGGAATCTGGAGTTGATCCGCGCTCCGAACACTCCTATGCCCAAACGCCAACCCAGGTATGCTTACTCTCCTCATAGATTGCTCTATTTAAAGCCAGCTTCTCACCTTCCCTCTTGCTAGCTTCCCGATGTGGGATCCCTCCTTCAGCAGAGTTTAATCCCAACACAAACTCTGGCCGTCCCAACTTAGCAAAATAAATCCCTTTTTGCTTGCTATGGGCTTTGAACTCAGGCTCCCCTGTAACTTAATCCATGCCGCTAGCCACTAGGCCACAAGCTCCTCTTGTGTCTAAAATCATGCGCAACTAAATATAAGTTTATGGGCCAAAGTCTAAGTTCACTTAAAAATTAAATCAAAATGAAATGGAAACGCCAAGACTTGAACCTTGGACCCCTTGCTTCCTTGTGTGGCGTCACTTGTCTCCCATGTGGCGTCATTTGCCACTCGACCACAATTCCTTTTGTGTCATTTTTCTCCACATTTTATTCTTAAAGCCTACTGACTAACTCCCAGGGTTTTACTCACCTAAAACCAAAATTTTTCCTGAAGCCCAGGTTTGATCTCGGGACTTCCTAGAAGCCCCCTAACCTTCCTAAATCACTGACCTAATAGGTCCAACTTACATTAGTGTCGTTCTCTTGTTCTCAAAAATTTTAAACACTCTCATGCCCAGGGCCCAATAGGCCCAATTCTACTAGGCCCAAATTCGGGTCGTTATAAATCTACCCCCTTTAAAGAAATTTCGTCCTCGAAATTTCCAACTATATAATAGCTGCACAACATAGGTTACACCACTACGCTCTCACTTTGCACTCTAATTCTAATATCCCAATCATATTTTAACTAGCACTTGGAACTCCCTTCACATACTGAAACACCTAAACATTAAAGAAGACAGATATTTTACACGCAACCAATTTCTATATCCAACATCACATCCAAGCAAAACACATAGAGAATAAATACCAAAAATACAGTCCAGTATCTAAAGAAACCACCGTATTTCTAACTCATTATATTTACATTTCTAAACAGACAAAAGTATTCAGAAAACTTACAGATTCGGAGCCGGAGACTCGGTGTACCACACTTTCAGAAAAACGATCAATACAACATTTTAGATCTTCAGATCTTTTCAAGCCTTTTTGAAACGACACTTTCAGAAATTCAATTCTGAAAACCCAATCCACAGCCGAGTTTTGCAACCCGGGCTTTGATACCATTAAATGTAACACCCCAAACTCGGCTAGAAGTTAGGCCCAAATCTGGCGTGTCATATTGAAGAGTTTTTCGAAAACCATGCTTTCATTAGAAACCTTTCTTACAACTTAAAACTTTCTGCTATTCAAAACCTTAGATTTCACTTGCTTATTTTCAAAACGTGGTTTATTAGAAATCATTCTTGGAAAACATTATTATCTTTAAAACCTTGCTTGTTGCCTAAACCTTAATTTAAAATAGTTGCGGAACGAGATATTTTGAAAAACAGTTGTTATTTCCGATAAATTGTGTTCTACTTCTAGAAATTATAAAGAAATCAATGAAATCCCAAAACTTAAAGTTCAAAAATCTGAAGGCCTTATTACAAAATTTATAACCCAACAAATTAAACCAAAATAAAAATAGGACGTGTACTTTAAAGCCAATCGGATGTTTGGTCACCTCCGAGTCCCTCGCAGCTCCGATCCATCTAAGACTGAGGATTACCTGCACAGTTAAAAATGGGGTGAGTTTATGAAAACTCAGTGTGTAATCCCCTTACTAGAGTAACAGTCAGTATACAGAAGCAGAAACCTAAACATTCGAGCCGAAGCCCTTTCAACAGTCATAGTACAGTACAGATCAGAGCAGACGTGGATCAAAGCCCATTACGAAATTATTTGGGTCATAGCCCATAACAGTATCAATTGGGCCTAGCCCAAACCAATAACAGAACAAGCGGCCTCAACCCAGCACAGTGACAGATCTCATAAACAGATATGCAATAGTATGAGGATGCATCCGAACCCAGTCTAGCCAACACACCACCCGTACCAACCCTGCACACCATGTGGGGACCAAGTCGACCCACCCAGCCTTACACACTAAGAGCGCAGCCGAGCTGCTAATATCAATGTAGCAAAGCTGCCAGTAACAGTATACGTGGGTGAGCCACTAGAACCAGTATACGTGGCAAAGCCACTAAATCAGTAAAACGTGGCATAGCCACCAATACAGTACTTCCTCCAAAATACAAATCCTAACCCCATGCAATATGTCGTGTATGTCATGCTCAATCATTAGACATGTATGCAAAATGGGCAAGCTCTGTAACAGTCATCTAAACATATATTAACAGTGGAAACACAAAAATTTATATACTTTTTCATGCCCTTTTTGACCCAAATTCATGTGGTTTCGAGTAAATTCTTGTCGGAAAATAATTAAATATTATAAAATAATTAAATTGTGCTAAAAATATGAACATGATGAATTTTAATTAACTTTATAGTTAATTTTGTTTAATTTTGACTATTTTCGACAGATTCGCACAAAGGGCGAAAATTGGCTCGGCAGACACTGCTCGAAGAACAAAATAGAGAAGCAATTTGAAGTTCAAGGCAAATTTATTTCCAGCCCAAGACGGTCCAATTATGAATATTTAATCATAATATAATTAATTTTAATTTATCCCCAATTTAATTTGGGCTAAATAAATTATTATTAATTAATTATTGGAAAAAAAAGGGCTAGTTGAACCGAACCGATTGAACCGAACCAGCCACCGATTGGGCAGCCCAAACCGTCCGCAATGATGGCCCAAATTAGCTTATTAGCTGATTAATTCAGCTTGCAAAGGAGTCCTTGATGATCTTTCAAAACCTCATTCAAACCCCTCCAAAATTCACGGCTTTAAAGATTTGCCCATGCTATATTTAGCAAAGTTGAATCTTTCAACTTTGCCACATAGGATGGTCGGCAAAGGGAGCCTCTTTTGCTGCTGGTATTTGCTATTTTTAGCAGCCTTGATCACCTATAAATACAGCCCCTAGCTGCTCATTCAAAACACACCTCAAGCATCCAACATTCTCCTCTCTCATTTTCTCTATATTCCCTTTGTGCCATTCTCTTTTTGTTGTGTTCTTGTGCCGATTTCTCCTCTTGGAAAAGAGGTGTTTTTTCAGCCATTTGGAGCAGCAATTGGAGTGTTCATAAGCCACCTTGATAGCCGAGGCCAACAAAGAACGAAGAACGGAGCAATCAATCAAGCCACAGAGAAACACCGAATTTGCTTCTTGTTTCGTATCTCTTTTAATTTAGTTGTTGTTTTGACGAACATGTTTATGAATATTTATGCTGTTGGAATGATTAATTTAATCAATGTAGCTTGAATTTAATTTGTGTTGGGTTGATTGCATTTCGATTTCTTAAATTGTTAAAATTGTGTTTATGCTGTTAAAGGCATCGGTAAAATGTTTGGTTAAGTAAAATCATGTTAAGTTATCTGGCATTATAATTGTTTAGATAGCTAATGAATTAAATTTTTAATTACATTGAAATTATAATTAATGGACACAATACTTAATCTGTGCATGTTTAATTCTTCTAAGGTAGCTGAAGATTAAATTAGCATTGTAATTGACGATACATAAGCCTTGCATAACTTGCAGGATTTTGTGATTAAATTGTTTCAAGTTAAAAATACTTTGTTACTTCATATGATCTTTTATATGCTTATTAGGTTGAATTAATTGTTTGAATTGACATAGGAATATACGAGAGATTGTTTAATTTAATAAGTATGTATGTGCAATAACATGCTTACTTGTAGAAGTCTGTTTAATCGTTCGAATTTGCATAGAAATATGTACAAGAGATGAATGGATTTTTATTTGTAAGTATGTTCATAAGTTAGCAAATTACCGAGTTGGCATGTTTTAACAAGTATAAACACGAGCTTAATAATTCTAAGGTAAGAAATGTGATTAATCCAACACAATTATGTCATATTGATTAAAATCAGTTTTTGAAATCGTGCATTAGAACTTTGTTTTATTTTATTTTTCTTTGTTTTTCTTTTAGTTTTTAAAGATTCCTCAAAACCAAATATTTTTCTGTTACCAAAGTGTTTGAACCATTTTCATAAATAATCCTTTTTCAGTTCTTGTGGGTACGATAACTCGACATTTACTTGTCACTTTATTACTTGTTATGATTGTGTACACTTGCACATTTCCACCATTCCAAACAGCATATCAGTCACACGTCCACAGTCAAGTCAGTTAAACTCATAGTTATACAATCACAGCGAAATCAGTCAAATTCACAGTCGAAATCAGTCATTTACCTACAAGGGCAAAATAGTCATTTTACCCTATAAGGGTATCTCAGTAATCCTACCCTTCAGGGGTATTTCGGTAATTCTACTCATAACTAATCCATGTATGCAGTGCATCTCAAACATAATCAATCATACAATTAACACATACAACACTAGTACTACCCCGAGGGTACAACGGTCATTTAATCGGTTAGGGGTAAAACGATCATTTCGCCTCGTAAGGCCATCTCGATAATTTTACCCATCGAGGGTGTTTCGGTAATTTCATAAACCGAGGGTACTTCAGAAATTCTATAAACCAAGGGTATTTCAGTAATTTTGTAAACTAAAGGGATTTCAGTAACTTTGTAAACCATGGGTATTTCAGTAATTTTTAAAACCAAGGGTATTTCAGTAATTTCATAAATCACAGGTCTTTCGGTAATTTTGTCAACCCCTCAGAAGGTGTACAGTCACCTCGAGCGACTCAAGTATTTGAAACAAAGACAATGATGCGAATGGGCATAAGGCCCATTCTCGGCCCAAGTGGACCCACACGCTCGTGTGGCCCATTTAGCCAAATCTAGCCACAGATATGAGATTCACATAGTCTAGTCCAATATCTACTACACAATCATACAATTTATTCATATGGGCCCACGGGCCCATTGGCCCCACAGAGCCCATTTCGGCCCATCGAGGCCAAAACAGCCTAAACCCACAAGAACACTCATGATGGCCTCAATTATTACGTCGAAGCCCCCGCACGTGCGCTCGCACGCTCTTGTGGCTACCATTGCCGTGTGACCGGCATTTCGGCATTTGCCGCTCTACAGCTAGAGTACTGCGAAATACACACCTGATAGGAATCTAGAGTTTATCTGCGCTCCGAACACTCCTATGCCCAAACGCCAACCCAGGTATGCTTACTCTCCTCATAGATTGCTCTATTTAAAGCCAGCTTCTCACCTTCCCTCTTGCTAGCTTCCCGATGTAGGATTCCTCCTTCAGCAGAGTTTAATCCGAACACAAACTATGGCCATCCCAACTTAGCAAAATAAATCCCTTTTTGCTTGCGATGGGATTTGAACTTAGGCTCCCCTGTAACTTAATCCACGCCGCTAGGCACAAGGCCACAAGTTCCTCTTGTGTTTAAAATCATGCGCAACTAAATATAAGTCTATGGGTCAAAGTCTAAGTTCACTTAAAAAATAAATCAAAATGAAATGCAAGCGCCAAGACTTGAACCTTGGACCCCTTGCTTTCTTGTGTGGCTTCACTTCCTTGTCTCCCATGTGGCGTCATTTGCCACTAGACCATAATTCCTTTTGTGTCATTTTTCTCCACATTTTATTCTTAAAGCCTACTTACTAACTTCCAGGGTTTTACTCACCTAAAACCAAAATTTTTCCTAAAGCCCAGGTTTGATCCCGGGACTTCATGAAAGCCCCCTAACCTTCCAAAATCACTCACCTAATAGGTCCAACTTGCATTAGTGCCGTTCTCTTGTTCTCAAAAATTTTAAACACTTCTACGCACAAGGCCCAATAGGCACAATTCTACTAGGCCCAAATTCGAGTCGTTACATAGAGTTTCTTTAGTTTGTTCTTAGTTATTTAATATGTTCACAAATTGTTTTAATGTTTTTTCAACAATGATATCTTAATTTTGTTTAGCTAGAATGATTACATTAATTTGACAAAGTCCATTTAATTCATGTTTATGATGTTCTATGCATCAATCCTTCACGCTTTCAATAAAAACTCATGCATGTATGTTATTCGTTAAAATGTGATTGAATGCATTATAATTAGTTGATCAATCCTTGTAGGATGATGATTAATTGACGCAATAATTGAAAGATGCATGCTTAATTTAGATCCTAGCCCGATTAAATTAAAGGTTCCTAATAACTCGAGAGAGCTCTATTACCTTGCATAACTTTTGAATTTGTGTGATTAAATTGTTTTAAAGCTAACTCATCCCTGTTACTTCACATAAACTTTAAGAAACCCTTAGTTAAATATGATCATGGTAGTATGCATGTTTTTCTAAGTATAAGATTCCTAAAGGACTTGTAATTGATATTAAGTTAATGAAATATCAAGTTGGCATGGAATATTTTCTAGAACATTGTTAAACATGATAATGGATGAATTAAGTCAAATATTGCAATTGTTCTAGGTCATTCATGTTATTATTGTTGAAGCTTGTGAATTTTTTTGCTAAGCCATCTCATTGCATTATTCATCTCATTTTCATTTAAGTAAATTTGCATTTAGATAATTAACTTAATTTCACATCATCCACCCCAATTTATTGTGTTTACTTACCAACTTGTAAATCTTTAATTTTGCAAATTATTAATTAACATATACAATCCTTGTGGAAACAATAACTCTTTTACTTATTACTTGATAACGATTGTGTAAACTTGCACAAACCTACGCTTTACAAGAAATTTCTCCATAGTTCTCCTCTCTCTCACACATCTCCTCTATTGTAGAAGAAGGAAACTTTATTTTTCTTTACAATTTAGTCCTCCATCACCTTTAAAGACCCCATCCAAGTCATGGATCATCAAATTTATTTAGAAAACCTTAGCTAAATCAAACCATCCACAAGATAACAAGCATAGATTTCAAGTTAGAAGTAGTGTGTCCATTCTTGAAGAGAGAAAATTTAGATAGTATGAGAAACTATGTCTCTAAGGTAAGATTCTCATTATTTAAAGTTAGTATCATGTTTATTTTAATTTGTTGAGAGTGAAAGTGTTATTAAGTAAGTACATTGATTTTTCATATTTGTGATATTGATATGAAATGCAAAGAAAGGTAAGGATGAAGTTCCAAAAAGTGTGGATAAAGGAAAACAAGTAGATAAAGCTTTAAGGAAGGTGGATGTAATATCCTAGATTCAGAGGTTATGCGTTTATGCATAATTCAAGTGATAGTGGGCTTAGTGTGTGTTTGGATATGTTTTATGGGTTTTTAGAATTTTAGAATGTAAGGGAATGCCTTAGAAAAATATTAGATTTTTAGTCTTAGAATGGGAGCTAAGCAAAATTGGCCTTAAGAAAATTAGTTTGAGGTTTTAATCACAATGAGTCAATTGGTGAAGTGGCAAGTGGAGTGTGGAGTGTACTAATGGTCTTAGGTTCGAATCCCATGGATGTACTTAAGGTGACTTTTATTTTTGCATTTATATGGCATGTGTTGGTCAAACTCTAATTAAGATAAGGTTGGACTTTGTCTTTTATGGTTAGTAGACTAAGGAATAAGGCAAGTGCTTAGTTATGGTATGGTATCAAGGAGTTATGGTATGATAAGGAGACAAAAGGCTTGAAATATGGAGTGTTGTTTTGGAAACTTTTCTATGGCCATTTGACCATGAATGTAGACGATATAGTGGACTAGGGGGGTTGGCTTAATTTTGAATGTGATTAGGAGGAAATAAGGAGAAATTTAGGAGTGAGTTTAATTCAAAATTAGTTTGAATTGATGGCAAGAAGAATTTTGAGTGTGGTGGCCGAATGTGGGTCTCTTTTGGGTGATAATTTTCGGTCATGAGTGGGGGGGAATAGCCGAATTTCCTATAAGAGGTCTAGAAGTTCTTTTTCAGTTCTCTTTTCTTTCTTTAGTTTTCTCTTTCGAAACTTTCTTTTCACCCTTGCGATTGCCGAAATTTACACCCTATTTCTTGACCAAAAGCCGAAAGTTGGAAGTCATTTTGTGCATCTTTTTCTTTTTCCTTTTGCAACTTAGTTTTCCTTCCATTCACTTCCTAAAAACCGAAACCCATCCTCTCATTTGCAACAAAGCCGAAACCTCTCCACCTTTGTTCTTCATTGCTGAATTCTCCTAACTTTCATCTACACTTCTTTTCTTCTTCTCAACCTCGGTTCTATACCTATTTTGTGTTAGCCGATTATCCCATCTCCATTTGGGAGTTCTTGCCGAATCTTTTAGAGCCTTTAGAGGGGGAGGTGTCGGCATTCCTTTTCATCAATCTTCCAATCGGTTTCGAGTATAGTAAGTATTTTCTTAGCAATCGAATTCTCTTCTTCTTCATTTAGTATGCCGAAACTAATGGTTGGCCTTGGTTTCTAAGGGATGGTCGAATGTATGTAGAGTCATAATATTGTGTTTCTTTTGTGTAGCCAACGGTAAGGAGCCTTAAGGAGTATTGTAAGGATTCGATTCATCAAGGTAAGTGTTATGTGGTGATTCGGGATTTAGTTAAGCAAAGTAGGTGGTTTGTAGTATTCGGCCATAGGCCATTTTATGAGTTTAAGTGATGATCGATTTCTAACTTTGGTTCTTAGGAGCAAATCGACAGGAATAAGAGAGTTTCAGGATTGAGTAGACTGTACCAAAAAGGTGTGTAGTTATTGCATTGTTCTCTTGATTGTTTATGTGTGTATGTTGTTATATATGTGTGATATGATGTGAATGGTAGCCGAAATAAGGGCTAAGATGGTGGATACCCATGGTGGGTGATCGAATAATCAGGTCAGTACTTTATGATATTAAATTATCACTGATGAATATGTGCAATCGTGGTAAGCATGTGTTGAATACTCATCTAAATGATATTATTGTCATGATATATATATATATGCATGGGAATTTGGGACATGAATATTGAAGGACAGGGTGTACATTATGTACGTGGTCTGATGTTAGCCTTGTGCTACATTGGCGCTTGATGTTAGCTATGTGCTTCATCAAGGTGGGGTGTTGGCTATGTGCCACCTCCTGGCGGATGATAGCTGTGTGCATCACCGTGGATTGAGGATGACCTCGAGTCACCTCGTGGATATTGACACGTGGGGTCACTTAGGTGATCGGTGGCTTAGCCACGGCCTTGGGCAGCAGGTCTGCCAAGGTAGGTGTAATGGATGGACTCTAGGTTGGGTTGGGATGCATTTTTGCATGACTGATTATGTGGATCAATGTGGATATGGGCCAAGCCCAATATGTGAAATTATGTGGATGAATTGTCTTACCATCTGATTTGTGATTGATTTGTGAAAGTGGGCCAAGCCCATGTGTGGAGGCATGTGATATAATTACACACTGAGTCTGTGTGACTCACCCAATTTTTCTCAAACCTTACAGGTGATGCATAAAGCTTGGACCGGGTTGGAGTGGATACGAGGTGGCCCATGCAGAAGAGGATTTTCTTTATACAATTTATGTTTCAGTATTTTAAGTATTTATTTATTGTAACAAGGGCCTCCTAAAATATTTAAGGATTTTTATTATGTTATAAGTTGGACTATCGATTATATTACTATCTGAAAATGTTTTATCTTTAGTAACTTTCCTTTTAAAATATATGATAAAGTTTTTAACCGAAGAATTTGAAACATTGTAATTTATGTCGAAATTTTAAATATCCAATGTTTTATTAAAGACAATAAATTTTTATGTTTTCACTCTAAGTCAAAATATTTTTCAAACATTTTCCGCAGTGGCATCCTAAATTCGGTCGTGGCTCGTGGGTCGGGTTTGGGGTGTTAGAGTGGAAGGAAGTATAGTCAAGCCAATATATGTAAATACTTTAGAATTCTTTCTTATCTATTTAAATTTTTATGAGTAAATATACTAAAATAAATATGCTAATGCTTTCAATTAATAATATTTATAATGTATAAAATAAGTGTTAAACCCATGAAAGTGATTAATGAATGTGTAATTGATATGTGATTATTTATGGTGTGGTTTTATGTGTAGAGTAAAAGACTAAATTGAAAATTGAGGAAATTGTCATGTAGATATGAGATTATGCAAACTAAATTATAGTTGAAAATTTAATTGAGTTTATACTAATAATAATGCCCATAGACAAGTTCTGAACTTGTAGGACATAGGTGGCATGCCATTAGGAATATTTAATGCGCTCATGAATTTAACAAGTAGGTGGCATGCCATTAGGAATATTTAATGCGCTCATGAATTTAGTACTTTGGTGTTGGTGATTTTAACACATCTAGTATCCGTGAAAATTTAGCACATATGTGATCATGTATTTCGTGTTTACATTCCATATGTCTTGTTCGTACAAGTCTACTACGGGCTAAGTGAGAAATGAATGTATGGTAAGTGAAAATGTGCTAAATAAGCTAGTTGCTTTTATGAATTTTTAACTTAGTTAGATTCTTGTAGTCTTCTTAATCTTATTTATTCATTTATTTATTTGTCTAATTGCACTCAAAGGTAAGAATTAAATTCTTAAGTACTTACTAAGTTTTCACAAGCTTAATGTGTTATTTCCAACACATAGGTAAAGTCATTTGAAGATATATGTAACATCCAGATTTTGGGCCTAGTCAGAACAGTGGTTTTAGGACCACAGATCCGACGAGGGAAAATTTATTTTTATTACATTTTTATGATCTACGATTTCATGAAATGATTTTGTGAAAATTTCGTTCGAAAATTTCGACGTTTGGGAACTCAATTTAACCAAAAGGACTAAATTGTAAAAAGTGCAAAAGTTGAGTTCTACATGTTAAAGGTGTCCAATTGTTATGAAATTTTAAATTTGAGGTTCTTAAATGATAATTAGACCATTTTTAATTTTTTGGACAAAAATGGACATGAAATAGGTGAAATAGAATATTTTTAAGTTAGGGGCATTTTGGTCATTTAGTAATTAAAAACAAAATTAAAAGCCAATTTTTGTCCATCTTCAACCCCATGGACGAATTTCATAAGGGGAAACCATGGCTAGGGTTTTTCAAGCTTCCAAGCTTGATTGTAAGCCCGTTCTATCCCAGTTTTTAATGATTTTTACGTTTTTGAAATCCTCGTAACACGATCTCTCTATTTCTACCATTTATTTGAGTTAGGGTTGATGTTTGAAAATTTACCCATATGAGAAATGCTTGTGTTTTGATGTTTAATGCTAGAATATGAATGCTCGATGTGTAATTAACGAATTTTATTAAGTGATTTTCGGTGAAAATGTCAAAAAGGACTAGTTTGTAAAAAGTTGTAAAATGTGTGTAAGTGTGTGAATAAATAGAAATTGTGGATTGCTATAGTTGTAACACCCCAAACATGGCCTAGACGTTATGATCGAATCTGGCGATGTCACATGATAGTGCTTTGGAAAACATGATTGCGCTAAAACCATTTGCAGATAATTAGAAAACGTAATTATAATAATGCCATTTTCGATATTTTAGGTTACCGTCAAAAACGTGTCGCTGATTCATTTATTAACCATTTTCAAAATGTTATACGTTGCGGAAGCTTTTCTAAAAGTAATTTGTGGATTTGTGTGTTTTTGATAAAACATATGTTCATCTTAAAAAACTCGAGTCTTGTTCTACTGCTAGCAGCTCCTAAAATAATAATCCCAAATTTAGGTAAAAATATGTAAAGGCCTTATGACATAAAAATTACCCAGATTTAATCAAACCATAATAAAAAATAAAACCATAATTAAAATTTCCAGAACTGTGGTCACCGTCGAGTCCTCCGCCGCACTGATCCGTCTACTGCTGGGGATTACCTGTACAGATTAAACAGAAAAGGGTGAGTTTTCGCAAACTCAGTGTGTAATCCCCACATAAAACATACATACAGAATATCAAATTATAGACATATATTCACATTTCGAGTCTGAGCCCCTTACAGAAACAGTGTGGACCTTAGCCCACTCAGATACAGATTCAGACATATTACTTGGCCTTGGCCCATTTCAAACAAAATATGCAGATAATAGAGTCTTACTCACCAGCCTCCACACACTAACTTCGTCCAACCCTACACACCATGTGGGGATAAAATCAACCCACCCAACCCTACACACCATGTTGTACTGAATGCGGCACAAAATAAAAAATTTGCAGTTGAGCTGCCAGATAACAGGCTTAAAAGCCTTTCAGATACTTCCTCCGAATATCATCGATCCCACCCCGATGCAATGCAACATACATAAGATGTCATGCTATTATGCAAACACAGTTCATACATTCATATATCAGAATTCATGCTCGGTACAAAATTCGAAAAGTCAAGTCACATAATTAGGGGTTTAGGTAAAGCTTACCGACCCTACATTAGGCCCACAGTCGACTAGGGTACCCGTGCAACCTTACAGAACATTACAGAAAAATGGACTCACACGCCCATGTGGCCTACCCGTGTGGGCCCACACGCCCGTGTGGTTCACACGGCCCAAATTGCCCTTGGCCGTGTGGATTAAATGACCTAGCTCAGCCCTCACTCGGTCGTGCACAAGCGCACGGCCGGGCTCGTCGATCACACGGCCTTGCCCAGAATCCCACACACCCGTGTGGCCCACACGACCCAATTGGTCAAGCCCGTGTGTCGCACACGGCCTCGCCCAGCAGTCACACGGCCGTGTCGCTCGCGCACGACCTGGCTAGTCGATCACACAGCCGTGTGGTGACTAATAGTCTTACACACGACCTACCACACTGGCGACCACACGCCCGTGTAGTGTCGACAGTAAGGTTTTCGACTTTCGCTGAAACCTCATTTTTTGTGTTTTCAGGTACACACCTGGTATCGAATCAATGCTAAGGGAATCCCGAGAGTCCCTAACCTATAATTGATATTCCAACATCCAAAATTAGTGTTTAAAACGGAACTAAATCATGACGTTAAACCCAATACTTTCCAAAAATCTTACCTTAAATCGAATAACAGCGTTTCCCCACCACTTCAACGCCGGTCGACACGCTCCAGCCCCTTTAACCTTCACCATAACAAACAAATCCCAAAAATCACTACCCCAAAATCAAAATAATCGTACTTACTACGCATACCGAGACTTACCACATGCGTGTGAGCACCAACAACGCAACAAGACAAGCAAGGAAGGGGCAGATTCAGAAAAAGAGGGAAAAGGAGAGGGGGACGGCAGAGGGAAAAAGTGAAAGCTAAAATTTTGTTTTCTTTCTTTGTTGGGGAGGAAAACTAAATAGATTTTTCTAGTATTCCCCCAATCATCTCCCCAAAACTCTCCTTACTTTCAGACTTTTAGTCCAACACAAACACCTACACGACACTGGCAGCAAAAATACATCCTTTGCCAGCGCAAGGATCCCAACCTCCAGTAACCTCAACACACCACTTAGCCACCAGACCAGCTGGCCATTATGCTAATTACCTACACACTTTTCCTTAAAAGCCTATCAACCAAAGTTTGGGCTTTATTCATAAAAATACCAAAATTCACCCAAGTTGGGACTTAAACTTGGGACCTCCCAGACACACCCAAACACACCCAAATCACTCAACCATTAAAGCAGATATGTATTTTGTGTTTTGAAATTTCAAAAGCTGAAATTAATGAAAAATTGGGGCGTTATAATAGTTATGAAAATGGTTTGGCTAAGCTTAAAATACAAGGAAATTGAATAAAAATCATTTTACGAACCTAGGGGCAAAAGTGTAAATATGTGAAACTTTAGGGGCAAAAATGTAATTTTTCCATAATATGATTTTTGGATCACATTGAATAATGTGACTAATAAATAGATTGAATGTGATATTATAGATTAAAGAAAATGAGGTTCGGACCTAGAACGGGGGGAAAAACGATAAATTGATTGTTACGTCCTTCTTTTCCATTTTTGGTGTCGAGGTAAGTTTGTATGTAAATAATGCATCATTTTTACTTATGTTTTCATATTTTTGATAAATGGTATGAATTGTGGTTGAATATTTGATGTAATTGACAAAATATCGACAAGTGAGAAATTTCCCGGTTGAACCTTAGGAATAAAAATGGATACGAGTGACATGTCCACCAGAAACCTATGGGAAATCTAGGTGAAATAAGTGATCCAGGTGCTGGTCCGTATGTTCTATCGGTGGTTGAGTTATTCGGCATGTGTTTCGGATACTCGACAACTTGGTAAGCAGCACCGTGTAGTTTTGTCATGACCGACAGCTTGTGTGAGCAGACCCAAGACTGTGACTATGTGAAACGGGTGCTGGTCTTATAAGTTCTACCAGTGGCTGGGTAATCCGGCATGTGTTGTGGATACCTAACAGCTTGTGTGAGCAGCACTGAGTAACTACTATGACCGACAGCTTGTGTGAGCAGACCCGTGAATGTGATTAGCTCGAGAGCAAGCCTATGTGAAAAGTGTGATATGAAGTATCTTTAGCTACAAGTGTGGCACTTATGTGCAAATTTCCGTGTATCTGTTACTATTCCAATGCGTTCAACAGGAAATGACTAAGTATAAACGAATATGACTAAGTAAAGAATAAGTGCAGGTATGTGTGTGTAAATTTATGAGCAATGTGCTCGATAGCTGATCGAACATTGGTAAGTTTGATATGGGGTAAGTGTTACTATGAAAGTTAATACAAAGAAATTGTGAAAGAGTAAAATTTGCAATAAAATAGTTTTGGGACAGCAGCAGTTATGTGTCTTTGGAAAACCGCCAAAAATGGTGGAAATTGAATTAGAAGTTGAATAAGATAGAAATTAAATCTTATTGAGTCTATTTTTGAATAAAAGAAACAGTGTAAGCGAAAGAATTTCATATTCTAAGATATTTTAATTTTTGTGAGACAGGGTCAGAATGATGTCGAAATCCGCTGTTCCGACTTTGGAAAATGATTAAAAATTGTATAAAAATAATTATTATTTCTCATTTATATGCTTAAATTTCTTAATGAGTCTAATTTCAAGAGAAATAAATGGGAACATTATCCAAATTTTTTACGATGAGATAATTAATTTTTAGTGCAGAGCGGTCGGAACTGTTGGACAGCAAAATAGGGGAAACGTTAAAGAATAAACTATACTTATTGCCTAAACCAAAAATTCTAATATTTTTTCATAAAAAGATATGTGAGTCTAGTTTCAGGGAAAATTAGCAGATCTTAATTTTGTGTTATGTATCTTGAGATATAAATAATTTAGTAACTGTGAATCGAGTAGAAAACTTGAGATGAACATGAATAAATAGTGGAACTAAGTGCAATTATGATTGTATTATCTTCAAAACATATTGTGAAGATTTATAAAATCCTGTTAATAAATCACTTATTATTTAGATACCTACTTACTAAGTTATAATGCTTACCCCCTTCCTTTCTTTTTCCTATAGTGTCACAGATGCTAGCTTGAGTTGGAGGTCTTCGGGGATTCTATCACACTATGAAGCTATGGATTGGTATCGACAATTTTTATTCTAGCTTTTTAAGTCTATGGCATGTATAGGGACTTGGTCATTTGTGTACATGTTATTATGAGTTGGCCTAGAATATTGGCCTATGCTAACTGAAGGTCATTGTTGTATAAGGCCATTTGATGTGGCCAATATTTGTTATGTTGTAAGTCTATGATTATGCATTACATGGATGTGCATGCTTGTTTAGGTTGGATGAGTGAATGTGTGCTAATTATGTGTGGCAAGTACTAAATGTGAATGGTTGAGTAAGTTATATGCTATGATTAGTTAAGTGTATGTGTGGTTGTGCATGATGAATGAGATTTGGAAATGGTATGTGGATGTCTTCGTGTGGATGTTTGAATACTTAATAATACCATGTTGTGTGATTATAAATTTGTATAAAAGTGTTTTGGGGTGGCAAAGGGCTTGGTAAATAGCCTTACTTGTGGCCACACGTCCATGTGCCCAGGTTGTGTGAAGTCTGCACTTGATTTTCGAAAATTCGAAACGCCACACGGCCTAACACAGGGGCGTGTATCTTGGCTGTGTGAAGGACATGGCTTTGGACACAGGCGTGTGCCCCTGTTTTTCAAGAAGTTTTCTAATGTTTTCCAAAGTTCTTGGTTTAGTCCCGGACCACTTCCAAAGAATGTATTGGGCCTCGTAGGCCCTATTTAGGGACTCAAAGATAAAAATTAGAAAAGTTTTAATTTGGATGAAGTTTTAGGACTCGGTTTAATACGTTTACAAGTGTATGTTCTGGTAATTGTAGCAGTCCGATTTATACCCTAGTCGGAACAGTGGTTTCCAGACCACAAACCCGAGTCTGTATAATATTTTAATATTATATTCTGTGTCGTTGATATGTGAATTAGTATATGTGAAGTTTCTATGTGATAATTTGCCTTTCTATGTGCTTAATCTGACAAAAGGATTAAATTGTATTACAATGCAAAGTTTCATGCTATTTGTTAAAGTATTTATGTGATGTGGCTTTTTAAGGTGAAGGCCTTATGAAACAAATAGACCACTATTTAGTTAGTGGATGAACAAAGGACAAATATGCCCTTATTATATGTTTGTTTTATTTATTAATTGAATGGATATTTTAGTAAATTTAATAATATGTTATTAATAAAACAAATGAGAAAGCTAGTGGATGTGTTCATCCATTCTAGCTGAAAATACCAAAGAAAAAGAGAAAGAAATATGAAGCTAGGGCATTCGGCTATAAAATTCTTTGATTAAGGTATGATTTTGATTCGGTTTTCGATAATTTCTATGTTTTTTTCAATTGTTGCTTAGTCTACTATCAAGCCCATGTCTTAATTTGATGAATTGATGTTGTTCATGAGAAATGCCATTAATGTTATGTTGAGCTTTGTGATGATTTATGGTGTTAAATGAAATATTTGACCTATATGAAGATAATTTGTTCTTGAATTTTTGATGAATTTAGCTAATTAGGGCTAAATTGAGAAAATAGTAATTTGAAGGGCTAAATTGCAAATTTGATGGAAAATATGGGCTTGTATGATATATATATATATATATATATATATATATGCATTTGGCTAAGCTTGGATGTGTGATGATTTTGTGAATTTGATGTTTTGAGAAAAATGGACTAAATTGATAAATTGTTCAAATGTGAGGGTTAATTTGTAAATAGCCCTAAATGTGTGTCCTTGGATTGAATTGAATGAATTAATGAATAAAAGCGTTAATTCTGAATATATTTAGATCAAGAACAGAGGAAAACAGACTTAAATCGCGGGAAAGCGAAAGTAACTGAGTAGCCGTTTCCATTTCTGTTAAATCGCATCCGAGGTAAGTCATGCAAATAAATGTATTCGTATTGAATTATGTATGTTCTTATGACTATTGTTATCGATGAATACTCATCATACAATCTGTTCATGAATTCTGAGATAAGGATTACTTAATGACAATGTCCGAGAAGTCCCGTATAACCCTAGGAATAGATAGGATTAGCTATGTCATAACATAGGTATTTGTTCTATTTTTATCATGTAAGACCACGTCTAGGACGTTGGCGTTGATTTGAGATTTCGTTTAAGATGTTGTTTGGGACGTACGCGTCGATATGAGTGTTACGTATAAGACCACGTCTAGAACATTGGCATCGATATGATCTTTACGTGTAAGACCATGTCTGGGACATCGGCATCATATTGATTCGTGTAAGACCCTGTTTGGGACAGTGGCATCGATATCTGAGTGCATATAAGACCTCGTCTGGGACGTTGGCATTGTACTACTATTCTGAGCTTTCTGAGTATCCTACTAGATTCCTTACGGTTCAATGGGCAAGTCTGTAACATCCCAAAATTGGGCCTAGTAGGATTGGGCCTTGGGTTTTAGGAAAATTTATGAATATTATTTTGTTACTTGTGTTAGCTCGGGTATAATTTTTATTGTGGGCTTAGTATAATTTTGTGAAGGTTTGGATTTAGTTATGAAGCTAGAATAATTCTTAGTATTGTATATTTAGTAAAGTGGATTAGGTGAACTTGACACTTAAGTTAATTTAAGTGTTAAATTTAGCACATGAGGAGTTAGTGGCAAAGTGGTTATGGCATTTGAATGAGTAGCTTGAGGATAGAGGTTCGAGTAGCATGATGAGCATTTTGAAGACTTTATTTTTATGCACCTTACATTAAGTGTTGGTCAACTATAATTAAGATAAGTTTGGACTTTATCATTTATGGATAGTAGACCAAAGGGAAAAGGTAAGTTAGTAGTTATGGTAAGGAATCAAGTTGTTATGGAAGGTTTGGGGGACAAAAGGCATGAAGAGTGGGAGATGTTTTGGAAGTTTTTCCATGGTCATTTGACCATGAATCTAGACGGCATAAGGGGCTAAGGGAGTGGTTTAATTGTGTTGGAGATTATGGGGTTGATAGGGAAGAATTAAGGAGGAAAAAGGGGGATTGTGTAGGCTATTGTGTTGGCCGAATTTTGGTATGGGATTAGGGAGGTTTTAGTTGACCAAAAGGTTGTCATTTGTGCATTTTTTCCTTTGTCCAATATTTTTTTCTCTTAGCCGAATTAGTCTATTGGCATTTGGTAAAAAAGTTTGTTTTGTTTGGCCTTTACATTTGACCAAATTGATACCTTTATTTCTTCTTTTCCTCTCAAGTTTACTTTCTTTTGGAACCAAAATATTTTCATCTTTGAAGACATTCACCATTCTTTCTTTCCTCTCTAGTGCCGAACCCATCTTTCACCAAAAGCATTCTCTCTCATTTTCTTTTTCTTTTTCATTCTATTTCTCTCTTCTCTTTCCCTCTCATAGCCGAAACTATCCTATATCTTTTCATCATTTTTCTTTCTTTTCTTTCTTTTCTTTCTTTTCTTTCTTTTGTTAAAGCCGAAATCATCATTCATTTTCTTTTAAGTTGTTAAGGCCGAATTTCTTTATAGTTCAAATAAGAGTTAATCAATCATTGTGTTCGGGTAAGGCTTTTCTATCAAGGGTTTCTTCTTTATTTTCTTTGGATTAATCGATTTTATGAATCTAATTCTCTTACTTCTCCATGGCCAAATCTTTGAAGGAGGATTTCGGGGTTTCTTGTAGTCAACGTTTAGGGAGAGATCGTTCGGGTTTTGATTAATCCAAGGTAAGAAGATGTTGATATTCGGCCAAAGGCCATATCTTTTAGTGATAACCGATTTCTCACATAGTGATATGTAGGTTCTGTCGACGTGTAGGCAAGAGTCAGAAATCCTAAAGTTCTATCGCTCTTTGTGTTTGCAAGGTGTGTAACTTATACTAAACTTCTAATAGATTAATAGTCATTTTTGATAAAAATGTGTTTATAAAGAGATATAAATGATTATGGCTTCGGGTACCATTCAATGGTATAGTGAATTGAGGTACATTATTCCTTCATACTATGTATGATTTTAATATGAAACATATTCGATATTTGATTATGATTTTGGGATAACAAGACATGATATCTGCATCGTTAATAATGCTTTAAGCATAAATATGAAATATGTACGATTCTGATATGACATGAGGGTTTATGGCATGATATTGAAATAATATGTTATTGCATGGGCATACGGGTAATATTGAAAGGGGAAGTGTTCCGGTGGTTTTACCACATTATCCGGTGACTTCGGTCACGATATTATGAATCCGGTGACTTCGGTCACGATATTATGAATCTGGTGACTTCGGTCACGATACTATGAATCCGGTGACTCTGTCACAATTATCTGGTGGCTATGCCACGATTATAAGGGCGATGTGCATGTTGACTGCAGCAACTGCCTTCGATGGTGTGTAGTGGATGGAGGGTCGATTTAGTAATCCCCACGGTGTGATTGGTAGGTACGGGTGGTGTGTAGCGGATGGATATCTAAGTTGGGCTCGGGATTGCATTTCATTTTATATGTACATGTGAATTGATAAATTATTATTTGCTATATTATGGGCTTTATTGCTATGATCGATTGGACTTTTAGTGTATTGTTACACATTGAGTCTGTTGACTCACCCCTCGTGGGATATCTTTTCAGGTGATGCTCGGACTGGGTTGGAGTGGATACAAGGTGGCCCATGCAAAAGAGGATTTTCTTTATACAATTTATGTTTCAGTATTTTAAGTATTTAATTATTGTAATAAGGGCCATTTTAAGTATTTAAGGATTTTTATTATGTTTTAAGTTAAATTGTCGATTACATTATTATTTGAAAATGTTTTATTTTAAACAACTTAATTTTATTTGGAACTTTAATTACACAATGTTTTAGTAAAGACAACAAAATTTATATGTTTTTAACTCTAAGTCAAAAGTTATTCAAATGTTTTCCGTAGTGGCATTTCAAATTCGGTCATAGCGAATGGGCCGGGTTTGGGGTGTTACAAAGTCTGTGATACGAATGGCTATATAAATAGTGAATCTGTTTCAGGTACATTGATTTATACACTAAATGTGTATATAAGGTAAGTATCTATGTGATCTTACTATGATGATTATGTATATTGGGATAACATTATGATATGTGAAAGTAAGCATGAAAGAGCTTTGTATATGTAAGACTTTTGAATTGATGAATGTGGCAAATATGGCCAAGTACATGGACCAAAGCATATATGTGATAGTTTGCTACGTAATTAAGATGTGCCAGTGTACCTATGTGCATATATGCCTTTTATGTTAAGTTTATTTGTATTATGACTTACTAAGCGTTTGGAAAGCTTACTCTCTGTGTGTTTTCTTTGTTTTATAGGTTGTCAAAGCTACTGAAGGCTCGGTACCGTCAAGGATCATCATCACACTACTAAACTCACTTTTGTACATTTTGGAAATGTATATAGCTAGATATGGCATGTATAGGCTAGTATTTGATATAAGTTTGTTATATGAACTTTGCCATGTGATTTGGCTAGTTATGAGTTGAGAATTTGCTTGAATGAATGTGATATGTGAAGTATGTTTTTGGCATGGTTAGTTGATTCATGAAATGGTCAAGTTTTGATTAAGCAAATGAATGAATTATGCTTGTGATGAGTTGAGTTTTAGTCTTGTAATTTGGATGGTTATTTTGGTATGTTCTTGGTTGCCAAACAGGCATGAGATGTCTTGGTGATTTTTCTTATAGTTAAGACCCATGTGGGTGGCACTTTGGCCTTGCAAATGGCCTATTTTGCCACACGGTTGTGGCACATGGGCGTGCCTAGTGACCGTGGGACAAAGTCAGTAGCTAGCATAAGAGTACACGGCCTTGGCACACGGACGTGCCTAGTAGCCGTGTGGTTTTCAACAAGATTAACCACGACCAAAGTACACGGGCGTGCTTGGTGGCCGTGGAGCAAAAGTCAGTTTCGACCACGGGGAGGACACACGGGTGTGTCTAGCAGCCGTGGGAGGCACACGGCCTGCCCACACGGGTGTGTAACCCCTGAAACTTAGAAAAGTTTTAAATTTCCATGAAATTTTGTACGTGTTTTGGTTTAGTCCCGACACGGTTTATAGCATCTTTTAGGTCTCGATGACCTACTAAGGGGACATTATGTTTGAGGTTAATATTCAATTGTATGACATTTCTATAATCGTTCCTGATCTGTTCGGTAATGCCTTTAACCCTAGTCTGGCGATGGATACGGGTTAGGGGTGTTACATTTGGTTGGTATCAGAGCTACGGTTTAATCGATTCTCGGTCTAACGTAGCGTGTCAGAGTCTAGCTAAACATGCCATATATCTGAATTGTGATAGTGTGATGAATCCTAATGTATAAAAGGTGATTTTTGTATAGCAATGGATCCCGGAAGAGTCGTAGCTGACGACATAGAAAGTAATGCACCTGCTCCCGTGCAAGGGACAGCGCCCTCTGATTCGAGACCAGCTACGAACGGTCATGAGGGAGAAGCTAAACAAGCTTTCTTCCAGTTGATGAGTGAGTGGTTCACTCAATTTGTAAAGAATAACTCGACTGTTTCGCAACCCCCGCCCCCGGTTAATCCCCCTCAGACATCTGATATACCTCCGGCTGCAAATCTGAATCCGTGGAATAAGCCTCTGGTTGACAAGATCCGTAAGTATGGGGCCGAAGAGTTTCAGGTTACTAATGATGATGATACTGAAAGGGCTGAGTTCTGGTTAGAAAATATTATACAGGTATTCGACGAAATGTCTGTGACTCCGGAAGAATGCATAAAGTGTGTTGTATCATTACTCTGAGATGCAGCTTATCAATGGTGGAAAACTTTGATTTCTGTTGTTCCGAAGGACCGAGTTATATGGGACTTCTTTCAGAGTGAATTCCGGAAGAAATATATCAGTGAGAGATTCATCGATCAGAAACGAAAGGAATTTCTGGAATTAAAATAGGGCCGAATGATTGTTTCGGAATATGAACGAGAGTTCGTGAGACTGAGTCAGTATGCTTGAGAATGTGTATCATCCGAAGCTATAATGTGCAAAAGATTCGAAGATTGTCTTAATGAAGATATTCGTCTGTTAGTCGGGATATTAGAAATAACAGAGTTCGTTATACTCGTTGATCGAGCGTGCAAAGCTGAGGCACTCGGGAAAGATAAAAGAAAAGCTGAGTTTGAAGCCCGAGATACGAGGAAGTGATTTTCGAGCAAATTATTTCATCTATACCGAAAAGATTCAGAGATGATCAAAGTCGTTCCAGAGATAATGTGGGACATTCGAACAGAAATCGAGCTAGATTGCAAATGAGTTCCAAAACTCCAGCAACTTCAGTGGCCAGCGTTGGTAATGTTCGATCCGAGAGACCTGAATGTAAACATTGTGGGAAAAGGCTTCCGGGAAGCTGTACATTAAATGACAGAGCTTGCTTTAGATGTGGATCACTTGATCATTTTATCCGTGATTGCCCTGAGTCGGTTGAGCCAGAAACTATTCAGAATCTGAGATCGGATAACGCACCTGTGAGAGGAAGACCTTCGAAGAATGTAAGAAATGTCAGTGGTAGTCAGAGAACTACTAGAGACACTGTTGCAAGATTTGAAGCTAGAGCGCCTGCTAGAGCGTATGTTATCCGAGCTCGAGAGGAAGCTTCATCACCAGATGTTATAACAGGTACTTTTACACTTTATGATACTTCTGTGATTGCATTGATAGACCCTGGTTCTACACATTCGTATATATGCATGAAGTTAGTATTCAGTAAAACTTTGCCTGTAGAGTCTACTAAGTTTGCTATAAAAGTATCGAACCCCTTAGGTAAAAGTGTCCTTGTTCATAAAATATGCAAAAACTGTCCATTAATGTTTCGAGATATCTGTTTCCCTGCTGATCTGATGCTTTTGCCATTTGATGAGTTCGATATCATTCTGGGTATGAACTGGTTGACTTTGCATGATGCTGTTGTGAATTGTAAAAGAAAGACTATTGATTTGAGATGTTTGAATGATGAGATTGTACGAGTTGAGTCTAATGATTTGAATGGATTGTGTAACATCCTGATTTAGGGGCTATGCATTTGATGTGTTTTGTGTGTATGCTTTGTGTAATGTGCTAGTTTAGGGTGTATAGGAGTCTAGGAAAGGCCTGGGGATAAGCTGAAGCCCTGGCCAAAATTCTCTTTTTAGGCACTTTGGTAGAAGAGCTGGCTGGAATAGGACCTAAGGGATATTGGTTGTGTTGGGTTGACACAAGCAAGATGTTGGTAAAGTGGCAAGGTGACGCCACATAAGGGTTGGAAGGTGATGCCACAAGGGAACAGAGGGGGAGCAGGTTCAAGTCGCATGAAGCACATTTTGGGAGTCTTTTTTGCGTCAAGGGGAGCAGAAGCAAAAGTCAATTGGGACACTTTAGGATGGGAGAGTGGACTGAGTCAAATAATTCGAATGAGTGGCTGAGAGGAAAAAAGGGAGTTTGAAACATTCAAATTAATTCAAATGAGTGTTCAGGAGTGAATTAAGGAGAAAAAAAAGGGATGGGCATGTGATCAAGGTGTTGGCCGAATTTCAAACACTTGGTATAGGGGGAATCAGTTTTGGCTTGTGTTGGGGGTGTGCCGAAATTCACTTAGGCCATAGGACCTTTAGTTTCTTTTTGTTTTGTGCAATTTTTGGCTTTGGGGGTTATAGGTGCCGAATTTTGGTTAGCTCAACTCTTCCTCTTTTCACTTCTTTTCTTGTTTGTTCTCCACTTCTTCTTCATTCAACTGAAACCTGTTACCTCTTTCTTGAACCTTTTCTTTGTTTTAGCCGAAACTCCTATTGTTCTCCCTACTTCCCAAATTCTTTTTCTCTTTTGCATTACCCAAAGCTGAAAGTACCCACCATTTCGTCTGTGATCTCTTTTTCTTTTCTCTTCTTTATTTGTTCTTTCTAAAAGCCGAAACCCTTCTCCATTTCCTGTTAAAGCCGAACACCCCTTGCCCCATTATTCTCTTCTCTAAATCTCTTCTATAAGCCGAATCTCCTAGCCATTCTTTACTGCGTTCTTTTCTCAATCTCTCTAAAAGTCGAAACTCTTAAGCCTCCATTTGAAGTTCTTTTATTTTCATTTCCGGTTCTTTCACTTTGTTCTCTTTTACCATAGTCATTGCCGAATCTTCTCTACTGCTGTGCTAGTGCCGAAATCTCTTAGCAAGAGTTAGCCGAGAGATTCCTCATGAAGTATTTTTCGCCTAGCAAAAATGATAAGATGAGGAACGAGATCACTGCTTTCCACCAAATGGATGACGAGTCCTTGTATGAGGCATGGGAAAGATTTAAAGAGTTATTACGAAAATGCCCTCATCATGGAATTCCTCATTGCATTCAACTTGAGACATTCTATAATGGTCTCAACGCTCACACAAGGATGGTAGTGGATGCCTCTGCTAATACTGCTCTCCTTTCTAAGTCTTATAACGAGGCTTATGCAATTATCGAGAGGATTGCCAGCAACAACTATCAGTGGCCAACCAACCGAGCAGTGTCAGGAAGACGAGTCGCTGGAATTCATGAAGTAAACGCTCTTACTTCACTCGCATCTCAGGTATCATCGATCTCCTCAATGCTTAAAAACCTTACTACTAATGGGTCTAATAGTTTTGCAGCATAGCCGCCTCATCAATTTGAGAATATAGCCTGTGTCTATTGTGGGGAGGGACATTTGTTCAAAGAATGTCCGTCGAACCCAGAATCTGTGTACTACATGGGCAATCAGAACCAAAATCGAGGAAGGCAAGGGCTGCAATCCAACTTTTATAACCCATCATAGAGGAACCACCTGAATTTTTCCTAGAGTAACCAAGGGGCTGGAACCAGTGCCACTTACACCCAACCCAGACCAACCCAGCCACCTAATTTTCCACAAAAAGTTCAGAAACTAGTTCAAGCTGAAGCATCCAATAGCCTAGAAAGTTTACTAAAGACATATCTAGCGAAGAATGATGCTTTAATCCAGAGCCAAGCAGCTACATTAAAGAATTTGGAGAATCAAGTGGGCCAGCTTGCAACTGAACTTAGGAACCTACCACAAGGTGCTTTACCTAGTGACACGGAAAATCCGATAAATCTGGGGAAGGAACATTGCAAAGCGTTGCAATTGAGGAGCGGAAAGATAGTAGAACCTAACACTGTCGAAGTTGAAAAGGAACAAGCTGATGTTCAAGACTCAGAAGTTCAACCAAGTGTTGAAACCCCAGTTTCACCAGAACCGATATCTGCAAAACCATGCGAAGTAACCTCAGGACCAGTTAATTCTGATCAACCAACAACGTCATTAGATGCAGAATTACCACCAAAGGCGAATCAACCAGAATCAGTTCCAGTAATGAAACCACTACCACCTTACCCTCAAAGACTTCAGAAGCTGAAGTAGGAGATTCAATTCAAGAAGTTCCTTGACGTACTCAAGCAACTACACATCAACATCCCGTTGGTCGAAGCACTTGAGCAAATGCCAAACTACGTCAAGTTCATGAAGGATATCTTGTCAAAGAAACGAAGACTTGGAGAATTTGAGATGGTAGCTCTGATGAAAGAATGCAGTCCATATCTTCAGAACAAACTACCCCCAAAATTGAAGGATCCTGGATGTTTCACCACACCATGCAACATTGGATCAACATATTGTGGTAAAGCGTTATGTGACTTAGGTGCAAGTATCAACTTAATGCCTATGTCAATATTTAGGGAGTTGGGGATAGGAGAAGTTAGACCAACTACGGTTACACTTCAACTAGCAGATCGATCCTTAGCGTATCCAGAAGGAAAAATCGAGGACGTATTGGTACGTAAAGATAAGTTTATCTTTCCTACTGACTTTGTAATTCTAAACTTTGAAGCTGACAAAGAAGTGCCAATCATCCTAAGAAGACCATTCTTAGCAACTGGAAGGACCCTTATTGATGTGCAAAAGGGCGAGCTGACTATGCGTGTTCAGGATGATCAGGTAACATTTAATGTTTTTAAGTCAATGCGATTTCCTGACACTATGGATGATTGTTCTGTGGTAGCCGATTTAGAGGAATTAATAGTAGAGAAGGAACTTAACGGTGTTGATGACCCATTGGAAAGAATTTTGACATCGGATCCCCCAAATGAGGAAGAGAAGGATGAATACTTAGCTTTGCTTGAAGCTAATCAAAAGGGATTTGATCCGCAATCCAATTTTGAATCTTTGGAATTAGAGAAAAGAGATTACATGCAGCCAAAAGCATCAATCGAGGAGCCACCTAAGTTAGAACTCAAGGTATTACCGTCACACTTATAATATGTTTATTTAGGTAACGCCTCTACTCTGCCTGTGATTTTTTCAGCTGAATTAACTACTGAACAAGAAGAGAAACTTATCATAGTTTTGAAACAATTCAAGAAGGCTATCGGATGGACCATAACCGATATTCGCGGTATTAGCCCATCCGTATACATGCACAAGATCATATTAGAAGATGGCGAGAGAGGAACGATTGATGGACAATGGAGACTGAACCCCATCATGAAAGATGTTGTGAAAAAGGAAATTATCAAGTGGTTGGATACGGGTATAATTTACCCCATCTCAGACAGTTCATGGTTGAGTCCAGTCCAATGCGTGCCAAAGAAAGGAGGTATCACGGTCGTGGAGAACAAGAACAACGAGTTGATACCAACGAGAACAGTTGCAGGATGGAGAATCTGCATCGATTATCGGAAGCTGAACAAGGCGACTAGGAAAGATCACTTTCCTCTGCCGTTTTTGGACCAGATGCTGGATAGACTCGCAGGACGAGACTAGTACTGTTTCCTCGATGGATACTCAGGGTATAATCAGATTACAATAGCACCGGAAGATCAACACAAAATGACATTCACCTGTCCGTACGGTACTTTTGCATTTAGACGCATGCCATTTGGTTTATGTAATGCACCAGCTACATTTCAAAGATGTATGATGTCTATTTTCACTGACATGGTTGAGAAGTATTTGGAAGTTTTCATGGACGATTTCTCAGTATTTGGAGATACTTACGATGATTGCTTAGCCAATCTAGCGAAGGTACTAAGGCGATGTGAAGAAATGAATCTCGTACTCAACTGGGAAAAAATGCCATTTTATGGTAAGAGAAGGAATTGTTCTAGGTCATCGGATAACGAGACATGGGATCGAGGTGCACAAAGCAAAAGTAGATGTTATTGAGAAACTCCCACCTCCAACATCTGTAAAAGGTGTTAGGAGCTTTTTGGGTCACGCCGGTTTTTATCGAAGATTTATCAAGGACTTCTCCAAAGTGGCTAAACCCTTATGCAAGCTATTGGAGAAAGACTCGATATTCAAGTTTGATGAGGAATGCCTAAAAGCCTTCAAAAATTTGAAGAATCAATTAGTCACGGCACCCATAATCGTCACGCCAGACTGGGATTCACCATTCATATTGATGTGTGACGCAAGTGACTTCGCCATTGGAGCTGTCATGGGCCAGCGAAGGAACAAAGTGTTTCATCCCATCTACTACGCAAGTAGAACTCTAACCAGAGCTCAACTGAACTATACGGTAACAAAAAAAGAGTTACTTGCTATTGTGTTTGCTTTCGACAAGTTTCGATCTTATCTTGTAGGTACCAAAGTGATTGTCTATACGGACCATTCCACAATTAAGTACTTATTAGCCAAGAAAGATGCTAAGCCAAGATTGATCCGGTGGGTGCTTCTACTTCAAGAGTTCGATCTAGAAATTCAAGATCGAAGGGGAGTAGAAAATCAAGTAGCAGATCACTTATCCAGATTGGAACCGCAAGAAGGAAATTCTCCACTTTTACCGATCCAAGAGACATTTCCAGATGAACACATACTAAAGGTAAATCATGTCTACAATACTCCTTGGTTTGCTGACTTAGCTAACTATTTAGCTTGTGGTTTGATGCCGATTGATAAAACTTATCTGAAACACCCCAAACCCGGCCCACGAGCCTTGACCGGATCTGGTATGTTCCTCGAAGGAAACCGGTTCCAAAATTTGTTTATTACTTTGGAAAGACTATGTGTTTTAAAAGAAAAATTATTATTGGGTTGGGCTTGAATTGAAAACAAGTTTATTTTACCAAAAACCCTTTACTTTAGGTGACAAAATGTTTAGGGTTTGATTTAAAATAAATTTACTTAATTCATTAATTAATAATAGTTCGCAGTCATAACAAATAAAAGTAAAAATAAAGAAATTCAACTATGGCCTTATTACATCAAATAATCCTAAAATTAAAATTTAAAATACTTAAATAAAATAAAAGTCCAAATCATAAATTTCTTGCTGTGCATGGCCATCCCTAAGCTTCTGCCGAACCCGGTCCATTACTGATCGTCACTTGAAAATAGTCCCACAGCAGGGTGAGTCAAACAGACTCAATGTGTAACCAACACTAAGAATTAACATTTCAGGCATGCATTATCATATCACATACATATTCATATAACAGGTAAAAATAATGATGCAACCCAAACCCAAACCTAGATAGCCATCCGCTACACTTCCCCGTACCAACCTGCACACCGTGGGGACTACTAAGTCGACCCTCCATCTGCTACACACCATCGAAGGCAGTCGCTGCAGTCGACGTGCTCATTGCCCTTATAGTTTCGTGGCCTTAGGTCACCACTTTCAGATTTCATGGTCTTAGGTCACCACATTCAGATATCATGGTCTTAGGTCACCACATTCAGATCTCGTGGTCTTAGGTCACCACATTCACTTCCCCCTTTTCAATAACCCATATGCCCCATATCATACATATCATGCATATTACTTAATTTCACATTCTTATCACTTTTCACATGTTACATATATAACATAATTTCATATTCCTAGTAGGAGTAGGAAACGTACCTGAGTACTTTTGTACCATAGCATGGTACTTAGCCATATTTTCACATTCATATTAACACATTCAATTTAAAACATAGCCATGAACATATCAAAACTTAGGGTAGGGTACACACCTGATTTGCTTAGCGGTTCACTTAAATCTGGAAAAGCTTTGATCTAATGCCTTAGATCTAAATTCCTACATTCGGCCAACCTTAATATATTAGCATAAAGCCTATTCGGCTATAAAACCAAATCCTAGTAGGATTTGTATACTTAAAACCTACCTTGTTGCCGATTGGGACACCAACAAATCCCGAAAACTTGTATTCTTCTCCTTTGAAATCGACTAATCACTAGATCCCTTGAATCGGTTAGTTTTCGGTTAAAACAAATAGATCTAAGTACTTAAGATAGGGCCTTGGCCGAATATGTGAGTACACTTACCTTGAAATTTTCAAATCCCGAAAAGTATCCCTTCTTGGAGTCGACAGTTGCAGAATCCCGAAACACTCCTTATAATTTCGGCCACAAAATAATAATGATATTAGTTCCTATATTACAGCTTAAAGAAGAGAATAAATTGATGACCATAAAATTCTTACCCTTAATATTGAATTCGACAGATCCCTCCTGACACCACTACAGAGATTCGGCTTAGAGACTTGATGAACAATTGGCTATGAGCCCCCTATGCTTTCGGTTTCAAAGATGAAAGAAGAGAGGAATATTAGGCTTAGAAGGAATCGGCTAGGAGGCTAAAAGAAAAAGAAGAAAAAGATGGATGCTCAACAACAAGAAGAAATTCGGCAGACAGGAAGGAGAATTTCCTTAAGAAATTCGGCAGAGGAAGAGTAAATGAATGAATGGCCTCTTTTCCTCTAGTAGCCGAAATTACTAGCTAGAGTCCCTTACTTGGCCACCACTCTCCCTTATTTTGATAGCTTTATCCCTTGAATTATCACTTTATTAAAAGAATTTAATCCAACAATTATCTCTTGAAAATAATGATAAATAATCTATTATTTATCTCCTATTTAGCCGAAATTTAAAGAGAATAAAACTCCTCTTTTAAAAGCCTTATTGCCGTCCATCTCTCTGCTCCTTGTAGCAAAAATAAAAATTTTATTTTGCTTCCTAAGTGACTCGAACTCAGGCCCACTTGCATAGCTTGTGGCGTCACTTACCTGGGCCTTAAGTGGTATCTCCAGGCCACTTTAACAAGTTGATTCTTGTGTCAAATTTCTTCTATTAATTTTCTTAAGACCACCTTGCCTTAGTTTCCTCTTTTAAACCTTAAAACTCAACATTTTCTAAGTCATTTCCTTACATTTCCAAGTTTCCAAAAACGTTCGTTTCCCTCATTTAACCTAACATTTCCTTACATTTCCAAGTTTCCAGAAATGTTCACTTTCCTCTTTTAACTTAACATTTCCATACACTTTCAGGTTTCCAAAAATGTTCAAAATACATTCATAACACATAAGACATGTCATTTCATACAATTAAACCAAAAATGCATAGGCCCTTTTCAGGATGTTACAGTTCTACCCCCTTAAAATAAGTTCGTCCTCGAAATTTCTTGGTTAAAATAATCGAGGGTATTGCTGTCGCATTGCCTCTTCTAGTTCCCACGAAGCTTCCTCCGATCCATGATTAAGCCATAACACTTTGACTAGAGGAACTGACTTCCTCCGTAATACTTTCACATCACGTTCCAATATCTGAATCAGCTCTTCTTCGTAGGATAAGTCCGGCCTTAGCTCCACTTCTTCAACTGGTACCACATGAGATGGATCCGATCAGTAACGACGTAGCATGGATACATGGAATACGTCGTGCATCTGCTGCAACTCTGGTGGCAACTCTAACTGGTAGGCCACTGGTCCAACTCGCTTCAGTACTCGATAAGGCCCTATGACCCTTGGGCTTAACTTCCCTTTGCGACCAAACCTCATCACCTTTTTCCAAGGCGAGACTTTCAGAAACACTTGGTCTCCCACTTCAAACTCTATTTCCTTCCGCTTAAGGTCGGCGTACGACTTCTGCCTATCAGAGGCTTCCTTTAACCGTGCCCTGATTGTCTAAACCTTTTCTTCAGTTTCTGCCACTAACTCTGGACCCAAAACTCGACGTTCTCCTAATTCAGTCCAACAAGTAGGAGTTCGACACTTCCGACCATACAACGCTTCATATGGTGCCATCCGAATGCTAGCTTGATAGTTGTTGTTGTAGGCGAACTCTGCTAAAGGCAAATAGTCTTCCCAACTTCCTCGGAAGTCCATCACACAGCCTCTCAACATATCCTCCAACACTTGTATAACCCGTTCAGACTGCCCGTCTGATTGTGGATGAAAAGCCGTAGTGAAGTCCAACTTGGTGCCTAAAGCTTGATGAAGTGCTCTCCAAAACCGAGACGTAAACCTTGGGTCTCTATCAGAGATGATCGATACCGGTACTCCATGTAACCTCACAATTTTTGCTACATATAATTTGGCCAACTTCTGAAGAGAATAGTCAACTCTTACTGGGATGAAGTGCGCAGACTTGGTTAAACGGTCCACTATTACCCATACCGAGTCCTTCTTAGTAGGCGTAAGGGGAAGCCAACTAACGAAGTCCATGGTAATTCTCTCCCACTTCCACTGCGGAATCTCAATTGGCTGAAGTAATCCCGATGGAACTTGGTGTTTAGCCTTAACTTGCTGACACGTCAGACATTTTCCCACGAATTCAGTAACTTCCCGTTTAAGATCAGGCCACCAAAACTGTTCCCTTAGATCTCTGTACAGCTTAATGCCTCCGGGATGCATAGCATAAGGGCTACTATGCGCCTCCCGAAGAATCCTTTGTCTTAACTCTTCTTCCCTCGGCATACAGACTTTTCCTTTGTAGCACAATACTCCTTCAACATTAATGCAATAATCCTCTAACTCTCCATTCTGTACTTGCTGTAACTTAGCACTTAGGTCCTTATCAGCCAACTGTCCCTCTTTCACCTCATTGAGCCATGTGGGCTTGACTTGCAACTCTACCAACAGGCTTCCATCATCATACAAACTCAAGTGTGCGAACATAGCCCTTAGATCCGACACAACCTTCCGACTTAGGGCATCAGCTACCACATTCGCCTTGCTCGGGTGGTACTCTATCGAGCAATCATAATCCTTCAATAACTCCACCCACCTTCGCTGCCTCAAGTTCAACTCCTTCTGAGTCAACAGATACTTAAGGCTCTTGTGGTCTGTGTAGATTATCGACCTTTCTCCATAAAGGTAGTGCCTCCAAACCTTAAGAGCGAAAACCACTGCTGCCAATTCCAAGTCATGAGTGGGGTAGTTAACCTCATGCGGCCTTAACTGTCGAGACGCATAAGCGACTACTTTTCCTTCTTGCATTAGCACATAGCCTAATCCCGTGTGAGAAGCGTCACAGTATACCACAAAATCCTTCCCTGCCTCTGGCTGAATTAACATTGGAGCTTCCGTCAACACTTTCTTAAGCTTTTCAACGTTCTCCTGTTGCTTATCAGTCCATTCAAAGGGTACTCCCTTCCTTAGCAACTTTGTCAAAGGCGCGGCTATTGACGAGAACCCTTCCACGAACCTTCTGTAATAGCCTGCCAAACCTAAGAAACTTCGGATCTCAGCCACGAACCTAGGTGGTTTGCAATCCAACACTGCTTCGATCTTCCTAGGATCCACTCTTATTCCCTCTGCGGATACCACATGCCCTAAGAATGCCACCTCCTTAAGCCAAAATTCACACTTGTTGAATTTGGCATAGAGCTTCTTCTCCCTTAATACTTCCAACACAACCCGTAGGTGCTCATCATGCTCCTCCTCTGACTTCGAATACACCAGGATGTCATCGATAAACACGACAATGAACCTATCCAAATAGGGTTGAAAAACCCGGTTCATCATATCCATGAACGCGGCTGGAGCGTTCGTCAACCCAAACGGCATCACTACAAACTCAAAATGGCCGTATCTTGTCCTAAAAGCTGTCTTATGGATATTTGCCTCCTTTACCTTCAGCTGATGATATCCCGACCTTAAATCTATTTTCGAGAATACTACGGCCCCCTTCAGCTGATCGAACAAGTCATCGATCCTTGGCAAAGGATACTTGTTCTTAATGGTCAGCTTATTCAACTGACGGTAATCTATGCACATCCGCATAGTTTCGTCCTTCTTCTTCACAAACAGGACCGGTGCTCCCCATGGAGACACACTGGGTCGAATGAACCCACGATCCAGCAATTCTTGGATTTGAGCCTTGAGCTTAACCAACTCCTTTGGTGCCATACGATACGGGGCAATTGACACAGGGGCTGTTCCCGGTAGCAAGTCTATTCCAAACTCCACCTCCCTATCTGGGGGTATTCCCGGTAATTCCTCCGGAAACACATCCTCAAAGTCCCTTACCATTCTAACTCCACTGACACCTTTTTCCTTTCCACCCAATGCACTTACGAAGGCTAAGAATGCCCTGCACCCTTTCCTAACCATTTTCTCTGCCTTCAACGCCGAAACTACGTTAGACAGGTAGTTTCTTCTTTCTATGATCATTACTACTACTTCATCCTCCGGGGTCCTTAGTTCCATACGTTTAGCCGCACAATCCAACATGGCTCGGTGCTCTACTAGCCAGTCCATTCCAAGTATGAGTTCAAACTCCCCAAAGGGTAGTTCCATTAAGTCAGCCCTAAAGTTCACTCCCTGAATCTCTAGGGGTACATTCCGAAAGATCTTATCCACCACTACAGTTTGGCCTAATGGGCTTACTACCGTCATCTGCCTATCAAAAAGTTCAGAGTCTAGGCCTAGTGTTTCCACTATACTACATGCAACATAAGAATGGGTCTAGCCCACATCAATTAGAGCAAAATAGGGCTTGCCATAAATAAAGAACGTACCAGTTATAACATCCGGCGTGTCTCCATCCTCCCTCCGACGAACCGCATAAACCAAACCCGGTTGCCTTGCCTCAGCATTAGCAGCACCTCTGCCCTGTGTTCCACGTCCTCTGCCAGCACCATTACCTCTGTTATTCGAACCATGACCTCGTTGAGGCTGCTGTCCCCCTCTACCAGCCTGATTAACATTCTGAGCTGCTGGTCGACTTTCATCTGGTTTCTTAGGACAATCCTTGATCATATGGTCTGTGGACCCACACCTAAAACATCCCCCCGTCTTCTTCTAGCACTCTCCTAAGTGCTTCTTTCCACTCAGATCACAAGGACGATACTGCCCTCCTGTACCAACTTGCTGACCTCGCGGCCCATCCACTCTAGGCCTCTTTTGAAACTTCCCAGACTATCAAAAACCTCTTTTTGACCTATTCCGATCCATGGTCTGCTTGGTAAAATCCTTAATTCCCTCGGCTACCTTGGCCTTTTCTACTAAAGCAGAAAACTCCCGCTCCTGATGCGGTGCTATCAACAATCTCAGATCATCCCTTAGTCCGTCCTCAAAACGGACACAGTGCTCATGCTCAGTTGCCACTACTCCTCTAGCATACCGACTCAACCTCAGAAATTCAGCTTCATATTCTGCAACGGACTTGTTCCCTTGAACCAGTCCCAGAAATGCTTTCCTTTGCTCATCAGTATACCTGGTTCCAACATACTTCTTTTGATACGCTTCCTTGACATATTCCCAGGTTAGATCCTCAGCCGTGGCACCATCCCGAACAGTTAACCACCATTGGTAAGCTTCATCGTGTAGCAGTGCCACCATTCCTTTTAGCTTCTCCTCAGGGGTCAGATCAAGCTCATCCATAATGCGCTCGGTTGCCTCCAACCAGTACTCAGCTGTACTGGGTGCCACACCAGATACTTCACAAAACATTTCAGCTCCATTAGCTCAGAGCCGCTCAGGTACAGATTTCCGAGTTCCTGAATTTCCTCCTGCACCAGCCACCAACTTAAGAACTCGAAGCACAGCCTGTGATACGGCATCATCCCCCGTTTGAGCCTGCTGCTCAACACCAACAGCTGGGGGTGGTGGTGGCGGTGGTACCTCATTATCAGACCCTTGACTCGATCTAACGGGTTTCGACACAGCCATTCTTCCTCTACCGCATCCACGACGGCCACGTCCCCTAGAACTCATTTCTATCGTCGCGATCTGATTAAAAAGTTTTATGAATTAGTCCTTGTTTCACTTATTACCCGCGAAGAAGTTTTATGAAAAGAATTTTAGGAGTGGTTCTTTTGTATTCATACATGCACAGTCTTTTCATTCATACATCCATCAATCAATTATGAACTTTTGTTCATTTAGAGAAACGTTGTAGTTTTCATTATTGTCGTTTTCCCACTACCTAGGGGTATTTTCGTAATTTGTCCTACAAGGGTATTTTCGTAATTTTTTTCAAAAGAAAAAGTTCCTTGGTGATTTTGTCAAAAAGTATTTTGGAATTTTTAGATTCCCGGGGTGTTTTGGAAAATTTTGAAATTTGGGGGTATTTCGGTAATTTTGGATATTGGGGGTATTTTGGTAATAAACCAGGGTAAATTTGTAAAGTTTAATATTTCCGGGGTATTTCCAAATTTTGCAAAACTTTGAGAGTTCTTTTTGAGAATTGTACTTTTCAAAACGGTGATGTTGCAAAAATTTGGAATCAAGGTCATTTTGGTAATTTTGTAAGTTAGGGGCAGTTTTGTAATTTTTTTCTAAAATCAAGGTATTTGATAGTTTGCAGATTAGGGTTTTTGAACCTTTAGAAAATTATGAAATTTTGGTAAGACTGTTGGGTAGTTGGACATTTTATAAACCAAGGGCATTTTTGTAATTTTACCATTAGGGGTATTTTTGTAATTTCATAAATCAGAAATTTTTTTTTGAAAATTTGTTTTTTTTTATAGAAACACAGCTAGTTCCCTTTTGGGTTTTAGTCATTGTGCTTAGCCTATGACCGAGTCCTCTTGGTCAGGGTGAACCAAAGCTACGCACCAGGTAGGATTCGAATGGAGAGGAGGTGAGTCACACGGACTGCTTAAGCACCAAGCTCCCAATGAAACCATTCCTAGACATGCGCACAGAGGTTGCCACACCCACTGAGTCCTCTTGGTTAGGGTGAACCGAAGCTACGCACCAGGTAGAATTCCAGCGAAGAGGAGGTGAGTCACTAGGACTGCTTAAATACCAGGCTCTTCCGGATCCAATCCTAGACATGCGCACAGGGGTTGCCACACCCTAACTTGGTGACTTAGCCATAGGTTTGTTTAAGCATGTATTAAATCTTATGTATTTGTTGGGGTACACTAGTCCTAGGGTTCTCATACTTATCATACTATTCTACGTGCCATTCCGTTTCTACCCTTCATAATATAATCACATAAAGCACACAGATGGTTAGGGGTACTTACCTGGTGGACTGCGGGTCGGAGACTTAGGTGCCATGCCAGAAAACCTTGCTTATCTTCAAAAACTCATTTGGGCTCGATTTGAAAACATTTTGGGCCTTTAACCCCAGGCCGAGGGTTTGAAACTGGGCTCTGATACCAAACTGAAACACCCCAAACCCGGCCCACGAGCCTTGACCGGATCTGGTATGTTCCTCGAAGGAAACCGGTTCCAAAATTCGTTTATTACTTTGGAAAGACTATGTGTTTTAAAAGAAAAATTATTATTGGGTTGGGCTTGAATTGAAAACAAGTTTATTTTACCAAAAACCCTTTACTTTAGGTGACAAAACATTTAGGGTTTGTTTTAAAATAAATTTACTTAATTCATTAATTAATAATAGTTCGCAGTCATAACAAATAAAAGTAAAAATAAAGAAATTCAACTATGGCCTTATTACATCAAATAATCCCAAAATTAAAATTTAAAATACTTAAATAAAATAAAAGTCCAAATCGTAAATTTCTTGCTGTGCATGGCCATCCCTAAGCTTCTGCCGAACCCGGTCCATTACTGATCGTCACCTGAAAATAGTCCCACAGCGGGCTGAGTCAAACAGACTCAATGTGTAACCAACACTAAGAATTAACATTTCAGGCATGCATTATCATATCACATACATATTCATATAACAGGTAAAAATAATGATACAACCCAAACCCAAACCTAGATAGCCATCCGCTACACTTCCCCGTACCAACCTGCACACCGTGGGGACTACTAAGTCGACCCTCCATCTGCTACACACCATCGAAGGCAGTCGCTGCAGTCGACGTGCTCATTGCCCTTATAGTTTCGTGGCCTTAGGTCACCACTTTCAGATTTCATGGTCTTAGGTCACCACATTCAGATATCGTGGTCTTAGGTCACCACATTCAGATCTCGTGGTCTTAGGTCACCACATTCACTTCCCCCTTTTCAATAACCCATATGCCCCATATCATACATATCATGCATATTACTTAATTTCACATTCTTATCACTTTTCACATGTTACATATATAACATAATTTCATATTCCTAGTAGGAGTAGGAAACGTACCTGAGTACTTTTGTACCATAGCATGGTACTTAGCCATATTTTCACATTCATATTAACACATTCAATTTAAAACATAGCCATGAACATATCAAAACTTAGGGTAGGGTACACACCTGATTTGCTTAGCGGTTCACTTAAATCCCGAAAAGCTTTGATCTAATGCCTTAGATCTCAATTCCTACATTCGGCCAACCTTAATATATTAGCATAAAGCCTATTCGGCTATAAAACCAAATCCTAGTAGGATTTGTATACTTAAAACCTACCTTGTTGCCGATTGGGACACCAACAAATCCTGGAAACTTGTATTCTTCTCCTTTGAAATCGACTAATCACTAGATCCCTTGAATCGGTTAGTTTTCGGTTAAAACAAATAGATCTAAGTACTTAAGATAGGGCCTTGGCCGAATATGTGAGTACACTTACCTTGAAATTCTCAAATCCCGAAAAGTATCCCTTCTTGGAGTCGACAGTTGCAGAATCCCGAAACACTCCTTAAAATTTCGGCTACAAAATAATAATGATATTAGTTCCTATATTGCACCTTAAAGAAGAGAATAAATTGATGACCATAAAATTCTTACCCTTAATATTGAATTCGACAAATCCCTCCTGACACCACTTCAGAGATTCGGCTTAGAGACTTGATGAACAATCGGCTATGAGCCCCCTATGCATTCGGTTTCAAAGATGAAAGAAGAGAGGAATATTAGGCTTAGAAGGAATCGGCTAGGAGGCTAAAAGAAAAAGAAGAAAAAGATGGATGCTCAACAACAAGAAGAAATTCGGCAGAGAGGAAGGAGAATTTCCTTAAGAAATTCGACAGAGGAAGAGTAAATGAATGAATGGCCTCTTTTCCTCTAGTAGCCGAAATTACTAGCTAGAGTCCCTTACTTGGCCACCACTCTCCCTTATTTTGATAGCTTTATCCCTTGAATTATCACTTTATTAAAAGAATTTAATCCAACAATTATCTCTTGAAAATAATGATAAATAAATCTATTATTTATCTCGTATTTAGCCGAAATTTAAAGAGAATAAAACTCCTCTTTTAAAAGCCTTATTACCTCCATCTCTCTGCTCCTTGTAGCAAAAATAAAAATTTTATTTTGCTTCCTAAGTGACTCGAACTCAGGCCCACTTGCATAGCTTGTGGCGTCACTTACCTGGGCCTTAAGTGGTATCTCTAGGCCACTTTAACAAGTTGATTCTTGTGTCAAATTTCCTCTATTAATTTTCTTAAGACCACCTTGCCTTAGTTTCCTCTTTTAAACCTTAAAACTCAACATTTTCTAAGTCATTTCCTTACATTTCCAAGTTTCCAAAAACGTTCGTTTCCCTCCTTTAACCTAACATTTCCTTACATTTCCAAGTTTCCAGAAATGTTCACTTTCCTCTTTTAACTTAACATTTCCATACACTTTCAGATTTCCAAAAATGTTCAAAATACATTCATAACACATAAGACATGTCATTTCATACAATTAAACCAAAAATGCATAGGCCCTTTTCAGGATGTTACATTATCAGCAAGGGAAAAAGTTTCTTCACGATGTGAAGTACTATTTCTGGGAAGAATCATATTTGTTTAAAAAGTGAGCAGATCAGATGATTAGAAGATGTGTGACGGAAGATGAAATACCGAAGATTTTATACCGCTGCCATTCAGCTCCGAGTGGGGGACACTTCGGAGGTACTCGTACAGCAGCCAAAGTATTACAAGCAGGATTCTTTTGGCCAACACTATTCAAGGATGCATACGCTTACGTAAAGAATTGTGATCGATGTCAGAGGGTTGGAAATGTCACCAATAGGAATGAGATGCCTCGAACAAATATCATTGAGGTAGAATTGTTCGATGTTTGGGGTATTGACTTTCTTGGTCCTTTCCCTGCGTCTTTTGGTCACAAGTACATATTGGTAGCAGTAGACTATGTGTCCAAATGGGTCGAGGCTGAAGCTTATCCGACGAACGATGCCAAGGTTGTGATGAAGTTCTTGCAGAAACACATATTCACAAGGTTCGGAACCCCAAAAGCCATTATCAGTGATGAAGGGACCCACTTTGTGAACAAGTGGTTAAAATGGTTGCTAGATAAACATGGAGTGAAACACAAGGTTGCTACAGCTTACCATCCGCAGACAAATGGACAAGCTGAGCTAGCAAATAAGGAGATCAAAGGCATACTTGAAAAGGTAGTTTGCCCAAACCGACGAGATTGGTCCAAGAGACTAGATGATGCTTTATGGGCTTACAGAACAGCATACAAGACACCCTTAGGAATGTCACCCTACAGGTTGGTCTTTGGGAAAGCATGTCATCTACCTCTGGAGTTAGAGCATAGTGCTTACTGGGCTCTTCGACAACTCAATTTGGATCTCAAGCTTGCTAAAGAGAAACGAATGCTCCAACTCAATGAGCTAGAGGAATTTCGAATTTCTCATATGAAAATGCCAAATTACTCAAAGAAAGACTCAAGAAATGGCATGACAAGCATATCCGAGTTTGAGAATTTGAAGCAGGTCAGCAAGTCTTATTATTTAATTCCAGATTAAAGTTCTTTCTTGGTAAGTTGAAGTCACGCTGGTCCGGTCCATTTACAATTCATCGCGTCTATCCATACGGAGTTATTGAACTCCAAGGTAAGAGAGGTAATTTTCAAGTCAATGCTCAGCGTTTGAAACATTATTACGGAGGAACCCCTGAACGGGATAAAATCTCATTCAGTTTATCTAACCCTTAGTTCTTATTGCTTCCAATAAATTATTTAGGGAATATTTTCGGGTTTATTATGCTCAAATAAATTCTGTCTAGGAGATTGGAACTTAAGCAAGACCGCTTGTGACTCCTCCAATCTTTCCTGGGAATTAATTTTTGCATAATTTTCCAAGGAATTAGCTCCTAAATGTCAAAATAAATTTTTAGTTTTTCAAATGAAAAGGTCAATTTTGACCCAAGCCTTAAATTGCAACTCAATTTCAAATTTTCAGTAAGTCTAAGGACTTAATTGAATTATTTTCAAATTTTGGTTGCTATTTTCGTAAATAATAAAAAATAGGTGCCTCTTTTTGTAAATATTTTTAAAGGGCATCTAAAATAAATATTTTTATTTTCATACTTATAAATTATTGATAAACTTTGATATATAATTATATTCATTATAATTTATATATTAACTTTTATCAATTTAGCTTAGGATTAGAGTTAATTTTATTTCATATTTATCTTAATAAATAAATAGCAATTGATAATTTATGTGTTTATTTAATTATTAATTGTTGTTTATCATGAGTAAAATTAGAAGGGAACTCTTATTTTTAATGTTATAATTGTTCTAAGAGTTCTATTCCAATTTCTACTTCTCCATCTATAAATTGCACCCTTGTTCTCACCATTCACTCATCACTCAAACTCCCATACACCAAAACACCAAGTGCCGCACCACCCCAAGCCACCATTCGGCCAGCAGCAGCTCCAGCAAACGCCGCACATGCCAAGCTGCTCCAGCCCCCTTGCGCGCCACCAGCTAGCTGCCTTGTGGGCCTATGCGCACATCTCCCTTCCCCTAACCTAAGCCAACCCTCCTTTAAATTATCCCTTTTAATTCATTAGTATAGTTTTACTTTAGGAGTTTTTAAATTCTACAAGGAAGGTGGTAAGAATAATTTTCTTTCTTAAATTTAATTTTTATTCAATTACTTAATTTTTCAATTTATTGAAATTTTAGTAATTGTTATTAAATTTTTAAGAAGCTAATTTTTATTTTTTCCATCTGATATTCAGGTTAATTATGACTCGCAAGAGAACTCGTGCCTCCGCTCAAATTGAAAAAACACAAAGCAAATTTCACTGTGAAGAAGCCAAAGTAAGATACAAAAATATCTTCAAAAATCAACAGATGCATCCAGAGAAAGGCTTCACATTAAAGGAAAGCAACTACAGAGACTTTATGTCACGTATTCGTCAAGTTGCTGAAGCACTCATTTGGGAATTGTTTTGTGAAAAAGAGACCAAGTGTGGATGAAGAACTAGTTCGTGAATTCCACGCGAACTTAACTTCAATCGAATTGACCGAAGTTTCAGTCCGCGAAATTAAGGTACCCATAAACTCTAATGCTATTAATGAGTTCTTTGAATTACCTGGTTTCGACAACGATGAATATTCTCTCTGTTGAGCAATATTAAGCCTGAAAATCTACAAGAAATCCTCGAGGAACTCACAGTTCCAGGTTCTAAGTGGACTGTGTCAAAGCAAGGAATCTGCACGTGTCGAAGAGAGTATTTGACACCACTTGCGAAGGTATGGTTCTATTTCATTCGTTTCAGCCTTATGCCTAGTTCACATGGGACTACAATTTCATTAGAGCGAATGGTCCTATTATACTCGATTTTAACTGGAAAGACCATTGATGTGGGCAAAATCATTCTGAGAGAGATGCGAAATTGTGCCGTTAGACGTTCTGGCCCTGCCTATTTCCCCTTTACGATCACAATTCTGTGCTTAAAAGCAAAACTCCTTGCGGACGTAAAGAAGACAGAGTATAGTCAAGGCACAATCACCGATTGGGACCTCTACCGAGTGGCCAGAGATTCTATTCTTTAGCAAAGAATTAAAGAAAACGAGGATCCTGAAGAAGCAGAAGATGAACCCACAGAAATCCCGCCAGAGCAACCAACTGAAGTCCCTCATGAGGCAGAACCAATAGAACCAGAAGCTGAACCTAATATCTAGCCATCAATGTTTAGAGCTCCACTGCCTAGCCCAGATCATCGTGATGAGCTGTTGAAGCTGATGGACTTAATGCAACACATGCAATGGCAGCAACAAGCTTACTGGAGATATGCAAAAATAAGCGATGACTCGATGAGGAGTGCCCTCAAGAAAATTTATAATGACCCATTTATTTTTGTACCTGAGTTTCCAGATTTCATATTTGAGCCATGGGTTTCATCATCAAAGAAGGAGCAAAGCGATTCATGCAGAGGCAATACTAATGGAGCAAAAGATGAGTCGAATTTGGAAGGATCGACGAACAAATAAAAAAGGGGGAGGACTTCAAAGTTCGTTTATTTCTTTCTTAAGTATTTTAGGATTATGTTAATTAGGAATTTTTATTTTTGCACAATAAAATAAGAGATAGGAAGCATGAATAAAATATGAAGAAGTCTCAAAGGCTAAAGTGTGGCAATAGATATATACATGTCTAGGATTGGATGTTAGAAAGAGCTTGGTACTTAAGCAGTCAATTTGACTCACCTCCTCTTTTCTAATTATCCTACCTGGTGTATAGTATCTATTCACTTTAAACAATGAGGACATTGTTTACTTTAAGTAGGGGGGACCGAAAATTTGAATTCAGAATGAAATTTTCTTCTAGTCATGATTAGGACATATTTTTGTTCAATAATTTGAGATTTTGTTAATTATGCTAAACTTCAGTATTAATAAAGTTCTGTTATTTCAATAAATTATTATGCTAGCTTAATAAAGATGTGAATGTATTTTTAATAAAGCATGTAAATTTGTATCATAAAATTTTTAGTTCCCTACGAAAAATTTAGGCATGCATGAAAGTTGAAGTCTTTAGAATTGACTTAGTAATTTCTTGAGGCGAAATCCTAGAAAGCATGGAATGTTGAAAATGATTTAGGCAACTATTGCTTGGACTATTTGAGCCTTTCAAGCCGACCCTGATAAAATTATCCTTTGAAACCCAATTTTGAGACTATATGGCCTAATTTTATTTGGACCTATGCAATATTTAGCCAACAATTTTCTCTTCATTACTTCTAAAATTGTCCCGAACACTAGACTCAGTACTATTCAGAAGATTGTTTGAAAATAAGTTTGGGGGAGTTGGAAAGAAGTATCAATTGCTCGAAAAATTGTAGTACATGAAGCAAGTGCTCGAGTTTGAGCTTGTTTTAAAAAAAAACATGTACTCAAAATAAAATAAGTGATCAAAAGAGCACAAGTTGGGTATCAAGGGTGAAATTTTTGAAGGTTTGAAGATAAGCTGAGTCTAGGGTTTTTAAGCCAAAAATTTATCTATCTTTTACCTACCCATAAGCCCAGCCAGGTTACAACCTTATTAATGACCTATTGATTCAAAATTCCAATGTTACCTACATTAGTGGAGAGAAATTGCTCTGTTCAACATATGAAGACATTAGTTAAGCTTAATGATTGTAGTTTACTTTTTGAATAAAGAATTAAAATCAAATTGGTAGCGAGTAACATGTCTTTATTAAGAAACATTTAGTCTAATTTTGCTAGTATAATAATTGTTGGGAGTAATTTGAATGATATGAATGTTTAAGTAGCATAACTATTAAATTTCTTGTTCTTGAGCATAAGTATGCCAACATCATAATTTTGAAGCAAAATTGTTGTGAAGGAAGTTTTTCAAAGGTGTTTCTGAGAAAATTCTTTTCAAATTTGTGCATTACTCGGGACGAGCAATGAGTTAAGTTTGGGGGTGTGGAAACACGAAAATTTATATACTTTTTCATGCCCTTTTTGACCCAAATTCATGTGGTTTCGAGTAAATTCTTGTCGGAAAATAATTAAATATTATAAAATAATTAAAGTGTGCTAAAAATATGAACATGATGAATTTTAATTAATTTTATAGTGAATTTTGTTTAATTTTGACTATTTTCGACAGATTCGCACAAAAGGTAAAAATCAGCTCGGTAGACACTGCTCGAAGAATAAAACCGAGAAGCGATTTGAAGATTCAAGGCGACTTTATTTCCAGCCCAAGACGGTCCAATTATGAAGATTTAATCATAATTTAATTAATTTTAATTTATTCCCAATTTGATTTGGGCTAAATAAATTATTTTTAATTAATTATGGAAAAGGGGCCCAGTTGAACCGCATCAGTTGAACCGAACCAATTGAACCGAACCAGCCATCAATTGGGCAGCCCAAACCGTCCACAATGAAGTCCCAAATCAGCTTATTAGCTGATTAATTCAGCTTGCAAAGGAGTCCTTGAAGTTCTTTCAAAATCTCATTCAAACCCCTCCAAAATTCATGGCTTTTTAGATTGCCCCATGCTATATTTAGCAAAGTTGAAACATTCAACTTTGCCACATGGGATGGCTGGCCAAGGGAGGCATCTTTTGATGCTGCTATGTGCTATTTTTAGCAGCCTTAAACACCTATAAATACAGCCCCTAGCTGCTCATTCAAAACACACTTCAAGCCTTCACATTCTTCTCTCTTATTTTCTCTCAATTCCCCATTTTCCCTTTTCCCTTTTTGGTGTTCTTGTGCCGATTTCCCCTCTTGGAAAAGAGGTGTTTTCCATCCATTTGAAGTAGCAATTGAAGTGTTCATAAGCCCCCTTGATAGCCGAGGACAACGAAGAACAAAGAAGGGATCAATCAGACAAGCCACGGAGAGACACCAGATTTGTTTCTTGTTCCCTATCACTTTAAATTATTTGTTGTTGTTTTGAAAAACATGCTTATGAATATTCATGCTTTTGACATGTTTTATTTAATCAATTTAGCTTGAATTTAATTCGTGTTGGTTTGATTTCATTTCGCCCTCGTAGATTATTAAAATTGTGTTTATGCTGTTAAAGGCCTCGGTGAAATATTTGATTAAGTAAAATTATGTTAAGTTATCTAGCATTATAATTGTTTAGATAGCTAATGAGTTAATTATTTAAACGCACTGAAAATGTAATTAATGGACACTACTTAATCTGTGCATGTTTAATTCTTCTAAGGTAGCTAGAGATTAAATTAGCATTGTATTTGACGATACATATGCCTTGCATAACTTGCAGGATTTTTGTGATTAAATTGTTTCAAGATAAAAATACTTTGTTACTTCACATGATCTTTTATATGCTTGTTAGGTTGAATTAATCGTTTGCATTGACATAGGAATATGCGAGAGATTGTTTAATTTAATAAGTATGTATGTGCAATAACATGTTTACTAGTAGAAGTCTGTTTAATCGTTCGAATTTGCATAGAAATATGTACAAGAGATGAATGGATTTTTATTTGTAAGTATGTTCATAAGTTAGCAAATTACCGAGTTGCCATGTTTTAACAAGTATAAACACGAGCTTAATAATTCTAAGGTAAGAAATGTGATTAATCCAACACAATTATGTCATCTTGATTAAAATCAGTTTTTGAAATCGTGCATTAGAACTTTGTTTTATTTTTTTTTTACTTTTTTTTCTTTTAGTTTTTAAATATTCCTCAAAACCAAATAGTTTTTTGTCACCAAAGTGTTTGAACCATTTTCATAAATAATTCTTTTACAGTCCCTGTGGGTACGATAACTCGACATTTACTTGTCACTTTATTACTTGTTACGATTTTGTACACTTGCACATTTCCACCATTCCAACTATTCGTTAAGAAAAAGGATGGATCAATGCGTATGTGCATTGACTATCGTCAGTTGAACAAGTTGACAATCAAGAACAAATACCCGTTGCCGCTGATTGACGACTTGTTCGATCAGTTGAAGGGGGCTTCAGTCTTTTCAAACATAGATTTGAGGTCAGGGTATCATCAACTCAAGGTTAAAGACGCTATCGTTCGGATCCATCTCATGCGGTGCCAGTGGAAGAAATCAAAGTAAGGCCTGATCTATCTTTTGAAGATAAACCAGTTCGGATTTTGGATCGTGATGTTGGAACGGTGGAAATGTGCAAGTGTACACAATCGTAACAAGTAATAAAGTGACAAGTAAATGTCGAGTTATCGTACCCACAGGGACTGCAAAAGAATTATTTATGAAAATGGTTCAAACACTTTGGTGACAGAAAAATATTTGGTTTTGAGGAATATTTAAAAACTAAAAGAAAAACAAAGTAAAAAATAAAATAAAACAAAGGTCTAATGCACGACTTCAAAAACTGATTTTAATCAAGATGACATAATTGTGTTGGATTAATCACATTTCTTACCTTAGAATTATTAAGCTCGTGTTTTTACTTGTTAAAACATGGCAACTCGGTAATTTGCTAACTTATGAACATACTTACAAATAAAAATCCATTCATCTCTTGTACATATTTCTATGCAAATTCGAACGATTAAACAGACTTCTACTAGTAAACATGTTATTGCACATACATACTTATTAAATTAAATAATCTCTCGCATATTCCTATGTCGATGCAAACGATTAATTCAACCTAACAAGCATATAAAAGATCATGTGAAGTAACAAAGTATTTTTATCTTGAAACAATTTAATCACAAAAATCCTGCAAGTTATGCAAGGCTTATGTATCGTCAAATACAATGCTAATTTAAACTCCAGCTACCTTAGAAGAATTGAACATGCATAGACTAAGTATTGTGTCCATTAGTTACAATTTCAATGCTTTTAAATAATTAACTCATTAGCTATCTAAACAATTATAATGCCAGATAACTTAACATAATTTTACTTAATCAAACATTTCACCGAGGCCTTTAACAGCATAAACACAATTTTAATAATCTACGAGGGCGAAATGAAATCAAACCAACACGAATTAAATTCAAGCTAAATTGATTAAATAAAACATGTCAAAAGCATGAATATTCATAAGCATGCTTGTCAAAACAACAACAAATAATTTAAAGAGATAGGGAACAAGAAACAAATCCGGTGGCTCTCCGTGGCTTGTCTGATTGATCCCTTCTTTGTTCTTCGTTGTCCTCGGCTATCAAGGGGGCTTATGAACACTTCAATTGCTGCCTCAAATGTCTGGAAAACACCTCTTTTCCAAGAGGGGAAATCGGCACAAGAACACCAAAAAGGAAAATGGGAAAATGGGGAATTGAGAGAAAATGAGAGAGAAGAATGTGAAGGCTTGAAGTGTGTTTTGAATGAGCAGCTAAGGGCTGTATTTATAGGTGTTTAAGGCTGCTAAAAATAGTACATAGCAGCAGCAAAAGAGGCCTCCCTTGGCCGGCCATCCCATGTGGCAAAGTTGAATGTTTCAACTTTGCTAAATATAGCATGGGGCAATCTAAAAAGCCATGAATTTTGGAGGGGTTTGAATGAGATTTTGAAAGAACTTCAAGGACTCCTTTGCAAGCTGAATTAATAAGCTAATAAGCTGATTTGGGCTGCCCAATTGATGGCTGGTTCGGTTCAATCGGTTCGGTTCAACTGATGCGGTTCAACTGGGCCCCTTTTCCATAATTAATTAAAAATAATTTATTTAGCCCAAATTAAATTGGGAATAAATTAAAATTAATTAAATTATGATTAAATCTTCATAACTGGACCGTCTTGGGCTGGAAATAAAGTCTCCTTGAATCTTCAAATCGTTTCTCGGTTTTATTCTTCGAGCAGTGTCTACCAAGCTGATTTTTGCCATTTGTGCGAATCTGTCGAAAACAGTCAAAATTAAACAAAATTCACTATAAAATTAATTAAAATTCATCATGTTCATATTTTTAGCACAATTTAATTATTTTATAATATTTAATTATTTTCCGACAAGAATTTACTCGGAACCACATGAATTTGGGTCAAAAAGGGCATGAAAAAGTATATAAATTTTCGTGTTTCCACAACCCCAAACTTAATTCATTGCTCGTCCCCAGTAATGCACAAATTTGAAAAGAATTTTTTTTGGAAACACCTTTGAAAAACTTCCTTCACTACAATTTTTCTTCAAAATTATGATGTTGGCATACTTATGCTCAAGAATAAGAAATTTAATAGTTATGCTACTTAAACATTCATATCATTCAAATTACTCCCAACAATTATTATACTAGCAAAATTAGACTAAATGTTTCTTAATAAAGACATGTTACTCGCTACCAATTTGATTTTAATTCCTTATTCAAAAAGTAAACTGCAATCATTAAGCTTAATTAATGTCTTCATATGTTGAACAGAGCAATTTCTCTCCACTAATGTAGGTAACATTGGAATTTTGAATCAGTAGGTCTTTAATAAGGTTGTAACGTGGCTGGGCTTAGGGGTAGGTAAAAGATAGATAAATTTTTGGCTTAAATACCCTAGACTCAGCTTATCTTCAAACCTTCGGAAATTTCACCCTTGATACCCAACTTGTGCTCTTTTGATCACTTATTTTATTTTGAGTACATGTTTTTTTTTAAACAAGCTCAAACTCGAGCACTTGCTTCATGTACTACAATTTTTCGAGCAATTGATACTTCTTTCCAACTCCCCCAAACTTATTTTCAAACAATCTTCTGAATAGTACTGAGTCTAGTGCTCGGGACAATTTTAGAAGTAATGAAGAGAAAATTGATGGCTAAATATTGCAGAGGTCCAAATAAAATTAGGCCATATAGTCTCAAAATTGGGTTTCAAAGGATAATTTTATCAGGGTCGGGTTGAAAGGCTCAAACGGTCCAAACAATTGTTGCCTAAATCATTTTCAACATTCCATGCTTCCTAGGATTTCGCCTCAAGAAATTACTAAGTCAATTCTAAAGACTTAAGCTTTCATGCATGCCTAATTTTTTCGTAAGAAACTAAAAATTTTATGATACAAATTTACATGCTTTATTAAAAATACATTCACATCTTTACTAAGCTAACATAATAATTTATTGAAATAACAAAACTTTATTAATACTGAAGTTTAGCATAATTAACAAAATCTCAAATTATTGAACAAAAATATGTCCTAATCATAACTAGAAGAAAATTTCATTCTGAATTCAAATTTTCGGTCCCCCCTACTTAAAGTGAACAATGTCCTCATTGTTTAAAGTGAATAGATACTATACATCAGGTAGGATAATTAGAAAAGAGGAGGTGAGTCAAATTGACTGCTTAAGTACCAAGCTCTTTCTAAAATCCAATCCTAGACATGTATATATCTATTGCCACACTTTAGCCTTTGAGACTTGTTCATATTTTATTCATGCTTCCTATCTCTTATTTTATTGTGAAAAAATAAAAATTCCTAATTAACATAATCCTAAAATACTTAAGAAAGAAATAAACGAAAGTTGAAGTCCTCCCCTTTTTTATTTGTTCGCCGATCCTTTCGAATTCGACTCATCTTTTCTCCATTAGTATTGCCTCTGCATGAATCGCCTGCATGAATCACTTTACTCCTTCTTTGATGATGAAACCCATGGCTCAAATATGAAATCTGGAAACTCAGGTACAAAAATAAATGGGTCATTATAAATTTTCTTGAGGGCACTCCTCATCGAGTCATCCCTTATTTTTGCATATCTCCTGTAAGCTTGTTGCTGCCATTGCATGTGTTGCATTAAGTCCATCAGCTTCAACAGCTCATCATGATGATCTGGGCTAGGCGGTGGAGCTCTAAACATTGATGGCTCGATATTAGGTTCAGCTTCTGGTTCCATTGGTTCTGCCTCATGAGGGACTTCAGTTGATTGCTCTGGCGGGATTTCTGTGGGTTCATCTTCTGCTACTTCTGGATCCTCGTTTTCTTTAATTCTTTGCTAAAGAACAGAATCTTCGGCCACTCGGTAGAGGTCCCAATCGGTGATTGTGCCTTGACTATACTCTGTCTTCTTTACGTCTGCAAGGAGTTTTGCTTTTAAGCACAGAATTGTGATCGTAAAGGGGAAATAGGCAGGGCCAGAACGTCTAACGGCACAATTTCGCATCTCTCTCAGAATGATTTTGCCCACATCAATGGTCTTTCCAGTTAAAATCGAGTATAATAGGACCATTCGCTCTAATGAAATTGTAGTCCCATGTGAACTAGGCATAAGGCTGAAACGAATGAAATAGAACCATACCTTCGCAAGTGGTGTCAAATAGTCTCTTCGACACGTGTGGATTCCTTGCTTTGACACAGTCCACTTAGAACCTGGAACTGTGAATTCCTCGAGGATTTCTTGTAGATTTTCAGGCTTAATATTGCTCAACAGAGAGGAATATTCATCGTTGTCGAAATCAGGTAATTCAAAGAACTCATTAATAGCATTAGAGTTTATGGGTACCTTAATTCCGCGGACTGGAACTTCGGTCAATTCGCTTGAAGTTAAGTTCACGTAGAATTCACGAACTAGTTCTTCATCCACACTTGGTCTCTTTTCACAAACCAATTCCCAATTGAGTGCTTCAGCAACTTGACGAATACGTGCCATAAAGTCTCTGTAGTTCTTTCCTTCAATGTGAAGCCTTTCTCTGGATGCATCTGTTGATTTTTGAAGATATTTTCGTATCTTACTTTGGCTTCTTCACAGTGAAATTTGCTTTGTGTTTTGTCAATTTGAGCGGAGGCACGAGTTCTCTTGCGAGTCATAATTAACCTGAATATCAGATGGAAAAAATAAAAATTAGCTTCTTAAAAATTTAATAACAATTACTAAAATTTCAATAAATTGAAAAATTAAGTAATTGAATAAAAATTAAATTTAAGAAAGAAAATTATTCTTACCACCTTCCTTGTAGAATTTAAAAACTCCTAAAGTAAAACTATACTAATGAATTAAAAGGGAGAATTTAAAGGAGGGTTGGCTTAGGTTAGGGGAAGGGAGATGTGCGCATAGGTGCACAAGGCAGCTAGCTGGTGGCGCGCGATGGTGTCCAGCAGGCGCACGGGCAGCAGCGTGAGGCCCTGTCCTGGGCAAAAGCTGGTGGCACGCAAGTGTGCTGGAGCAGCCTGGCATGTGCGGCGTGTGCTGGAGCTGCTGCTGGCCGAATGGTGGCTTGGGGTAGTGCGGCACTTGGTGTTTTGGTGAATGGGAGTTTGAGTGATGAGTGAATGGTGAGAACAAGGGTGCAATTTATAGATGGAGTATAAATTGGAATAGAACTCTTAGAACAATTAAAACATTAAAAATAAGAGTTCCCTTCTAATTTTACTCATGATAAACAACAATAAATAATTAAATAGACACATAAAAATTATCAATTGCTATTTAATTATTAAGATAAATATGAAATAAAATTAACTCTAATCCTAAGCTAAATTGATATAAGTTAATATATAAATTATAATGAATAAAATTATATATTAAAGTTTATCAATAATTTATAAGTATGAAAATAAAAATATTTATTTTAGATGCCCTTTAAAAATATTTGCAAAAAGAGGCACCTACTTTTTATTATTTACGAAAATAGCAACCAAATTTTGAAAATAATTCAATTAAGTCCTTAGACTTACTGAAAATTTGAAATTGAGTTGCAATTTAAGGCTTGGGTCAAAATTAACCTTTTTATTTGAAAAACTAAAAATTTATTTTGTCATTTAGGAGCTAATACCTTGGAAAAGTATGCAAAAATCAATTCCCAGGAAAGATTGGAGGGGTCACAAGCGGTCCCACTTAAGTTCCAATCTCCTAGACAGAATTTATTTGAGCATAATAAACCCGAAAATATTCCCTAAATAATTTATTGAAAGCAATAAGAACTAAGGGTTAGATAAACTGAACGGGATTTTATCCCGTTCAGGGGTTCCTTCGTAATAATGTTTCAAATGCTGAGCATTGACTTGAAAATTACCTCTCTTACCTTGGAGTTCAATAATTCCGTATGATAGACGCGATGAATTGTAAATGGACCAGACTAGCGTGACTTCAACTTACCAGGAAAGAACTTTAATCTGGAATTAAAAAATAAGACTTGCTGACCTGCTTCAAATTCTCGAACTCGGATATGCTTGTCATGCCATTTCTTGAGTCTTTCTTTGAGTAATTTGGCATTTTCATATGAGAACATTCGAAATTCCTCTAGCTCGTTGAGTTGGAGCATTCGTTTCTCTTTAGCAAGCTTGAGATCCAAATTGAGTTGTCGAAGAGCCCAGTAAGCTCTATGCTCTAACTCCAGAGGTAGATGACATGCTTTCCCAAAGACCAACCTGTAGGGTGACATTCCTAAGGGTGCCTTGTATGCTGTTCTGTAAGCCCATAAAGCATCATCTAGTCTCTTGGACCAATCTCGTCGGTTCGGGCAAACTACCTTCTCAAGTATGCCTTTGATCTCCTTATTTGCTAGCTCAGCTTGTCCATTTGTCTGCGGATGGTAAGCTGTAGCAACTTGTGTTTCACTCCATGTTTATCTAGCAACCATTTTAACCACTTGTTCACAAAGTGGGTCCCTTCATCGATGATAATGGCTCTTGGGGTTCCGAACCTTGTGAATATGTGTTTCTGCAAGAACTTCATCACAACCTTGGCATCGTTCACCGGATAAGCTTCAGCCTCGACCCATTTGGACACATAGTCTACTGCTACCAATATGTACTTGTGACCAAAAGACGGAGGGAAAGGACCAACAAAGTCAATACCCCAAACATCTAACAATTCTACCTCAATGATATTTGTTCGAGGCATCTCATTCCTATTGGTGACATTTCCAACCCTCTGACATCAATCACAATTCTTTACGTAAGCGTATGCATCCTTGAATAGTGTTGGCCAAAAGAATCCTGCTTGTAATACTTTGGCTGCTGTACGAGTACCTCCGAAGTGTCCCCCAGTCAGAGCTGAATGATAGTGGTATAAAATCTTCGGTATTTCATCTTCCGTCACACATCTTCTAATCATCTGATCTGCACACTTTTTAAACAAATATGGTTCTTCCCAGAAATAGTACTTCACATCGTGGAGAAACTTTTTCCTTTCCTGATAAGTTATATCAATCGGCATCAAACCACAAGCTAAATAGTTAGCAAAATCAGCAAACCAAGGAGTATTGTAGACATGATTTACTTTTAGTATGTGTTCATCTGGAAATGTCTCTTGGATCGGTAAAAGTGGAGAATTTCCTTCTTGCGGCTCCAATCTGCATAAGTGATCTGCTACTTGATTTTCTACTCCCCTTCGATCTTAAATTTCTAGATCGAACTCTTGAAGTAGAAGCACCCATCGAATCAATCTCGGCTTAGCATCTTTCTTGGCTAATAAGTTCTTAATTACGGAATGGTCCGTATAGACAATCACTTTGGTACCTACAAGATAAGATCGAAACTTGTCGAAAGCAAACACAATAGCAAGTAACTCTTTTTCTGTTACCGTATAGTTCGGTTGAGCTTCGGTTAGAGTTCTACTTGCGTAGTAGATGGGATGAAACACTTTGTTCCTTCGCTAGCCCATGACAGCTCCAATGGCGAAGTCACTTGCGTCACACATCAATATGAATGGTGAATCCCAGTCTGGCGTGACAATTATGGGTGCTGTGACTAATCGATTCTTCAGATTTTTGAAGGCTTTTAAGCATTCCTCATCAAACTTGAATATCGAGTCTTTCTCCAATAGCTTGCATAAGGGTTTAGCCACTTTGGAGAAGTCCTTGATAAATCTTCAATAAAAACCGGCGTGACCCAAAAAGCTCCTAACACCTTTTACAGATGTTGGAGGTGGGAGTTTCTCAATAACATCTACTTTTGCTTTGTCCACCTCGATCCCATGTCTCGTTATCCGATGACCTAGAACAATTCCTTCTCGTACCATAAAATGGCATTTTTCCTAGGTGAGTACGAGATTCATTTCTTCGCATCGCCTTAATACCTTTGCTAGATTGGCTAAGCAATCATCGTAAGTATCTCCAAATACTGAGAAATTGTCCATGAAAACTTCCAAATACTTCTCAACCATGTCAGTGAAAATAGACATCATACACCTTTGAAATGTAGCTGGTGCATTACATAAACCAAATGGCATGCGTCTAAATGCAAAAGTACCGTACGGACAGGTGAATGTCATTTTGTGTTGATCTTCCGGTGCTACTGTAATCTGATTATACCCTGAGTATCCATCGAGGAAACAGTAGTAGTCTCGTCCTGCGAGTCTATCCAGCATCTGGTCCAAAAACGACAGAGGAAAGTGATCTTTCCTAGTCGCCTTGTTCAGCTTCCAGTAATCGATGCAGATTCTCCATCCTGTGATTGTTCTCGTTGGTATCAACTCGTTGTTCTCGTTCTCCACGACCGTGATACCTCCTTTCTTCGGCACGCACTGGACTGGACTCACCCATGAATTGTTTGAGATGGGGGAAATTATACCCGCATCCAACCACTTGATAATTTCCTTTTTCACAACATCTTTCATCAATCGTTCCTCTCTCACCATCTTCTAATATGATCTTGTGCATGCATACGGATGGGCTAATACCGCGAATATCTGCTATGGTCCATCCGATAGCCTTGAGTTCTAACTTAGGTGGCTCCTCGATTGATGCTTTTGGCTACATGTAATCTCTTTTCTCTAATTCCAAAGATTCAAAATGGAATTGCGGATTAAATCCCTTTTGATTAGCTTTTAGCAAAGCTAAGTATTTATCCTCCTCTTCCTCATTTGGGGGATCCGATGTCAAAATTCTTTCCAATGGGTTATCAACACCGTTAAGTTCCTTCTCTACTATTAATTCCTCTAAATCGGCTACTGCAGAACAATCATCCATAGTGTCAGGAAATCGCATTGACTTAAAAACATTAAATGTTACCTGATCATCCTGAACACGCATAGTCAGCTCGCCCTTTTGCACATTAATAAGGGTCCTTCCAGTTGCTAAGAATGGTCTTCCTAGGATGATTGGCACTTCTTTGTCTGCTTCAAAGTCTAGAATTACAAAGTCAGCAAGAAAGATAAACTTATCTACACGTACCAATACGTCCTCAATTTTTCCTTCTAGATACGCTAAAGATCGATCTGCTAGTTGAAGTGTAACTGTAGTTGGTCTAACTTCTCCTATCCCCAACTCCCTAAATATTGACATAGGCATCAAGTTGATACTTGCACCTAAGTCACATAACGCTTTACCACAATATGTTGATCCAATGTTGCATGGTATGGTGAAACATCCAGGATCCTTCAATTTTGGGGGTAGTTTGGTTTGAAGATATGCACTGCATTCTGTCCTTAGAGATACCATCTCAAATTCTCCAAGTCTTCGTTTCTTTGACAAGATATCCTTCATGAACTTGACGTAGTTCAGCATTTTCTCAAGTGCTTCGACCAACGGGATGTTGATGTGTAGTTGCTTGAGTACGTCAAGGAACTTCTTGAATTGAATCTCCTGCTTCGGCTTCTGAAGTCTTTGAGGGTAAGGTGGTGGTGGTTTCATTACAGGAACTGATTCTGGTTGATTCGCCTTTTGTGGTAATTCTGCATCTAATGACATTGTTGGTTGATCAGAATTGACTGGTCCTGAGGTCACTTTGCATGGTTTTGCAGATATCGGTTCTGGTGAAACTGGGGTTTCAACACTTGGTTGAACTTCTGAGTCTTGAAAATCAGCTTGTTCCTTTTCAACTTCGACATTGTTAGGTTCTACTATCTTTCCGCTCCTCAATTGCAACGCTTTGCAATATTCCTTCCCCGGATTTCTCGGATTTTCCGTGTCACTAGGTAAAGCACCTTGTGGTCAGTTCCTAAGTTCAGTTGCAAGCTGGCCTACTTGATTCTCCAAATTCTTTAATGTAGCTGCTTGGCTCTGGATTAAAGCATCATTCTTTGCTAGATATGTCTTTAGCAAACTTTCTAGGCTATTGGATGCTTCAGCTTGAACTGGTTTCTGAACTTGTTGTGGAAAACTAGGCGGCTGGGTTGGTCTGGGCTGGGTGTAAATGGTACTGGTTCCAGCCCCTTGGTTACTCCAGGAAAAATTCGGGTGATTTCTCCATGCTGAGTTATAAAAGTTGGATTGCAGCCCTTGCCTTCCTTGATTTTGGTTCTGATTGCCCATGTAGTACACAGATTCTGGGTTCGACGAACATTCTTCGAACAAATGTCCCTCCCCACAATAGACACAGGCTATATTCTCAAATTGATTAGGCGGCTGTGCTACAAAACTATTAGACCCATTAGTAGTAAGGTTTTTAAACATTGAGGATATCGATGATACCTGAGATGCGAGTGAAGTAAGAGCGTCTACTTCATGAATTCCAGTGACTCGTCTTTCTGACACTACTCGGTTGGTTGGCCACTGATAGTTGTTGCTGGCAATCCTCTCGATAATTTCATAAGCCTCATTATAAGACTTAGAAAGGAGAGCACCATTAGCAGAGGCGTCCACTACCATCCTTGTGTGAGCGTTGAGACCATTATAGAATGTCTCAAGTTGAATGCAATGAGGAATTCCATGATGAGGGCATTTTTGTAATAACTCTTTAAATCTTTCCCATGCCTCATACAAGGACTTGTCATCCATTTGGTGGAAAGCAGTGATCTCGTTCCTCAGCTTAGCATTTTTGCTAGGCGGAAAATAGTTCATGAGGAATCTCCCGGCTAACTCTTGCCATATAGAAATGGAGTTAGGTGGCAATGAATTCAACCAGGCACGAGCTCTGTCCCTTAGCGAATATGGGAACAACTTCAATCGTAAGGTATCTTCGGAAACTCTGGCTAACTTGAAAGAATCACTCACTTCCATGAATAGTCTTAAGTGAAGATGAGGATCTTTAGTAGGCATTCCGCTGAATTGGTCCACTGTCTGAAGCATCTGGAACATGACTGGCTTCAGCTCGAATTGTTGTGCCTCGATTTCGGGTCTCCAAATACCCAGATTAAGATCGTTAAATACTGGCACGGCATATTGTCTTAAGGCTTTATCCCTATCATCAGCAATAAGGATAGGATTTTGAGCAGGGTTTGCTCCATTTCCTTGGTTCATATTCTTGAAATTCATTCCTTCGGTCCTTCTTTGGTTTGCTTGTCTTCTTCATTGTCGAAAGGTTCGTTCTATTTCAGGGTCCACGGGGAGTAAGTCAATAATCTGGTCAATACTCATAAACACCTGAAATAATCACAGAAAAACTGAGTAAGTAAAAAAAATATGTAAAATAAATAAACCAAAATGTAAACAGATTCAAAAATAATGACTTTGAAAACAGTCCCCGGCAACGGCGCCAAAAACTTGGAACGGTGGAAATGTGCAAGTGTACACAATCGTAACAAGTAATAAATTGACAAGTAAATGTCGAGTTATCGTACCCACAGGGACTGTAAAAGAATTATTTATGAAAATGGTTCAAACACTTTGGTGACAGAAAAATATTTAGTTTTGAGGAATATTTAAAAACTAAAAGAAAAACAAAGTAATAAAATAAAATAAAACAAAGTTCTAATGCACGATTTCAAAAACTGATTTTAATCAAGATGACATAATTGTGTTGGATTAATCACATTTCTTACCTTAGAATTATTAAGCTCGTGTTTATACTTGTTAAAACATGGCAACTCGGTAATTTGCTAACTTATGAACATACTTACAAATAAAAATCCATTCATCTCTTGTACATATTTCTATGCAAATTCGAACGATTAAACAGACTTCTACTAGTAAACAGTTATTGCACATACATACTTATTAAATTAAACAATCTCTCGCATATTCCTATGTCGATGCAAACGATTAATTCAACCTAACAAGCATATAAAAGATCATGTGAAGTAACAAAGTATTTTTATCTTGAAACAATTTAATCACAAAAATCCTGCAAGTTATGCAAGGCATATGTATCGTCAAATACAATGCAAATTTAATCTCCAGCTACCTTAGAAGAATTAAACATGCACAGATTAAGTATTGTGTCCATTAATTACAATTTCAATGCGTTTAAATAATTAACTCATTAGCTATCTAGACAATTATAATGCTAGATAACTTAACATAATTTTACTTAATCAAACATTTCACCGAGGCCTTTAACAGCATAAACACAATTTTAATAATCTAAGAGGGCGAAATGAAATCAAACCAACACAAATTAAATTCAAACTAAATTGATTGAATTAAACATGCCAAAATCATGAATATTCATAAGCATGTTTGTCAAAACAACATCAAATAATTTAAAGAGATAGGGAACAAGAAACAAATCTGGTGGCTCTCCGTGGCTTGTCTGATTGATCCCTTCTTCGTTCTTCATTGTCCTAGACCATCAAGGGGGCTTATGAACACTTAAATTGCTGCTTCAAATGGCTGGAAAACACCTCTTTTCCAAGAGGGGAAATCGGCACAAGAACAACAAAAAGGGAAAAGGGAAAATGGGGAATTGAGAGAAAATGAGAGAGAAGAATGTGAAGGCTTGAGGTGTGTTCTGAATGAGCAGCTAGGGGTTGTATTTATAGGTGTTTAAGGATGCTAAAAATAGCACATAGCAGCAGCAAAAGAGGCCTCCCTTGGCCGGCCATCCCATGTGGCAAAGTTGAATGTTTCAACTTTGCTAAATATAGCATGGGGCAATCTAAAAAGCCATGAATATTGGAGGGGTTTGAATGAGATTTTGAAAGAACTTCAAGGACTCTTTTGCAAGCTGAATTAATCAGCTAATAAGCTGATTTCGGCCTTCATTGTGGACGGTTTGGGCTGCCCAATTGATGGCTGGTTCGGTTCAATCAGTTCGGTTCAACTGATGCGGTTCAACTGGGCCCCTTTTCCATAATTAATTAAAAATAATTTATTTAGCCCAAATTAAATTGGGAATAAATTAAATTTATTAAATTATGATTAAATCTTCATAATTGGACCGTCTTGGGCTGGAAATAAAGTCGCCTTGAATCTTCAAATCGCTTCTCGGTTTTATTCTTCGAGTAGTGTCTACCGAGCTGATTTTTGCCTTTTGTGCGAATCTGTCGAAAATAGTCAAAATTAAACAAATTTCACTATAAAATTAATTAAAATTCATCATGTTCATATTTTTAGCACACTTTGATTATTTTATAATATTTAATTATGTTCCGACAAGAATTTACTCGAAACCACATGAATTTGGGTCAAAAAGGGCATGAAAAAGTATATAAATTTTCGTGTTTCCAGATGTCAAAATGTTACGCAGGAAGACTATTCCGTTAGTTAAGATTTTGTGGCGTAATCACGGTTCTAAGGAAGCTACGTGGGAACCAGAGGAAGCGATGCGACAACAATACCCTCATCTCTTTTGACTAGGTAATTTCGAGGCCGAAATTTTTCTTAAGGGGGTAGAACTGTAACATCCTGATTTAGGGGCTATGCATTTGATGTGTTTTGTGTGTATGCTTTGTGTAATGTGCTAGTTTAGGGTGTATGGGAGTCTAGGAAAGGCCCGGGGATAAGCTGAAGCCCTGGCCAAAATTCTCTTTTTAGGCACTTTGGTAAAAGAGCTGGCTGGAATAGGACCTAAGGGATATTGGTTGTGTTGGGTTGACACAAGCAAGATGTTGGGAAAGTGGCAAGGTGACGCCACATAAGGGTTGGAAGGTAACGCCACAAGGGAACAGAGGGGGAGCAGGTTCAAGTCGCATGAAGCACATTTGGGGAGTCTTTTTGGCGTCAAGGGGAGGAGAAGCAGAAGTCAATTGGGACACTTCAGGATGGGAGAGTGGACTGAGTCAAATAATTCGAATGAGTGGCTGAGAGGAAAAAGGGGAGTTTGAAGCATTCAAATTAATTCAAAGGAGTGTTCAGGAGTGAATTAAGGAGAAAAGAAAGGGATGGGCATGTGATCAAGGTGTTGGCTGAATTTCAAACACTTGGTATAGGGGGAATCGGTTTTGGCTTGTGTTGGGGATGTGCCGAAATTCACTTAGGCCGTAGGACCTTTAGTTTCTTTTTGTTTTGTGAAATTTTCGGCTTTGGGGGTTATAGGTGCCGAATTTTGGTTAGCTTCAACTCTTCCTCTTTTCACTTCTTTTCTTGTTTGTTCTCCACTTCTTCATTCAACCAAAACCTGTTCCCTCCTTCTTGAATCTTTTCTTTGTTTTAGCCGAAACTCCTATTGTTCTCCTTACTTCCCAAATTCTTTTTCTCTTTTGCATTACCCAAAGCCGAAAGTACCCACCATTTCGTCTGTGATCTCTTTTTCTTTTCTCTTCTTTATTTGTTCTTTCTAAAAGCCGAAACCCTTCTCCATTTCCTGTTAAAGCCAAACACCCCTTGCCCCATTATTCTCTTCTCTAAATCTCTTCTATAGGTTGAATCTCCTAGCCATTCTTTCCTGCGTTCTTTTCTCAATCTCTCTAAAAGCCAAAACTCTTAAGCGTCCATTTGAAGTTCTTTTATTTTCATTTCCGGTTCTTTCACCTTGTTCTCTTTTACCATAGTCATTGCCGAATCTTCTCTAGTGCCAAAATCTCTTAGGTGTTATTTGAATCTTCTGTGTTAAAGTAAGTGGTGATTTCTTCTATTTCTTTAGCTCCCCTTTCAGTTTTTTTGGAAGCCAAAGCCGAATGGCTAATTGGCTTGGTGAGGCTATCGTTTGGACTTATAATTTTCTATCTTCTTATTTCTCTTTGGGGGCACCTATTCCGGGAATCCAAGCTAATTGTATCATCTGAATCTCAAGCCCGGAAGTCGTTAATCTCTGAACCCTATCTCTCTTTTCGGGATTTCAAGGTAAGGGGTTGTCTCTTTAGGTTTTTGTTTAGATTCACTTTTCTTTAATTGCTACCTTAACTCTGTGTTGCTGTTAAACAACCATATTTCCCTTATAGTACCATCTGACAAGATCTTTTGATGGAATCCAATATCGATCAGGCAAAGGAGGGGGTTGGACCCGTAAACCCAGCCCCTAAGTTTAAGAACCGTGCGGTGTCAGCAATCTGAGATTGGCCACTGGGTTGTGGACCGACTTCAGAACAGAGTCGTAGGCAGATAGCAGTTGTTTCTGCTATCGATAGTGTCGACGTAGAGAGTATTATTTTGCGTGTTACCAGGTGTGTAAACCCTCACACACTTTATTTTAACTGTAATATTGATTGTATGGGCTGAAAAGCCGGAAAAGGCTGTGTATACAGTCGAGATACCCTTGTGGGTAAGGTAAGGAGTGCCAAGTATGTAACTAATACAATTTATTGCGAGTGTGGACGTACGTGATAATCTATTGCCTTGATAATAGCATGTTGCATTCATTATGACATATATGTTGTGCATGGGATATGGATATGATGATAAAGGGGAAGTGTTGAATATACGGTCACATAGTGATCGGTGGCTATACCACAGTTGATTATAAGGTCACATGGTGATCGGTATTATAACTGACAGCATGACTGTCGAGATGACGTGTAGCGGATGGAGGGTTGATTGTAAAAATCCCCACGGTGTGATGGCAGGTACGGGATGACGTGTAGAGGATGGAAAAATGCTAGGTTGGGCTGGACTCGATGCATGCATGTAGTTGTATGATATCATGGATGGGCTAAATATGAGATCGCAGGCCGTGGGCCGTCTCATGTGTTTTGATGGTTTTACACATTGAGTCTCTGTGACTCACCCTTTTCCTAACTTTTCAGGTAATCAGTAGACCATGGATTTAGGAGCTGAGGCGGACTCGTGGAGGCCATAAAGTCTTTTCTTTCATAAACTTTTTACTACTTTAATTTAATTTTAATTGGGGATTTTTGATGTAATAAGGCCTTTCTGAATTGATATTTGGTTTTATTTAATATTTATACCTGAAGCCATGCAAACTTAGTCACAGTTTTAAAAGTGGAGCTTTAACCAAAAAGCGAGTTCACAAAATGGATGTTATCTTTCAAATTTAACCTAGTATAACTAAATAATTGATTAATTGAAACTTGGAATTCTTCCTAAACCAGCAAATCTTAGTTTTCAAGACACCGCATTAACTGAAAGGTTTTCAAACTATGATTTTTCCCAAGTAGTCGAAAAAAACATTTTCACTTCACTCTGTAACATACCAGATTCAGTCATAGCGTTTAGGCCGGGTTTGGGGTGTTACAAATTGCCTGCTGTGATATCTGTTTTGAAAGCTCAAAGTTATGTGAAAAAGGGTTATGAGGCATATTTTGCTTATGTGATTGTTTCGAAAGTGTCTAAGAAGAAAGTTGAATTAGTGCCTATTTTTTGTGAGTATTCTGATGTGTTCCCTGAAGAGTTACCAGGTTTACCTCCACTTCATGAAGTCAAATTTGGTATTGATTTATTGCCTGGTACTACACCCATATCGATAGCTCCGTATAGAATGGCAGCAACATAATTGAAAGAGTTAAAGTCACAGTTGCAAGAATTGACAGATAGAGGGTTTGCTAGACCGAGTTTCTTGCCTCGGGGTGCTCCTGTTCTGTTTGTAAAAAAGAAAGATGGCACGATGAGAATGTGTATCGATTACCCTCAGATTAATAAGGTGACCATAAAGAATAAATATCCGTTGCCCAGAATTGATGACTTATTTGATCAGCTAAAAGGGGCTACGGTATTTTCCAAGATTGATCTGAGATCGGGATACTACCAGTTGAGAGTGAAGGATTCAGATATACTGAAAACTTCTTTCAGAACGAGGTACGGGCATTACGAGTTTTTAGTTTTGCCATTTGGACTAACCAATGCTCCTGCTGTTTTTGTGGATCTGATGAACAAAATTTTCAGACCGCTCCTAGATCGATTTGTGGTGGTGTTCATAGATGACATTTTAATTTATTCACGTGATAAGGCCGAACATACCGAGCATTTGAGAATTGTGTTGCAAACTTTAAGAGAAAAGAAATTGTATGCGAAATTCAACAAATGTGAATTCTGGTTACACGAGGTTAGTTTTCTAGGACATATTGTGTCAGCTTCTGGAATCCGAGTGGATCCGAGTAAGATTTCTGCTATTTTGAATTGGAAGCCTCCGAGAAATGTATCTGAAGTCTGTAGTTTTCTGGGTTTAGTTGGTTATTATCATCGATTTGTAAAAGGATTTTCAGTGATAGCTACTCCGTTGACTAGATTACTTCAGAAAGATGTTAGATTTGAATGGTCTGATAAATGTCAGAAATGTTTTGATCAGTTGAAAACCCTGTTAACAGAAGCTCTAGTGTTAGTACAGCCAGAATCAGGTAAAGAATTTGTTATATACTGTGATGCTTCGTTAAATGGTATGGGATGTATTTTGATGCAGGAAGGAAAAGTTGTAGCTTATGCTTCGAGACAATTGAAGCCGCATGAAAAGAACTATCCGACGCACGACCTTGAGTTAGCTGCGATTGTGTTTGCACTTAAGATTTGGAGCCATTATCTGTACGGTGAGAGATGTCAGGTATTTTCAGATCATAAAAGTCTGAAATATCTGATGACTCAAAAAGATTTCAACCTGCGTCAAAGAAGATGGTTAAAGCTGTTAAAAGATTATGAGCTCGTGATAGATTATCATCCGGGTAAAGCGAACGTTGTTGCTGATACGTTGAGTAGAAAATCATTGTTTGCACTACGTACTTTGAATGCTCAGTTAGATGTGTCTGATGATAGTTCTGTGTTAGCTGAGTTAAAAGCGAAACCGTTGTTTTTACAGCAGATATGTGATGCTCAGAAATCTTATAATGAGTTATTAGTGAAACGAGCTCATTTTAATTCGAATTTTGAATTTGAATTTTGAGTTCTTAATGATTGTTTGAGATTCCGAGGTCGTATCTGTGTTCCGAGAAATCTAGATTTGATTCAGCTAATTCTGAGTGAAGCACATAACAGTTGTCTATTTGTTCACCCGGGAAGTACTAAAATGTACCATAATTTGAAGCTACATTATTGGTGGTTTGGTATGAAGCGTGATATTTTTAACTTCGTTTCGAAATGTTTGATCTGTCAGCAAGTCAAAACTAAACATCAAGTTCTGTCTGGGTTGCTACAACCGATTCTGATTCCCGAGTGGAAATGGGATAGAGTGACAATGGATTTTGTTTCTGGTTTGCCTCAGACTCCTTGAAAGAAAGATGTGATTTGGGTCATAATTAACCGATTGACAAAATCTACCCATTTTATTTCGATAAGATCTGACTATTCACTTGATAGATTAGTCGAGCTTTATATTTTTGAGATTGTTAGATTGCACGGGGTGCCACTATCCATTGTGTCAAATAGGGATCCGAGGTTTATATCGAGGTTCTGGAAGAAATTGCAAGAAGCTTTAGGCATGAAACTGCATTTTAGTGCAGCTTTTCATCCGCAAACAGATGATCAATCCGAGCGGATCATTCAGATTCTCGAAGATATGTTAAGATGTTGTATACTTGAGTTTAACGGTACGTGGGAATAGTATCTACCATTAATTGAATTTGCATACAATAACAGTTTTCAGTCAAGCATCAAAATGGCACCTTCTGAAGCTTTGTATGGACGTAAATGTCGTACACCTTTGTATTGGACTGAGCTCAGTGAAAATAAGCTACACGGAGTCGATTTAATAAAAGATTCAGAAAAGAAAGTGAAACTAATCCGAGATTGTTTGAAAGCAGCATCTGATCATCAGAAGTCGTATGCGGACTTGAAACGAAAAGATATAGAATTTGAGATCGACGACAGAGTATTTTTGAAAGTGTCACCGTGGAAGAAAGTGCTTCGATTCGGACGTAAAGGCAAGTTAAGTCCGAGGTTCATCAGGCCTTATGAAATTATTGAACATGTTGGACCCGTTGCATATAGATTAAGGTTACCTTCTGAGCTAGAAAAGATATATAATGTATTCCATGTCTCGATGCTTCGTAGATATCGATCCGATACATCACATGTAATTGCCCCGTCTGAAATTCAAATTCGATCTGATATGTCTTTTGAAGAAGAACCAATCCGTATATTAGCTCGTGAAGTAAAAGAGTTGAGAAACAAGAAAATTCCATTAGTGAAAATATTGTGGAATTGACACGAATAGAAGAGGCTACATGGGAGCCTGAAGATTTAATGAGACAGCAATATCCAAATTTGTTTAACGGTAAGATTTTCGGGGACGAAAATCCCTAAGGGGGAGAATTGTAATAGTCTGGTTTATACCCTAGTCGGAACAGTGGTTTCGGGATCACAAACATGAGTCTGTATAATATTTTAATATTATATTCTATGTCATTGATATGTGAATTAGTATACGTGAAGTTTCTGTGTGATAATTTGTCCGTCTATGTGCTTAATCTGACAAAAGGATTAAATTGTATTACAATGCAAAGTTTCATGCTATTTGTTAAAGTATTTATGTGATGTGGCTTTTAAAGGTGAAGGCCTTATGAAACAAATAGACCACTATTTAGTTAGTGGATGAATAAAGGACAAATATGCCCTTATTATATGTTTGTTTTATTTATTAATTGAATGGATATTTTATCAAATGGATCAATAATATGTTATTAATAAAACAAATGAGAAAGCTAGTGGATGTGTTCATCCATTCTAGCCGAAAATACAAAAGAAAAAGAGAAAGAAATATGAAGCTAGAGCATTCGGCTATAAAACTCTTCGATTAAGGTATGATATTGATTCGGATTCAATAATTTCTATGTTTTTGCAATTGTTGCTTAGTCTACTATCAAGCCCATGTCTTAATTTGATGAATTGATGTTGTTCATGAGAAATGCCATTGATGTTATGTTGAGCTTTGTGATGATTTATGGTGTTAAATGAAAGATTTGAGCTTGATGATGACACTTTGTTCTTGAATTTTTGATGAATTTAGCTAACTAGGGATAAATTGAGAAAATAGTAATTTGAAGGGTTAAATTACAAATTTGATGGAAAATATGGGCTTGTATGATATATATATATATATACATATATACATATATATATATATGCATTCGGCTAAGCTTGGATGTGTGATGATTTTGTGAATTTGATGTTTTGAGAAAAATGGACTAAATTGATAAATTATGCAAATGTGAGGGTTAATTTGTAAATAGCCCTAAATGTGTGTCCTTGGATTGAATTGAATGAATTAGTGAATAAAAGGGTTAATTCTGAATATGTTTAGATCAAGAACAGAGGAAAATGGACTTAGATCACGGGAAAGCGAAAGTAACCGAGTAGCCATTTCCATTTCCGTTAAATCAAATCCGAGGTAAGTCATTATGCAAATAAACGTATTCGTATTGAATTATTTATGTTCTTATGACTATTGTTATCGATGAATACTCGTGATATGATCTGTTCATGAATTCCGAGATGAGGATTACTTAGTGACAATGTCCGAGAAGTCCCATATGAACCTACGAAAAGATAGGATTATTTATGTCATAACATAGGTATTTCTTCTGTTTTTATCATGTAAGACCACGTCTGGGACGTTGGCGTTGATTTGAGATTTTGTGTAAAACCTCGTCTGGGACGTAGGCATCGATATGAGCGTTACGTGTAAGACCACGTCTGGGACGTTGGCATTGATATGATCTTTACGTGTAAGACCATGTTTGGGACATCGGCATCGTATTGATTCGTGTAAGACCCTGTCTGGGACAGTGGCATCGATATCTGAGTGCATATAAGACCTCGTCTGAGACGTTGGCATTGTAAGACTATTCCGAGCTTTCTGAGTATCCTACTAGATTCCTTACGGTTCAATGGGCAAGTCTGTGATACGAATGGCTATGTAAATAGTGAATCCGTTTCAGGTACGTTGATTTATACACCAAGTGTGTATATAAGGTAAGTATCTATGTGATCTTACTATGATGATTATGTATATTAGGATAGCATTATGATATGTGAAAGTAAGCATGAAAGAGCTTTGTATATATAAGACTTTTAAATTGATGAATATGGCAAATATGGCCAAGTACATGGACCAAAGCATATATGTGATAGTTTGCTAAGTAATTAATATGTGCCAATGTACCTATGTGCATATATGCCTTTTACGTTAAGTTTGTTTGTATTATGACTTACTAAGCTTTTGGAAAGCTTACTTTGTGTGTGTTTTCTCTGTTTTATAGGTCGTCAACGCTACTGAAGGCTCGGGACTGTCAAGGATCATCATCATACTATTAAACTCACTTTGGTACATTTTGGAAATGTATATAGCTAGATATGGCATGTATAGGCTAGTATTTGATATAAGTTTGTTATATGAACTTTGCCATGTGATTTGGCTAGTTATGAGTTGAGAATTTGCTTGAATGAATGTGATATGTGAAGTATGTTTTTGGCTTGGTTAGTTGATTCATGAAATGGTCAAGTTTTGATTAAGCAAATGAATGAATTATGCTTGTGATGAGTTGAGTTTTAGTCTTATAATTTGGATGGTTATTTTGATATGTTCTTGGTTGCCAAACAGGCATGAGATGTCTTGGTGATTTTGCTTATAGGTAAGACCCATGTGGTTGGCATTTTGGCCTTGCACATGGCCTATTTTGCCACACGGTTGTGGCACACGAGCGTGCCTAGTGACTGAGGGACAAAGTCATTAGCTAGCATAAGAGTACACGGCCTTGGCACACGGACGTGCCTAGTAGCCGTGTGGTTTTCAACAGGATCGACCACATCCAAAGTACACGGGTGTGCTTGGTGGCCGTGGAGCAAAATTCAGTTTCGACCACGAGGAGGACACATGGGTGTGTCTAGCGGTCGTGGGAGGCACACGGCCTGCCCACACGGGCGTGTAACCCCTGAAACTTAGAAAAGTTTTAAATTTCCATGAAATTTTGTATGTGTTTCGGTTTAGTCCTGACTCAATTTATAGCATGTTTTAGGTCTCGATGACTTACTAAGGGGACATTATGGTTGAGGTTAATATTCAATTGTATGACATTTCTATAAACGTTTCCGATCTGTTCGGTAACGCCTTTAACCCTAGTCCAGCGACGGAAACGGGTTAGGGGTGTTACAGTAATGCCTCGTACCCTATTTTGGTGTTGAATACGAGTAAAGGGTGTTACATTTAGTAGTATCAGAGCTCTGGTTTAGTCGATTCTCAAACTAACATAACGTGTACAAATGTCTAGCTATGTCATATGTGAACTGTGATAGTGTGATATCTCCCGGCTCTAACGAAATTATTTTTTTAAGACAGAGATGACTTCCAACCGAGCTATTGTCGATAATGCTAAAAATGATATTGAGATGATTGAAATGTGCTTACGATGTGTTGAAATATGGAAGGGTATGAATAGAGATTCATGATATGCATGTGTTAATGTGCAGAATGAGATAACCATAAGTTGGGAAATGTGGAAAAGTGAAATGAAACGAAAGTCTATGTTGTGATAAGCTCATTCATATATGTTGGTATTCGTATGATTTTATGTGCCTAACATGCTTGATTAAGTGAGTGTTTTGTGTAAATTTACCCAAAAATCATGGAATGTATGTTTAAGTACACTTGACTAAATAAGATAACCGAAAAGTTCGTGTAACATGACTAAGTATGAAAATTTGCTTAGAGTGAATTATGTGATTATGATGATATTATGTTGATGATGAATGCTAAGTCATATGTGTGCATTTATGAAAGCCAAGTTTGAGGCTTTACGACCTCACCCCTTACCAGTGTTGCTTTATGATGACAGTTCACGAGAATTATGTTGAATAAGTTCATAAGTGGGAAACTAAAGAGTTCAGGGGTGAAATAATTAGTAATGCAAACAGAGTTGAGTATAGTGTGACAATGAACTCAGTTTTAGAAGAAATATCAGATTATTTTTAAAGATTACACAGATTATGCAATGTCACGTATAAAGAAGAAGCTAGTCTTGATTATTCGACTCAATTGAGCATGAAGTCTAAAGTATGTGTTTGCTGAGATTCTTCTTGAATTGGTTTTCGTTAGTGAATGGAATGATGCGGGGTACATGATGACAGAATTAGTCAGAGAAATAATAATTGAGTAGTAAAGATGTCTCTGTGTGATAGTTATAGTTGAGATGAATATGATGATCTTTCTGGGTATTCTATATATATATATTCTTTTATCCTCAGAGATATGTGTGTGATCGTTCAGTTCTAATGGAGTTCTTATGTTATGAGAATGCTAGCTAACTATGATGTTAGACGAAAGCCCTGTTGGTCGAGTCTATTTATGATCTGTATTTTTTTATCTATTCAGAATTCTATTCTATTATGTTGGAATAAAGTCTATGGTAAAATTTATGTGAGACTATTCTTCCGTTTTTACTGGATATTATTTTGTCTTATATATAAATATATTTAGAAATATATTATCTCTATTATGATGGAAGTCTAGAGTCGGTAAGCAGTGTTTTTCTTCTACAGGATCTTTATTATTTTCTTATGAGTTATGTTCTCGGATTTTCGGTATGGTATTGTATCTTGAATTTTCTTATCTTGGTTTTTCTATCATCCATACTTCGTAAATTATCAATCATAGCGTCTCTTTAAAGTGTGTTCTTCAGCTTGTGATAACTATGTCTATTATGATTATGCTTCTATTTCGATCATAGAAATGTGGTGATTCTGGTATCTGGATTTCTCTAATTTTCGTGTAAGGAATTGACATCGACAAAGGTATAAGTAGTGAAATCACAAGCCTCAATTTATATGATGGACTTCTTTTCTCAAGTAAGTTAATTAAAGTCAATGTATTCAATCAGGATATCTTTGTTTCTTAGAGCTAATGTAATTGTAAAGGCCTTTGATGGCATGATAAGAGAATTTTGAAAGATTGTGTGTTTGAGTTGTTTTAATAGCATGAAGAAATGAGCATTTTGTTATGGTATTATTTGATAGTCAAAATCGACTCGGTTGTTTTTATCAGAGTGAGCTGGTCAGTTGAAATGAGATTTGAGTTGCATGTAGTTAAAATATCCTCAATTATGGTAATTAATTTTGTGCATTCACAAGTATATCAATGGACAATCTAAATGAAGGATTGATATTCTAGAGAGTATGATACCGAGATATACCTATTAGATTTGTTCTAATCTGATGATGTTATTATGAGTTAAAGTTGTTCTAAATGATATGGTTACCACATTTATGAAAATTTGGATGGTCTGTGCATGTTAGCAAAGTTGGAAATATTTGAAGATATTATTAACCGAAGCTTTGGTTTTGAATTCAGTTTGAATTTAGTAATGAATTTATGATTTTTCAGTGATGCACTATTGAACGGATTGGAATGTGTTTTATTACTTGAATGTAAAGTGATGGTTCATGTTTTCATATGGTTAATGTCACATTAAAAAGAACTGTTCCACCAATGATTTAGAGACGGTCACTTTTATGTTCGTATTGAGAATTTGGTGATATCGTTTATTCGACGAAAGGTGTCTCATGTTCCTAGATTTCAAGAATTAAAGTATCAAATGTCATAGAAAGATATGAAGTTAAGATAATGTTAAACACTTGAGCTATTGAAAGGTCATGAGTGGTTATTGATTAATCTCTGGGAAAGTAGATATAGTTACAGATGCTGAAAAATATTCCTTGTTTATTTTGTGAGTGGGTTACACGATTGATCTTAATTGATGATGATTCGGTTTTAGTTAGATTAAAAGTTAAAGCGATGTTTTCATTGCAAGATTGAGAATCTCAGAAATGTGTTAATGAATGGTAAGCTAAACGAGTTCAGTATGAGTCGATTTTTGATTCGGAATTTTAGGTCTGACCTAATGATTGATGTTATTGTTCTGAGATACAAATTGTGTGCAGATGAATTCAGAGCTTATGCAAGAAATTTTTGTACGAGGCTCGGTAGTAGCTCGTTGGTTCATCCTGGGAGTAATCAAAATGTGCAGTTATTTGAAATAGATGTTTTGGTGATCGGGTTTCTCATTTGACAAATCGGACGAGTTATATGTTTTTGAGGTTGTTAGTTCTCATAGAGTGCCAGTCCCCATTACTTCGGATTGAGATCTGAGAGCTATATCCCAATTATGGAAAAATATATAGGACACTATGAATACATCTGTAAATCTGTGGTAAGTCTGAGAGAGTAATTCAAAACTTTGACGATATGCTCCGACATTGTGTGTTAAAGTTGAAGGTGATTAGAAAGAGATATACAAGGTTGATATGATTTGCGATTCTGAGAAATTAGTGAAAGTGATTCATGAGAGTTGAAAGAAATTTCTTCTGGTAAGATTTTCGAGGACTAAAATCCCTAAGGGGGGAGAGTTGTAACAACCCGATTTTGGGCCTAGTCGGAACAGTGCTTTTGGAACCACAAATCTGACGAGGAAAAATTTATGTTTATTACATTTTTCTGGTCTACGATTACACGAAATGATTTCGTGAAAATTTCGATGTTCGGGCACTCAATTTAGTCAAAAGGACTAAATTGTAAAAAGTGCAAAAGTTGAGTTCTACATGTTAAAGGTGTCCAATTGTTATGAAATTTTAAATTTGAGGTCCTTAAATGACAATTAGACCATTGGTTAATTTGTTGGACAAAAATGGACATGAAATAGGTGAAATAGAATATTTTGAAGTTAGGGGCATTTTGGTCATTTAGTAATTATAATGAATTAAAAACAAAATTAAAAGCCAATTTTTGTCCATATTCAATGTAACAGCCCAATTTAGGGGTTAGTCGGAACAGTGATCTCGGGATCACTAATCCGAGATTAGAGAAATTTATTTTTATGTCATTTTATGAGTCAGAGCATGATGATATATGTACATGAGAATTTTGGTACTTTAATTTTAGTGATTTCATGTTTAACCGCGAAAAAGGACTAAATCGCATAAGCTAAAGGTACCAAATAGCAATAGATTATTAATTTGAGGTCTTTAAAAGGCAATTTAGCCCTTTGAAAAGGCTTGGCCGGCCATAGACTACCCTAGGGGACAAGAATTGACCAAGTTGGTCAAAGTTGGTGATTTTTGGTGAATTAAATTGATAGTTTAATATTAAAATAAAGAAAAGATGATATCCATCTTTTACTCATCTTCCTCCACTGAAATTTTCAGCAAACAAGGGGTTTTAGAACTCAAAAATTTTCAGCACACTCTTCTCTTCACAAGTAAGTGTTCTAGTGATCTTTTCTTGAAAATAGTTGTACTTTTGAGACCCCTAAAGCTTAAGCTTTCTAAAGAAGGGACTCTTTGTAAAATGGTGAAGAGTTTAGAGTTTTTCCATGTGAGATTTGAAGTTGTTTGCTGCATTTTTATGGAAGAAATTAAGTCTTAGTTGTTAGATGAACAACTTTTCTGAAAGGTGTTATCTTGTAAACACCTAATTGGACATTGATGAAAAGGTTACAAATTTGTAGTAATTATGTGAAATGTTGAGTTTTGATGATAGCTATAAGACTATTAAATGTTCACCTAGGCTTGTTGAAGGTAGAAATGTGATTATAATTAATTTCCAAGCCTAGGGGCAAAATGGTCATTTTGCCAAAGTCTAAGGGTAAAATAGTAATTTTGCCTAAGCATGATTATTGAAATGCTTTTATTAATGTGGTGATTAAAATGAGCTAAATTGTTATTATAGAGCAAGAAGAATCGAGAATGCACCTCGATCGAGGAAAGAACAAAGTCTTGGACTAAACCTACGAGTTAGCTCATTTTGAAATCGAGGTAAGTTTGTATGTGATTAATGCAACATTTATGTTAGCATAATTGAAAATGCTTTGTATCATATTGATGCATGATGCTCTACTAAATTGAGTAGTTAATGTTGAATGAGATGTAGAGGTCCTAGTGGACTATATTGAATATGAAATTGCTATCGTCGAGATATGAAATAGATAAGGTCCCGTATAAGACCATGTCTAGGACATGGCCTCGGCACCGAGTTGAGATCCCGTATAAGATCATATCCGGGATATGGCTTCGGTAATGAATTATAAGAATCGTATAAGACTGTATACGGGATATGGCATCGATGCTTGATGTGAAACTCCATATAAGACCATATCTGGGATATGGCATTGGCATTCCGAAGTGGCTTCATATAAGACCACCTCTGGGATGTGGTATTGGCTTCGTACCCACATGAATGACAATTAAAATACGTCTTTGACTATCCCTAGTGATTAATGGGAAAAGTAAATGAGTTTAGAAGTAGAAATGAGAATTGTACTAAAGTCATGTGAATGAGTGAATACAAGTACTCGTGAATGAGTTACAAAGAAACGATTATGATGCGTGGCACGGTATGTGCTAAATAAGGGCGATTGTAAGTAAGTATGGCAGGGAGCCTATGACTTGTGTATGGTTAGTTAATGCCATGGATGGATTATATTATAAGCTTATTATTGCTATTTATTTCCATACAAACTTACTAAGCGCTTACCCCTTTCATTGCCCTTCTTCCTTGTAGTATTGCCGAGATAACTCGAGGTTCGTGGACATAGGAGTTCAAAAATCACATCATCGACATCACTTTGGTATAACAATTTAGACTTATTTTGAGTATGGCATGTATAGGACTCGAGTATTTTGTTAGGTCGTAATTGTTGGCCAAAGTGTTAGCTTTGTAAGGTATTGAAGCCTTTTTGTAATAGTCTATTAAGTTAGGTCGATACTTGGAAATTTCCCCTGAAAGTGTGGGCACTTGTATATGGATGTTAAATTGAGTTTTTAAATGTGCCTTAAGGCTATAAATTATGTTGTATTGAGTTGGTGTATGCATGTGTTCAATGTAGGGTGGTATTTTGGCCTTGTAACGGGCCTATTTTTGGGTGCACGGCCAAGGGGACATGGGTGTGTGTCTCTGTCGAGGGGCTCAAGGGCCACTTCGAAGTGTGCTTGGGTAGGTTACATGGCCGTGGCACACGGGCGTGCTTGGTGGTCATGTGGCCAAGTCAGTAGCTAGCCCACTTTTACATAGGCATGTCTGGTGGTCGTGTGGATAAGTCAGAATGCCAAGGTTGGGCACACGGGCCAGGGCTCCGGCGTGTCAAGGCCATGCGAAATTGTCAGTGTTGACCATGGGTGAAAGACACGGGCATGTCTTAGGTTAACACGGGCGTGTCCCTAGACCAACACGGGTGTGTGGCGCCTGTTTTGCTGGAAAGTTTCTCGAACTCGCAAAAGTTTTTGAAATAGTTCCGATGCCTCTCGGAAGTATGTTTAGGGCCTCCTAGGCCGAGTATGTGCAAGGGATGGGTTTAAACGAGATTTTACAACCCTATTTGAGATGTTTAAGCAAGATTAGTTAGGTAATGCCTCAAACCCTGTTCCAGCTTACATACGGGTAAGGGGTGTTACATTTATTGGTATTAGAGCTACAGTTTAGTCGATTCTAGGACTAACGTAGCATAAGTACGAGTCTAGCTATACATGCCATAGGTAAGAGTGTTTGAGTAATGATAGTGTGATGGCTCCTGGCGTTTAAAATCGTGTTTTATGTAGTAAATGGATTCTGATCCAGACCGAACTGCAGCCGATGATGCTGCGAGTAACGCGCCGGTTCTCGCTCAATGGACCACGCCAGCTAATAGTATACCCGAGACCTTGGGTCAGGGGGGAAGAGGCTCGAGAAGCCTTTCTCCACATGATGAGCAACTGGTATACAGAGTATACCCGAGCAAATCCTAATGCTCAACCCCCTTCTACCCCCACCAATTCCTCAACCCGTTCCAGTAGCTCCTCAAGTGGTTGAGGTGGTGAAAAGAGAAAGGCCTCCGGTGGATAAGATCCGGAAGTAGGGAGGCGAGGAATTTTGGGCACATAAGGACGATGACCTGGAGAGAGTAGAATTCTGGCTCGAGAATACCATTAAAGTATTCGATGAGTTATCCTGCACCTCTGAGGAGTGCTTAAAGTGTGCGGTATATCTCCTGAGAGATTCAGCCTACCGATGGTGGAACACCCTGGTGTTGGTGGTGCTAAGGGAGAGAGTTAGTTGGGAATTTTTCTAAGAGGAATACCAGAAGAAGTACATCAACTAGAGGTTCATCGACCACAAGAGGAAGGAGTTCTTGGAACTGAAGCAAGGTCGTATGTCAGTGACTGATTACGAATGGGAATTTGTAAGGCTTAGCAAATATGCTCAAGAGTGCGTGTCTACCGAGGTAGTCATGTGCAAGAGGTTCGAGGACAGACTGAATGGAGACATCCGTTTATATGTTGGAGTTCTAGAACTAAAGGAATTTGTAGTGTTGGTAGATAGAGCATGTAAAGCTGAAAAGTTGGCTAAAGAGAAGAGAAGAGCTGAGAATGAGTCTCATGAATCGAGGAAGAGACAACTGAATAAGTCTCACCAATCCTCATCTAAGAAATCGAGGGATTTCTCTACTCGATCAGTCACTTCAGTGGGGTTTTCAACCCGAAGTAAAGGCAAGCAATTTTCAGGGTCGAAAGGGTAGACCACATCAGTTGCTAGTGTGGGCAACGTCCGACCAAGTAGACCGGAATGCCCTCATTGTGGCAGGTGCCATTCTGGTAAGTGTCGAGCTAATGAGAAAGCTTGTTTCAGATGTGGGTCCTTAGACCACTTTATTAGAGACTGGCCCGAGGTGGGTGAGAAAGAAAAACCTCAGAAGGCAATATCGAGAAGTACTGCTAGGGGAAGACCACTGAGAAATTCGAGAATTGAGGTGGGTAGCAAGAATCCATTTAGAGAGCAGGCTGCTAGATAGAGGGTAGAGCATCGGCGAGGACATATGCCATTCGTGCTCGAGAAGAGGCATCTTCCCCTGACGTAATCACGGGTACCTTTTTCTCTCCATAATACTCGTGTTATAGCTTTAATTGATCCAGGATCTACCCACTCATACATATGCATGAAATTAGTCTCTAGCATGAGCATGCCTATAGAGTCTACTGAATTCATCATAAGAGTGTCTAACTCCCTAGGCAACTGTGTGTTGGTTGATAGAGTTTGCAAAGGTTGCCCTTTGTTGATCAAGGGTCATTGTTTCCCGGTTAACCTTATGCTATTGGCATTTGATGAATTCGATGTTATCCTTGGGATGGATTTGTTAGTGTTGGAATGCCGGTACCCCATGGCGTAGCAAAATAAAATTAGATCCGGCGATCCAAACCATGAATCCATGTGTGAGGAACGAATCGGGTTGAAATAAAGGTTTCGAAATTACCAAAACTTCAATCTGAGCAGACAGCGACGCCTTGGCAACAAGAGTTTTGATCTATTGTCGAATCAAGCCACAACCTTTTCCGATGTCTGCCTCTACGTAATCCACTCGGTTTGACTATGAATGGAAGAAATCTCCAAAACTGTTTTGGAGGTTTATTTGCTTGACGGCTGCTAGACCTAACAAACAATCACTTTAGGGTTTTTTCATCTTCAGCTTTGTCTCCTTTTAATACCTTTTATAATGGGTGTCCTTTTAATTGGGCCTTTTAATTGGGCCTTTTATAATTGGTATCTCTTGAATGTATTTTAAGATTAAATAAATACAATAAAGTTTTTAACCGAAAATTATAATTACATTAATTATATTCGAAAATTATAATTACATTAATTATAATAAGGATTTCGGTAAACTATATTTATTTAAATTTATATATGAATCAAATTCATATATTAATAAAATTATGTTATCATTATGTGTACAACATCCTTGTACATATAATATGTTCAATATTTGATTGCCCAATTAAATTAATTCTTTAATTAATTTAATTCATGTGACAACCAAACACAATACCAACTATATTTTATTCCGTTCATTTCATAGGGTGTGACCCTGTAGGTTCTTGCAACGTTAGCAGTAATACTAGAACGATTCTACTGTCACAAACAATGAGTGGCATCTAGCAATGCATCATTGCTACCTAAGTTACAAGAAGTCATGATTCGACATAACTTTTTGTGATTAACCTTTCATGCATTAATCCTTAAGTCCTTTATCTCTGAAACGGATACAAGTCATGGGATAGTCACACTTGCATAGTCCATCCCATGTTTCTTGATATCTTGAGTAGACTATGATATACAAATTAGTATGACATCTCATATCAATTTATTTGAGCATGGCCATGCATTTCTAGTCTCACTCAATCAAGTGGCCTAAGATATTACTCCTATTATGTAGGAGGGACTTATCCTTTATTGATCAACTATATCCCTCTACATAAATTGTGGTATATCCAACATCAGCCTTTATAGAACAACCTGTTACAGTGTACGTTTGACTGTATCAAAATATACAACTCACGATGTTGGGATAATAATGATCTCAAGTCTGAGGATCATATACATGTTAATCACTATGAGTAATGTTGTGACAATTACATAATAATCCAAGAAACATACTCATAGCGGGTCAATCCAATATGTTGTTCTCTAACACACATATTCATGCATTGATTTTGACACTCCATATCAATGAAAACTCTTTATCATCAATCAACTACATGTTAGTCTTAATGCATTATTGTTGTCCTAGTCAACAATAATACTCAACTAAGGATCTTTTAAGAATAATCATATTATTCTCAGGACATTATTATAAAACAATTTATCTATACACACAGAAAGAAAAAATGAAGTAATAATGACAACGCTTTATATTAATAAACATGGTAAATTAAGTATGTTATTACAACCATCTCATGATTGATCTTTGGGCATACTCTTACAGTTAGTTACACATGGAGGAATCGTGAATTGTGGGGAGAAGCATATTGAGTTGAGGGAGGCAAATGGCAATCTTATTCGGGTTGAATCAGATAAGCCAGATAGGTCACCAGTAGTGATGTCAATCTTATCAACTCAGAAGTATTTAAGGAAGGGATACGAGGCCTACCTTGCCTTTGTGTTGAACACTAAAGAGACTGATTTGAGAATTGAGTCGGTACCCATAGTATGCGAGTACTTAGATGTTTTCCCAGAAGAGTTGCCAGGGCTACCTCTGGTTAGAGAGATTGAATTTGAAATTGAGTTAGCTCCGGGCATTGCCCCTATTTCTATTGCTCCATATAGAATGGCACCAACTGAGCTAAAAGAGTTGAAAGCACAGTTGCAAGAGTTAACAGATAAAGGTTTTGCCAGGCTGAGTTCTTCTCTGTGGGGTGCTCCCGTTTTATTTGTGAGGAAGAAAGATGGCTCTATGAGGTTATGCATAGATTATCGGTAACTTATTAAGGTAACTGTGAAGAACAAGTACTCGTTGCTGAGAATTGATGATCTGTTTGATCAATTGAATGGAGCCATGGTATTTTTCAAGATAGATTTGAGGCCAGGGTACTATCAGCTGAGAGTCAAGGACTCAGATGTACCAAAAACCGCATTTAGGACTAGGTATGGCCACTATGAATTTTTAGTCATGCTTTTTGGTATAACGAATGCCCCTACGATATTCATGGATTTGATGAATCGTATTTTTCGGCCATACTTGGATAGATTTGTTGTGGTCTTCATCGATGACATATTGATCTATTCTCGAGATGAGAACGAACATGCCGAACATTTGAGTATGGTTCTACAAGTTTTAAGAGAAAAACAATTGTATGCCAAGTTCAGTAAGAGTGAGTTTTGGCTCAAGGAAGTGGGATTTCTGGGGCACATTGTCTCAGGAGATGGAATTAGAGTAGACTCGAGTAAGATTTCAGCAATTGTTGAATGGAAACCGCAGAGGTGTGTAACTGAAATAAGGAGTTTTCTAGGCCTAGCCGGCTATTATAGGCGTTTTGTCAAGGGGTTTTCCATGATAGCTACCCTGATGACGAGACTGTTGCAAAAAGATGTAAAGTTTGTGTGGACAGAAAAGTGCCAACAGAGTTTTGAGAAACTGAAGACGCTGTTGTCTGAAGCTCCTATTTTGGTACAACCCGAACCGAGAAGAGAATTTGTGGTTTACAGTGAGCGTCCTTGAACGGATTGGGTTGCGTACTTATGCAAGAGGGTAAGGTGATTGCTTACGCCTCTAGGCAATTGAAGCTGCACGAGAAGAATTACCCGACTCATGATTTAGATTTGGTCGTAATTGTGTTTGCATTGAAGATATGGAGACACCATTTATATGGTGAAAGATGCTGGATTTTCACCTATCACAAAAGCCTAAAATATTTGATGACTCAAAAGGAATTGAACTTGAGGCAACGAAGGTGGTTAGAGCTGATTAAGGATTATGAGTTGATAATTGACTACCATCTGGGACAGGCGAACGTAGTCGCAGATGCTTTAAGCAGGAAATCATTGTTTGCAATGAGAGCCATGAGTACTCAGATGGCTTTGTTGGATGATGGTTCCATTCTACCCGAGTTGAAGGCTACACCATTGTTCCTTCAAGAGAATTGTAAAGCTCAGAAAGAAGATAGCAGCTTACAAGCAAAAAGGGTTTTGTGTGAGTCAAATATTGAGGCAGACTTTTGATTAAGTCCTGATAGATGTTTGACGTTTCGAGATAGGGTCTGTGTACCTAAGAATGACGAGCTTATTCGTAAGATCTTGCATGAAGCGCATAGTGGATGTCTAGCTGTGCACCTTGGGAGCACGAAGATGTTCAATGATTTGAGGAAATGGTATTGGTGGCCTGGTATGTCAGCAAGTGAAGGCTGAACACCAAGTACCTTTGGGTTTACTTCAGCCCATTATGGTTCCTGAGTGGAAATGGGACTGTATCACCATGGACTTCGTGACAGGCTTACCATTGGCTCTAAAGAAGAAAGATGCAGTGTGGGTTGTGGTTGATAGACTCACAAATTCAACCCATTTTATACCAGTGCGGGTCGATTATTCGTTGGATAAATTGGCAGACTTATACATGTCAGAGATAGTAAGACTTCATGGTGTATCATTGTCGATCATTTCGAATAGAGATCTGAGATTCACGTCACGGTTTTGGAAAAAGTTGCAAGAGGCCTTAGGCATAAAATTGAGTTTCAGTAGAGCCTTCATTCACAAACTGACGGACAGTCGGAGAGGGTAATTCAGATACTCGAAGACATGTTTCGATGTTGCTTGTTGGAATTCCACGGAAATTGGGAGAAATACTTACCGTTGATGGAATTCGCCTACAACAACAGTTTTTAGGCAAATTTGAAGATGGCGCCTTATGAGGCATTGTATGGGCGTAAGTGTCGAACGCCCTTGTATTGGTCAGAACTCAGAGAGAAACAGATACTCGGGGTTGATTTGGTTAAGGAAACTGAAGAGAAAGTAAAAGTGATACGTGATTGTCTAAAAGACGCCTCAGATAGATAAAAGTCCTATTCGGATATAAAAAGGAAAGAGATTGAATTCAAAGTCGGTGATAAAGTGTTCTTGAAAGTATCGCCTTAGAGGAAAGTCCTCAGATTTGGCCGGAAGGGCAAGTTGAGTCCGCGTTTTATCGAACCCTATGAAGTTACCGAGAGGATAAGACTGGTAGCTTATCAGTTGGCCTTGCCACCTGAGCTAGAAAAGATTCATGACGTCTTTCACGTATCCATGTTGCGCCGATACCGTTCGGACTTTTTGCATGTCATAATACTGGCAGAGGTTGAGATACAACCGGACTTCACTTATGGTGAAGAGCCGGTTAAAATTTTAGCGCGAGAGGTTAAACAGTTGAGGAACAAAAGAATAGCCTTAGTGAAAGTCCTATGGAAAAGGCACAGAATAGAAGAGGCTACATAGGAGCCCGAGGAAATGATGAGAAACCAATACCCCAACCTTTTCACTAGTAAGATTTTCGGGGACGAAGATCTTTAAGGGGAGAGGACTGTAATAGCCCGATTTAGGGGTTAGTCGGAACAGTGATCTCTGGATCACTAATATGAGATTAGAGAAATTTATTTTTATGTCATTTTATGAGTCAGAGCATGATGGTATATGTACATGAGAATTTTGGTACTTTAATTTTAGTGATTTCATGTTTAATCGCGAAAAAGGACTAAATCGCATAAAGTGCGAAAGTTCCATCCTATAAGCTAAAGGTACCAAATAGCCATAGATTATTAATTTGAAGTCTTTAAAAGGCAATTTAGCCCTTTGAAAAGGCTTGGCCAGCCATAGACTACCCTAGGGGACAAGAATTGACCAAGTTGGTCAAAGTTGATGATGTTTGGTGGATTAAATTGATAGTTAATATTAAAATAAAGAAAAGATGATATCCATCTTTTACTCATCTTCCTCCACCAAAATATTTAGCAAACAAGGGGTTTTAGAACTCAAAAATTTCTAGCACACTCTTCTCTTCACAAGTAAGTGTTCTAGTGATCTTTTCTTAAAAATAGTTGTACTTTTGAGACCCCTAAAGCTTAAGCTTTCTAAAGAGGGAACTATTTTGTAAAATGTTGAAGAGTTTAGAGTTTTTCCATGTGAGATTTTAAGTTGTTTGCTGCATTTTTATGGAAGAAATTGAGTCTTAGTTGTTAGATGAACAACTTTTCTGAAAGGTGTTATCTTGTAAACACCTAATTGGACCTTGATGAAAAGGTTACAAATTTGTAGTAATTATGTGAAATGTTGAGTTTTGATGATAGCTATAAGACTATTAAATGTTCACCTAGGCTTGTTGAAAGTAGAAATGTGATTAGAATTAATATCCGAGCCTAGAGGCAAAATGGTCATTTTGCCAAAGTCTAAGGGCAAAATAGTAATTTTGCCTAAGCATGATTATTGAAATGGTTTTATTAATGTGGTGATTAAAATGAGCTAAATTTTTATTATAGAGCAAGAAGAACTGAGAATGCACCTCGATCGGGGAAAGAACAAAGTCTTGGACTAAACCGACGAGTTAGCTCATTTTGAAATCGAGATAAGTTTGTATGTGATTAATGCAACATTTATGTTAGCGTAATTGAGAATTTTTTGTATCATATTGATGCATGATGCTCTTCTAAATTGGGTAGTTAATGTTGAATGAGATGTAGAGGTCCTAGTGGACTATATTGAATATGAAATTGCTATCGTCAAGATATGAAATAGATAAGGTCCTGTATAAGACCATGTCTGGGACATGGCCTCGGCACCGAGTTGAGATCCCGTATAAGACCATATTCGGGATATGGCTTCGGTAATGAATTATAAGAATCGTATAAGACCATATCCGGTATATGGAATCGATACTTGATGTGAAACTCCATATAAGACCATATCCGGGATATGGCATTGGCATTCCAAAGTGACTCCATATAAGACCACCTCTGGGATGTGGTATTGGCTTCGTACCCACATGAATGACAATTAAAATACATCTTTGACTATCCTTAGTGATTAATGGGAAAAATAAATGAGTTTAGAAGTAGAAATGAGAATTATACTAAATTCATGTGAATGAGTGAATACAGGTACTCGTGAATGAGTTACGAAGAAACGATTACGATGCGTAGCACGGTATGTGCTAAATAAGGGCGATTGTAACTAAGTATGGCAATGAGCCTATGACTTGTGTATGGTTAGTTAATGCCATGGATGGATTATATTATAAGCTTATTATTGCTATTTATTTCCATACAAACTTACTAAGCTTTATGCTTACCCCTTTCATTGCCCTTCTTCCTTGTAGTATTGCCGAGATAACTCGAGGATCATGGACATAGGAGTTCGAAAATCACACTATCGACATCACTTTGGTATAACAATTTAGACTTGTTTTGAGTATGGCATGTATAGGACTCGAGTATTTTGTTAGGTCATAATTTTTGGCCAAAGTATTGGCTTTGTAAGGTATTGAAGCCTTTTTGTAATAGTCTATTAAGTTAGGTCGATACTTGGCAAATTCTTATGTTTAATGAAACTAATTTCCCCTGAAAGTGTGTACACTTGTATATAGATGTTAAATTGAGTTTTTAAATATGCCTTAAGGTTATAAATTATGCTGTACTGAGTTGGTGTATGCATGTGTTCAATGTAGGGTGGTATTTTGGCCTTATAAAGGGCCTATTTTTGGGTGCACGGCCAAGGGGACACGGGTGTGTGTCTCTGTCGAGGGGCTCAAGGGCCACTTCGAAGTGTGTCTGGGCAGGCTACACGGTCGTGGCACACGGGCATGCTTGGTGGCCGTGTGGCCAAGTCAGTAGCTAGCCCACTTTTACACAGCCGTGGCACACGGGCGTGTCTGGTGGTCGTGTGGATAAGTCAGAATGCCAAGGTTGGGCACACGGGCCAGGGCCCCGGGTGTGTCAAGGTTGTGCGAAATTAGTCAGTGTTGACCACGGGTGAAAGACACGAGCATGTTTTAGGGTAACACGGGCGTGTCCCTAGACTAACACGGGCGTGTCCCTAGACTAACACGGGCGTGTCCCTAGACTAACACGGGCGTGTGGCCCCTGTTTTGTTGGAAAGTTTCTCGAACTCGTAAAAGTTTTTGGAATAGTTCCGATGCCTTTCGGAAGTATGTTTAGGGCCTCTTAGGTCGAGTTTGTGCAAGTGATGGGTTTAAAAGAGATTTTAAAACCCTGTTTGAGATGTTTAAGCAAGATTAGTTAGGTAATGCCTCAAACCCTGTTCCGGCTTGCATACGGGTAAGGGGTGTTACATTCAACCCCATGGCCGAATTTCAAAAGGGGAAACCATGGGTAGGGTTTCTCAAGCTTCCAAGCTCGATTGTAAGTCTGTTCTAGCCCCGTTTTTAATGATTTTTACGTTTTTGAAATCCTCGTAACACGATCTCTCTATTTATACCATTTATTTGAGCTAGGGTTGATGTTTGAAAATTTACCCATTTAAAAAATGCTTGTGTTTTGATGTTTAATGGTAGAATATGAACGCTCGGTGTGTAATAAACGACTTTTACTAAGTGATTTTCGGTGAAATTGTCAAAAAGGACTAGTTTGTAAAAAGTTGTAAAATGTGTGTGTGTGAATAAATAGAAATTATGGATTGCTACAGTTATGAAAATGGTTCGGCTAGACTTAAAATACAAGGAAATTGAATAAAAATCATTTTATGAGCCTATGGGAAAAAGTGTAAATATGTGAAACTTTAGGGGCAAAAACATAATTTTTCCATAATATGATTTTTGGATCACATTGAATAATGTGACTAATAAATAGACTAAATTTTATATTATAGATCAAAGAAAATGAGGTTCAGACCTAGAACGGGGAAAAAACGAGAAATTGATGGTTAGGTCCTTCTTTGTCATTTTTGGTGTCGAGGTAAGTTTGTATGTAAATAATGCATCGTTTTGACTTATGTTTTCATATTTTGATAAATGGTATGAATTGTGGCTGAATATTTGATGTAATTGACAAAATATCGACAAGTGAGAAATTTCTCGATTGAACCTTAGGAATAAAAATGGATACGAGTGACATGTTTACTAGAAACCTATGTGAAATCTAAGTGAAATAAGTGATCCGGGTGCTGGTCCGTACGTTCTACCGGTGGCTGAGTTATCCGGCATGTGTTATGGATACTCGATAGCTTATGTAAGCAGCACCGTGTAGTTTTGTCATGACCGACAGCTTGTGTGAGCAAACCCGAGAATGTGACTATGTGAAACGGTGCTGGTCTTATAAGTTCTACCAGTGGCTGAGTAATCCGGCATGTGTTGTGGATACCTGACAACTTGTGTGAGCAGCACTGAGTAGTTACGTATGACCGACAGCTTGTGTGAGCAGACCCGTGAATGTGATTAGCTCGAGAGCGAGCCTATGTGAAAAGTGTGGTATGAAGTATCTTTAGCTACAAGTGTGGCACTTATGTGCAAACTTCCATGTATTCGTTATTATTCTGATGCGTTCAATGGGAAATGACTAAGTATAAACAAATATGACTAAGTAGGGAATAAGTGCAGGTATGTGTGTGTAAATTTATGAGAAATGTGCTCGATAGGCGATCGAACTTTGGTAAGTTTAATATGGGGTAAGTGTTACTATGAAAGTTAATACAAAGAAACTATGAAAAGAGTAAAATTTGCAATAAAACAGTTTTGGGACAGCAGTAGTTATGTGTCTTTGAAAAATCACCAAAAATGGTAGAAATTGAATTAGAAGTTGAGTAAGATATTAAATTAAATCTTATTGAGTCTATTTTTGCATAAAAGAAATAGTGTAAGTGAAAGAATTTCATATTCTGAGATATTTGAATTTTTGTAAGACAGGGTCAGAATGATGTTGGAATCCTCTGTTCCAACTTTGGAAAATCATTAAAAATTGTATAAAAATAATTATGGTTTATAATTTATATTTTTAAATTTATAAATGAGCGTAATTTCAATAGAAATAAACGGGAATATTATCCAAATTCTGTACGATGAGATAATTAATTTTTAGTGCAGAGGAATCAGAACTGTTGGACAGCGAAACAGGGGAACTTTAAAGAATAAACTGTACTTATTGGCTAAACCAAAAATTCCGAAAATTTTATGGTAAGAAGATATGTGAGTCTAGTTTCAGGGAAAATTAGCAGATCTTAATTTTGAGTTCGTTAGCTCGAGATATAAATAATTTAGTGACTATGACTCGAGTAGAAAGCTTGAGATGAACATGAATAAATAGTGGAACTATGTAAAATTATGATTGTATTATCTTCAGAACATATTGTGAAGATTTATAAAATCCTATTAATAAATCACTTATTATTGACATACCTAGTTACTAAGCTATAATGCTTACCCCCTTCCTTTCTTTTTCCTATAGTGCCACAGATGCTAGCTCAAGTTGGAGGCCGTTGGAGGTTCTATCACACTAAGAAGCTATGGATTGGTATCGATGATTTTTATTCTAGCTTTTTAAGTCTATGGCATGTATAGGGACTTGGTCATTTGTGTACATGTTATTATGAGTTGGCCTAGAATATTGGTCTATGCTAATTGAAGGTCATTGTTGTATAAGGCCATTTGATGTGGCCAATATTTGTAATGTTATAAGTCTATGGTGAAGCATTACATGGATGTGTATGCTTGTTTGGGTTGGATGAGTGAATGTGTGATAATTATGTGTGGCAAATACTAAATGTGAATGGTTGAGTAAGTTATATGCTATGATTAGTTAAGTGTATGTGTGGTTGTGCATGATGAATGTGATTTGTAAATGGTATGTGGATGTCTTAGTGTGGATGTTTGAATGCTTCATAATACCATGTTGTGTGATGATAAATTTGTATAAGTGTATAAGTGTTTTGGGGTGGCAAAGGGCTTGGTAAATAGCCTTACTTGTGGCCACACGGTCATGTGCCCAGGGTGTGTGAAGTCTGCACTTGATTTTCGAAAATTCGAAACGCCACAAGGCCTAACACACGGGCGTGTATCTCGGCTGTGTGAAGGACATGGCCTTGGACACGGACGTGTGCCCCTGTTTTTCAAGAAATTTTCTAATGTTTACCAAAGTTCTCGGTTTAGTCCCAGACCACTTCCAAAGTATGTATTGGGCCTCGTAGGCCCTATTTAGGGACTCAAAGATAAAAATTTGAAAAGTTTTAATTTGGATGAAATTTTATGACTCGGTTTAATACGTTTACAAGTGTATGTGTTCTGGTAATGCCTCATACCCTATTCCGGTGTTGAATACGGGTAAGGGGTGTTACAATATCTTTTGAAGTGGTCAACCTCATTCACATCTCATCACAAAAGAAGAACTTGGAGAGTATGGATTATATATTTTGGTATTAGAGTGGGATGTATATAAGATTAGAGCCATTGAATGTATTTAGTATGTTATTTGATGGTTTCAAAGCTATGTCATGCTCATTTTATATTGTTTTTGGACTTGAGATACTTGGATTCCATGTGATGTTCTTGATACATATGATTTTGAGTGATATTTTGACATTTAAAAATGTTTTGATTGGTAATGGTTTCGACTTGATTTTAGGTGTTTTGGGCATGTTTCGAGGTCCCCTGTACACTTGTCTTGCAACAATTTTGACTTGTTTAGATACAAGTCCGACAGAATGCCTCGTTGAATAGTTTTAGGGAACTTGTATTAGTACAAGTAGGAGATGTACCAAAACTACTATTTTAGACCACCCTATTTGGTATGTTTTGCTCCAAAAAGGTCTTGAAAGATCCCCGAAAGGGTCCAAAACGAGTCCCGATTGCAACCAATCTTTAACGATAGCTTGGAAATGACCTGAACCACTTCAAATGAGCTTAAATTAGTTAAAATGAAGTGAATTAGATTATGTTCAAGTTTAGTGCTTTTAGTTCTTAAATGTAACATCTTTTGCTCGAGTTGTTATTCGCACTCGGGTAAGAGGTGTTACAGTTTTTATTCAATAATATAAGAACTCACACGATCTCTCTTTTTGGGCAGCCTTCAAAAGAATGAGAAAATTGTTTTTCACATGAATTTTCCTTAGAAAAATATCAATATATTATTTATCACATAAACACCTCCCCTATTTCCTAAATCCAAAATCTAAAATCTAATTCTAAAACATTTAACTAGCCAATTTGACATTTCTTCCAAAATAGTCTATAGCCTAATTTATGAAATTTTAATTCAACTAATTTAATAAAAACTTCTCAACATAAATTCGCATTTTAGCAAATTATAGAATAATTCAATATCCATTCTCAGAAAACTTACAAAATTAAATTTTAGAACGCCATGAATATTTTAGCATTGAAATTTTCGTGTTATAGAAAAATTAGTCCTTATACATTAGATAAAATAGTAAACTAGACCTCTTCATAAAGTCCATTTTTTTATATTGTTTAGTGATAATTTGGATTTTTTCATATATTAATTTTTTTAATTGATGTGGAATTAAAAAATGACTAGGATTCAAAAAAAAATTAAGTATTTTCTATAGTATACACGTTGGATTTTAAGTTTTTTCCCCAATTTCTTATTTTTTTTCAATAATATACACGTTGGTTTTTAAGGGGTCTTTTTTTTCAAATAAAAAAAAACCACCTTGAATATTACCTTCACATCATCCTTTAACGGTGATTTTTAACAAAATGACTAATTTACTCATTTATATGATGCACAAAGATTAATTTGTCTATTTTTTTTAGTAAATGAGATAAAATGTAATTTGAGTCCTAATATATGAGCCTTCATAGTACTTTTACTAATAGTGAAGCCAATGAGGTTGACAAGTGCCTTGCCCCTAAAATGAAAAAATTTTCATTTAAGCTTCTTTATAATTCATAAAATTTAAAATTATTAATGGTAAAATTGCACTCCCCCTTCAAAGTGATAAATTTCTTTTAATATTTAAAAATTATAAAAATATAAGCTATTAAAATAGTAAAATTATATTTTACTATCTTAAAAATATATAATTTAATTTTGACCTCTCAAAAAAATTTACTTCACCTCTCACTTTTACCCAGCTAAATGTGATTCACGTAATTTAGATACAATATAATTACGAAAAAATAATTCAAATATGATATATATATATATATATATATATATATATATTGAGGAAGTTCCTAACATATACACATAAGAAGTACCAAGCTCTATGGTTGTTTCCCTTGAGAGGGGCAGCGAGATTTGGGGTGAAAGCTTTCGTTGGGCTTTTGCATTGGCCCCACAGACTTCACAAGGTCCACCAACACTGCCATCCGGATTGTTGTGGGCTTGCCCTTTACTGCCTTAGGATAACATACAATGTAATTCTTATGATAATTCATATATCCATAATATTATTTACATGTTCAAAATATCATACGTTGATATAAAATCAAAATTTTGTTATTAGTCCTTTTATTATGTATAAATTGAAATTTTATTTTTATATTTTAATTTGTTTATTTTCAATCTTTATAATTTTTAATTTTTAAAATTTTGATCCTATTTAAAACATAGATGTTAAGTTGATTAAATTAAATTATGCTATTTTCATAATTTTATGCCAAACATGTCATTAATTTTTTATTCTCATAATGCTCAAAAAAAAAACCGTATCATTTTAGTTAATTGATATAATGGCTACTGCTCGTATTAAAAATTAGAATTTTAAATTTTAAAAAAATATAAGAACTAAAATTATCAAATTGAAAAATCAAGTATCAAATCCGTAGCTTATGCATAGTTCAATAATAATAACATAATAGATCAAACGAATTTAATTGTTACTATTTGAATTAAGTAAGAAATTTGAAAATTTGAAAATTATAAAAACTAATATTGACCAGAATATATAAACTAAATACATATTTTACGGAAATATAGAAATGAACCTATATTATATATGGTTATTACATTCGTATTTTATTTTACATTTTAGGAACCATATAATCATATCACGTCTAAAATATATGAAAAAATAAAAAAAACAAGCTGTCTTTTACCTATTATTATTATTAAATCGTTAAGTACTAATTTAAATATCATAGGTCTAACCAAGATAGATAACACGACAGTCAAACCGTGTAGCACCATATATACATTGCGCGAAAGATAATTTTAATTTTCATAAATTGTGTATTTGTTTGTAAAAAAATAATTAAATTAACATTTTCGAATAAATGACAATTTTTTTAAGGAAAAAACACTAACCAAAACCGACCATTTATAAATATAGGCTGAAGTAAAATAAAATATATATTGTATGAATGAAAATTGCTGTAAATTTTTTCGAAAAAATAGTTTACAGAGCCATTCAACAAAATATCAAAATTTTAAAAACAGAACTCCCTTTTTTCTCACAAAACAAAATCTCTAATTACATGAAACAGGCGGTGTAAACCATGTACATAAAACCATATACAAAGAAAATGATACTGGAAGTGACTGGATCTAATAGAGATTAAACCATGTGCATTAATACCATCCGCAAAGTTTCAACAGTTTGGAAAATAGTGGAGGCCTAAGTGGTGGGCTAGAAAGCTTAGATGTCTGGTCTTTCAAAAGAACTACACAAACTGAAAGTATTGAAGACATAAAAAGAGTATTTTGAGTATATATACATAATAAAGTTGGTGGTTCTTTCATCCCCTCATAAATAACTCCTTGAAGTGCAACACAAAGTGAACAACAGGGATGTGAAGAGTTCGTAAACCAAAAAATCTTTCAACGCAAGGTGGTTGAATGAACTTGAAAACCATTGCCATCTTGACAATATTCATTCCCACGCAACTAAGATCATAGAATTGGCAAGCCCCGACTCCTCAAATGTTAATTTGCTATCATAATCCAGAGATTTCGAAGCTCCTGGAATCGGTTGAGTGAGGCGGAATGGCTTTGATCCAGCTTCACCAAGTTGAGAATAGCAGAATGACCACAGTAGCTGCGTAATGACAACAAAATGATAAAAGCATATAAACCTATCAGTTAGGACAACCCTGAGGTACTGGATCACTCTGCCTAAGGAAACAACATACATTTTTGTCCCAAATTTTCTAGTTAAATTCAATGTCCCTACTCCAAGAAAAAAATATAATACTGAATATCCATTTCAAACATATATTTATCAGTTTAAACAGGTATACACGTCAGTTAATGCAACACCTGAATGCTCTAAATTAGTTCAGATGTACAGGGTAGAGGGGGCAGGAATCTGAGGAAAGATCAGTTCAAATGATTCACCAATGCCCATTCTGTACATGCCAAGATTTTGCCATCAGTTATCTTATTTATGTTCTACAACATTTGCAGAACAGTGAAACATTTTCAGAGTGAGCCTTACAGCAAGCATCCAAATGAAATAGTTGAACATACACATTCCTTAGACAGGAAACATCCAAGAACATGCATAGTTGAACACAGCAAACCAAATTCTAATACATGAATGGTAACAAGTGACTAGAGGAAAACTCCCAAAGAATGCTTACCTGTATTGGATCAGTTCGGAGAAAATTTCTCTGTACCCTGCGCCCATCAGGAAGTCGGACTCCAACCCTACATAAGAGGTTCCTGTCACCCTTAGGTTCTTCAGGTAGAGGAGGATATGCAGGCTTCTTAGTCAAGCATGGTTCTTCCTCAGTTGTGGATGATACTTTATCATCTTCAGTTGTTTTAATAGAGTCTTTTGAATTCTCCATAGAAGCCGCTATCGCTCTCAACATTTCCTTATCTTCATTGGTTTCATCTGTTGACACTATAGTAAAATGAACTGAAATTACATGCAGATCAACCAAAACAGTTCTTAAAACAGCATATACGCTTGTGGGTGGACTTCTCTATTTTTCCTTGAAAGGAATCCTTCTCATTTTTATCCACTAATGCAATATCATATACAGGTTAGCACATAGAGAAAGACATCTTCTCCCTCCCCCTTGAAAGCTTCAAGCTGAAGCTTTACAACATTTACTGGCTTTCTTGCAAGAGGTCTCAACACCACATATTAAGTTAACAAAATCAGGCTAAAACAGTAGTATGCATTGCCCCACAGACTGAAACACGTGCTTACCTATTTACTGGTTCTCTACCAGTAAACTTTAATTTGGTGTAAGAAAGAGGATACATGATTACCTTTAATTTTTTGTTGCGGGGTAACTGAGCTTCCTCTTGGACGTTTATGAGACAGAGTTGCATGATAATCCCTTGGGCCACCATCCATGAATTGAACCAGGTCCTAGAGATTAAAATACCTTATATCAAATCACAAAGCCATATGTTGAAAATTCTTTCAACTAATATAAATACATAATTTTATTAGATTTCTTTAGAACCATTTCATTTTCAATTTTGCTTATTTTCCTAAGGACTTCAATCTGCAATTTATGTTACAAGATACCTCCAGCAAACTCTCAGGTTGAACCATTCCAAACCAGGAGCGCATTTTCTGTCCTGTGATTGGGTCAATAACCAGCACTACTGGAATTGAATCTAGTTTGTAATAGGTGCAAACTTTCCTCCCCTCGCTTGTATCATCATATACCTATATCCATAGAACAGCATCAAGGTAATTAAGGAAAGAAGACAGCGATTCAAAAAATATATGATATAGAGGTCCTCTAAGGATGTATATGCAAGTCTATGAAGCTGTGGTCATATGCACAATAAAATATTGCATAGTTAGCTTCAAGGCCTATTTTGATTTTTCCATATATTGTTGGCTAATAAAGCTAAGTATCAAATAAGGTTCCATTTAGGGGGAATTAATAGATTGCAATTAGAACCAATATCTATGTCTATCAAAAATTTGCAAAACAATAAACTATTGTATTGTCAGCTTCAAGGCCTATTTACTATAGTATTGTCAGCTTCAAGGCTTATTTTGATTTTTCCATATATGTTGGCTAATAAAGCCAAGTATCGAATCAAATTCCTTTTAGGGGAATAAAACAGATTGCAGTTAGAACCAATATCTCTATGTCCATCAAAAAATTGCAATACAACTTGTATTATATAAAAATCTAGTAAATTTAACCACAAGCAAATGATAGTGAAGTTCAAAAACAATTCCTAAAGATGCAATAGCATCTGTTAAGAAAATAAATGAAAGGTAAAAATCTAAATAGAATATTGGGAAAAACTGATAATAGATAGAGATAGAAAAAAGGGGCAAACAAGGCAAGACCAATAGAAAGCATCATACTGACCTGCCAGAAAATAAAGTTGGTGCTAACAGTTTGAGAAACTGCTTCATTTCCCCAAGTATCTCGATTAAGCTTCAAACACATACAGAATCAGAAATTTGGATTTACATTATAAGCCACCTCATACGAAGGGAGCTAAGTAGAACTTCTTAATTTAAACTATAGTAAAGCGGGAAGACTTGAACAATACCATATGTGAGCTGAACTCCTTGGTAGATTGCAAGTTGACAAGGAGCCACTTGTCCTCAACAGATGCAGCAGCTTTTGCCTTTTCAAATGGTCCCTGGAACATCAGATGAAAAGGAGGACGATATAAAGAGGCAAGATTATCCCGAGGAGCATCTACCGTGGAAGAAGCACCTTCATCTGATTCCCAAACCCCGGGCCGTTTCATTTCCTCATCAAAATTACGGAATGCAATTAACGAACTCGACTGTTGGGGAGGTAATCCTAATCTTGAAGCTCTATACGAATATTAGAAAACAAAATTTTACTGCATGAGGAGTTAATAGGAAAATGCAAAAGAATTTATCGCCAAATCATACAACACCTAAATACAATATACATGACACAGAAAAAAAAAGAATGACCAAAAAAGAAAAGACAACATATACATTTGCAACTTCATATAAAGAAAAGAAAATTAATATACAGCTGCAACAAGCAAGCTGTTAAAAATGAAAAAAAAAAACAGAGGGTGAAAAGATACCCATATAACGATGCATCATCATAAAGAGTCTCCCTTACTACAGGTAAAGGAGGGCGTACTTCCTCTCCACCAATGGGTCCAACATCACTGTTTCCAGACTCCTTCAACTCACTGTACAACATTAGAAGCCAATGACAACAACATCAGTAATAGTAAGAACACAAACAAGTAGGTGGTGATTTAGAGTGAACAATAGTGCAATTCTCTAACCCAGAGTTTTGATCAACCCAAGAATCTACGTTTTCCACTGCTGGAGACTCAGAAGCCGTTCCAACTACACCACCTTCATTACCGACATAAAACAGCTGAAGAGCTTCATCCAGCTTCCAGCTAGTTGCCTGTTTTCCACAAATATTTTTCAATTGAGTTCCATACGCATAAATAACAATACTCACCTAGGATTTTTTTTAAACGAAGGATTCTCAGTAACACAACATTAATAACAGATTACCTGAGATTACCGATTGAATCACAAAGCCATTAAGAATTTAAGGTTAAAAAAAGAAACAAAATTTACAAGCTTCAACATTGTGAAAATCCTTGGATATAAGAAAAAAGGTTCGAACTTTATTATATAAACGCAAAAAAAAAAAAAAAAGACAGAAAAAACTAAAAGGTTACTTGCAAAAACTGCATGGCGGTTTCTGCAGTTTGACCAACGGCGATCTCGAGAAAGGAGGAAACCATGCTCTGCTTATCACTCGCAGACAACATTCCCTCCATTTTCCCTCTTTTTACTCGCTCCTCAATTTCCCAATCAAATTCCCAAATCGAAATCCAACTCCAAAGCCCTAGATAGATGAATTCAGCTCAATTTGTGGTAGAAATAGAGAAAACACAAAGAGAAAGTGAGAGTCTCAGCGAATCTTTAGGGTTCGATTCAGGGGATTTATTAGTATTTATAAACTTACACTCCAAAACAGAAATCTATTAGAAGGAAAACCAATGTGCACTTCCTTTTAACGTTTTTAATTAATAATCTTTTTTTAGGTCGTGTTTTTTACTTAGGGCCGGGAAGGTATTCTATAGTGAATTACTAATTTGTCCTTTTCAGGTGAACTTTTTCAATCGAACTACCATGTTTTAAGTCCGATGACCTGATGTTACGAGAAAATCCCTATAAAATATTAAAATTCAATACTTGAGATAGATTGGATCGATCTTATTTTCAAATTTATTTATATACTTTTTTTTATAATAACGGAAATTTCCACAAAAGAGAAAAATACATCATCAAAATTACGGCCAACATAAATGGTATCAAAAGCTTCCGTGGTCTCGTTTTGCTTCTCGTTGTATACTTCAATATCCATTTTTTACCATCACAATATCAACATTTTGGATAAGGCTTCGAATATTAGCAAGAGTTGATTCAATTTGCTAATTCTCCTTTATTATTCCAACAAGGATATTGATCTAAAATTTCTTTACAATGAGTATCTTGCATCCCCTTATCTCACGGGATTAGAACTTTAGTCTCGCAATTCGTATGGTCTTAAGTAATTTTTTCGCTTTAAATGTACCTAAATTGGTCTAACTCTCGCAAAGTGAGAATTCTCAATAAAAATTCTTCAAAGCACTAGAAATTAAATGGAAGCAACTCAAAGAAAGAGCTCGAAAGAACAGAAAATGTCACAAGAAAGCAAAAGTACACCAAGTGTTTGAGTGAATGCTTCCAAAGCATTTTATTACTCAAAAAAGAAGTGAGTACAAATGAGGGAGGAAGGCCTCTATTTATAGTTAAGCTCTCCCAGATCCAATGATACAAATTAAAGTACATCAATGGTCGAGATTAAAAGCAATCTACAAATCAAATCTTCTAAGATTTATAAAATCAAATCTTCTAAGATTACAAATCTTCTAAGATTACTTCACATATTTGCCATGCCATGTAGAAGAGCCTTAAATATCTCTAAGCAACGGGCCATGTGGCCCTTCGCGACCAAGATGAATCATCCAAGAGTGCCTTGGTTACAAGCTCCCTTGTACAGTTGACTTGTCGTCAAATGTAGTAGTAATTTCGGTCTATTTCAGCACTTAAGGAGCTTGGTTTCTAGGCAATTTAGTATTTATTATAATGTTTTCGGTATTTAGTTTTTAGTATTAAAAGTTAATAAAAATAAATATTTTTAACACATTTTATGAGTGTTGTGACCTATTAGGCCGACATAGGCCTTAGGTAGTTCTAATGTGTTGAATTGACTGTGGATGATGATGAATCATAGGCTCACTTAACATGGGAGCAAGGGATGAGTGATGCACAAACTTCTCGAGCCTTCTTCGATGAAATGAACCATAAAAGGCGTGAATTACATGTCATGTCGCACCATAGACCTTGTATTGGGCGACATAGGTCGACATGCTGCCCAAGTCTTCCGTGGTTATTTTTGTCCGCACAATGGACTTTATATCAAGACCTAGGACGTGCCGAAAACCTAATTTAGGCTACTAACACTCCTATAAATAAGACCTTTGGGGTTTGATGTAACTAAGTCGTCTCAGACGCCTTCAAAAACTCTCGTAGTTTAGGAGAAGGATTAAACTTAGCTTTCTTTCAATTTTCATAAACAACCTTGTTCTTTCCTCTTGGAATCGATTTCAATCCAAGAGTTCTTTTATAATATTGAAGTATTTCAATTATTTGCTTTCACAAGTGACGTTATTCATTATTCCGATTGAGATATTTACTACTTCGTTCTTCAATCGGCGTCAAATTCAGGATTATTCTAATATCTTTTCTCTTTCGATTCAATAGAGTTCTTTACATGTTTTATTCAATTGAAATTAAGATTATGAATAACATGGGTAGCTAAATCCCTTAGGGGAGATTAACGATTGGACGGGGACATGATTAATGGAGGATTTAGGGTTTCCCGAAAGGATTAATTGTTATAGATTATGTGTTCCTAAACCCTAGGCTTAACAACCCTATGAAGTAATAATAGGTTAAACGAGATTGGGAGATAAGTTTAATTGAGTAACTCGTAATTTATCCTGGCTGAGAAAGTGAGGTCGGGAGATAAGTGACTTTCAACCAATCAATTAATTAGTTAGAGGTCAAGAGGTAGTAACAGCTTAATTGGTAGCTAATCCACCCTAAAACTCTAATCCAAAGTTAATTACAAACCTTGAAACGAGTTAATCTTTCTAATTGGTTTAATTTGTTTAGGCGTTTGTCTATTTTATTGTTTCTTTATTTTAATTATTTAATTTCTATTATTAATCCCTTTTATGATTTTTCATAATATAGAATTTAATTATTACTATTTAAACTTATTATTGTAAAGAGATTTTCTATAGATTTATTCCATCTTCCTTTAAGTACGATCCTCAGAATACTTCATGTGTTCCATTGTACACATATTCTATATTACAATTTGACCCGTATACTTGGGAACATCGTCGATTTACTTTTATATATTTTTGGTGTGATATTTTTACAATAAACGATAACGCATTTATAGGCGATCAACAACCTGTGACATTCTACCCCACCTATTCTTGCAACGCCTTCGTTGCATCCTCAGAACAGAACTAGTCTATCTTGTCTTGGAACTGCCATAAGGCCTCAGCAGGTTCCTAACTAGCTTCATTATCGAGAAGTCCCTTCAATCGAACTAAGAATTCATGCGTCGACCTACACTACTTCTGTCAAATCACTTGGTTTGTCATGATGTAATCAACTTCATAATCATAGGAGACCTTTACCCTTATTTGCGCTCAAACTTGCATCGATTTGGATCCTTCTAATCCTCATGGAATGGCTTAAGCATACTAACATGGAACACTGGATAAACGTTGAGTTTTGCTGGCAACTCAAATTTGTAGGCAACATTGCCTACTATCTTCAAAACACAAAAAAAGGTCTTTCATACTATCGCACAAGCCCCTTATGAAAGCCATTGTGGTGCAAAATCAAGTGTAATTTTGCAAGGACTGAACCCCCAACTTGAAATTGCACATCCCTACGATTTTGGTCAGCCCACTTTTTATTGCGCTTACTTACCTTGTGTAGGTAAGCTCTAGCTAAGTCATTTTGCTCTTGTCAGTCCTTCGCAAATCGATAAACTGTTGGATTTAATCCTACATAATAGGTCGCAACAATAATGGGTGTGAGTGGTTGTTGCCCCACCACTATATGGAATGAACTCTTATTTGTGGCTCCACTCCGGTGCAAGTTATAAGAAAATTAGGCCACGGCCACATCCAACAACTTTGGTCAGTCCCTCTATGTGGCACTCACATAATGCCGAAAATACATTTCCAACAATGTATTTACTCTCTAGGTTTGCCCATCAGTTTACAGATACATGCTAGTGAAAAAGTTCAAGTTTGATCCCATCAACTTGAACAACTCCGTCCAGAATTAGCTCGTAAACTACCTTTCTCAATCACTAATAATAAACGGTGACACTCCCCAATATTTCACCCCATGTCTAAATGAGCTGCCTCCTCAATAAGGCACTTCTTGGTTGCTTGAATGAAAGTTCCATACTTGGAAAACTTGTCCACCACAACAACAATACTCACAAATCCATCATATTTAAGCAAACAAACAATACACTCTACCATGGGTGTTCCAGAATGAGCAAAGGTTGTAGTAATCTGGCTAGAGTCTTCAACTCTACTTTGTCTTATTAGAACACCTAACAAGTTTTCACATAGGTCTCAACATCATCGCCCATGTAAGGCCAATAATAACTATCCTCCAAAATATCCAAAGTGCGGTGCATACCTGGATGGCTCACCCATATCATTACCTTGGTTGGTGGCTCCCAATCAACAATAGCCCAAATTTTACTTTCATCCATCTAAAATTTGCCACCTCCACCATGTGGCCTAAAAATGGCACCTCACGCTGGGCAAATGAGCATTTCTCCTCTTTAACATAAAGCTCATTCTCTCGCAAGGTTTGGAACACTTCCCTCAAATGGTCCACATGTTCCTCATGTAACTTATTGTACATCACAATGTCGCCAAGGTAAATAACCAAAAAATAATCTAAGAAGGGTTGAAGTACCTTATTTTGTAGGTGCAAAATGTAGATGAAGCGTTTGTCAGTCCAAAGGGAATCAAGAGGAATTCATATTAGCCATAACAATTCACACACATGGTCTTTGGCTTATCCCCTTCGACTATTCTAACTTGATGGTACCTCGATCGCAAATCCAGCTTAGAAAACCACCTCACTCTACTAATATGATCAAATAGATCTGCAATGAGTGGAATTGGGTACCTATTTTTCACAGTGGTCTTGTTCCATACCCGGTAATCAATGCACAATCTTAACGACCCATCGTGTTTCTTCCAAAACAATATTGGCGTGTCGAATGGAGCTTTAAATGGTCTAATGAACCTAGCATCTAAATGTTCATTCAATTATTTTTACAACTCTTCTAACTTCAGCGAAGACATTCGATATGGGGCCTTAGTCGGCGGATCAATATTGGATATCAACTCAATCTTGTGATCCACCTCTCTCTTAGGTGGCAACTCGACAGGTATCACATCTCGAAAAAACTATAGTAATTGTACCAATTCTTTCGAAAGCTCACGAATTGGTTTCATGACTTTATTGGCTTTCAATGTACCTAAGTGAAAGATTTTATCTCTATATACCCTCTTAGCAAATTGGATTGTTGATAGTGTCTTGGCTTTCACACCCACGTTCTATTTCATTCCCTTAAGACATTGATAGTGCGAATCCAATATAAACATACAATCAGAAAAATGAATAAGAAATGCCATAACCCAGTTAATAAAACTTAATCCAACCACAAAGTCATAATCATCAAATGGTATTACCTCAATAGTCTCCGTATCGATCCAACCACTAAGTTGAAACTTTACTCCTTTTTGCCACAACCATTGTCTAAACTCTCTTTGAATTCATGATCTTAATCCATCCCGTCTTTTTCTCAACTTTGAGTTTCTATTTCTGAAAAGCCTCTTCGTAACAAAGTTGAAGCACATGTGCCTACGAGGGCATTCAATCTTTTGTTTCCCATAATGATATCTATAAGCATCAACCCTTTTCTCTTTCGACCCTCCTTGGTTTTGACAGAACTCAGGATCGCACCAAGCTTTATCGTTGCTTTGTTTGACCCATTATCCTCCTCTATGGCAGAAAGTGTAGACTTCTTCAGATATTCCCTTACCGTATGCGGATCATCACAAAGGGAGCAACCTATTAGTAAAAATAGGGAAGCAATGCTTTGAAATATTTGTAAAAATGAGAAACATTTGTAAAAACACAGGGAAAAGTTGTTATAGTATGCCCAAAGACCAATCATGAGATTATTGTAATTACATACTTGTTTTACCTTGTTTATTAATATAAATAATTGCCATTATTATTTTAGTTTATTTTTCTGTGTATATAAATAAATTGAATTGTAATAAAGTCCTAAGAAAAATATGATTATTCTTAAAAGGTCCTGAAACACCCCACACCCGGCCCACGAGCCTGAACCGGATCTGGTATGTTCCTTAAGAAAATCGGTTTCAAAGTTCTTTGTTACTTAGAGAAAATTTGTGTAATTTTTTGAAAAATATTGTTTTGGGTTGGGCTTAGATCGAAACCCGCTTATTTACTTAGAAATCATTTAATTACGATGACAAAACAGTTTAGGGTTTATTTTTAAATAAATAATTCTTAAGTTGAACTTTAATCCAAAATAGTTCGTAACATAGTAAATTAAAAGTTTAAACAGAAATAAAGAAATCCTGCTTGGGCCTCATGGCCTTATTACATCAATCAAAACCCAAAATAAAACCTAAGTACTGAGTAAAATAAAAGCCCAAGTCTTTAAATTTCTCCTTGCGATGCATGGCCACCTTTAGCTCCTACCGACCCGGTCCATTACTGCTCATCACCTAAAAAAAATATTTCCCCAACGGGGTGAGTCAACCAGACTCAATGTGTACGTGGCACTAAATCGTAATAGAATCAGGCATACAATACATTCAATCATAAAATACAAGTTATGATGCATTCCCAAACCCAAACCTAATTGTCCATCCGCTACACACCCCCGTACCTGCCAAACACACCGTAGGGACTACCAAGTCGACCCTCCTTCCGCTACACACCAATTTGCGGGCTTAAGGCTCCGCATCTGTGGTTTTAGGAAACCACTTTTCAGATTACTGTGGTCTTAGATCACCACTTTTCAGATTACTGTAGTCGTAAGTCACCACTTTTCAGATTACTGTGGTCTTAAATCACCACTTTTCACTTCCCCTTTCAATATACAACCATATGCCCCATAAACATTAATATGCATAATATACCATAGTTCACATTCTTATCATATTCTCATGTTATGAATAACATATTTCATATTCCTAGTAGAAGTAGGAAACGTACCTGAGTACTTAGTACCTTAACATGGTACCTTAGCCATGCTCATATTTTCATTAACATATATTTTAATACATGCAACCATAATTCATATTACAAAGTAGTGTGGAGTACACACCTGATTCGCTTAATGAAGTCCTCGAAAATCCCGAAGAGAACCGATTACAGATTTAGATCTCAAATCCTACATAAGTTAATCACTTACTATTTAAAAGACCATTCGGCCACTTTTCCAAATACAACTAGGATTTGTATTACTTACCTTGTAACTGAATTGATTTTAAGAATCAAGGGTCGGATCTTTGTATTCCTCCCTTGTGAATTCGGCTAAACACTATATTACTCCACAGGTTAGTTTTCGGCTTCTGATAATAAATCTAAATATTTAAAATAGCCTTGGCCGAATATCTTAAACACATACCTTGTGATTTCAAATCCCGAAAAGTAACCCTTGGCTATGGAGATGTTGAAATCCCTACACACATATGTTAGATCTGATTTCCATATCACCTAATAATCTTAAATCAATTGGCCTCTGGCCTAAACCATGCTTTTCTTACCTTAAATCCTTAGATCTGAAATCCCGGAATTCCTCCTTTAATATTCGGCCAAAAGACAACCAAAAGAATCAGTTCCCAAATCTTGGTTGAAAGAGAATAAACAACAAGAATCCATTATTCTTACCTTATCACCACAGTCGACGGCACCCTTGATTGAAGCCACAGAGATTCGGCTATGGAGACTTAAATAGGAATCAAAGAGGTTTCGGCTTGACAGTAGAAGAGAAAAGAAGAAGAAAAGAAGAGAAGAAAATTCGGCAGAGAGAGTTTGCCAGGAAATTTTCGGCAGAGCAGATAAAGAAACAAACTGATGAGTAGCCCTCCTTCCTTCCTTTTATAGGCAAAATTATCAGCTAAGGAGTCCCTTACTTGGCCACCACTCCTCTATCTGATAACTTTATCTTTTTAATATGATAAATAAAAGAGTTTAATCCTTTATTATCTCTTCAAATAATCCAAATAAAAATCCTTTATTATCTCTTCAAATAATCCAAATAAAAATCCTTTATTATCTCTTCAAATAATCCAAATAAAAATCATTTATTATCACCTTATTAATCACATATTTATGAAAATAAAACACCTCCTTTTCTAGAAGCATGTGCCGTCCACCTCAGCCTTCTGGAAGCCAAAATAAAACCTCATTTATTTGCTTCCCAAGTGACTCGAACCCAGGCCCATTCCTCTTGCACATGGCGCCATTTCCATAGGCCCTAAGTGGCATCTTCATGCCACTTTTCCAAGCCTGTTTGTGTGTCAAATTTCTCCAACTTTTTCTTTTAAGGCCTCCTTGCCCTAATTTCCTATTTTAAACTTTAAAATTTGACATTTCTAGGTCATTTCCAAGTTTCCTAAAATTTTCGATCGGCTCTGTAAACTTGCCATTTTCTTGCATTTCCAAGTTTCCAAAAATATTCATGTCCATGCATTTCCAGGTTTCCAAAAATGTTCATTTCCAATTCATTTTCATACATTTCTGAGTTTCCAAAAATATCAAAAATTTATTCATAGTGCTTAAGACTTGTCATTTCGTACAGTTAGACTGAAAATGCATAGGCCCTTTCCAGGATGTTACAGTTCTACCCCCTTAAAATAATTTCGTCCTCGAAATTACTTACTAACGAATAATCGTACGGTCTAACTCACCCCACTACGCTATTGCTGCGCACTCTGATCCTAAAGAACTATCATACTTTCTAGGCACATTCTCTAGGTTCACATCCAAAGTTTCAGTCACTTCACCAGCAATACAAGAATAAGCTAACCCTATAACAAGCAAAGCAATTAAGGGTATTCCAGAAATGAGGAACGTACCCATTGTTACATCTGGCACATCTTCCTCCTCGCGACGGCCAACTGCATAAACCAACCTTGGTTGCCTCGCGTCTGCACCTTCAGCACCTCTTCTTGGTGCTTCACGTCCACGGCCCGAACCATTTCCTCCATGGTTCGATCCACGACCTTGCTGAGGCTGCTGTCCTCCTCTACCCGTCTGACTAACATTCTGAGTTGCCGGTTGGCTTTCATCTAAGTTCTTAGGACATTCCTTGACCACATGGTTCTTGGACCCACACCTAAAACATCCTCCTGTTTTCCTCCAACACTCTCCCAAATGCGTCTTTCCACACACATCACAAGGTCGATACCGCCCTTCTGAACCAACTTGCTGACCTCGCGGCCCATCAACTCTAGGCCTCTTATTCCCAGATGAGCCAGACGATCCAAAACCTCTTTCTGGCCTATTCCGATCAGTGTTCTGCCTTGCAGAATCCTTAATTCCTTCAGCCACTTTAGCCTTTTCCACTAACGCAGAAAATTCCCGCTCTTGATGCGGTGCTATCAACAGTCTCAGATCATCCCTTAGCCCGTCCTCAAAACGGACACAGCGCTCATGCTCACCACGACACCTCGAGCGTACCAGCTCAACCTCAGGAATTCCGCTTCATATTCTGCAACAGACTTGTTTCCTTGGACCAGCCCCAGAAAAGCTTTCTGTTGCTCATCAGTGTACCTGGTTCCCACATACTTCTTTTGGTACGCTTCCTTAACGTACTCCCAGGTCAGATCCTCAGCCGTGGCACCATCCCGCACAGTTAACTACCATTGATACGCTTCATCGCGTAACAGTGCCACCATTCCCTTTAACTTTTCCTCAGGGGTCAGATCAAGCTCATCCATGATGCGCTCCGTTGCTTCCAACCAGTACTCAGCTGTACTGGGTGCTACTCCAGACACTCCACGAAACACCTCGGCTCCATTAGCTCGGAGCCGTTCAGGCACAGACTTACGTGTTCCCGAATTTCTTCCTGCCCCCGCCACCAACTCCAGAACTCGCAGCACAGCCCGCGACACAGCATCGTCCCCCGTCTGAGCTTGCTGCTCCACACCAACAGCTGGGAGCGGTGGGGGCGGTGGTACCTCATTATCAGACCCTTGACCCGATCTAACGGGTTCTGACCTAGTCATTCTTCCTCTACCGCATCCACGACGGCCATGTCCTCTAGAGCTCATTTCGGCGTCGAGATCTGATTAAGAAGTTTTATGTATTAGTACTTTGGTTTCACTTGATTACTCGCGAAAAAATTTTATGACAAGAGTTTTAGGAGTGGTTCTTTCGTATTCATACAAACATACAGTCCTTCCATTCATTCATTCATCCACCAAACAAGTATGAACTTCCGTTCATTCAGAGAAACGTTGTAGTTTTCATCGTTGATGTTTTTCCACTACCCAGGGGTATTTTCGTAATTTTGTCCTACAGGGACATTTTCGTAATTTTCAAAAAGAAAAAGTTTCTCGGTGATTTCGTCAAAAAGTATTTTGGTAATTTCAAAGTCCCGAGGTAATTTGGAAAATTTTGAAATCCAGGGGTATTTCGGTAATTTTTCACCTCAGGGGTATTTCGGTGATTTTTTTCGCAAACTGGGGTAAATTTGAAAAATTTAACAAATCAGGGATATTTCAAAAGTTGTAAAACTTTGAGGGTTCCTTTTGAGAATTGTACTTTTCAAAACGATGATGTTGCAAAAATTTTGGAAATCAGGGTCATTTTGGTAATTTTGTAAGTTAGGGGCAATTTTGTAATTTTCCAAAACCAAGATATTTTTGATAGGTTGTAAGTTAGAGTTTTTGAACATTTATAAAATAACGAAATTTTAGTAAAATTGTTGAGTAGTTGGACATTTTATAAACCAATGGCATTTTGGTGATTTTACCACTAAGGGCATTTTTGTAATTTTCACAAATCAGAAATTTTTCAGAAAATTTTATAAAGATGGTTTTCTCAAATTCAAAAGAAAGTTTTGAGAATTTTAAAACTGGGGTTTGTTGTTTTGTTGTTCTTTTTTTTTTTTTAGGAAAAACATGGCTAGTTCCCTTTCGGGTTTTAGTCATTATGTTTAGCCTATGGCCGAGCCCTCTTGGTCAGGGTGAACAAAAGCTACGCACCAGGCAGGATTCGAGTGGAGAGGAGGTGAGTCACGCGGACTGCTTAAATACCAAGCTCCCACCAAAACCATTCCTAGACATGCGCACAGAGGTTGCCACACCTACTGAGCCCTCTGAGTTAGGGTGAACCGAAGCTACGCACCAGGTAGGATTCCTGCGAAGAGTAGGTGAGTCACTAGGACTGCTTAAATACCAGGCTCTTCCGGATCCAATCCTAGACATGCGCACAGGGGTTACCACACCCTAGCTCAGTGACTTAGCCATAGGTTTGTTCAGTGCATTAAGTCTTATGTGGGTTTGTGTTTGAGTAGTCTAGTCCTAGAGTTCAAGTTCCTATCATTCTATTCTACGTTCCATGCCTGTTCTACCCTTACACAGTTCATAAATCATAGAATCACACATAAAGTTAGGGGTATTTACTTGGTGGACTGCGGGTCGGAGACTTAGGTGCCATGCCATAAAACCTGCTTATTTTCAAAGGAAATCCTTTGGGCTCGAATTCAAAACGTTTTGGGCCTTAGCCCACAGGCCGAGAGTTTTAAAATTGGGCTCTGATACCAAGCTGAAACACCCCACACCCGGCCCACAAGCCTGAACCGGATCTGGTATGTTCCTTAAGAAAATCTGTTTCAAAGTTCTTTGTTACTTAGAGAAAATTTGTGTAATTTTTTGAAAATATTGTTTTGGGTTGGGCTTAGATCGAACCCACTTATTTACTTAGAAATCATTTAATTACGATGACAAAATAGTTTAGGGTTTATTTTTAAATAAATAATTCTTAAGTTGAACTTTAATCAAAAATAGTTCGTAACATAGTAAATTAAAAGTTTAAACAGAAATAAAGAAATCCTACTTGGGCCTCATGGCCTTATTACATCAATCAAAACCCAAAATAAAACCTAAGTACTGAGTAAAATAAAAGCCCAAGTCTTTAAATTTCTCCTTGCGATGCATGGCCACCTTTAGCTCCTGCCGACCCTGTCCATTACTGCTCATCACCTGAAAAAAATATTTCCCCAACGGGGTGAGTCAACCAGACTCAATGTGTACGTGGCACTAAATCGTAATAGAATCAGGCATACAATACATTCAATCATAAAATACAAGTTATGATGCATTCCCAAACCCAAACCTAATTGTCCATCCGCTACACACCCCCGTACCTGCCAAACACACCGTGGGGACTACTAAGTCGACCCTCCTTCCGCTACACACCAATTTGCGGGCTTAAGGCTCCGCATCAGTGGTTTTAGGAAACCACTTTTCAGATTACTGTGGTCTTAGATCACCACTTTTCAGATTACTGTGGTCGTAAGTCACCACTTTTCAGATTACTGTGGTCTTAAATCACCACTTTTCACTTCCCCTTTCAATATACAACCATATGCCCCATAAACATTAATATGCATAATATACCATAGTTCACATTCTTATCATATTCTCATGTTATGAATAACATATTTCATATTCCTAGTAGAAGTAGGAAACGTACCTGAGTACTTAGTACCTTAACATGGTACCTTAGCCATGCTCATATTTTCATTAACATATATTTTAATACATGCAACCATAATTCATATTACAAAGTAGTGTGGAGTACACACCTGATTCGCTTAATGAAGTCCTCGAAAATCCCGAAGAGAACCGATTACAGATTTAGATCTCAAATCCTACATAAGTTAATCACTTACTATTTAAAAGACCATTCGGCCATTTTTCCAAATACAACTAGGATTTGTATTACTTACCTTGTAACTGAATTGATTTTAAGAATCAAGGGCCAGATCTTTGTATTCCTCCCTTGTGAATTCGGCTAAACACTATATTACTCCACAGGTTAGTTTTCGGCTTCTGATAATAAATCTAAATATTTAAAATAGCCTTGGCCGAATATCTTAAACACATACCTTGTGATTTCAAATCCCGAAAAGTAACCCTTGGCTATGGAGATGTTGAAATCCCTACACACATATGTTAGATCTGATTTCCATATCACCTAATAATCTTAAATCAATTGGCCTCTGGCCTAAACCATGCTTTTCTTACCTTAAATCCTTAGATCTGAAATCCCGGAATTCCTCCTTTAATATTCGGCCAAAAGACAACCAAAAGAATCAGTTCCCAAATCTTGGTTGAAAGAGAATAAACAACAAGAATCCATTATTCTTACCTTATCACTACAGTCGACGGCACCCTTGATTGAAGCCACAGAGATTCGGCTATGGAGACTTAAACAGGAATCAAAGAGGTTTCGGCTTGACAGTAGAAGAGAAAAGAAGAAGAAAAGAGGAGAAGAAAATTCGGCAGAGAGAGTTTGCCAGGAAATTTTCGGCAGAGCAGAGAAAGAAACAAACTGATGAGTAGCCCTCTTTCCTTCCTTTTATAGGCAAAATTATCAGCTAAGGAGTCCCTTACTTGGCCACCACTCCTCTATCTGATAACTTTATCTTTTTAATATGATAAATAAAAGAGTTTAATCCTTTATTATCTCTTCAAATAATCCAAATAAAAATCCTTTATTATCTCTTCAAATAATCCAAATAAAAATCCTTTATTATCTTTTCAAATAATCCAAATAAAAATCCTTTATTATCACCTTATTAATCACATACTTATGAAAATAAAACACCTCCTTTTCTAGAAGCATGTGCCGTCCACCTCAGCCTTCTGGAAGCCAAAATAAAACCTCATTTATTTGCTTCCCAAGTGACTCGAACCCAGGCCCATTCCTCTTGCACATGGCGCCATTTCCATAGGCCCTAAGTGGCATCTTCATGCCACTTTTCCAAGCCTGTTTGTGTGTCAAATTTCTCCAACTTTTTCTTTTAAGGCCTCCTTGCCCTAATTTCCTATTTTAAACTTTAAAATTTGACATTTCTAGGTCATTTCCAAGTTTCCTAAAATTATCGATCAGCTCTGTAAACTTGCCATTTTCTTACATTTCCAAGTTTCCAAAAATATTCATGTCCATGCATTTCCAGGTTTCCAAAAATGTTCATTTCCAATTCATTTTCATACATTTCTGAGTTTCCAAAAATATCAAAAATTTATTCATAGTGCTTAAGACTTGTCATTTCGTACAGTTAGACTGAAAATGCATAGGCCCTTTCCAGGATGTTACAGGTCCTTAGTCAAGTATTATTGTGGGCTTGGACAACAATAATGCATTGAGACTAATGTGTAGTTGATTGATGACAAAGTGTTGTCATTGACATAAGGATGTCAAAATCAATACATGAGTATGTGTTAGAGAACAACATATTGGATTGACCCGCTATGAGTATGTTTCTTGGATTACCATGTAACAGTCACAACATTACTCATAGTGATAACTATGCATATGATTCTCAAACTTGAGATCATTATTATCCCAACATCGTGATTCATATATTTTGATACAATCAAACATCTTCCGTAACAGGTTATATTGAAAATACTGATGTCGGATATGCCACAATCTATGTAGTGGGAGATGGTTGATCAATATAGGATTTGTCCCTCGTGCATAATGGGAGCAATATCTTAGGCTACTTGATTGAATGAGACTAGAAATGTATGACCATGCTCGAATAAGTTGATAAGAGATATAATACATATTTGTTTATTGTAGTCTACTTGAGATATCAAGAAACATGATATTGGATTATGCAAGTGTAACTATCCCATGACTTGTGCCCAATCTAGATATAAAGGACAAAAAGATGTAATACATGAAAGGTTTATCACAGAAATGTTATGTCGAATTACAACTTCTTTTAACTTAGGTAGCAATGATGCATTGCTAGATGCCACCCATTGTTTGTATTATTAGAAATGTTCTAGTATTACTACTGTAATAGCCCGACTTAGGGCCTAGTTGGAATAGTGGTGCGAGACCACAAATCCGAAGTAGAAATATAAGTTTTTATGGTCTTTGTGAGGCTTATGAGGTGGTTGCATGCTTGTGTGAAATTTTCATGAAGAAATTTTATTAATTAGTGATTTAATTGTCCATTAGGACTAAATTGCAAAGAATGGAAAATGTGAGATTTTAGAAGATTTAAGTATGGAATAGAATTATGAAAATCACTAGAGGTCCTTATTTAGCAATTAAACCATTATATTGAATGATGGACAAAAATGGATATGGGAAGGAAAAATCTCAAGAAAGGGTCATTAAGGGCATTTTTGTCATTTGGTAAATAAAAGATTAAAAATGGAAAAAGAAGTCAAATTGTGTTCATCTTCTTCTTGCCATAGCTGAATTTTACAAGCCCTCCTTAGCTAGGGTTTCTTCAACTTTCAAGCTTGATTGTAAGTGCATCCTAGCCCCGTTTTTAACATTCTTCGTATTTTTTAAACCCCTGTAGCTCAGTTTAGCTATTTCTAGCTATATTTTGAGCTAGGGTTCATGTTCAAAAATTTACCCATGTATGACATGCATGTATTTTGATATCTTATGGAAGATTATGAAAGTTTGATGTAGGGTAAACATCTTTTTCTAAGTGATTTTCATGAAAAATGCATGTAGGGACCAAATTGTAAAAGTTATGAAAATGGTCATACATGAGTGAAATAGTAGAAATTGAAGGTTGCTATAGTTATGAATATGATTCGGCTAGGCTTGAAATGTAAGAAAGTTAAAATGAAAATCATTTTACAAGCCTAGGGGCAAATGTGTAATTATGATAAAGTTTAGGGGCAAAATTGTAATTTTGCCAAAATATGAATTATGAGTCGAATTAGTCAATATGTGAATTTAACAAGTGAAATTGTTATTATAGATCAAGAAATGTAAAGCGCGGATCGAAACCGAGGCAAGAACAAATCGAGGACTAAATCGAGCATTGATACACATTTTGATATTCGAGGTAAGTTTGTATGAAGTTAAAGTTTCATAATGTTTTGATATTTGAAACTGTATAATATATGATAATGTATGTCATTTCTATGAAATTTGAGTAAGGGAGCTTCGATGAAGAAAAGGTGAGTATAAGTTAAGCTAAAGTCCCGGTTAAAGTTCCGGAATAAGAATGATATCTATGCATTCACAAGAGATAAGGTAGGTCTCGTATAAGACCATGTCTGGGACATGGCTTTGGCACCAAAGAAAGATCTCGTATAAAGACCATATCTGGGATATGGCATCGACATCTATGTACGATCTCGCATAAGACCATGTCTGGGACATGGCATTGACATCGAGCTTTGAGATCCCATATAAGACCATACCTGGGATGTGGCATCGACATCTAGAAGTGATCCCATGTAAGACCATATCCGGGATATGGCGTTGGTATCAATGTTTATGCAAGGCGAATTTGAATATTTTACGATAATCTAATTAATTCATGGGTAAATGAGCTAAGTAAGTGGGATGGTATAGAACCAAAATTATTTACGTCTGACCTTGAGGTCCATTCATGTTATGAATGCTGAATATTTAAAGTTATGCTCATGTTAGTATATGTGATGAGTTATGTGATAAGTGATATAGGTACCATGAGAAAATACACGTTATGAACCCATAAAGTAACATGAGATGGGTAAGAATAAGTATGAGTAAGTATGGATGAAAATCTTAAGCATTTGAGACTTGTGTGAATGTTGTTTCAACAGATAGATGAATTTTATGAAAGTAATTATGTTGCTTTAAAATTTCATGCAAACTTACTAAGCTACATGCTTACCCCTCTCTTTTCCCTTACTCATTGTAGTTTCATCAAGTTAGCTCGGGGATCATAGGAAGTCGGAGCTCAAATCACACTATCAACCGTTCTTTCGGTATAGTAAAGTTAATTCATTTTGAGTATGGCATGTATAAGGACTTGATCGTTTTATGTCATGTTATGTTTGAAGGCCAAAGAGTTGGTTATAAATAATTCACATTCATTTTTGTAAATGGTCATGATGAATTGGCCAATATTTTCAAGTTCATGTCTCAAGTTTGACGCATATAATGAAATGAATGTTCATGCGAGATATTGAGTAAAATGTGGATGAATTGAGTGGTAATATAAGGGTTCTTCCTAGTTTAATATTGTCATATTATGTGCTTCTTGCGATGAATGAGCGAGTATAAGTTTCAGGATGGCAAAAAGGATTGGAAAATAGCCCCTAATTGTCCACATGGGTAGACACACGCGCGTGTGTCTAGGCCGCGTGTGACACACGATCAACCCATATGGGTGTGTTGATAGGCAGTGTGTCCCCTGCACTATTTTACGAGAATTTGAATCGTCATACAGGCCAGCACACGGGCGTGTGCCCTGGCCGTGTGCTATTAAGAGTATGATGACATCATAATCAGAGAGCTCCACAAGTAGAGGACACAGGCGTGTCAAGGCCATGTGAAGGACACGGGTTATAGACACTGGCGTGTGCTCAGCCGTGTTAAGCAAGTCAGTGTCGGCCACGTGTGTCGAACACGGGCGTGTCCCTTGGACAACACGGGCGTGTGGCCCCTGTTTAGGTAAAAATTTTCAAAGAGTGCTAAAGTTCCTGATTTATCTATGGAACCCTCTTGTTATATGTTTAAGGCCCCATAAGCCCATAATAGGCACGTTATGAATAATAAAGACAAGTTTTAAGTTGAAACAAAATTTTACAACCCGATAATATAAGTTCGAGTAAAGTTATGCATAGTAACACCTCGTATCCTGTCCTGGCGTTAGACACGGGTAAGGGGTGTTACAACTACTAACATTACAAGAACCTACAAGGTCACACCTTATGGTTAAAATGAACAAAATCCAAACACAGTTGGTATTGTAGTTAGCTGTCACATGAATTATATTAATTATTGAATTAATTTAATTTGATAGTTAAATATTAAACGAATTAAATGTACAAGCTTGTTGTACACAAATAGAGAACATATTTAAAATTAATATATGAATTTGATTCATATAAAATTTTAACAAATTACCAAAATTATTATAATAAATTATTAGAATTATGAATTCAGTCAAACATTGAAACATGGTAGTTATAATTCTTTTTGAAAAGAATATAACGTTTTTAATGCTTTCCATATGTTCTCTATAGGATTATTCCATTTTCAATATATGGATACCAAAAATCTAGAATTAGGGTAAGGGTGTTTTAAAAGAAAATAAGAAAAAGGTCTAGCAGTCGTCTTAAGAGATTTTCTCTTGAAAAGTTCCAGGAGAGTTTTTTCCATTCGTTTTAATACTGGGTGGACTACGTAGAGGCCAGGACATTTTCGTTGCGGCATCGATATCAAATCAGCAACATCCTTACATCGTTTTTCAGTTAATAAGATATATCTTCAACCTGATTTCAACTTGTTCCATTCCTCATATGTAACAGTCCGATTTATACCCTAGTTAGAATAGTGGTTTCGGAACCACAAATCTGAGTCTGTATAATATTTTAATATTATACTCTGTGCCGTTGATATATGACTAAACATGTGTGGAAGCCTCGTATAAAAATTTGATCATTTGTGTGTTTAATTTGAAAAAAAGGATTAAATTGTATTATGTGCAAAACTAGCATGACATTTGTAAAATACATATTTGATGTGGCTTTTTAAAGTAGTGGCCTTATAAAGCAAATAAACCATTTTAAAAGGATAGTGGTTGGTAAAGGACAAAAATAGCCATGTATTATATGAATTATAATGGTTTTCATTAATGGTAATTTAGTAAAATGTTTATTAATGTTATTATAACTTAATAAAAATAAAATGGTGGCCATTTCAATGGTGTTCATCCACCGAATATAGAAAAGAAAAGAAAAGATAAAATTTTGTTTCATTCGGCCAAGGTTCAAGCTCAAATCGGGTATGTGTTTTTGATCGGTTTTTGATAATTTCTACATTTTCGTAATCGTTGCTTCGTAAACTTTGTAACCCATGTTCTAATTTTCGGAATTGATGATGTTTGTGAAATGAGACATTGATGAACTCATATGATTTATGATGATTTATGGTGTTAAATGATAGATATGTGTTTAATGAACATATATTGTTCTTGAATTTTTGATGAATTTAGCTAATTAGGGCTAAATTGTGAAAATAGCATTTTGAGGGACTAATTTGAGAAATAAATGAAATGTGGGGACTTGTATAAGCATGGAAGATATTCGGCTAAGCATAAGTATTATAAAATTTGGTATATTTTGTGTTTTTGTGAAATAGGGACTAAAGTGTCCAAATGTGAAAATGTGAGGATTAATTTGCAATTAGCCCAAAATATGTGTTCTTGGATTGAATTGAATGAGTTAGTGAATAAAAGGGTTAAATTTGAATATTTTTAGATCAAGAACCGAAGAAATCGGACTTAGATCGTGGGAAAGCTAAAGTAATCGAGTAGCCGTTTTCGTTTCAGTTAAATCGATTCCGAGGTAAGTCATATTGCAAATAAATGTAATTGCGTTGAATTGAGTATATTCATATGACTATTGATGATAATGAATGATTACGAGATGTTATGTATATGAATTCCGAGATAAGGTTGATATAGTGATAAGTATGAGAAATCCCGTATGAACTTAGGAATACAAAGGTATCTATTCTGTTTAGTCATGTAATACCATGTCTGGGATGTTGGCGTTGATTTGATATTCGTGTAAAACCCTGTCTGAAACAGTGGCATCGATATTTGATTAAGTGTAAGACCCTGTCTGGGACAGTGGCATCTATATCTGATTAAGTGTAATACCCTGTCTGGGACAGTGGCATCGATATTTGATTAAGTGTAAGACCCTGTCCGGGACAGTGGCATCGATATCTGATTAAGTGTAAGACCCTGTCTGGGACAGTGGCATCGATATTTGATTAAGTGTAAGACCCTGTCTGGGACAGTGGCATCGATATCTGATTAAGTGTAAGACCCTGTCTGGGACAGTGGCATCGATATTTGATTAAGTGTAAGACCCTACCTGGGACAGTGGCATCGATATCTGATTAAGTGTAAGACTCTGCCTGGGACAGTGGCATCGATATCTGGTTAAGTGTAAGACCCTTTCTGGGACAGTGGCATCGATATCTGATTAAGTGTAAGACCCTATCTGGGACAGTGGCATCGATATCTAATTAAGTGTAAGACCCTGTCTGGGACAGTGGCATCGATATCTGATTAAGTGTAAGACCCTGTCTGGGACAGTGGCATCGATATCTGATTAAGTGGCATCGATATCTGATTAAGTGTAAGACCCTGTCTGGGACAGTGGCATCGATATCTGATTAAGTGTAAGACCCTGTCTGGGACAGTGGCATCGATATTTGATTAAGTGTAAGACCCTGTCTGGGACAGTGGCATCGATATTTGATTAAGTGTAAGACCCTATCAGCGACAGTGGCATCGATATTTGATTACGAGTAAGACCATTCCTGGGACATTGGCATCGTATTAATTCGAGTAAGACCGTGTCTGGGACAGTGGCATTGATATCCGATTACATGTAAGACCCTGTCTGAGACAGTGGCATCAACATCCGGCTACATGTAAGACCATATCTGGGACGTTGGCATTGTATGACTATTCTGAGCATTCTGAGTATCCTATTATATTCCGAACGGTTAAAAAGGCAAGTCCGGGAAACGAACGACTATGTAAATTGTATATTTGTTTCAGGTGCATTTAAAAAGTACATTATGTGTGTATGAAAGGTAAGTGTCCATATGAACTTACTATGATGAATATGTGCATTGAAATGATGAGATAACATGTGAAGATATGCTTGAATGTGTTGGAACGCCGGCACCCCCATGGCGTAGCAAAATAAAATTGATCCAGCGATCCAAACCATGAATCCATGTGTGAGGAACGAATCGGGGTGAAATAAAGGTTTCGAAGTTACCGAAATTTCAATCTGAGTAGACAGCGATGCCTCGGCAACAAGAGTTCTGATCTACTGTCGAACCAAGCCGCAACCTTTACGATGTCGGCCTCTACGTAATCCACCGGGTTTAATTATGAACGGCAAAAATCTCTAAAACTGTTTTAGAGGTTTTTATTTGCTTGACGGCTGCTAGACTTTTCAAGCAAATTCTTAGGGTGTTTTTTTTTTCAGTTTTGTATCACTTATTACCTTTTATAATCGATATCTCTTTAATGAATTATAAAATTAAATAAATATAATAATGTTTTAACCGAAAATTATAATTACATTAATTATACCCAAAAAGTTATAATTACATTAATTATAACATGGATTTCGGTAAACTATATTTATTTAAATTTATATACGAACTAAATTCATATATTAATTCTCGTTATGTGTACAACATCCTTGTACATATAATATATTCAATATTTGATTGCCAATTAAATTAATTCTTTAATTAATTTAATTCATGTGACAATCAAACACAATACCAACTATGTTTTATTCCGTTCATTTCAACCATAGGGTGTGACCCTGTAGGTTCTTGAAATGTTAGCAGTAATACTAGAACGATTCTAATGTCACAAACAATGAGTGGCATCTAGCAATGCATCATTGCTACCTAAGTTACAAGAAGTCATGATTCGACATAACTTTTTGTGATTAACCTTTCATGCATTAATCCTTAAGTCCTTTATCTCTGGAATGGACACAAGTCATGGAATAGTCACACTTGTATAGTCCATCCCATGTTTCTTGATATCTTGAGTAGACTATGATATACAAATTAGTATGACATCTCATGTCAACTTATTTGAGCATGGCCATGCATTTCTAGTCTCACTCAATCAAGTGGCCTAAGATATTACTCCCATTATGTGGGAGGGACTTATCCTATATTGATCAACAATATCCCTCTACATAGATTATGATATATCCAACATCAGCCTTTATAAAACAACCAGTTACGGTGTACGTTTGACTGTATCAAAATATACGACTCACGATGTTGGGATAATGATTATCTCAAGTCTGAGGATCATATACATATTAATCACTATGAGTAATGTTGTGACAATTACATAATAATCCAAGAAACATACTCATAGCGGGTCAATCCAATATGTTGTTCTCTAACACACATATTCATGCATTGAGTTTGACACTCCATATCAATGACAACTCTTTATCATCAATCAACTACATGTTAGTCTTAATGCATTATTGTTGTCCTAGTCAACAATAATACTTGACTAAGGATCTTTTAAGAATAATCATATTATTCTCAGGATATTATTATAAAACAGTTTATTTGTACACACTGAAGGAAAAACTGAAATAATAATGACAACGCTTTATATTAATAAACATGGTGAATCAAGTATGTTATTACAACCATCTCATGATTGATCTTTGGGCATACTCTTACAGAATGAGCCATATGTAATGTGATACAAGAATGGAAAAGCTATGAGCTAACAAGTATATGATGATAGGCAAGTTTGAATGATGAATGGTTAAATAAAAGTGCCAAGAAGAATTATGGCTATGCAATTGAGCTATTAGTGATTTCATATTGATTATGTGTCCTGAATGCTTAAATATTAAGTTTATTTGTATATAACTTACTAAGCTTTTGGAAAGCTTACTCTGTGTGTGTGTTTTTCTCTGTTTTATAGGTCGTCAAAGCTACTGAAGGCTCTGGACCGTCAAGGATCGTCATCACACTACTAAACTCATTTTGGTACATTTTAGAAATGTATATAGCTAGATATGGCATGTATAGGCTAATATTTGATATAAGTTTGTTATATGAACTTTGCCATGTGATTTGGCTAGTTATGAATTGAGAATTTGCTTGAATGAATGTGATATGTGTGAAGTATGTTTTTGGCATGGTTAGTTGATTCATGAAATGGTCAAGTTTTGGTTAAGCAATTGAATGAATTATGCTTGTGATGAGATGAGTTTTAGTCTTGTAATTTAGACGGTTATTTTGGTATGTTCTTGGTTGCCAAATAGGCATGAGATGTCTTAATGAATTTTCTTGTAGGTAAGACCTTTGTGGGTGGCATTTTGGCCTTGTAAATGGCCTATTTTGCCACACGGTTGTGGCACACGGGCGTGCCTAGTGGTCGTGGGGCTAAGTCAGTAGCTAGCATAAGAGTACACGCCCTTGGCACATGGACGTGCCTAGTAGCCGTGTGATTTTTGACAGGATCGACCACGGCCAAAGCACAGGGGCATGCTTGGTGGCCGTGGAGCAAAGGTCAGTTTCGACCACGGGGAGGACACATGGGTGTGTCTAGCAGCCGTGGGAGGCACACGGCTTGCCCACATTGGCGTGTAACCCCTGAAACTTAGAAAAGTTTTAAATTTCCATGAAATATTGTATGCATTCCGATTTAGTCCCGACCCGGTTTATAGCATGTTTTAGGTATCGATGACCTAATAAGGGGACTTTATGCTTGAGGTTAATATTCAATTGTATGACATTTCTGTAAACGTTTCGGATCTGTTCGGTAACGCCTTTAACTTTAGTCCGGCGACAGATACAGGTTAGGAGTGTTACATCGTACATAGATCTATGGTTGAGTATCACTGAAATATTTTTCCGCTGCGCCATGGGGCGTACCGCCAGTCCCAACATAAACTAAGGAAGCAATGCTTTGAAATATCTGTAAAAATTCCTAATTACCCTGAGCAAGGGAAAGTGTTTTCTATGATCAGTATAGGTCGAAAAAGTAATTTCAAGGAGTGGGACAAGCGGAGGAAGGTGGAATGGCACAATGGATGCTAGACCAATACAAATAGAATCGAAATAGGAAGAGCATCTACATGTACATTAATCGAGTTGAAGGATGAATCCGGTAGCAAAACATGACAATTTTTAAATAAAACGTTAACTTTCTGTATATTATTGTATTTGTTAACTAACCAGTCGTTAGACAAAAATTATTATTTATTTACATTTTTGAAAATTATAAATCGAGGCACTTTGAATATTGGAAATTTGGGCTAAAACAGAGTTGGTGTCAATGTAAGAGTATGCCCAAAGATCAATCATGAGACGGTTGTAATAACATACTTGATTTACCATGTTTATTAATATAAAGTGTTGTCATTATTATTTCAGTTTTTCCTTCTGTGTGTACAAATAAACTGTTTTATAATAATGTCCTAAGAATAATATGATTATTCTTAAAAGATCCTTAGTCAAGTATTATTGTTGACTAAGACAACAATAATGCATTAAGACTAACATGTAGTTGATTGATGATAAAGAGTTGTCATTGATATTGAGTGTCAAAATCAATGCATGAATATGTGTATTAGAGAACAACATATTGGACTGACCTGCTATGAGTATGTTTCTTGGATTATTATGTAATTGTCACAACATTACTCATAGTGATTAATATGTATATGATCCTCAGACTTGAGATAATCATTATCCCAACTTCGTGAGTCGTATATTTTGATACAGTCAAACGTACACCGTAACTGGTTGTTCTATAAATGCTGATGTTGGATATACCACAATCTATGTAGAGGGATATTGTTGATCAATATAGGATAAGTCCCTCCCGCATAATGGGAGTAATATCTTAGGCCACTTGATTGAGTGAGACTAGAAATGCATGGCCATGCTCAAATAAGTTGACATGAGATGTCATACTAATTTGTATATCATAGTCTACTCAAGATATCAAGAAACATGGGATGGACTATACAAGTGTGACTATTCCATGACTTGTGTCCATTCCAGAGATAAAGGACTTAAGGATTAATGCATGAAAGGTTAATCACAAAAAGGTATGTCGAATCATGACTTCTTGTAACTTAGGTAGCAATGATGCATTGCTAGATGTCACTCATTGTTTGTGACATTAGAATCGTTCTAGTATTACTGCTAACGTTACAAGAACCTACAGGGTCACACCCTATGGTTGAAATGAACGGAATAAAACATAGTTGGTATTGTGTTTGATTGTCACATGAATTAAATTAATTAAAGAATTTAATTGGGCAATCAAATATTGAATATATTATATGTACAAGGATGTTGTACACATAATGAGAATTAATATATGAATTTAGTTCGTATATAAATTTAAATAAATATAGTTTACCGAAATCCATGTTATAATTAATGTAATTATAACTTTTTGGGTATAATTAATGTAATTATAATTTTCGGTTAAAACATTATTTGTAACATCCTGAATTTTTGGGCTTATGCGTTTAATGGGTGAACATGTGTAATGAGTTAATTTAAGTGTTAGGGGTCCAAATTGGGCTCAGGCTTAGGCAGAGGCTTGGTTAAAATTATCTGTTTGGGCATTATAGGGTTTAAAAGGTAGTATCTGTGTTTAAAACATCAAAATGGGCTTGTGGCCCAGTGGTCAGTGGCGCCACTTAGGGAGCAAGGAGGTGACGCCACACAAGGGAATAAGGGGCCCAAATTTAAGTTTCATGGAGCCCAATTCTTTTAGTTTAAGTTAGCTAATTTTCGGCATTTGGGTTAGGTGGAGTGGATGGCAACAAGGCTCAAAAATAGGAGGATTTATATGAATAAGATAATGTAGATATTATAGTTGATAATATGGAAGATAAAAAGAGAAAAGATAGGAGCTATCTACAAGGCTAGGAGTTAGCCGAAATTTCTATAAATAGGGAGGGTTCTCTTCTTTATTTTGCGACAATTAGGGTTTCCACCTTTTCTTTCTCTTCTTTCTTCTAAAAGCCGAAAACTCCATTATTCTTTTCTCTTCTTTCTTCTAAAAGCCGAAAACCCCATTATTCTTTTCTCTTCTTTCTCCTAAAAGCCAAAAACTCCATTATTCTCTTCTTTCTTCTAAAAGCTGAAAACTCTATTATTCTCTTCTTTCTTCTAAAAGCCGAAAACTCCATTACTCTCTTCTTTCTTCTAAAAGCCGAAAACTCCATTATTCTCTTCTTTCTTCTAAAAGCCGAAAACTCCATTATTCTCTTCTTTCTTCTAAAAGCCGAAAACTCCATTATTCTCTTCTCTTCTTTCTTCTAAAAGCCGAATCTCTATAGATTTCTTCGAATCATCTTCTCTTCCTGATTTTCGCAAAAAGCCGGAATCCTCTGGGAGTAGCCGAATCTTTCTAGTAAGTAGATCTCTTAGATCTAAAAGCTGGAAACACTAGTCCCTGAATCTCATATCTCTTTTCGGGATTTCAAGGCAGATAGCGGTGGTTGGCTACGGATAGCGTCGACTTAGAGGGTCTCGTTCTAATGGTAATCAGGTGTGTAGATCCTTATCACATAAGTTTTATTTTGTATTATACCTGTTAGGGGCTGAAAAGCCAGAAAATGAGGTTGTATGAACAGTCGTGTGTAGATCCTTATCACATAAGTTTTATTTTGTATTATACCTGTTAGAGGCTGAAAAGCCGGAAAATGAGGCTGTATGAACAGTCGTGTGTAGATCTTTATCACACAAGTTTTATTTTGTATTATACCTGTTAGGGGCTGAAAAGTCGGAAAATGAGGCTGTATGAACAGTCGTGTCTAGATCCTTATCACATAAGTTTTATTTTGTATTATACCTGTTAGGGGCTGAAAAGCCGGAAAATGAGGCTGTATGAACAGTCGTGTGTAGATCCTTATCACATAAGTTTTATTTTGTATTATACCTGTTAGGGGCTGAAAAGCCGGAAAATGAGGCTGTATGAACAGTCGTGTGTAGATCTCTAACACACTAATAGTCTGTATGAATATATGTATGTTTATGTTATGGGCTAAAAAGCCGGAACGTGGCTGTGTAAACAGTCGAATGAAACCCAAAAAGGGTTAGGTAAGGAATGCCAGGTACGTAATCATAGAACTTCTCTATGTGTATCGATGTATGCGAAAGACTGTAATCTCTTAGGTAGTAGATTGTTTGATTTTGCATGAATGTATGCATGGGATGGGTTTGATATGAAAAGGGGAAGAGCATGATTGGTCACATGGTGATCGGTGGTAGAAAACCCACCTAATGAAATGTTAGATCACATGGTGATCGGTGGTAGAAAACCCACCTAATGAAATGTTAGATCACATGGTGATCGGTGGTAGAAAACCCACGAAATGAAATGTTAGGTCACTTGGTGATCGGTGGTAGAAAACCCACGTTAAAATTCCTGATTGATAAGGAGTAGGCAGTATGACTGTCGATATAGTGTGTAGCGGTTGGTACGGGTTGGTGTGTAGAGGATGGAATTCTAGGATGGGTTGGGCTTTGCATCATTTATTATCTGTCATGTGATTATGATTGTTGCCATTGTGTATGGGTCAGGGCTCATAATGTGTTTGTGGGCCCAAGCCTTTTATGTTTTTTCGGGATTTACACACTGAGTCTTGGTGACTCACCCTATTATTTTTCCCTAACTTTTCAGATGAGCAGTAGATCGTGGACATGGGAGCCGAGACGGACTCGAGGGGCCATCAAGTATTTATTTCTATAGATTATTTTCGGTTTTCCTTTAAGTTTTGTTTTGGGAATATTTAGGTAATAAGGCCCCATAGTTTATATTTGCCTAAGTAGTTTTTTTAATATTTGCAACTTATGAATTTATGTCAGGGGTTTATTTATACCAAATAATAATAATACAAGGTTCTTTTCAAATGTCACTTATTTATTCAAATATTGCCTAATAACTTATGATTTTCTAAAACCAACTTAGCAAAAGATTTTGACGTTCAACCCGTAGCATACCAGATCTGGTCGAAACTTATGGGCCGGGTTTGGGGTGTTACATTATTATATTTATTTAATTATATAATTCATTAAAGACATACCGATTATAAAAGGTAATAAGTGATACAAAACTTATTAAGAAAAAACCCTAAGAATTTGCTTGAAAAGTCTAGCAGCTGTCAAGCAAATAAAACCTCTAAAACAATTTTAGAGATTTCTGCAGTTCATAGTCAAACCAGGTGGATTACGTAGAGGCCGACATCGTAAAGGTTGCGGCTTGGTTCGACAGTAGATCAGAACTCTTGTAGCCGAGGCATCGCTGTCTACTCAGATTGAAATTTCGGTAACTTCGAAACCTTTATTTCACCTCGATTCGTTACTCACACATGGATTCATGGTTTGGATCGCCGGGATTAATTTTATTTTGCTGCGCCATGGGGGTGCCAGCGTTCCAACAGTCATAACACGACAACTCTATGTGTAACACCCCAAACCCGGTCAATACGCCACGACCGAATTTGGTGCGTCACTGAGGAAAATATTTTGAAAAGAATCAAATTAATGATTTAAAATTTTGTGAAAAACCCTTTGAAATTCTATATTTGTAGAAATCAGGTGTATAATAAGTTAAAACTAATAATTTACTTTGAAATTACGTAAAACTTTAAAATAAGTGAATAAATCATAGGTTAGAAAACATTTATATCATTTTAAGAAAACTCGAATTATTACTTTGAAAACCATTTGCATTTGAATGTAGAAACTTAACATTTGAAAATCATTTAAATTATCGAAAACACTTAAGTTGTTAAAATTATCAAATGATTTATGTTACCCGATGGTAACGTTTTAAAAACCATCGCGTTGTGTAGTTTAGAAAACTTTGGGCTCGAATATTATAATAATCAAGAAATTTATAAGCCATATTTTAAAGCAATTCCAAAGCATAAATATAATCCAAAATCATAATTTAAGAGGCCTTATTACAAACCCATAAAAATATAAAACCAAATTTAAATAAAGTAAAGTTTTCAAACCAAAGTTTACTTAGAATCGAAATTTATTGCATGGCCTCCTCGAGTTCATCCGGCTCCTCATCCGCAATCTCACGAATCACCTGAAATGATAAGGGAGAAGGTGAGTCACCAAGACTCAGTGCATATTCCCTCTCCCGGGTAATTACCACATACTTACACAAATTATCACAAAGCATCATATATGTATAATGCACCCATCCTAACCATCCATAACTCCTTTTCTACCCCGTGTGCTACCAAACCACTAGTGGTGCCAAACCACTGGTGTCCAAAGACATAAATGTGATACCAAACCACTGGTGACCGAAGTCACGAATAATCCATCTGTGGGGCCAACCCACGTGTGATACCAAATCACTGGCGACAATCCCATATCTCAAAAGTGGGGCCAACCCACGGTGGAGTTAATCCACAGGGACGAGTCGCTATGAGGTGCCAAACCTCTGGTGTCCGAAGACACGAATGTGATACCAAATCACTGGTGGTGCCAAACCACTGGTGGTGCCAAACCACTGGTGACCGAAGTCACAAATCATCAAGTTGTGGGGCCAACCCACGTGTGATACCAAATCACTGGCGTCGATCCCATATCTCAAAAGTGGGGCCAACTCACGGTGGTGTAAAACCACAGGGACAAGACGCTATGAGATGCCAAACCTCTGGTGTCCGAAGACACGAATGTGATACCAAATCACTGGTGACCGAAGTCACAATCTTCCCCCTCCTCTCATGTTGCCCATACCAATGCAATATATAAACAAATCATGTCAATATACTTTGATATGAATCATATAACAAAATCTTTTAAATCGTAGATCATGATTTCAATCCTCATGTATTAACAACATATCGAAATGGACTTACCCGAATCCTCATTCATACCATCATGGTATCATATCAAAATCTCATCATTTCGGCTTTAACAACATGAAAAGTTATTTAACACACATATATACAAATATGAACTAAGTTATAAAGTGTGTAAGATACACACCTTTCACCAACACAAGAATTAACTTCCAAAAATCCGATCTACCGTACTAGATCACCTTGTCCTACAATCGGCCAATACTAAGATTATTAACAAAGGCCATTCGGCCAAACCACAATACTTAATCCAAATAACCTTAGGCTTCCTCAATCAACTTTAAGAATATAGAATCCTTACCACTTGACTTACCAACTTCAATTTGCTAAAGGAATGGCTTAAATCGATTGCTTCCGAAATCCCAATGAGCCTAAATGAATAATCGTATCCTAAAAATGGTTAGAACCTTGCAACCCAAAGCCCAAAGATTCGGCTTTTGTCCACAAGAAAATAACTTGGAAAAGAGAAAAGAATTGAAAGAAAATCGGCCATGAACACTTACCCTTTTCCAAAATCGATTGAAGAAAAATCAAAGATAATCTACCCTTGAATATTCGGCCAAAACAAAGACTAAAAGAGAGGAAGAAGGTTCGGCTATGGTGAAGTAAAAAGAGAAGAAGAAATAGTGTGTAAATGGATGCTTTAACTTTGAGTAAATGAAAAAGAAATGGGATTTGAGATGAAGAATGATTCGGCCAAGAGAGTGTAAAAGGGAAATGTGATTTGAACAATATTGAAAGAAAGAAAAAGAGAGAGATGTGGGAGAGATTCGGCCAAACACTTCTTTACCAAAAAGAAAGTGCACAAAAATGCACAAAGTTAGATTGTAGTTTCGGTTTCAAAAGAGCAAATGAAAGAAAGAAGAAATGGTATGATTTGGTTCAACAAAATGAGGTTAAAATCAAAAGCAAAAATGCACCAAAATGCACAAGACACATTCGGCCAAGGAGGGAAATTTTTGGAGAGGAAAAACAATTGCAAAAAGATGTTCAAATGACAAAAATTGGCCAATTATTCCCCCCAAGCTACCTATCACATTCGGCCTTCCCCCCTTGCCACACATGCCGTCCACATTCAATCACTAAATGCCTAGGAATACTTTCCAAAACATCATCCTAAAGTCTAGCCTTATGTCTCCCCAACCTTCCTTAACCTTAAGAATCTTATCCCCAATATCAAGCTTTCCTTAAACATATATTCAACTTACCAAAATAAATAGTCCAACCTATCATGAATAAGGTTTGACCGACCATCAATGCTAGAACACAAAAATAAAGTCTTCAAAATGCTAATCATGTTACTCGAACCTCTAACCTCAAACCACCTTTCAAGCTCCTTAACCAACTTGCCACTTACTCCTCTTATGCTTTAATTTAACACTTAAATTAACTTAAGTGTCAAACTCACTTAATCCACTTCATTAAATGAACCATACTAAAATTTATTCTAGCTTCCTAAATAAAATCAAGCCTTCACAAGACTATACTAACACACAAAGTTCATACCCGAGCCAACACCAATAATACTCAAATTTTTGGATGTTACAATTCTACCCCCTTAAGAAAATTTCGTCCTCGAAATTACCTGATCAAAAGAGTTGAGGATACTGCTGCCTCATCGCATCCTCCGGTTCCCACGTAGCTTCTTCCACACCATGATTCCGCCATAAAACCTTCACTAAAGGAACGGACTTCCTTCGCAAAACTTTCACGTCTCGATCTAAAATCTGCACAGGTTCCTCCTCCACTGTCAAATCTGAATTCGCATCTACTTCCTCTACTGCCACGATATGCGATGGATCAGAACGATAGCGTCTAAGCATGGAGACATGAAACACATCGTGAATCTGACTCAGTTCCGCTGGCAACTCAAGCTGATAAGCTACTGGTCCCACTCGTCTCAACACCTTAAACGGTCCAATGAACCTTGAACTTAACTTGCCTTTTCTCCCAAATCTTAACACTTTCTTCCATGGCAAGACCTTCAGAAAAACTTTGTCACCCACGGCGAACTCAATATTCCTCCGCTTGAGATCGGCATAAGACTTCTGCCTATCCGAAGCTTCCTTTAAACGAGCCTGAATCAATTTCACCTTATCCTCAGTTTCAGCAACCAACTCTGGTCCTAACATCTGACGCTCACCCAACTCTGTCCAACAAGTAGGTGTACGACACCTCCTACCATACAACGCCTCATATGGTGCCATCTTAATGCTTGCCTGATAACTATTGTTGTATGCGAACTCAGCTAACGGTAGAAACTCTTCCCAGCTACCTCTGAAGTCCAAAACACATCCTCTCAACATATCCTCTAAAATCTGAATAACTCTTTTCGACTGCCCGTCAGACTGTGGATGAAATGCGGTACTGAAATCCAACCGCGTACCCAAAGCCTGATGTAGCGCTCTCCAAAACCTCGACGTAAATCTGGGCTCTCTGTCTGAGATGATCGACACTGGTACACCGTGCAACCTCACTATCTCCGCCACATACAACTTAGCTAACCTCTGAAGCGAGTAATCCATCCTTACCGGAATGAAATGAGCTGACTTAGTCAGACGATCCACAATCACCCAAACTGAGTCCTTCTTACTAGGCGTAAGAGGTAATCCACTGACAAAGTCCATAGTGATCCTCTCCCACTTCCACTGTGGAATCTTCACCGGCTGAAGTAACTCAGATGGCAACTGATGTTCAGCCTTGACCTGCTGACACGTCAGACATTTACCCACGAACTCAGTTACCTCCCGCTTCAGACCTGGCCACCAAAACTGCTCTCTCAAATCTCGATACATCTTGCTACCTCCAGGATGCATAGCATATGGGCTGCTATGTGCGTCCCGAAGAATCTTTTGCCTCAACTCTACATCCTTTGGCATACAAGCTCTCCCTTTAAAACACAATACTCCATCGCTGGACAAACTAAAATCCTCTAATCCACCATTCTGAACCCGCAACCTCCGATCATTCAAACCATCATCCTCTAACTGTTTCTCCTTGATCTGATCTAACCAAATTGGTTTGACTTGCAATTCCACCAAAAGACTCCCATCGTCATACAAGCTAAGACGAGCAAACATCGATCTTAAATCAGACACAACCTTACGGCTCAACGCGTCTGCCACCACGTTAGCCTTGCCCGGATGATACTCAATCGAACAGTCGTAGTCCTTCAACAACTTAATCCATCTATGCTGCCTCAAGTTCAAATCCTTCTGAGTCAAAAGATACTTAAGACTCTTGTGATCCGTGTAGACTATCGACTTCTCTCCGTACAAATAGTGTCTCCAAATCTTCAAAGCGAAAACCACAGCAGCTAATTCCAAGTCATGCGTCGGATAATTAGCCTCATGCGATCTCAACTGCCGAGATGCATAAGCCACTACTTTCCCTTCTTGCATCAACACACATCCCAAACCAGTATGTGATGCATCACAGTAAACCGTGAATTCCTTGCCTGCCCCAGGTTGAATCAAAATCGGAGCTTCAGTCAGAATCTTCTTCAACTTGTCGAAACTTTCTTGCTGCTTCTCTGTCCACAAAAATGGAACTCCTTTCCTCAACAACTTAGTCATCGGTGCGACGATCAAAGAAAATCCTTCCACAAATCTTCGGTAATACCCCACCAGACCTAGAAAACTCTGAATCTCAGCCACAGACTTAGGCGGCTTCCAGTCCAACACTGCTTCAATCTTCCGAGGATCCACTCTAATCCCCTCGGCTGATACAACGTGACCCAAGAAAGTCACCTCCCTAAGCCAGGACTCGCACTTACTAAACTTAGCAAAAAGCTGCTTTTCCCTCAGAATCTGCAACACTACTCGCAAATGCGCATCATGCTCCTCCTCTGACTTTGAGTATACCAAAATATCGTCTATAAATACCACAACAAACTGATCCAAAAATTTCTGGAATACCCGATTCATCATGTCCATGAATGCTGCCGGCGCGTTAGTTAACCCAAACGGCATCACCAGAAACTCGTAGTGCCCATACCGAGTACGAAATGCCGTCTTATGGATATCAGCCTCTTTTACCTTTAGATGATGATATCCAGACCTTAAATCAATCTTGGAGAAAATCACTGCCCCTTTAAGTTGATCAAAGAAGTCATCTATCCTTGGCAAAGGATACTTGTTTTTGATCGTCAGCTTATTCAACTGGCGGTAGTCTATACACATCCGCATCGTACCATCCTTCTTCTTGACAAAAAGTACCGGCGCTCCCCAAGGCGAAACACTTGGTCTAATGAAACCTCGATCCAACAACTCCTGAATTTGAGCCTTCAATTCCATCAATTCCTTCGCTGCCATCCTATACGGAACTATAAACGCTGACGCCGTTCCGGGTAACAGATCTATACCGAATTCGACTTCACGATCCGGAGGCAGTCCCGGAAGTTCTTCAGGAAATACGTCAGCATATTCCTTTACAGTTCGAACATTCCCCACAGAAGACTCTTTAGCTTCCAAAGCACACACATGGACTACAAACGCCTCACAGCCCTTCCTGACCATCTTCACAGCTTTCAACGCAGATACCACGTTGGATAGATAATCTCTCCTATTACCTATCATGACCACCTTTTCACCATCCGCTGTCTTCAAAACCATGCGCTTAGCAGCGCAATCCAAACTTGCTTGGTACTTGACCAACCAGTCCATCCCAAGAATCAGATCGAACTCCTCAAATGGCAGTTCCATCAGATCAGCTACGAACACTACCCCTTGGAGTTCTAGGGGTACGTCTCTATACAGCTTATCTACTTCTACAGAGTGACCTAGAGGACTAAGTACTGTCATCCTCCTAGAAGCAGTCTCAGAAACTAAGCTCATAGTCTCTACAATGCTACTAGCAACATACTAGTGCGTCGAACCCACATCTATCAAAGAAATATATGGAACACCAAAGATTAAGAACGTACCGGTTATGACATCCGGTGCGTCGCCCTCCTCTCGACGTCTCGCTGCATACACCAAACCAGGCTGCCTTGCCTCAGTGTTGCTTGCACCTCTGCCAGATGCTCCGCGGCCTCGACCAGAGCCATTACCTCCTCTACCATTGCCACGACCTCTCTGCGGTGCTGGTCCCTCCTTTCTAAACTGAGCACGGCCTTGACCTTCAGACTGATTCCTGGCTTGCTTACGTGGACAGTCTCTCACACGATGATCCAGCGAACCACACTCGAAACATCCTTTTCCTCCGGTCCAACATTCACTCCAATGAAACTTCCCACATCGGTTACACCGTGCTGGACCCTGATTAGCAGTAGCAGGCCTCCCAGACTGATTCGGCCCACTCTGCCTAACCCTCTTCTGAGCACTACCAGCTGACCCAGATGATCCATATCCTCTCTTATACTTATTCCGGTCGTAACTCTGTCTTCCAGGTTCCTTTATTCCTTCGGCTATCTTAGCCTTTTCAACCAAAGCAGCAAACTCTCGCTCCTGATGTGGAGCAATCAACAGTCTCAGCTCGTCCTTCAAACCATCCTCGAATCGAACACATCGCTCGTGCTCTGAAGCCACAATACCTCCAGCATACCGGCTCAATCTTAAGAACTCAGCCTCATATTCTGATACGAATTTACTCCCTTGGACCAAACTCAGAAATGCCTTACGCTGCGCATCAACGTAACTAGACCCAATATACTTCTTCAGACACGCTGCCTTAAAGTAGTCCCAAGTGAGATCTTCCGCCGCAGCACTATTCTGAACCGTGAGCCACCACTGATATGATTCATCCCGAAGAAGCGATACAACCCCTTTCAGCTTTTCCTCGGCATTCAGATCCAGGTCCTCCATGATTCGCTTCGCCGCCTCCAACCAATATTCAGCCGAGTTGGGAGCTACACCCGAAACACCTCGAAATACCTCGGCTCCGTTGGCTCAGAGTCGCTCTGGTACAAATTTCCGAGCTCCCGCGCCTCCACCTACTCCAGCTACCCTCTCAAGAACTCGCAGCATCGCCTGAGATACTGCGTCATCTCCCGTTTGATCATGATGCTCAACTCCAACCGCTGGTGGTGGAACTGGTGGTACCTCGTTCTCGGATCCTTGACCCGACCTCACTGGCTCAGACACAGCCATCCTACCTCGACCTCGTCCACGCATAACACGACCTCGTCCTCGAGTACTCATGTCTAACGTCTCGTTTTATCTAAGTTAAAAGTTTTATGCATTAGTCATTATTCCACTTTCTTTAAAGCACAGTTTTATGAAAAGTTTAATAAGAAGTTGTTTCGCGAGCACACCAAACCTATAGTCTTGGGTCTCTAAAGTAGTTCCTACTACTACACAGTCATGCCAACATCATCATATCAAATCATCAAAATCAACAGTTTTGATGTACTTACCAGGGCGGATCGGTGCCGGAGACTCGGGCCATGCCTTTCAAACCATATAATTTTCAACAATAACATTTTAAAACCATACTTTTAAAACATTTTGAGCCTCGAGCCCACAGCCGAGCTTTTAAACTTGGCTCTGATACCAATTTGTAACACCCCAAACCCGGTCAATACGCCACGACCGAATCTGGTGCGTCACTGAGGAAAATATTTTGAAAAGAATCGAATTAATGATTTAAAATTTTGTGAAAAACCCTTTGAAATTCTATATTTGTAGAAATCAGGTGTATAATAAGCTAAAACTAATAATTTACTTTGAAATTACGTAAAACTTTAAAATAAGTGAATAAATCATAGGTTAGAAAACATTTATATCATTTTAAGAAAACTTGAATTATTACTTTGAAAACCATTTGCATTTGAATGTAGAAACTTAACATTTGAAAATCATTTAAATTATCGAAAACACTTAAGTTGTTAAAATTATCAAATGATTTATGTTACCCGATGGTAACGTTTTAAAAACCATCGCGTTGTGTAGTTTAGAAAACTTTGGGCTCGAATATTATAATAATCAAGAAATTTATAAGCCATATTTTAAAGCAATTCCAAAGCATAAATATAATCCAAAATCATAATTTAAGAGGCCTTATTATAAACCCATAAAAATATAAAACCAAATTTAAATAAAGTAAAGTTCTCAAACCAAAGTTTACTTAGAATCGAAATTTATTGCATGGCCTCCTCGAGTTCATCCGGCTCCTCATCCGCAATCTCACAAATCACCTGAAATGATAAGGGAGAAGGTGAGTCACCAAGACTCAGTGCATATTTCCTCTCCCGGGTAATTACCACATACTTACACAAATTATCACAAAGCATCATATATGTATAATGCACCCATCCTAACCATCCATAACTCCTTTTCTACCCCGTGTGGCACCAAACCACTGGTGGTGCCAAACCACTGGGGTCCAAAGACACAAATGTGATACCAAATCACTGGTGACCGAAGTCACGAATAATCCATCTATGGGGCCAACCCACGTGTGATACCAAATCACTGGCGACAATCCCATATCTCAAAAGTGGGGCCAACCCACGGTGGAGTTAATCCACAGGGATGAGTCGCTATGAGGTGCCAAACCTCTGGTGTCCGAAGACACAAATGTGATACCAAATCACTGGTGGTGCCAAACCACTGGTGGTGCCAAACCACTGGTGACCGAAGTCACAAATCATCAAGTTGTAGGGCCAACCCACGTGTGATACCAAATCACTGGCGTCGATCCCATATCTCAAAAGTGGGGCCAACCCACGGTGGTGTAAAACCACAGGGACAAGACGCTATGAGGTGCCAAACCTCTGGTGTCCGAAGACACGAATGTGATACCAAATCACTGGAGATACCAAATCTCTGGTGTCCGAAGACACAAATGTGATACCAAATCACTGGTGACCGAAGTCACAATCTTCCTCCTCCTCTCATGTTGCCCATACCAATGCAATATATAAACAAATCATGTTAATATACTTTGATATGAATCATATAACAAAATCTTTTAAATCGTAGATCATGATTTCAATCCTCATGTATTAACAACATATCGAAACGGACTTACCCGAATCCTCATTCATACCATCATGGTATCATATCAAAATCTCATCATTTCGGCTTTAACAACATGAAAAGTTATTTAACACACATATATACAAATATGAACTAAGTTATAAAGTGTGTAAGATACACACCTTTCACCAACGCAAGAATTAACTTCCAAAAATCCGATCTACCGTACTAGATCACCTTGTCCTACAATCGGCCAATACTAAGATTATTAACAAAGGCCATTCGGCCAAACCACAATACTTAATCCAAATAACCTTAGGCTTCCTCAACCAACTTTAAGAATATAGAATCCTTACCACTTGACTTACCAACTTCGATTTGCTAAAGGAATGGCTTAAATCGATTGCTTCTGAAATCCCAATGAGCCTAAATGAATAATCGTATCCTAAAAATGGTTAGAACCTTGCAACCCAAAGCCCAAAGATTCTGCTTTTGTCCACAAGAAAATAACTTGGAAAAGAGAAAAGAATTGAAAGAAAATCGGCCATGAACACTTACCCTTTTCCAAAATCGATTGAAGAAAAATCAAAGATAATCTACCCTTGAATATTCAGCCAAAACAAAGACTAAAAGAGAGGAAGAAGGTTCGGCTATGGTGAAGTAAAAAGAGAAGAAGAAATAGTGTGTAAATGGATGCTTTAACTTTGAGTAAATGAAAAAGAAATGGGATTTGAGATGAAGAATGATTCGGCCAAGAGAGTGTAAAAGGGAAATGTGATTTGAACAATATTGAAAGAAAGAAAAAGAGAGAGATGTGGGAGAGATTCGGCCAAACACTTCTTTGCCAAAAAGAAAGTGCACAAAAATGCACAAAGTTAGATTGTAGTTTCGGTTTCAAAAGAGCAAATGAAAGAAAGAAGAAATGGTATGATTTGGTTCAACAAAATGAGGTTAAAATCAAAAGAAAAAATGAACCAAAATGCACAAGACACATTCGGCCAAGGAGGGAAATTTTTGGAGAGGAAAAACAATTGCAAAAAGATGTTCAAATGACAAAAATTGGCCAACTATTTCCCCCCAAGCTACCTATCACATTCGGCCTTCCCACCTTGCCACACATGCCGTCCACATTCAATCACTAAAGGCCTAGGAATACTTTCCAAAACATCATCCTAAAGTCTAGCCTTATGTCTCCCCAACCTTCCTTAACCTTAAGAATCTTATCCCCAATATCAAGCTTTCCTTAAACATATATTCAACTTACCAAAATAAATAGTTCAACCTATCATGAATAAGGTTTGACCGACCATCAATGCTAGAACACAAAAATAAAGTCTTTAAAATGCTAATCATGTTACTCGAACCTCTAACCTCAAACCACCTTTCAAGCTCCTTAACCAACTTGCCACTTACTCCTCTTATGCTTTAATTTAACACTTAAATTAACTTAAGTGTCAAACTCACTTAATCCACTTCATTAAATGAACCATACTAAAATTTATTCTAGTTTCCTAAATAAAATCAAGCCTTCACAAGACTATACTAACACACAAAGTTCATACCCGAGCCAACACCAATAATACTCAAATTTTTGGATGTTACACTATGTCACATCATCGCATCCAAAAAAAAAAGAAATCTAAAAAATCATCTCAATGTAGCGACACAACACCTTTGTGTTGCAACACAGAGGACAATTTACCCAGGTTTTCAATCTTTCAGAGTGTATCACAACATCGAACCTCGATGTCGTGACATTGGCATCTTGCCATGGGTGTTACGACACGGAACCCCTATCTCGCGACATCGCTGTAATTTTTGCAGGATCAACCCAACCCAATCACGCAACCCATTAGGTTTAAACTTATTTAAACTCAATTTTTAACTTGAAAAAACCCCATTTTTGTAACACCCCAAACCCGGCCTAGACATTATGGCCGAATCTGGCGTGTCACATTGAAGTGTCTTTCGAAAATTTGACTTGTTGGTAAAATATGTTTCCAATTTCAAAACCCTTTTATTGCTATTTAACAAATCATCTAGTCAAAACGTTTGCCTTATTATCAGTTATTGTTATAATAGGTTGATTTAAAATCTTGGAAGCTTTTGAAAAAAATCTAACGTTTAACTTTCATGTATTTGAAAACAGTAATTATTTTGAAAATTCGCCTGCTCCTAAACTAGCAGTTTTAAGTAAATAAGCAAAGCCCAATTAAAAATTTAAACAAACATAAATGGCCTTATTACATAACCAAAACCCAACATAAATTTTAAAATTTAAGTAAAAGTAGTGAAAAACAACTGCAGTAGTGTGGCCACCTCCGAGTCCCTCACAACACCAAATCGCCTATGGCTGAGAATTACCTGTACAGTAACAAGGAAAGGGTGAGTTTATGAAAACTCAGTGTGTAATCCCCTACCAGTCAATCAGTATGCAATATACAGTACCATTCTGGGCCTGAACCCTATATAGTAACAGTGTGGGCCTTAGCCCAATACAGTAATAGTACAGTGTAATAATGCAACCCATCCCAACCCAGCCAACACACTACTCCGTACCACCAACATACCATGTGGGGATAAAATCGACTCACCCAACCAACACACCAATATCGCAGCAAAGCTGCTAGTACAGTATCGCAGCAAAGCTGCCAGTAACAGTATTGCAGCAATGCTGGCAGTAACAAAATATATGGCAGAGCCACCAGTACAGTATACTTCCTCCATAACAGTATCCCAACCCCATGCAGTATGTCATGTCATAAAGCATACGTATATCCAGAATGTCATACTTAGTAACAGTCATATATAAATCATGAACACATCAATCAACCTACCCTTAGGGATATAATGTCATTTCCATCTATTAGGTGTAAAATAGTCATTTCACCCTTTAGGGGTATTTTGGTCATTTACCCACTTTGGGGTCTTGGTGCAGATACCGACCTCTGGGGAGGTTCGCAGTCGCCTCAAGAGATTCGGTAACCTAAATGGTCATAACAGTGTAATTGGCCCAAGTGGGCCCACACGCTTGAGCGGCCCGTTCAGCCCAGATTTCGCCACGGCTATGTGACCTACATGGCCCAGTCTAGTATATGCCACAAATCATGGATTTCATCCATGTCGACCCACGAGCCCATTGGGCCCACACGGATCATTTCGACCTAACGTGGCCCAATATGGCCTAAGCCGATGAGAGTTCTCACGGAGGCCTCTACAGTCTATTGCCCATGTTTCGCGGGTTTGGCTTACCACACGAGCGATCGCACGCTTGTATGGTCTCAAACGTCGCGTTTTCAATTTTTCAGCTTTTCGGCTTTTGCAGTTCTACAGTTACAGTGGGGTGTTTACACACATGTTTACGCAACCGCTCCAAGTTCCACAAGCACCAATACCTACATTCATACAAGGCTTCCATTAGTCGCTAAACAATAGGGTTAATCCCCTTCTTTTACACCCTTAACTAAAACCAAAATTAACACTTGCCTTGATAGACTAATGTGGCTTAGCCCACTTATACCACCAACAAAGGTTGACTACAGTCTCTTTGGCGGATACCTACATTTCAAACGGATTTTATTAAACAAGATTGTTTATTAATATGGTTTAAATCCACACATGATAACTTACAGAATCGCAAAAAGCATTCGACCTACACTTTAAAATGCTAGCCTACATACTTACCTTTGATCGAGTGATGCGAGAAAGGTTTCAACGACTTTAATCTTACCTGAAAATTTTCCACTCCTCGAGGAATACAAATCGTCAAAGAATAGTTCTCAAGCCGAAAATACAATTGAAGAGATGAAGAGGGAGAGATAGGTAATATTTGACAAACAGTTAACCAAAAAGAGGTGGAGGAGGAACTGCCCAACACTATTCGATCAAGGTTTGGGAAAGTAGAAGAAAAAAAAGAAACATTAAAGAGGAAAGAGGAAGAGAGAAGAGGTTTCGGTAAAGGAGAGAGCCAAAAGGTTATTCGACCAAACAAAAGAAAAGAAAGTAAAGGGAAGAGTAGAAAAGAAAAGGAACAAACCCGAGAGGTACTCGAAGTTTTAGTCAAAATTCGGTACCAAAAGCAAAAGGTGAAAGGAATACCGAAGTAGACAAAGGAAAAAACAACCAAAAAGAGCTTACCACATTCGGCCAAAGAGGGAACAAAAACCAAATGAGCAGTATCCTCTTCGTGGCCGAATTCTTGAGTGCTAGAGTCCAAGTTCGGCACAACTCCCTCCCCTCTCATCACCTTGATTTCCTCCTAAAATCTCTCCCCTTATCCCTCATTGAAGCTCTCCATGACTAGTTCAAACTCCCACTAGCTGTGTTTCGGTCCAACTCCACTACCTACACAGCTCAAGCAGCAAAATAACCACTCCATTGTGCAACCCAGGACTTGAACCTTAGACCTCCTAGTTACACAACACACCACCTTGCCACTAGACCACAAGCTCTCTTTATGTCATAAAACAAGCACTATTATTTATAAGGCCTACATGCCAGTGTCTAGATTCCTTTAAGAGCAAAATTAAAAGTTCTGCAAAAGCCAAAACTTGACCAACACTCCTAAACACACCCAAATCACTTAGCCATTAAAGCAAACAAGCAACTTGTGACATATCATGCAAAAATTAAAGACTTAAATTTTTGGGGCGTTACAACTCTACCCCCTTAAAGAAATTTCGGCCTCAAAATTTAACTGCTTAGAAGAGATGAGGGTATTGCCGACGCGTTGCCTCCTAAGGTTCCCACGTGGCTTCCTCTGAACTGTGATTGCACCAAAGCACTTTGACTAGTGGAATAGATTTCTTCATCAGTATTTTAACATCATGGTCCATTATCTATACTGGCTCCTCCTCAAAGGTCATATCTGGCCTAACCTTGATCTCTTTGACAGGTACTATATGTGTGGGATCAGAGCGATAACACCTCAGCATGGAGACATTGAACACATCGTGAATCCGGTCTAATTCTAGAGGCAACTCAAGTTTATAGGTGACCAGTCCCATACACTTCAGTATACGGTAAGGCCCAATGAACCTAGGGCTAAGCTTACCCTTTCGCCCAAAGCTCAGTATCTTTTTCCACGAGGAGACCTTGAGAAATACAACGTCCCCCATGGAATACTCAATCTCTCGGCGTTTAAGATCCACGTAAGACTTATTCCTATCAGATGCTTTCTTCAACCGATCTCGAATCAGTTTTACCTTTTCTTCGGTATCAGAAACTAACTCAGGCCCTAAAACTCGCCGCTCACCCAGCTCAGTCCAACAGGTAGGAGTACGACACCTACGGCCATATAACGCCTTGTACGATGCCATTTGAATAGTGGACTGATAGCTATTATTATACGCGAACTCTGCTAGTGACAAATAGTCTTCCTAGCTGCCTCGAAAATCAATTACACAACTTTTTAACATGTCCTCCAGTATCTGAATCACCCTCTCTGACTGACCAGCTGTTTGAGGATGGAACGCAGTACTGAAGGTCAACCTAGTACCCAAAGCCTCGTGTAATTTCTTTCAGAACCGAGATGTGAATCGAGGATCTCTGTCAGATATGATGGAAACTGGTACCCCATGCAGTCTCACAATCTCAGCTACATATAGCTTTGCCAGTTTCTGCAATGAGTAATCAGTACAGACTGGTATAAAATGGGTAGATTTAGTCAATCGGTCTACAATAACCCATATCGAATCCTTCTTAGTAGGCGTTAAGGGCAGCCCACTCACAAAATCTATAGTTACCCTCTCCCACTTCCAAAGTGGAATCTTAACTGACTGTAGTGACCCTGAAGGCAGCTGATGCTCAGCCTTAACATGCTGGCATGTCAAGCACTTACTCATAAAATCCGTAACTTCGTGTTTTAGTCCTGGCCACCAGTATAGCTCACGAAGATTTCGGTATAACTTATTTTTGCCAGGATGCATAGCATATGGACTACTATGCGCATCCTGCAGTATAGACTGCCTCAGATCAGAATCCTTCAGTACACAGACTCTTCTACGGAAACACAGTACTTCTTTACTATTCAACCTAAAATCTGAAGTTTCCCCATTCTCTAATTGTCAGAAACGAGGAACCAGTGACTCATCCAACAACTGTTTACCCTTTATTTGTTTAGTCCACGTCGGTCTAACTTGCAGCTCAGCCAACAAGCTACTATCACCAAACAAGCTGAGACCAGCAAACATTGGTATCAAATCAGATATAGCCCTACGGCTTAGTGCGTCAGCTACCACGTTAGCCTTACCAGGGTGGTACTCAATCGAGCAGTCACAATCCTTAAGCAGCTCTATCCATCTTCACTGCCTAAGATTTAGTTCCTTTTGAGTGAGGAGGTACTTGAGGCTCTTGTGATCTGTGTAGATAATACACTTCTCACAGTACAAATAGTGCCTCTAAATTTTCAGTGAAAACAAGTTACACGGGGTTGGTTCGATAAAAGATACTGAACAGAAAATGAGAGTAACCCGTGATAGTCTGAAATCAGCATCTGATCGTCAGAAGTCTTATGCAGACTTAAAACGAAAAGAGATAGAATTTGAAATCAGTGACAAAGTGTTCTTGAAGGTATCTCTGTGGAAGAAAGTACTCCGATTCGGACATAAAGGAAAGTTAAGTCCGAGGTTCATCGGGCCTTATGAAATTATTAAAAGTGTTGGGCCTGTTGCATATAGATTATTTTTGCCCTCTGAGTTAGCAAAGATACATAATGTATTTCACGTATCGATGCTTAAACGATACCGATCCGATCCATCACATGTAATTACTTCGTCTGAAATTGAAATCCGATCTGATATGACCCATGAAGAAGAAATTTTTGTTAGTGAAAATGTTGTGGTATCGACACGGAATAGAAGAGGCTATGTGGGAGCCTGAAGATTCAATGAGACAACAATATCTGAATCTGTTTAACGGTAAGATTTTCGGGGACGAAAATCCCTAAGGGGGGAGAATTGTAACAGTCTGGTTTATACCCTAGTCAGAATAGTGGTTTCGGGACCACAAATTCGAGTCTGTATAATATTTTAATATTATACGCTGTGTCGTTGATATATGACTAAACATGTGTGGAAGCCTCGTATAAAAATTTGATCATTTGTGTGTTTAATTTGAAAAAAAAAGGATTAAATTGTATTATATGCAAAACTAACATGACATTTGTAAAATACCTATTTGATGTGGCTTTTTAAAGTAGTGGCCTTATAAAGAAAATAAACCATTTTAAAAGGAAAGTGGTTGGTAAAGGACAAAAATAGCCATATATTATATGAGTTATAATGGTTTTCATTAATGGTAATTTCGTAAAATGTTTATTAATGTTATTATAACTTAATAAAAATAAAATGGTGGCCATTTCAATGGTGTTCATCACTGAATGTAGAGAAGAAAAGAAAAGATAGAATTTTGTTTCATTCGGCCAAGGTTCAAGCTCAAATCGGGAATGTGTTTTTGATCGGTTTTTGATAATTTCTACGTTTTCGTAATCGTTGCTTCGTAAACTTTGTAACCCATGTTTTAATTTTGGGAATTGATGATGTTTGTGAAATGAGACATTGATGAACTCATATGATTTATGATGATTTATGGTGTTAAATGATAGATATGTGTTTAATGAACATATATTGTTCTTGAATTTTTGATGAATTTAGCTAATTAGGGCTAAATTGTGAAAATAGCATTTTGAGGGACTAATTTGTGAAATAAATGAAATGTGGGGACTTGTATAAGCATGGAAGATATTCGGCTAAGCATAAGTATTATAAAATTTGGTATATTTTGTGTTTTTGTGAAATAGGGACTAAAGTGTCCAAATGTGAAAATGTGAGGGTTAATTCGCAATTAGCCCTAAATATGTGTTCTTGGATTGAATTGAATGAGTTAGTGAATAAAAGGGTTAAATTTGAATATTTTTAGATCAAGAACCGAAGAAATTAGACTTAGATCGTGGGAAAGCTAAAGTAATCGAGTAGTTGTTTCCGTTTCAGTTAAATCGATTCTGAGGTAAGTCATATTGCAAATAAATGTAATTGTATTGAATTGAGTATATTCATATGACTATTGATGATAATGAATGCTTACGAGATGTTATGTATATGAATTCCGAGATAAGGTTGATATAGTGATAAGTATGAGAAATCCCGTTTGAACTTAGGAATACAAATGTATCTATTCTGTTTAGTCATGTAAGACCACGACTGGGATGTTGGCGTTGATTTGATATTCATGTAAGTCCCTGTCTAGGACAGTGGCATCGATATTTGATTAAGTGTAAGACCCTGTCTGGGACAGTGGCATCGATATCTGATTAAGTGTAAGACCCTGTCTGGGACAATGGCATTGTTATTTGATTAAGTGTAACACCCTGTCTGGGACAGTGGCATTGATATTTGATTAAGTGTAAGACCCTGTCTGGGACAGTGGCATCAATATCTGATTAAGTGTAAGACCCTGTCTGGGACAGTGGCATCGATATCTGATTAAGTGTAAGACCCTGTCTGGGACAGTGGCATCGATATTTGATTAAGTGTAAGACCCTGTCTGGGACAGTGGCATCGATATCTGATTAAGTGTAAGACCCTGTCTGGGACAGTGGCATCGATATCTGATTAAGTGTAAGACCCTGTCTGGGACAGTGGCATCGATATTTGATTAAGTGTAAGACCCTGTCTGGGACAGTGGCATCGATTTCTAATTAAGTGTAAGACCCTGTCTGGGACAGTGGCATCGATATGTGATTAAGTGTAAGACCTTTTCTGGGACAGTGGCATCGATATTTGATTAAGTGTAAGACCCTGTCTGGGACAGTGGCATCGATATCTGATTAAGTGTAAGACCTTGTCAGCGATAGTGGCATCGATATCTGATTACGTGTAAGACCATGCCTGGGACATTGGCATCGTATTAATTCGAGTAAGACCCTGTCTGGGACAGTGGCATTGATATCCAATTACATGTAAGACCCTATCTGAGACAGTGGCATCAACATCTGGCTACATCTAAGACCATGTTTGGGACGTTGGCATTGTATGACTATTCTGAGCATTCTGAGTATCCTATTATATTCCGAACGGTTAAAAAGGCATGTCCAAGAAATGAACGACTATGTAAATTGTATATTTGTTTCAGGTGCGTTTAAAAAGTACACTATGTGTATATAAAAGGTAAGTGTCTATATGAACTTACTATGATGAATATGTGCATTGAAATGATGAGATAACATGTGAAGATATGCTTGAATGAGCCATATGTAATGTGATACAAGAATGGAAAAGCTATGAGCTAACAAGTATATGATGCTAGGCAAGTTTGAATGATGAATGGTTAAATAAAAGTGCTAAGAAGAATTATGGCTATGCAATTGAGCTATTAGTGATTTCATATTGATTATGTATCCTGAATGCTTAAATATTAAGTTTATTTGTATATAACTTACTAAGCTTTTGGAAAGCTTACTCTATGTGTGTGTTTTTCTCTGTTTTATAGGTCGTCAAAGCTACTGAAGGCTCTGGACCGTCAAGGATCGTCATCACACTACTAAACTCATTTTGGTACATTTTGGAAATGTATATAGCTAGATATGGCATGTATAGGCTAGTATTTGATATAAGTTTGTTATATGAACTTTGCCATGTGATTTGGCTAGTTATGAATTGAGAATTTGCTTGAATGAATGTGATATGTGTGAAGTATGTTTTTGGCATGGTTAGTTGATTCATGAAATGGTCAAGTTTTGGTTAAGCAATTGAATGAATTATGCTTGTGATGAGATGAGTTTTAGTCTTGTAATTTAGACGGTTATTTTGGTATGTTCTTGGTTGCCAAATAGGCATGAGATGTCTTAATGAATTTGCTTGTAGGTAAGACCTTTGTGGGTGGCATTTTGGCCTTGCAAATGGCCTAGTTTGCCACATGGTTGTGGCACACGGGTGTGCCTAGTGACCGTGGGGCTAAGTCAGTAGCTAGCATAAGAGTACACGCCATTGGCACACGGACGTGCCTAGTAGCTGTATGATTTTTTACAGGATCGATTACGACCAAAGTACACGGGCGTGCTTGGTGGCCGTGGAGCAAAGGTCAGTTTCGACCACGGGGAGGACACAAGGGTGTGTCTAGCAGCCGTGGGAGGCACACGGCCTGCCCACACGGGCGTGTAGCCCCTAAAACTTAGAAAAGTTTTAAATTTCCATAAAATATTGTATGTGTTCCGATTTAGTCCCGACCTGGTTTATAGCATGTTTTAGGTCTCGATGACCTAATAAGGGGGCATTAAGGTTGAGGTTAATATTCAATTGTATCACATTTCTGTAAACGTTTCTGATCTGTTCGGTAACACCTTTAACCCTAGTCCGGCGACGGATACGGGTTAGGGGTGTTACATCGTACATAGATCCATGGTTGAGTATCACCAAAATATTTTTCCGCTGCGCCATGGGGCGTACCGCCTGCCCAACATAAACTAAGGAAGCAATGATCTGAAATATCTGTAAAAGTTCCTAATTACCCTGAGCAAGGGAAAGTGTTTTCTATGATCATTGCAGGTCGAAAAAGTAAGTTCAAGGAGTGGGACAAGCGGAGGAAGGTGGAATGGCACAATGGAGGCTGGACCAATACAGATAGAATCGAAATTGGAAGAGTATCCACATGTACATTAATCGAGTGGAAGGATGAATCCGGTAGCAAAACATGACAATTTTTAAATAAAACGTTAACTTTTTGTATATTATTGTATTTGTCAACTAACCAGTCGTTAGACAAAAATTATTATTTATTTATATTTTTGAAAATTATAAACTGAGGCAATTTGAATATTGGAAATTTGGGCTAAAACAGAATTGGTGTCACAACACGACAACTCTATGTCGCAACATCGCATCCAAAAACAAAGAAATTGAGAAAATCATCTCAATGTAGCGACACAACACCTTTGTGTTGCAACACAGAGGACAATTTACCCAGCTTTTCAAAATTTCAGAGTGTATCACAACATCGAACCCCGATGTCGTGACATCGGCATCTTGCCATGGGTGTTACGACATGGAACCCCTATCGTACGACACCATTGTAATTTTTGCAGGATCAACCCAACCCAATCATGCAACCCATCAGGTTTAAACTTATTTAAACTCGATTTTTAACTTGAAAACACCCCATTTTTGTAACACCCCAAACTCGGCCTAGACATTATGGCCGAATCTGGCGTGTCACATTGAAGTGTCTTTCGAAAATTTGACTTGTTGGTAAAATCCGTTTCCAATTTCAAAACCCTTTTATTGTTATTTAACAAATCATCTAGTCAAAACGGTTGCCTTATTATCAGTTATTGTTATAATAGGTTGATTTAAAATCGCGGAAGCTTTTGATAAAAAATCTAACGTTTAACTTTCATGTATTTGAAAACAGTAATTATTTTGAAAATTTGCCTTCTCCTAAACTAGCAGTTTTAAGTAAATAAGCAAAGCCCAATTAAAAATTTAAACAAACATAAATGGCCTTATTACATAACCAAAACCCAACATAAATTTTAAAATTTAAGTAAAAGCAGTGAAAAACAACTGCAGTAGTGTGGCCACCTCCGAGTCCCTCACAGCACCAAATCGCCTATGGCTGAGAATTACCTATACAGTAAAAAGGAAAGGGTGAGTTTACGAAAACTCAGTGTGTAATACCCTACCAGCCGGTCAGTATGCAACATGCAGTGCCAGTCTGGGCCTGAGCCCTATACAATAACAGTGTGGACCTTAGCCCAATACAGTAATAGTACAGTGTAATAATGCAACCCATCCCAACCCAGCCAACACACTACTCCGTACCGCCAACATACCATGTGGGGATAAAATCGACTCACCCAACCAACACACAAATATCGCAGCAAAGCTGCCAGTACAGTATCGCAGCAAAGCTGCCAGTAACAGTATTGCAGCAAAGCTGCAGTAACAGAATATGTGGCAAAGCCACCAGTACAGTATACTTCCTCCATAACAGTATCCCAACCCCATGCAGTATGTCATGTCATAAAGCATACGTATATGCAGAATGTCATACTCAGTAACAGTAATATATAATTCATGAACACATCAATCAACCTACCCTTAGGGATATAATGTCATTTCCATCTATTAGGTGTAAAATAGTCATTTCACCCTTTAGGGGTATTTTGGTCATTTACCCACTTTGGGTCTCGGTGCAGATACCGACCTCTCGGGAGGTCCGCCTTCGCCTCGAGCTATTCGGTAACCTAAATGGTCATAACAGTGTAATTGGGCCTAAGTGGGCCCACACGCTCGAGCGGCTCGTTCAGTCTCGATTTCGCCACGGCTATGTGACCTACATGGCCCAATCCAGTATATGCCACAAATCATGGATTTCATCTGTGTCGGCCCACGAGCCCATTGGGCCCACACGGCTCATTTCGGCCCAACGTGGCCCAATACGGCCTAAGCCGATGAGAATTCTCACGGAGGCCTCTACAGTCTATTGCCCACGTTTCATGGGTTTGGCTTACCACACGAGCGATCGCACGCTCGTATGGTCTCAAACGTCGCATTTTCGATTTTTTGGCTTTTTGGCTTTTGCAGTTCTACAGTAACAGTGGGGAGTTTACACATGTTTACGCAACCGCTCCAAGTTCCACAAGTACCAAAACCTACATTCATACAAGGCTTCCATTAGTCGCTAAACAATAGGGTTAATCCCCTTCTTTTACACCCTTAACTAAAACCAAAATTAACACTTGCCTTGATAGACTAATGTGGCTTAGCCCACTTATACCACCGGCAAAGGTTGACTACAGTCTCTTTGGCGGATACCTACATTACAAACGGATTTTATTAAACAAGTTGTTTATTAATGTGGTTTAAATCCACACATGATAACTTACAGAATCGCAAAAAGCATTCGGCCTACACTTTAGAATGCTAGCCTACATACTTACCTTTGATCGAGTGATGCGAGAAAGGTTTCAACGACTTTAATCTTACCTGAAACTTTCCCACTCCTCTAGGAATACAAATCATCAAAGAATAGTTCTCAAGCTGAAAACACAATTGAAGAGATGAAGAGGGAGAGATAGGTAATATTTCACAAATAGTTAACCATAAAGGGGTGGAGGAAGAATTGCCCAACACTATTCGATCAAGGTTTGGGAAAGTAGAGGAAAGAAAAGAAACAGCAAAGAGGAAAGAGGAAGAGAAAAGAGGTTTCGGTAGAGGGGAGAGCCAAATGGTTATTCGGCCAAACAAAAGAAAAGAAAGTAAAGGGAAGAGTAGAAAAGAAAAGAAACAAACCCGAGAGGTACTCGAAGTTTTAGTCAAAATTCGGCACCAAAAGCAAAAGTTGAATGGAATACCGAAGTAGACAGAGGAAAACACAACCCGAAAGAGCCTACCACATTCGGCCAAAGAGGGAACAAAAACCAAATGAGCAGTATCCTCTTCTTGGCCGAATTCTTGAGTGCTAGAGTCCAAGTTCGGCATAACTCCCTCCCCTCTCATCACCTTGATTTCCTTCTAAAATCTCTCCCCTTATCCCTCATTGAAACTCTCCATGACCAGTTCAAACTCCCACTAGCTGTGTTTCAGTCCAATTCTACTACCTACACAGCTCAAGCAGCAAAATAACCACTCCATTGTGCAACCCAGGACTTGAACCTTAGACCTCCTAGTTACACAACACACCACCTTGCCACTAGACCACAAGCTCTCTTTATGTCATAAAACAAGCACTATTATTTATAAGGCCTACATGCCAGTGTCTAGATTCCTTTAAGAGCAAAATTAAAAGTTCTGCAAAAGCCAAAACTTGACCAACACTCCTAAACACACCCAAATCACTTAGCCATTAAAGCAAACAAGCAACTTGTGACGTATCATGCAAAAATTAAAGACTTAAATTTTTGGGGCGTTACAACTCTACCACCTTAAAGAAATTTTGGCCTCGAAATTTAACTGGTGAGAAGAGATGAGGGTATTGCCGATGCGTCGCCTCCTCAGGTTCCTACGTGGCTTCCTCTAAACTGTGATTGCGCCAAAGCACTTTGACTAGTGGAATAGATTTCTTCCTCAGCATTTTAACATCATGGTCCATTATCTGTACTGGCTCCTCCTAAAAGGTCATATCTGGCCTAACCTCGATCTCTTTGACAGGTACTATATGTGTGGGTTTAGAGCGATAACACCTCAGCATGGAGACGTGGAACACATCGTGAATTCGGTCTAATTCTGGAGGCAACTCAAGTTTATAGGCGACCGGTCCCACACGCTTCAGTATACGGTAAGGCCCAATGAACCTAGGGCTAAGCTTACCCTTCCGCCCAAACCTCATTATCTTTTTCCACGAGGAGACCTTGAGAAATACAATGTCCCCAACGGAATACTCAATCTCTCGGCGTTTAAGATCCACGTAAGACTTCTTTCTATCAGATGCTTCCGTCAACCGGTCTCGAATCAGTTTTACCTTTTCCTCAGTATCAGAAACCCTAAAACTCGCCGCTCGCCCAGCTTAGTCCAACAGGTAGGAGTACGACACCTACGACCATATAACACCTCGTATGATGCCATTTGAATAGTGGACTGATAGCTATTATTATATGCGAACTCTGCTAGCGGCAAATAGTCTTCCCAGCTGCCTCGAAAATCAATTACACAACTTCTTAACATGTCCTCCAGTATCTGAATCACCCTCTCTAACTAACTATAACACCCCAAACCCGGCCCAAACACTACAACCGGATCTGGTATGTCACTAAAGGGATTTTACAAAACATGTCGCATTTTGGAAAATAATTACTAGGTTTAAACATTTATACCGAAAACTTAATAACTCGTTAATTCATATAAAATATAAAGTTATAAATTACCTTGGTGAATTTTAAACAAAAACTATAATTTCATACATGTCTTAACTTAATTTAAAAGATAAAAATTAAAAGCCCAGTAATAAAAGCCCAACCTAAAACCAAAACATAAATAATAGTCTAGTGGCCCATGGTCTTATTACAAGGAAATTTAAAACCCATTAATTGAAAATATTAAAAACAATATTCTGAATAAAGTCTTCTGCTGGAATAGAATACTCTCTCGCATGGCCACCTCGCGCTCCTCTCTAGCCCAGTCCGATGCACTAGGTGCTTCCTGAAATTGTTAAATAATAGGGTGAGTCGCGAGACTCAGTGTGCAACCCCCATGCACCATTAGACTTGGGCCTTAACCCACAGATCAGAATATAAAACATAATATAAAAGATAACATACATAAAACCCAACCCAATCCTAGGTTTCCATCCGCTACACGCCACCCTTACCTGCCAGTCACACCATTGGGGATTTCTACAATCAACCCACACCGCTACACCCCATTGATGGCAGTCATGCTACTCATCGCCAAATTGTGACAGAGTCACCAGGCTGAAATGGCAAAGGCCACTAGAAACAGAGTTGTGACAGAGTCACCAGGTTGAAATGGCATAAGCCACCAGAAACAGAGTTGTGACAGAGTCACCAGGCTGAAATGGCATAAGCCACCAGAAACAGAGTTGTGACAGAGTCACCAGGCTGAAATGGCATAAGTCACCAGAACAGATCACTTCCCCTTTTCATCAATCACCCAACCCCAAGCATACATAGGAATCGACATGCAAAACATATCTTTTTAACAGAAACATTCACTGAAGAATGGCAGAAAACACTAACCTGGTATTTAGCCTTTACCCTTCTCGGGTTTTCAAACGTTATGTCGGGATTTCGGCATTTAACAGAGTATAGCAGATTTATACTTATATATATATATATATAATAGCATTCAATCTAATGGTGTGAGAAGTTACACACCTGATTAATGTCGATACCCTTGCTAGACCGATCTACAACTTTGCTAAAAAAGCCAGAAAGATGTGAAAATAGGGCCTCTCCTATATTCAGCCAAGGGTTAGTAAATCCTGAATTTACACATTGAAACTAATAGATCTTCTTACCTTGAAATCTCGAAAGTAACACGATTCGAGTGCTACCGATCTATAACTCAGAGATCTATGCGATTGACTCCACTAAAGTTCCCTTCAGATTTCGGCACAAATGGGCACCACAGAAGTAATTCGGCAATCACAGGAGATGAGATCTAGGGATTTCGGCTTTTAGGAAAATCCCAGAAAAAGTATGAACAAGAGAAGGCTGATGTGTCTTTGGCTTTTAAAATACTTGAGTGAAGAGTTTCGGTTTCTGACAGGGAAAGAGAAGAAGAAAAGAAAACAAGGAAGAGACTTGAAGATTTCGGCTAGGAAGAAAAAGAATGGAAAGAGTTTCGGCTTTTGAATCAAAGTGAAGATGAGGGAATTGGCTTAGAGATGTCGGCTTTTGCAGAGAATGAAGAGGAAGATGGAACTTTAGGAGTTTTCGGCTTTTACTCAGAGAAGAAGAGAAAAGAATGAGAGAAAAACCCAAATGCCAAAATTGAAGAAATATTCCCCCTATTTATAGAAATTTCGCCACTTACCTAACCTTGTAGATAAATCCTATCTTTTCTCCTTTATCTTAATCTACTAGCTCATCTAAAAGAGACTTAATTATCTCTAACTCCTCCCTCATTTATCAGCATATTATCCACATATTTTAATCATTAAAATCCCTAAATTTTAGCCTTTATCTGTTTATTATCCACATAAAATAAATTCATAAATAATAGCCTTTATCTGCTTATTATCCACATATTTTAAACATTAAAACCCCTAAATTTTAGCCTTGTTGCCATCCATTCCACCTAATCCTAATGCCCAAAATTTAGCTAACTTAAATTAAAAGAATTGGGCTCCATGAAACTTAAATTTGGGCCCCTTACTCCCTTGTGTGGCGTCACCTCCTAAGATTGGGCCACAAGCCCACTTTGGTATTTTAAACATAGATACTACCTTTTAAACCCTATAATACCCAAACAAATAATTTTAATCAAGGCCTCTGCCTAAGCCTGAGCCTAATTTGGACCCCTAACACTTAAATTAACACATTAAACATATCCACCCATTAAACGCATAGGCCCAAAAATTCAGGACGTTACAGTTCTACCCCCTTAAAGAAATTTCGTCCTCGAAATTTCCAACTAACTATTAATCGTACTACCCAAGTCTCACCACTATGCTTTCGCTGCGCACTCTAATTTAATAATATATAAACATTGCACGCGTACAGTTTCTATACCCAAAAATATAGCATCCACACAAAACATACCCGACTTAATAGTGATTGAACAATCCCGAGCCTTATGCTCCTCAGACCCGCATCTTAAACACGTTCCTGACTTCCTCCAACATTCACTCGGATGACGCGTTCTGCAATATTCGCAAATCCGGAAGTTTGGACGTACCTTAACATGCTTCACAGAACGAGACTGCAACCCTAGAAAACTACGATCTCTTTTTTTCTTACAGTCCACGCACCCAACCTGAAGTGTTTCACTGATTTCTTTAACCTCCTTCAGTACCTCCCTAACTAGCTGAGTCAGCACATCAGTCCTAACACTTCCACGGCCTCGGCCGCGGCCTCTTCTTCCTCTTTTAGCGCTCATCGTTGATTCTCGTATTATCTGAATTAGAAATTTTATGAATTATTAATTTCTTTCACTGATTAACCACGAACAGTCTTATGAATAGTAATTTTAGAGGTAGCTTTTTTCGAATTCGAACCTATCTACAGTTTCAGTCTCAAGTTTACCTTCTAATTCTAGGAAGCACACACATTCAGTCATCAGACATTAGCATACAAGTACATCCACAAACCTACATTCATCATGGAGGGGTATTTTTATCATTTCACTACCTAGGGGTATTTTCGTAATTTATCCTACAGGGGTATTTTCGTAATTTTCAAAATAGAGTTCCTTGTTGATTTCATGAAATAAGGGTATTTTGGTAATTTTTGCAATCTAGGGGTATTTCGGTAATTCTGTAATCCAGGGGTATTTCGATAATTTTACAAATTAAGGGTATTTTGGTTATTTCACAAATCAAGGGTAATTTGGTAATTTGACAAATCAGGGATAATTTGGTCATTTTACAAATCAAGGGTAATTTGATAATTTTACAAATCAGGGGTATTTTTGGTCATGTTACAAATCAGGGGTAATTTGGTAATTTTACAAATCAGGGATAATTTGGCAATTTTGTAAAAATAATGTGGCTGGTCCCTTTCGGGTTTTAATTATAGATTTTGGCCCGTCAACAAATCCTCGTGGCTAGGGTGAACAGTCACTACGCACCAGGTAGGATTCTAGCGAAGAGGAGGTGAGTCACTAGGACTGCTTAAGTACCAGGCTCTTCCGGATCCAATCCTAGACATGCGTATGCCTGTTGCCACACCCTAATCTTGCTACTTGTTCACGGGTTTGTTTAGTGAAGTTAAGTCTTATGAGATTTAAGGAGTTGTTTAAGCTAAGCGTAGAGTCCATCAAGTTCTAATCTAAATAATCTACGTCCCACAAAGCCTATCAAGCCCACATATATATATATATATATATATATATATCACACAATGGTTCAGAATACTTACCTGGCGGACTTGGGCCGGAGACGCAGGTGTCATGCCGAGCTAACAAACCTGTGTTATTTATGAATATGCATGTTTCAATAACCCAACTTTAGAAAACGTTTTGAGCCCAAAAACCCCCAGAGCCGAGTTTTGAACCGGGCTCTGATACCAATTTGTAACACCCCAAACCCGGCCCAAACACTACAACCGAATCTGGTATGTCACTAAAGGGATTTTACAAAACATGTCACATTTTGGAAAACAATTACTAGGTTTAAACATTTATACCGAAAACTTAAAAATTCATTAATTCATATAAAATATAAAGTTATAAATTACCTTGGTGAATTTTAAACAAAAACTATAATTTCATACATGTCTTAACTTAATTTAAAAGATAAAAATTAAAAGCCCAATAATAAAAGCCCAACATAAAACCAAAACATAAATAATAGTCTAGTGGCCCATGGCCTTATTACAAAGAAATTTAAAACCCATTAATTGAAAATATTAAAAATAATATTCTGAATAAAGTCTTCTGCTGGAATAGAATACTCTCTCGCATTGCCACCTCGCGCTCCTCTCCAGCCCGGTCCGATGCACTAGGTGCTACCTGAAATTGTTAAATAATAGGGTGAGTCGCGAGACTCAGTGTGCAATCCCCATGCACCATTAGATTTGGGCCTTAACCCACAGATCAGAATGTAAAACATAATATAAAAGATAACATACATAAAACCCAACTCAATCCTAGGTTTCCATCCGCTACACGCCACCTTTACCTGCCAGTCACACCATTGGGGATTTCTACAATCAACCCACAGCGCTACACCCCATTGATGGCAGTCATGCTGCTCATCGTCAAAATTGTGACAGAGTTACCAGGCTGAAATGGCAAAGGCCGCCAGAAACAGAGTTGTGACAGAGTCACCAGGCTGAAATGGCATAAGCCACCAGAAACAGAGTTGTGATAGAGTCACCAGGCTGAAATGGCATAAGCCACCAGAAACAGAGTTGTGACAGAGTCACCAGGCTGAAATGGCATAAGTCACCAGAACAGATCACTTCCCCTTTTCATCAATCACCCAACCCCAAGCATACATAGGAATCGACATGCAAAACATATATTTTTAACAGAAACATTCACTGAAGAATGGCAGAAAACACTAACCTGGTATTTAGCCTTTACCCTTCTCGGGTTTTCAAACGTTATGTCGGGATTTCGGCATTTAACAGAGTACAGCAGATTTATACTTATATATATATATATATATATAATAGCATTCAATCTAATGGTGTGAGAAGTTACACACCTGCTTAATGTCGATACCCTTGCCAGACCGATCTACAACTTTGCTCAAAAAGCCGGAAAGATGTGAAAATAGGGCCTCTCCTATATTCGGCCAAGGGTTAGTAAATCCTGAATTTACACATTGAAACTAATAGATCTTCTTACCTTGAAATCTCGAAAGTAACACGATTCGAGTGCTACCGATTTATAACTCAGAGATCTATGCAATTGACTCCACTAAAGTTCCCTTCAGATTTCGGCACAAGTGGGCACCACAGAAGTAATTCGGCAATCACAGGAGATGAGATCTAGGGATTTCGGCTTTTAGGAAAATCCTGGAAAAAGTATGAACAAGAGAAGGCTGATGTGTCTTTGGCTTTTAAAATACTTGAGTGAAGAGTTTCGGTTTCTGACAGGGAAAGAGAAGAAGAAAAGAAAACAAGGAAGAGACTTGAAGATTTCGGCTAGGAAGAAAAAGAATGGAAAGAGTTTCGGCTTTTGAATCAAAGTGAAGATGAGGGAATTGGCTTAGAGATTTCGGCTTTTGCAGAGAATGAAGAGGAAGATGGAACTTTAGGAGTTTTCGGCTTTTACTCAGAGAAGAAGAGAAAAGAATGAGAGAAAAACCCAAATGCTGAAATTGAAGAAATATTCCCCCTATTTATAGAAATTTAGGCACTTACCTAACCTTGCAGATAAATCCTATCTTTTCTCCTTTATCTTAATCTACTAGCTCATCTAAAAGAGACTTAATTATCTCTAACTCCTCCCTCCTTTATCAGCATATTATCCACATATTTTAATCATTAAAATCCCTAAATTTTAGCCTTTATCTGCTTATTATCCACATAAAATAAATTCATAAATAATAGCCTTTATCTGCTTATTATCCACATATTTTAAACATTAAAACCCCTAAATTTTAGCCTTGTTGCCATCCATTCCACCTAATCCTAATACCCAAAATTTAGCTAACTTAAATTAAAAGAATTGGGCTCCATGAAACTTAAATTTGGGCCCCTTACTCCCTTGTGTGGCGTCACCTCCTAAGATTGGGCCACAAGCCCACTTTGGTATTTTAAACATAGATACTACCTTTTAAACCCTATAATGCCCAAACAGATAATTTTAATCAACGCCTCTACCTAAGCCTGAGCCCAATTTGGACCCCTAACACTTAAATTAACACATTAAACATATCCACCCATTAAACGCATAGGCCCAAAAATTCAAGATGTTACACTGACCATCTGTCTGAGGATGGAACGCAGTACTGAAGGTCAACCTAGTACCCAAAGCGTCATGTAATTTCTTCCAGAACCGAGATGGGAATCGAGGGTCTCTGTCAGATATGATGGAAACTGGTACCCCATGCAGTCTCACAATCTCAACTACATATAGCTTTGCCAGTTTCTGCAATGAGTTATCAGTGTAGACTGGTATAAAATGGGCAGATTTAGTCAATCGGTCTAAAATAACCCATACCAAATCCTTCTTAGTAGGCGTTAAGGTAAGACCACTCACAAAATCTATAGTTACCCTTTCCCCCTTCCAAAGTGGAATCTTAACTGGCTGCAGTAACCCTGAAGGTAGCTGATGCTCAGCCTTAACTTGATGGCATGTCAAGCACTTACTCACAAAATCCGTAACTTCGTGTTTCAGTCCTGGCCACCAGTATAGCTCACGAAGATCTCGGTATAACTTGTTTCCTCCAGGATGCATAGCATATGGACTACTATGCGCATCCTGCAGTATAGAATGCCTTAGATCAGAATCCCTCGGTACGCAGACTCTCCCACAGAAACATAGTACTTCTTTACTATTCAACCTAAAATTCGAAGTTTCCCCATTCTCTACCTGTCGAAAACGAGGAACCAGTGACTCATCCAACAGCTGTTTACCCTTAATTTGTTCAGTCCACGTCGGTCTAACTTGCAGCTCAGACAACAAGCTACCATCATCAAACAAGCTGAGACGAGCAAACATTGCTCTCAAATCAGATATAGCCCTACGGCTCAATGCGTCAGCTATCACGTTAGCCTTACCAGGGTGGTACTCAATTGAGCAATCATAATCCTTAAGCAGCTCTATCCATCTTCACTGCCTAAGATTCAGTTCCTTTTGAGTGAGGAGGTACTTGAGGCTCTTGTGATCTGTGTAGATAATACACTTCTCACAGTATAAATAGTGCCTCTATATTTTCAGTGCGAATATCACCACGGCTAACTCCAAGTCATGAGTAGGGTAGTTCGCCTCGTGAGGCTAAAGCTGACGAGACGCGTAAGCAACCACCTTACCCTCCTACATTAGTACACATCCCAAACCAACGTGTGATGCATCACTATAGATGGTGAATTCCTTCCCAGACTCTGGCTGTATCAAGACAGGGCCTCAGTTAGAACTTTCTTCAGTTTCTCAAAGCTTTCTTACTACTTATCAGTCTATTTAAACGGTACCCCTTAACAAAATATCTGTAATACCCTGTCAGACCCAGAAAGCTTCGAATCTCAGATACAGTCTTAGGTGGTTTCCAATCCATCAATTTTTCGAGGATCAACCCTAATCCCCTCGGCAGATACTATGTGACCCAGAACTGTCACTTCTCGCAGCCAAAACTCACACTTGCTGAACTTAGCATACAATTGTTTCTCCTTTAAAATATGCAGAACAATTCAGAGATGTGCATCACGTTCAGCCTCGATTCTCGAATACACTAAGATGTGATCTATAAATTCCACCACGAACCGATCCAGGTAGGGCTGGAATACTCGGTTCATCAGGTTCATGAAGGCAGCTGGTACATTCGTCAGTCCAAACGGTATTACTAGGAACTCGTAATGACCATAACGAGTCCTAAACGCAGTCTTATACACATCAACCTCCTTAACTGTCAACTGATGATACCCAGAATGAAGATCTATTTTGGATAAAACCGAAGCTCCTTGCAGCTGATCAAATAAATCATCTATCCTCGGCAATGGATACTTATTATTGATAGTCAGTTTATTCAATTGCCAATAATCGGTGCACATGCGCATGGACCCATCCTTCTTCTTTACGAATAACACTAGTGCTCCCCATGGAGACACACTAGGTCGAATGAATCCCTGATCCAACAGTTCTTGTATTTGTGCAATTAACTCCACCAGCTCCTTCGGTGCCATTCTATAAGGAGCAATAGACATTGGAGCTGCTCCAGGTAGGAGCTCAATACCAAATTCCACTTTGCGGTTCGGAGGCAACCTAGGGAGCTCATCAGGAAATACATTAGAAAAATCCTTAACTATTCTGATATCTCCAACAGAAGGACCCTCAAAATCAGATACACCAATAGAGGCTAGAAATGCCACACAACCCTTGTGAACCAGTTTTTCGGCCCTTAATGCAGAGATCACATTGGACAGAAAGTCCCTTCACTCCCCAATCACAACCTCCTCATCATCATCCGTAGTCTTCAACACCATAGCTTAGCAGCATAATCCAAACTTACACGGTGTTTTACCAGCCAATCTATCCCCAAGATTAGGTCGAATTCACCAAACAGTAGCTCCATAAAATCCGCTAGAAATATAAATCCTTGAACCTCTAGGGGCACATCTTTGAACAACTTGTCTACTCTTACTAACTGTCCCAGTGGACTTAATACAGTCATCTCATTAACAATACTCTCACACATGATACCCAAGGTGCCAGACACAGTGCATGCAATGTATGAATGCGTAGACCCTATATCAATCAGAGCAGTGTAAGATACATTATGAATTACGAACGTACCGTCTGGAGCGTCACCCTCCTCTCAGCGACGAGCAGCATAGACCAGTGCGGGCTGCCTCGCCTCAATGTTACCAGCACCTCTGCCTGGCGCTCCATGACTACGTCCCAGACCATTTCCACCCCTGGCCTGCCCACGGCCTCTCGGTGGCTACTGACCACCTCTTGCTGGCTGAACATAACCCTGAACTGCAGCTTGCATCTAAATAGGCCTCTGAGGACAATTCTTGACTTGATGCTCCACAGACCCACATCTGAAACATTCCCCAATCTTCTTTCAGCACTCACCCAGGTGATGTCTCCCACAATCAACACAGGGTTGTGGTCTTGCAACAGAAACCCTAGCTCGGACTGGCCCATCAAACCTGGCCTTATTTTGAGGCCTTCCAAAAGCACTTGAGGGCTCGGAATCCCTCTTATATCTGCTCCTATCCTTCTCACAGTTCTGGCCCTCAGAGCGTTTCACGTCCTCGGTGATTTTCACCTTTTCTACTAGGGCAGCAAAATCTCGTTCCCTCTGCGGAGCTATTAAGACTCGTAATTCATCTCGGAGGCCGTCCTCGAATCACACACAGCGTTCATATTTAGTTGTCACTATCCCACGAGCATAGTGACTTAGTCGCAGGAATTTTGCCTCATATTCTGCTACAATTTTATTTCCCTAGGTCAAACTCAGAAATTCCATTCTTCGGGCGTCCACATAACTTGCGCCCACATACTTTCCTTCGAATGCCGCCTTAAAGAAATCCCACGTTAACCGGTCAGCTTGAGTATCCTCTCTCACAGTAAGCGACCATTGATAGGCCTCGTCTCGTAGTAAAGACACTGCACCTTTTAGTTTTTGTTTAGAAGTGCAGTCGAGGTCATCCATTATTCTCTCTGTGGCTTCCAACCAGTATTCAGCCACATTAGGGGCTACTCCAGAAATACCTCTGAAGATTTTCGCTCGATTTGACTGGAGTCATTCTGAAATCGACCCACGGTCCACAACACTAGTACTGGTCCCTGCGACCCTTTCCAGAATACGGAGCATAGCTTCGGATAGCGCATTATCCTCAGTCGCTTGATTGTATGACCCCATCTCAGTTACCGGTGAAGCTGATGCCTCCCTAGCCTCAACGTTGGGCATGTGGCCAGATGCCGAAGACCCAGCCCTAGCATTTCCTCGGCCTCTACCGCGGCCTCGTGTACCCCTTCCGCGAGTACCTCTAGTGCTCATATCAAATAATGTATTATCTATTTACTAAGTTTTATGTATCAATTTATAATTCCAATAATTATTAACAGATGTATTATGAAAAGCAGTAATCAAAATTTTGTTTTCGTAAGTCAAGGTCTCCCTACAGTTTCCAGTTTCCTACAGTTTCAGTTTACTCTAACTAAAGAGTTTCAGTATTGTCTTACTATCTATAGTAGTATCTCAATGTATTTCAACTCATGCAGTCTATAGTATAAAGAAAACTTATGGATTCGATGCTGGAGACTCGGTGTGCCACACTTGTAAACCTTCCAAAACAATTCAATAATAGTTTTCCAGAAATTCCAAATATTTTCAAAACCCATTCCGCAGCCGAGTGTTGCAACTTGGCTCTGATACCACTAAATGTAACACGCTAAACCCGTCCTAGATGTTATGGCCGAATCTGGCGTGTCACATTGAAGTGTCTTTAAAAAATTTGACTTGTTGGTAAAATCTGTTTCCAATTTCAAAACCCCTTTATTGTTATTTATCAAATCATCTAGTCAAAACGTTTGCCTTATTATCAGTTATTGTTATAATAGGTTGATTTAAAATCACGGAAGCTTTTGAAAAAAATCTAACGTTTAACTTTCGTGTCTTTGAAAACAGTAATTATTTTGAAAATTCGCCTTCTCCTAAACTAGCAGTTTTAAGTAAATAGGCAAAGCCCAATTAAAAATTTAAACAAATATAAATGGCCTTATTAGATAACCAAAACCCAATACAAATTTTAAAATTTAAGTAAAAGCAGTGTAAAACAACTGCAGTAGTGTGGCCACCTCCGAGTCCCTCACAGTACCAAATCACCTATGGTTGAGGATTACCTGTATAGTAACAAGGAAAGGGCGAGTTTACGAAAACTCAGTGTGTAATCCCCTACCAGTCAGTCAGTATGCAACATGCAGTACCAGTCTGGGCCTAAGCCCTATACAATAACAGTATGGGCCTTAGCCCAATACAGTAACAGTGTGGGCCTTAGCCCAATACAGTAATAGTACAGTGTACTAATGCAACCCATCCCAATCCAGCCAACACACTACTCCGTACCACCAACACACCATGTGGGGATAAAATCGACCCACCCAACCAACACACCAATATCGCAGCAAAGCTGCCAGTACAGTATTATAGCAAAGCTGCAAGTAACAGTATTGCAGCAAAGCTGCAGTAACAGAATATGTGGCAAAGCCACTATTACAGTATACTTCCTCCATAATAGTATCCCAACCCCATGCAGTATGTCATGTCATAAAGCATATGTATATGCAGAATGTCATACTCAGTAACAGTCATATATAAATCATGAACACATCAATCAACCTACCCTTAGGGATATAACGTCATTTCCATCTATTAGGGGTAAAATAGTCATTTCACCCTTTAGGGGTATTTTGGTCATTTACCCATATTAGGGTATCAGAACAGATACCGACCTCTCGGGAGGTCCGTAGTCGCCTCGAGCGATTCGGTAACCTAAATGGTCATAACAGTGTAATTGGGACCAAGTGGGCCCACACACTCGTGCGGCTCATTCAGCCCAGATTTCGCCACGACTATGTAACCTACATAGCCCAGTACAGTATATGCCACGAATCGTGGATTTCATCCGTGTCGGCCCACGAGCCCATTAGGCCCACACGGCCCATTTCGGCCTAACGTGGCCCAATACGGCCTAAGCCTATGAGAATGCTCACGGAGGCCTCTACAGTTTATCGCCCATGTTTCGTGGGTTTGGCGTACCACACGAGCAATCGCACGCTTGTATGGTCTCAAACGCCGCGTTTTTGGCTTTTCGGCTTTTGTAGTTCTACAGTTACAGTGGGGTGTTTACACACATGTTTATGCAACCACTCCAAGTTCCACGAGCACCAAAACCTACATTCATACTAGGCTTCCATTAGTCGCTGAACAATAGGGTTAATCCCCTTCTTTTACACCCTTAACTAAAACCAAAATTAACACTTACCTTGATAGACTAATATGGCTTAGCCCACTTATACCACCGACGAAGGTTGACTACAGTCTCTTTGGCGGATATCTGCATTACAAATGGATTTTATTAAACATGATTGTTTATTCATGTGGTTTAAATCCACACATGATAACTAACAGAATCGCAAAAAGCATTCGGCCTACACTTTAGAATGCTAGCCTACATACTTACCTTTGATCAAGTGATGAGAGAAAGGTTTCGACGACTTTAATCTTACCTGAAATTTTTTCACTCCTCGAGGAATACGAATCGTCAAAGAATAGTTGTCAAGCCGAAAACACAATTGAAGAGATGAAGAGGGAGAGATAGGTAATATTTGATAAACAATTAACCAAAAAGGGGTGGAGGAAGAACTACCCAACACTATTCGGTCAAGGTTTGGGAAAGTAGAGGAAAGAAAAGAAATAACAAAGAGGAGAGAGGAAGAGAAAAGAGGTTTTGGTAGAGGAGAGAGCCAAAGGGTTATTCAGCCAAACAAAAGAAAAGAAAGTAAAGGGAAGAGCAGAAAAGAACTGAGAGGTACTCGAAGTTTTAGCCAAAATTCAGCACCAAGAGCAAAAGGTGAAAGAAATACCGAAGCAGACAGAGGAAAAAACAACCTAAAAGAGCCTACCACATTCGGCCAAAGAGAGAACAAAAACCAAATGAGCAGTATCCTCTTCTTGGCTGAATTCTTGAATGCCAGAGTCCAAATTCGGCACAACTTCCTCCCCTCTCATCACCTTGATTTCCTCCTAAAATCTCTCCCATTATCCTTCATTGAAACCCTTCATGACCAGTTCAAACTCCCACTATCCGTGTTTTAGTCCAACTCCACTACTTATACAGCTCAAATAGCAAAATAATCACTCCATTGTGCAACCCAAGACTTGAACCTCAAACCTCCTAGTTACACAACACGCCACCTTGGCACTAGAACACAAGCTCTCTTTGTGTCATAAAACAAGCACTATTATTTATAAGGCCTACATCCCAGTGTCCAGATTCATTTAAGAGCAAAATTAAAAGTTCTGCAAAAGCTAAGACTTGACCCCAGGCTTCTCAAACACTCCCAAACACACCCAAATCACTTAGCCATTAAAGCAAACAAGCAACTTGTGACATATCATGCAAAAATTAAAGACTTAAATTTTTGGGGCGTTACAATTTTAAACCCCAAAAACACTTCTAGCTTATCTTTAACCTTAATTTCCTTTCAAAAACTTCTCTTCAACATAAAACCATTCAAACCCTAAAACATTTTTTCTACTAAAATTCCTATCTTGCTTGCAGTTCTCTATATTCATTTGTGCAAGAACAAAAGAGAAGCAATCAAAGAAACGACGACAACCAAGTTTTACGAGGAATCCTAAAGGAATCACTCGAAGTTAAGGGTTCCTAAACTCAATTATTTTTACTATTACATTGAGTACATTACTTGATTTTATGTTTGTCTTTAGAGAAAGATAAAATTCAATATGCCACCTACGGAATCTAGAAAAAAAACACACAAGAACCACCGTTGGTATCAAATCTTTTAAAATTTCAAAACATAATGCTGAAAAATATTTTTTAGAATCACAAGGTAAAACATTCATTCGAGAAAGAGGATTCAAACCATCGATGGTTCTTTACAATGAAATATCGTTCTTAGTCTGATACCATAGATGGGAACACATTTGCAGACCTCGGAAGAAAATGTTGTTATTCCCTTCATTTAAGAATTTTATTTTGCCCTTAGGAATGAAGAGACACGGAGACCACACGGTGTCTAGTGGAAAATAGTAATGGTAAAAGGTAATGATGTACCATTCACCTTAGAAACCATTTGTGAATTTTATGATGCTTCTTATTACGAAACTGTTGTACGAAAATATTGATTTAGAAGAAATTGAGGACATAGACATGGAAAGCATTGTAAAATATCTAACTTAGAATCAAGGTGAATGGAAACTCTGACCGGATACAGGATTTCCAACCAATTTCAATCAAGCAATCATGTTTTAGTAGCTAAGAATGGACGCAATTTATCTGTACTAGGATAACATCTGTACTAATCGTCTCTAACGTAAATACTTTTTGAGCTATCTTGTTGTATGACATCTTAAAGAAGAAACAAATATGCATAGGGGAATGGATCCATCAAAATATGAAGCGATGCATGAGTGGCCATAAGATTGGGATTTTCTTTCCTCACTCAGTGACGACACTTTGCAAAAAAGCAGAGGTTCCACTAAAAGAGAACGAGCAGTTCATACACCCAACGAAAAGCTTAATTGACGATTCTATGTACACTAAATATGTAGAACTCCACCAAAAGCAAATCATATATTGGAACCAAAGAAGAAAAGAAAATATAGATGTTCTAGTGTCACTTAAAAGGAAAGGAAAATCGACTCCTTGAAAAGAAAGGGGTGAGAACAATGAAGCAAAAATAAATGGAATGATACGATGGATACAAGAAATGAACCTACTTCTTTAAGAATTTGTGCGATGATACAACATGAGAGATCCTTATTATTCACTAGATATGTTTGGCCTGATGTATAGCCATCAAGAGACAGAAGAGCAAGAGGCCAAGGAAGGAGAAAAAAGTACAAAGGAAGGAGAGCAGGACAAGGAGACAAATTATGATGAGAAGGAGAACAATTGAACTTTTTAATTGTTAACGTTTAAAGATTGTATTTGGGATAATTTTTAATTGTTATTTTTAGGAGTAGGATTAATAATAGATTGTTATTTGTTTTATTTATCTATTTTGAAGTTTTCTATATAGGTACCCCACACGAAAGAAAGACAACTATTTTGAGCTTTCAACGAAAATTGGAAGGGAGCACCCACCATTAGATAACAGAACCATCACGATCAATCGGGTAACTTCTTTCCTTATCTTTTTAGGGCTACACATTAAGGACAATGTGCTATCTAAATTGTGGGGGTAACATAGAAAATTTGTTTTTAATTTTTATGTTTTTCTTTTAATTTTTATCGTCAATTTTGTGTTTGAACTTGTAGAAATACAAGTGATTGGTTAGGAGCATATATTTAGGTTGATTGTATTTACTATAAATTTGACATGATAATAGATTATTTTAATTTTTGTTGTTATTAGACTACTAAGTTCTCTATATTACATTGTAAATAGGCATTAAGTAATTGAATATACCAAATGATATAGAAAATACAAGGAAACAAGCATGCTAGTATGTATGATAAATTGTTAAATTTGTGATTATTTGATTGATTAAATTTGTGAATATTGAGATACCTTGGGATGACTTAAGGCATTATTTGGTATACACCTAGAGCCAAAAAAACTAACCCTTTTTATCAATCCTTAGTACTTATTTTGAGCGAAAAAACACTTCTTGATGAACCTTCATACAAAACTCAAGCCAAAATATCAATTTGTACTTACCCTTTTTCTTTAGTCCTGAACTACACAACTATAGATGTTTGGCCATATGTATTGAGGGTTATACATCAAGGTGGTTTTTTGTAAAAAAAATAATGAAATAGAAAGAACCAGTGTGATATAGTGATTATAGGTTAGACAATATGTGCCAAACAAAAGAAAATTCAAAAAGAAAAGCAAAACGAGTAGAAAAAGTACTTGGAAAAAGGAAAGGAAAATCATTTTTGAGTGAGACGTATTGAAAAAGAAAAATGTGATGAAGTCATAAAAGTAGAAAAAAACTCGTTCATTAGTGCACAAAAACTCTTGAGTTTGCTGTAGTTGTTATATTATGTTGTAACTTCCTATGTGGAGAAATAAGAAAGGTGAGAGAAGGAGAAAAATGTGGTGAGCGGGTAAGGGTCACTAAGGGGGGAGAGTAGGGAACAATACGATGTGCAAAACTATTTTCATGCTTGGAACCATTTTGATGCTTCATGTTCTTGAATTCCATACTTGTCCTAAGCCTCAGAACGTTACAAGCCGAAAAACCTATGTGATTTAGGTAGACTTATTTATGAATTGACATCATATCAAGTAATTGCATTTACAACTGTTTGTATTATGCTAGGTTAATTAGATTACTTGTGTAATTTATTGATGGATTCATATGTTTGAAAACCTTAATGTTTATGTACTTCGTCATATACTGAACTTAAGTGTTTGATATTAAAAGTGGTAAGTCTTTTATATATGTTAAGATTATATGTAAATATGAAATACCTAGTTGTGTGCTCCAAAACTGATGCTTGCACTATACTTGCTCAAGGGTCGTCCTTTAAGTTTCTATTTTAATTTTGCTTTTGTTGAGGACAAACAATGACTTAAGTGTGGGGGAGTTCGATCTTCCGTAATTTGATGTAGCAGATTAAACTAGTTTTTACACTAAACGAGCTTGAATACTGTAATGCGTAGGTTTGTGCAAGTGTACACAATCGTTATCAAGTAATAAGTAAGTAAAAGAGTTATTCTCTCCATAGAGATTGTATATGTTAATCAATTAATTGTAAAATTAGAGTTAACAATTTGGTGATAAAAACACAATATTTTTGAGTGGTGTGATGTAAAAATAATTACTAAATGTAAGATGATCCCTAATGCAATTTTAATCTAAATTCAAAGTATGAGGTGAAATGTATGAATTGAGTTTAGTAGCAAAAACACAAAATTCAACAATCAAGAACATGAATAGGCTAGGATAATTACATCATTCAACTTAATTTATTTTTCTCATACGTAACAGTGTTCGAAAAATATTTCATGGCAACTCTTTCATGAGTTTTGAAGCCAAAATTAAATACTTTTGAAATCTTTTACTTAGTAAAACATGCATTTTATTGATCATATTTAACTAAGGGTTTCTTAGAATTCATGTGAAGTAACAGGTACAAGTTAGGTTTGAAACAATTTAATCACATAAACCTAAAAACTATGCAAGATAATAGAGCTCGTTAAAGTTATTATGAACCTTTAATGTAGTCGGGTTAGGATCTAAATTAAGCATGCACTTTCCAACTATTGTGTCCATTAGCCATCGTCTGGTTAGGATTCTCAGCTAATTCCAATGCATCCAATCACGTATGAATGAAATACATACTTGAGTTTAATTAAAAACATGAATGACAGAGGCACAAACACTATAAACATAATTTAAACAAACTTCATTGAATTGATGCAATCATCCTAGCTAAATAGATTTAAGCTACCATTGTTGATGACAAGATAGCAAAGCATATTACAAACATGATTAAAACCAAAGCAAGAAAGTAAGAAAGAATAAACTCTATTGAATCAGCAATCTCGCGAACTCTAATTGAAGATGTTTTCTTCCATCCTTGTGTTACTCCTTTGCTAATGGCTCCTTAAGGTGGTCAGCCAAGAGATGATCTTACTAAGGTTTTACTGGCTAAGAAAGAAAGGGAATATGGGATGTTATGTGTGGAATGGAAAGAAGAAATGAGAGAATAGAAGAATGATATGAAATAAGAGATGAAGGATTGAGTAAGGAATGAGAGATATGTGAGATGGGAGTGAGTATTTATACTCGAGGTTGGTGGGAGAGTTTACTAAAAATAGTGAAAAGTATCCCCCCATTTACTCCTTTACTTGGCCGGCCACATATTGTGGAAAAGGGTGGATGACAGTTGCTTAACTCAAGCATGAAATCATGCTAGAATCAAGCAAGGGTCGGATGGCTTTAAGGGCAAACTTCATGGGCTCTTTTCTAATTTAATTTCAACTATAGGGACCTCCAATAAATATCCCAAAACTAATTTTTGGGCAGCCAACATGCTTGTGCCGAATTGGGCTTATCTTTCCCTTGTTTGGACGGTTTTGTGACACATAAAATAATCAGACTTGTCCACCATGTAACATCATTTTTAACTGGGTCAAAGTAAAATCTCCATGACCCAATTTGCATAGTTTTTCCATCCAAGTAGGGTAGAATTGCTTATGTCCATACAAGAATTATAATAAGCTTCATATTATATCAACTTCATGGTCCCCCTGCATAATAAAATATAACACATTAATAAATAACATGAAGTATTTTAATTTATGTAAAAAATTAATACAATAAAGCATATATTTGCATTTTTTATAAATTCATGCCCATCATCGGAATATAAACAAAATTTACCTAATTAATTAACAAATATATGGAATTAATACTATTTTTAAGTTAAAAGGTGTTATAAACTGCTAAAAAACCTATATAAATTAAATTTTACAAATACACATAATTTTATTATATTTCAGTTATATTTTTATATTTTAGCTTAAATCCAATAAAAAGTGTAATTGAGTCTTTTATTGACCTTAAGACCCGAATGAGGCCTAAAGGTGAGCTAACATACTTAGTGAGTGTGCAAGAGACCATGCAAGGGCATAATAACTCAATACCGATCATTGTGTTGCGACACGGGGAGTTTGAGGTCGCACCATAGGGAGCTAAATGACACAAGGACTCCACTGCCTTTGGTGTCACGACACAACCATAGGATGTCGCGACACACCCCTAAAGCTTCCCTGATCCTGAGCATACTACCTTTGATGTCTCGACACATGCACTAAGGTGTCATGACATCGGCCTTACAGAGGAGATACTTAAGAGCCAAGGGCATTTTAGTTCATACAATCAAAAGTTAAACACAAGGGTTGAGGACGATGGCAACCCTAAAACTATAAATAGGCTCCTAAACACTTGTTAAAGGGACAACTTTCCATATTTTTAGTTTTCTTTGTTCTTTTGAGTTTCAAATTTTCCCTATCTTATATTTTAGATTTCCTTTTAGTTAATTCTTTTCTGTTCTTCGAAGAATTGGTTTGTAAGTGCTATCAAACATTTGATGATTTCAGCATAACATATATCGAATACATCCATGATTCTCTAAACTTATTCTTGATCTATCTTTCATGCAAATCTTATTGTCAAGTTTATAATGTTTACTGATTTCATGAGGAACTAGTCTGCTTGTGAGGGATTAGCGACTGGAGGTATGATTGATTATGTTTCATGTAGGGTTTTCTTAGTGGATCAACTATTTGGGAGATGAAGAACTCAAACCCTTGGCTTAACAACCTTAGGAAGTCATTTAGGTGGAAATTAACCCAAAATTGTATGAGCTATTCGTGAATAGCTTAGCCCTAAACCAGTCTAGACTGTAAGTGCTAGAGAATGCCCAAAGACCAACCATGTGATAATTGTAATCACATACTCGTTTTACCTTGTTTGTTCATATAAAGTATCGTTATTTCAGTTTTTTTTTTGTGTGTACAAATAAATTGATTAATAATAAAGTCCTATAAAAGGTATTTAGTCAAGTATTATTGTAACATCCCAAAAACTGACTTAGAAGAAATCGTGTTTTGAAACCAAAAGAGGTCATCCCTCGATTTAAGTTTAAACTGTGGAAATTCTTAACAAGTAAATTGGTTTGGTTTAGTGGTCAATTGTTCTGGGTATGTGTGTGAGGTTCTGGGTTCGAATCTTGTTTTTGGAAATTTTGTCATTTTGCTTAAACCTTTACCTTTGAATGTTGGTTTATAAGTTAAACTTAGTCAATTGATATCATGAATGAACCTGCTGGTTCAATGGTTAAATGTTTGTATACCCTTTGGTCTTATGTTTGAGTCTAGGCAAAAGCTATGTAGATATTTTTTTTGATCTACCTTGTGGGGTAGTTTATTTTACTTGATTAAACTTTCCCAAAACAAAAACTTCCTTTTTATTTTCACATTGTTTCATTTTTTTCTAACGTTACCCTTTTGCTTCCTTCTTCATTGATTTAGTTTCACCGTTTCAAGTTCTTTCTTTTTATGCTATGTTACGTTACACTGATCTTGTACGGGGTCTAACTTCTCCTTTCTAGTTTGATTAGTTAGTCAGTAAGTTCGATTTAAAGGTTTGGTGTCGAAGGTTGTTCGATGTAACTTCAATTTTGGAATGTTAGTTTTTAGCGATTTGACTGCGAGTTAACTGTTTGTTGGACAATTGCTGGTTGTTTAGGGACGGGAACTCATCCTTGTTGTTTCTGCTTCGAATTCGTATTAGGGGCATACTGAAAACCCTAATTTTTTTAAATTTTGAATGCCAAAAAATGTGGCTGTCGACGCCACACGGCCAGGGGCATTAGCATGTGCCCAGGCAGTATGACCCACACAACCGTGTGTTAGGTCATGTGGTTGGCTGTGTAACTCCTTATTCATCGAATTTTAGCTACACAGGCAATGGAGACAGGCGTGTCTCCAGGCCGTGTGTGGCCATGTTAGTGTAGGGTTCATACAGGCAAAAAACACGAGCGTTTGTCTAGGCCGTGTAACTCACTATTTATGATTTAGGGCCACATAGCCAAGGACATGGGCGTGTACCCAGTCTGTGTGAGGCACACTGGCAAGGACATGAGCATGTGTCCAGGCTATGTAACTCATTGTTTCCGAATTAGGACCACATAGGCAAGTAACACAAGTATGTGTCAGGCTGTGTAGGACACACATGTGAGTACATGGGCGTGTGCCAGACCATGTGAAGTCACATGAGCCAATTCTCCAGGCCATGTGAAACCGTACGGGCGTGCAAAGCTATATTTAGAAATTTTCCCTAGGCAACAAGCGTCGTCCAAAACGGGCACAGGCCTACTGTAAGGTTCATACAATATGAATTAGGCTTTATAACTTGATATCTGATGATCTGATAATGAACAACTTATGATCTATACGTATATCTATTATGTTTTAACTTAAGTGAGCAGGATCTGTCAGAACGTAATGTGCCATTATCTATGTGTGTGGATTATCTAGGTACGATCTGTATTCTATTAAGTTTGTTGGTACGCCTCTACACTACTCTGTTGATGAGGAATATACGATATATGAAAATGTTAGACTGATTGTTACTGATTCTGGTTTATAACCGTGCATGTGGCTTCATTGCAAATCTGGTATGGTTTATTGAGGTTTGATAAGTCTGTTTTACAAAACATGGGCTCCCATATTTACTGATTTTATTATTGACAGATGTCATGACTTACATGCTCATTACTCTGATTCTGCATAAGCATGCCATGACATATTGCATGAGACTTGGGTTGATGTAAAAGGAGGAAGTTTCTGGCAATTTAATGATCTACATTATCTGGTGGTTTATCCACACTTATGTTTCGGTAGTTCGACTGTACTATAGTGACTTGACCACATATATTTGATTGGCAATTTAACTGCAAATTAATAAGCCATTGTTGCCGAGCAACTCGGGGTGGCGAATGATCATTGCCAGGCAACCTGTGATGACTTTATTAGTGTGTTTTGGATGGATGAGTTCAGGGAAGAACTCTATTTTGGTGTGTAACAAAGTTTGGGAAGACTGTTTTTGATAAATTTACATTCTGATCTATTTGAAAAATACTGCATATGAATGAACATACATGTTTTGTTTTGCTCTGTTCTATTCTATTCCATTCAGTATTATTTTGCTCTGTTCCATTCTGTTCTGCTCTGCTCTATTTGGTTTTGTTCTATTTTAATTGCGTTGTTCTGCTTTGTTCTATTTTGCTTTGTTCTGCTATACTAGCTCTGTTGAAACCTTTGTGATACTCTAGATCTGTTCCGCACTGGTTATACAAATGTTATCAAATGCTTGCATTACTACGATTTATATATTACACTCTATTTATTTGTATTTGAGTTTGGCTATATGCGGTGCTTGGTGACTTACCCTTTGTCTTACTTTTACCTGTCAAGAAGACATCTGACTCAGGATTGGATGGTATGCGAGAGCTCGAATTGTTTTGTACTGAAATAACTACAATTTAATCTTTTGGATTTGTAATCTATTTTAGACTTGTGTTATTTTTCTTTTTATAATCTCGTCAGTATCTGTCAAGTCTAAAACGAAACTACAAAATCATCAAAATCAACTAAAATGAATTTCTGGTTTTCAAAGTTAAAACTCTAAAAAGAAGTATGTTTTTACTACGTTGGTGTAACTCGTCCAGATTCAGCTTAAACTTCTAGGTTGGGTTTGGTGTGTTACATTTAGTGGCATCAGAGCCAGGTTTGGAAAACTCGGGCTGTGGTTTTCAGGTTCAAAACTCTTCCTAAAAAAAGTTTTAAATAAATGGAACTTCTGATTGACTTCGAGATATACGGTTTTTGAAAAGTGTATGTTCAGATTTTGATCATTTTTTAGTCTATAAATAGAAAATTCGAAACTCCAACATCGATCTTGTAAGTACCTCTACTTTAGCTATAATGAATGAAGTAGCGCATACCATAGTGTTTTGGTATTTTGTCCTAGCTAAAACTGTTGATCAGTACCATGAATACGCGTAACTTTGTTATGCGAGGGCGTGTTGGATTTAATCGAGCAACTTGGGTCGAGTCCTTTTCACTGGGCAATATATATGAATATATATGAATATGTGGGAAACAGATTGAGTCTATTTTTGATTACTGTGTAGGGAACCACTAGGTGCAATTGTTGAGGAAAACTAATAGGTTGTCTCAGCTATGGATAGGTAACATGAAGTTAGAGTTTGTGTACAACGTACTTTTAGTCAGATACGAGCTTCGATCCAGAAACAGAATCTGAGTCTGGGATATTCGATAAGATGGATAGAAAAGTCGGGAGGTGTCCGGAAATCATGCAGGTATTTTATGATTTAATTCAGTTGTGCTCTACTTGGTAAGACTGTCTGAACTTGTATGGTAATGGTAAGTGATGTTTCAATTATGTATGTACAAATCTGAAGTAAAAGAATCATTAGTGATATTTTTGTAAAGAATTCGAGTGATAGACTACGTTAGTGAATAGGAAGTCTGTTAAAACCATGGTTTGTTGCCTTAAAATCAGTTTAGCGCAGCGGTAACGTGATGGTCTATATACATAACAGTATTTCAGATTCTGTGTGTTAGTGTGTGGTATGATCGTGGGAATTTTGAGGACAAAATTATTTTAAGGAGGAGAGAGTTGTAACATCCCAAAAACCAGCTTAGAGGAAATCGCGTTTTGAAACCAAAAGAGGTCATCCCTCGATTTGAGTTTAGACTTTGTAAATTCTTGACAAGTAAATTGGTTTGGTTTAGTGGTCAAGTGTTCTAGGTATGTGTGTGAGGTTCTGGGTTCAAATCTTGTTTCTGGAAATTTTTTCATTTTGCTTAAACCCTTACCTTTGAATGTTGGTTTATAAGTTAAACTCAGTCAATTGATATTAAAAATGAGCCTGCTGGTTCAATGGTTAAGTGTGTGTATACCCTTTGGTCTTGTGTTCAAGTCTCCAAAAAAGCTACAGAGATATTTTTACTGAACTACCTTGTGGGGTAGTTTATTTTAGTTGATTTAACTTTCCCAAAACAAAAACTTCCTTTTTCTTTTCACATTGGCGTCATTTTTTTCTAACGTTAGCCTTTTGTTTCCTTTTTCATTGATTCAGTATCACCGTTTCAAGTTTATTCTTTTTGTGCAATGTTACGTTACATTGATTCTATACGGGGTCTGATTTCTCCTTTTTAGTTCAATTCGTTGACCAGTAAGTTCGATTTAAAAGTTTGGTGTCGAAGGTTCTTCGACGTAACTTCGATTTTGGAATGTTAGTTTTTAGTGATTTGACTGCGAGTTAACTATTTGTTGGACAATTGTTGGTTGTTTAGGGATGGAACTCATCTTTTCTATTTCTACTTCGAAACCATATCAGGTATGTACCAAAACCTCCTTTTTTTGCAAATTTTGGATGCCGAAAAACGTGATTGTCAATGCCATACGGCCAGGGACATGGGCATGTGCCCAGGCCGTATATGGCCATGTTAGTGCAGGGTTCAGACGAGCAAAGGACACGGATGTGTTTTTAGGTCATGTAACTCATTGTTTATGATTTAGGGCCACACGGCCAGGGACATGGGCATGTGTCCAGGCTGTGTAACTCATTGTTTGCGAACTAGGACTACACAGGCATGTGTTAGGCTGTGTGGGACACATGGGCGTGTGCCAGACCATGTGAAGTCATACAGGCCAGTTCTTTAGGCATTGTGAAACCACACGGGCGTGTGAAGCTATATTTGGAATTTTTCCTTGGGCAACAAGCGTCGTCCGAAACTGGTGCAAGCCTAGTGTAAGGTCTGTACAATATGAATTAGGCTTTATAACTTGATATCTGATGATCCGATAATGAACAACTTGTGATCTGTACGTATATCTATTATGTTTGAACCTAAGTGAGTAGGATCTGTCAGAACGTAATGTGCTGTTGTCTATGTGTGCGAATTAACCAAGTACGATCTGTATTCTGTTAAGTTTGTTGGTACGCCTTTGCGCTACTCTGTTGATGAAGAATATACGATATTTGAAAATGTTAGACTGGTTGTTACTGATTCTGATTTATAACCTTGCGTGTGACTTTATTGCAAATCTGATATGGTCTGTTAAGGTTTGATAAGTCTGTTTTACAAAACATGGGCTCCCATATTTAATGATTCTATTATTGAGAGATAACATGACTTACATGCTCATTACTCTGATTCTGCATAAGCATGCCATGACACATTGCATGAGACTTGGGTTGATGTGAAAGGAGGAAGTTTCTGGTAGTTTAATGATATGCATTATCTGGTGGTTTATCCACACTTCTGTTCTGGCAGTTCAACTGTACTATAGTGACTTGACTACATATATTTTATTGGCAGTTTAATTGCATATTGATAAGCCATCGTTAACGGGTAACCCAGGGTAGTGGGTCATCGCTGCTGGGCAACTCGAGATGACTTTATTGGTGTGTTTTGGATGGATGAGTTTGTGGAAGAACTCTATTTTGGTGTGTAATGGAGTTTGAGAAGACTGTTTCTGATAAATCTACATTCTGATCTGTTTGAAAAATACTGCATCTGCATAAACATACATGCTCTGTTTTCTCTGTTATGTTCTGCTCTGCTCTGCTCTGTTCTGTTCTGTTTAATATTGCTCTGCTCTATTCCATTCTATTCTATTTTGCTCTATTCGATTCTATTCTGTTTGAATTGCGTTGTTCTACTCTATTCTATTTTTCTCTGTCTTGTTGTACTACCTCTATTGAAACTTCTGATAAACCGTAAAAGTAACATATTTTAAGCCCACATTTAGCATGCTTTTGGATGATTTAAGCCCTGAATTGTGTAATTTGGTGCTCTTAATCCTTTGTTTTCATGTTTTATACTTAGGAGAGCATAGGAGGATGAAAAGAACAAGAAACGGGCTTAAAACAGACCAAATGGGCCATATCACGAAATCCACACGGCCTGGGCCCAAGACCACAAGGTCGTGCCTCACTCAACAGTCTCGAACACGGCCTGTCCATGACTTACACGAGCGTGTGCCATGGGCTTGTCCCTGCCGTGACAAAGAGAAATTTCACTCAGATTAGGATACTTAGGGGCGAAGAAACACATTCCGAAGCCTATATAAACACCCTAAGTATAACCTAAAAAGGGGGAACCCAAGGCTTTAGTCAGGGGGCGTCCAGCCAGGCCAAAGAGGGCAGAGTTGTGGGAATTTACGCGAAGATAGCTAATTGATTCATCTCAAGAAGCCGGAATTATACTCAAGACGGAGGATCTCTCCTTCAATTCCTTCAGGGGATTTTAGGGATTTCTTATGTTTTGTTTTATCTTTTTTTCTGAGATGTTTTCTTTTATTGTTATGAACTAAACCCTCAGATACCTGAGGGGGATGAAACCTAAGATGAATCTTGTTATCGTTTGCTGAACTATATGATAAGTATTTGACTTGTTCTTAATTATGTGTTCTTAATTCTTGTATTGATATTCCCAGAATATTAATTCAAGTGTGATGTGCTTAGGTGGAGGGGCAAAAGTCCCTGCCTAGGAGTAGATCTAGCATAATTAAGCGGAGTTGATCGCACACCTAGAGATAGGGTGACAAGATTTTGCTGGATTAGGGTGAAACCTAATACGGGAGTCCATAGATCTAGTTAATGCAATTCTAGGGGTTTTAATTAGAAACAGATTTCAATTAATCAACCTAGGGTTAGACGTTAGTCGCCTCGAGAGAGGGATTAATATACGTTAGGGAATCCTACGGATCAAGTCAAATGAATAAATCGTTTGGTTCAGAGTTAGGTAACAAGTGAAGTCTAGGTGGATTCTTCCTTGGGTATCGTCTTAATCAATTGGTTTTCCTAAAGTTATTTTCCCCAATTCATTCTCTTTGTCTTTGCATCTTTAGATTAGTTGATTAGTTAATTTTAGATTAGATAAACAATTCTCTTAATTCTTATGCTAGATAATAAAAAGAGAGTTAGTATTAGTACTTTTAGTTCCTTTGGGTTCGACAATCCGGTCTTGCCTTAACTATACTATTGTTTGATAGGTGCGCTTGCCTCACGTCGTTGTCATAGTTAGTTTCCAAGTTCGATCATTCTTTATATAAATTTTAAGACTTTGACATCGCATAAAACAACGATCAACCTCCCTGATACTTTAGATCTATTCTGTACTACTTATACAATTGTTATCAAATGCTTGCTTTACTATGATTTATATATTACGATCTGTTTATTTGTATTTGAGTTTGGTTATACGCGGGGCTTGGTGACTCACCCTTTGTCTTACTTTTACCTGTCAGGAAAACATCTGATTTAAGATCAGATGGCGTGCAGGAGCTCTGATTGTTTTGCATTGAGATAACTAGAATTTAATCCTTTGGATTTGTAATCTGTTTTGGACTTGTCTTATTTTTATTTTTATAATCTCGTCAGTATCTGTCAAGTCTAAAACAAAAATACAAAATCATCTAAATCAACTAAAATGAATTTCTAGTTTTCAAAGTTAAAACTCTGTAAAGAAGTACGTTTTTACTACGTTGGTGTAACTCGTCCAAATTCGGCTTAAACTTCTAGGCCGGGTTTGGGGTGTTACAATTATTATGGGCTTGGACAATGATAATGCATTGAGACTAACGTGTATTGATTGATGAGAAAGTGTTATCATTGACATAGGGATGTTAAAATCGATACACGAGTATGTGTTACAGAACAACATACTGGACTGACCTACTATGAGTATGGTTCCTTGATTATTATGTAATAGTCACAACATTACTCATAGTGATAACTATGTATATGATCCTTAGACTTGAGATCATCATTGTACCAACATAGTGAGTTGTATATTTTGACATAGTCAAATGTCCACCATAACAGGTTATACTATAAAAACTGATGTTGGGTATGTCGCAATCTATGTAGAGGGATATGGTTTATCAAGATATGCATGGCAATGCTCGAATAAGTTGATTTGATATATCACACTTTTTTGTTTATAGTAGTCTACTCAAAATATCAAGAAATATGATATTGGACTATACAATGGTGACTATTCCATGACTTGTGTCCAATCTAGAAATTAAGGATAAAATGATATAATACATGAAAAAATTATCAGAGAAAAGTTATGTCAAATCATGACTTCTTGTAACTTGGGTAGCAATGATGCATCGCTAGTGCCACTCATTGCTTGTAATGTTAGAAATGTTTTAGTATTACTACCAACATTACAAGAGCCTACAGGGTCACGCCCTATAGTTGAAGCGAACAAAATTCAAATACATTTGGTATTGTATTTAGTTTTCACATGAATTGAATTAATTATTTAATTTAATTTATTTGATAGTTAAATATTGTACACATTATATGTACAAACTTGTTGTACACAAATAGAGAACATAGATAAAATTAATATATGAAATTGATTCATACAAAATATTAATTGTATATAGTTTACCGAAATTATTAATATAAACGGTTATAATAATTAATTTCGGTCAAAATATAAAAGATACATAAATTGGTATTCTTTGGGAAAGAGTATAATTTCTTTTTCTAACTTTCCAGTTGTTTCTATAAAAATAAGAGAACAATCCCGTTTTATTTCTGATATGTGATATAAAAGAAAATAAAAGGAATAAAATACCTTAGTGTGTTAGGTTACCAAAAAAAAAAAAATCAAAAGGTCTAGCAGCCATTTTTGAATTTTTTTCTTTCTGAAAAGTTCAAGAGAATTTTGTTGTTCATTCTCGACTAGCTGAATTACGTAGAGGCCGAGACATTATTGTTGCAGCTTGGGATTGACATCATTCAAAGGAATCATATCAACAACATTGTTCGTCGCTCTTCCAGTTTTGAAAAAGGTATATTTTCGACCCTTGTTTCAACCCGATTCATTTCTCGTACATGGATCCATGATTGATGGTCGATGAAATAACTTTTCTGCTGTGCCATGGGGAGCTCCAACGTTCCAACAATGAGGTCAAGAGATATGTAGTTCTTGTCGACTTGTTAGTTTAGTGGAAGATCAAGAGATCCTGCTAGGGTAACGGCTTGTTGATTGATTAGAAGCCCGAAGTTATAGTTATTATTACCGAAGCGAGCTAATCACCCATGTCTACATTTGATATATTTTAGATTTTTTTCTGAAGATTCTTTTTGTTTATGTTATTTTTATTTCTTTCTTTACAAAACCACAAAAACTTCTATTTATATTTTATCGTAATATGATTTATTTAAAGTACCAATTAGATCTATTTGTGTTTAGGTTAGAATTAATTTAGTACTCGTCTCCCTTGGGTACGATCCTCTACATACTTACCTATTTTGTTGTAATAACTATATTACAACCTGACCTGTATACTTGCAGACACCACTTTATTTCATATCTTTTGTGCAATATTCTTACTCGGGACGTTAGTATGCCTGGAAGTGGTCATGAACAAAATAATCTTGATAATAAAGATAAGAATGAATAATAAATCAAGAGAAAGGTTTAATAAAATCCTGAATTGTAATGATTGAAGTGAAAAATCCAAAATAGTTTGATTACAGTTACAACTCACGTTCTCCAACGAATATGAAGTAGAAAAGAACTGAAGCCTAAAAGAAAGGAAAAACTAACAACTAAATTTACAAAAAAAAAAAACTTAGAATGTAAAAGCTCTCTCTAAACAAGTGTTTTAAGAACCTATTTATAGAGTTAAGGTTGTCATCATCCTCAACCCTAGGTCAGCCAATGTTCTCGTGTTTAATCTTCATTGTGCGAACCAAAATGCCCTTGGCTCACAAGTGCTTCCTGTACAGGACTAATGCCGCGACACCATAGGTCTTGTGTCATGACACTGAAGGTAGTATGCATGGTTTAGGGCCAACTTCAAGGGTGTAACATGACATCCCTTGGCTATGTTGCGACACTCAACGCAATATAGCAATCCTAGCATTTTGCTCTTGTGTTGTGACATTGAACTCATCATGTTGCAACATAGTGACCAACTTTGAGTTCCTATGCCTTTGAATGGTCTCCTGCACACTTACTAAGTACGTTAGTTCGCCTTTAGGCCTCAGTCAGCCTCTAAGGTGAATAAAAGACTCAAAATGCACTTTTTATTGAATTTAACTAAACTAAGAAAAAATAAGTAAAACATATTAAAATTTCTTATATTCAAGCTCTTCACGTACGAAAACTAGTTTAATCTGCTACATCGAATTACGAAAGATTAAAGATCCAACAATTTACATGCAGAGAATTCAAAATTTAGGAACAATATAGCTTGCTAAACACCTAAATTACATAGACATCCTAGTTTCATCTAGTGATAGGTTTCGCAAACAAATAAACATGCATGCAAAAGATTATCACACTTAATTAGAGTTCGCATAAAACATGGGTTCAGATACATGTAAGGGTTCACAAAGCTAAGGGTACGCATGTAATAAAACTAACATAATAGGGGTACAAAAGTAAATATAGTTCACAATAATTAATAGTTTGCCTGTAAATAATACAACACTACAAGGGTACGCTAGTAATCAACAAAGTAGACATGCATGAATAGCGTCGATTTATTAATTAAGAAACAAAAGGAAAAATCCATAACATGGTTTGCAGAAATAGAGTAAATTTAATAACATATCATGGTGTACTTTTATACTTAAGAAAAATATTTTATAATCAATTTAACACTGTAACTATCGTTCAAAATAACATAGCATAATTCCATCACCCGTCTCTATGGTTTACCCGTATCAGTCAAGTGCCTCGCCAAATCATCGACCTCGCCTATGCCATCCTTAATCTACTTACCTGAGAAGTAAGAGAGGAGTGGGTGAGTTTGAGGAGAACTCAATGAATAATCAGAAACCATTAGGTTATTCTTAAAAATAGTATTTAAGTGTTGCATTCACAGGTGAGGATGCGAGACCCAGTTTACATCTGAAAAACATATTTTTGTGAAAGCAATTTAAAAACAATTTTTATAAATCCTTTCTTTTTAAAACTTTCTTTAAAAAGGGTCTCGCATTAAAATTACGAGGCCATATTTCTTTTAAAAACAAACCGAATCTAAGTTTATAACAGAGCTACCAAACCTACTTGCACATAACATAAATCATGAACAGAGTCGGCCTTAGGTCGCACAACTGGTTCATCAAATAAAAGATATGTCTCAATGAATAAGTTATATCCAGCTGAACTTACAAAGGAGCACATAGTTTGTCACATCCCAAAATTCTAGTTGTTGTTATTTCATTAACAAGCATTTGAAATGGTCTAGTGGTTAAGCACCTTAATTAACTCCAAAGTGAACCAATTTCAATTCCCCATTCTATCATCTTTTATTAATTTTTTGAACAAAGTTGGGCATTCTTCCCATACAAAATTGTCCATATATGTGCATGTAACTCCCATTTCAAGTGTTTAGTAACTCATTATTTTCAAAATTCCAAAACGTAGCTTCCAAAGTTAATTGTTGTTAATGTTGGATCACTAATACGCCCCATGGCGCAGCAGAAAAGTTATTCCGGTGATCGTCAACCAAGGATCCATGTACGAGGAACGAATCGAGTTGAAACAAGGGTTGAAAATATACCTTTCGAAACTGAAAAAGATGAATGACATTGTTGATAGGATCCCTTTCAGATATGTCGATTCCAAACCGTAATAATAATGTCTCGGCCTCTACTTGATCCACCTAGTCAAAGAAAGAACAACAAAATTCTCTTGAACTTTTAAGAGAGAATTATAAAGAATAGCTGCTAGACCTTTTGATTTTTGTTTTCTTGGTAACCCTAACACACTAAGGGATTCATTTCCTTTTACTTAATTTGCTATCATATATGAGAAAAAAAAACGAGATTGTTCCCTTATTATTAGAGAAACAAATAGAAAGTCAAGAAAAAAATTAAATTCTTTCCAAAAGAATATCACTTTCCATGTCCTTTTATATTTTGACTGAAATTATTATTATAACTATTTATATTAAAAATTTCAGTAAAATATATAATTAATATTTTGTATGAATTAAATTCATATATTAATTTTATCTATGTTCTCTATTTGTGTACAACAAGTTTGTACATATAATGTGTTTAATATTTAACTATCAAATTAAATTAATTCAACAATTAATTTAATTCATGTGACAGCTAAATACAATACCAAATGTATTTAGATTCTATTCGCTTCAACTATAAGGTGTGACCCTGTAGGCTCTTGTAATGTTAGTAGTAACACTAGAATATTTCTAACATTACAAACAATGAGTGGCACCTAGCAATGCATCATTGCTACCCAAGTTACAAGAAGTCGTGATTGGACATCCTTTTATCCTTAATATCATTTTATCCTTAATATCTATATTGGACACAAGTCATGGAGTAGTCACACTTGTATAGTCCAATATCATATTTCTTGATATTTTGAGTAGACTACTATAAACAAATAAGTGTGATATATTATATCAATTTATTCAAGCATATCCATGCATTTCTAATCTCACTTCATCAAGAGGCCTAAGATATTGCTCCCATTATGTACGAGGGACAAATACTATCTTAATCAACCATATCCCTTTACATAGGTTGCGACACACCTAATATCAGTCTTTATAGTATAACCTGTTATGGTAGACATTTGATTATGTCAAAATATACACCTCACTATGTTGAGACAATGATAATATCAAGTTTGAGGGTTATATACATATTTACCACTATACCACCACTATAACACCACCACACCACCACCATAGCACCATCGTATCACCACGCTTGTAGCACATTCAAAACTGTTTTCTTTTATAGCTCTGCTTCTCTTTTCTTTTTCTTTCTTCTTTTGATTATCACCTATACTCTTTATTTTCTTCATATTGTTGAATTTTCTTTTATAGTATAAACTGTTTTCTTGTATTGGCAGCTAGTCTACAAATTTGGTGGCTTTATCCACATATGTGCTAGTGTGTTTTTGATGGATGAGTTATAGGGAACTCTTTTTGGTGTGTAGCGGTGCTGGGTAGGATGTTTTGAGAAAAAAATGCATAATTGTTTTATATGTTCAAATTACCTTTCAAAATCATGGTCTTAAATTGTAAACTTGATGTTTTTCATTGACATAATCCTGTTCATAAAAGTATGCAATTTTGATTATTATGTGTTTGGAAATATTTTTGAAATGTTTAATGTGATATTTGATATCTAGCTTGATATAAGACTCACATTGAGCTTATTATCTCACCCCTTTAGTTTTCATAAACTTTACAGATAATACCGTGCGTATGACTTGGATACAACATTTGGAGGAAACTCTCAGATTAAATTTATAATTTTATAAACTTCTTGGGTTTGTTTTTCGACATTGGACATTGGACATTGGATTGTTTTTGGTTATTTATAATTTTGATACAATAACTGTTATGCATGCATAAACAATGGATTTTTAAACATATTAGTCACTGATTTTAGAACTTAAAATGTTTACCCGTTTTTTAATAATATCAAATATAAAATTATCTAAAGTATTATTAAGTCTATTGCAAATTGTTTACATTTAGGCCATTTGTAAATGACGTTTTTAAATTGGTATTGCAAGTTTCCTTCTTAAAGTATTTTAAACCAATAAACTGATTTATTTAAAGAATTTGCTCAAATTAATCATGTATTACTAAATGTTTTTCAATGTTAATAAATTATTTTGAAATAATCAAAATTTTCATAAGAACAATTTAAACTTAATTGTTATAAAATAGAAAAAGCTTTTCTATGGAATTAATGTGGCTTCCTAAATTTAGCCATAATGTCTATGTAACAGCCATATCTCGTCTCTATTGCTGGATTAAGATCGGAGTGTTACAAAATCAAACAAACAATTTATCTTGAATTAGAACTAATATTCAATTAAAATACAAACATATAATAACTCATAGAATAATTATTTACATGGGCCTTATTTCAAGTTTACGGGGCCCTAAAATTAGATTGAAAGGATTCAGGGATCAAATTGTATCAAAACATAAATTTTTGGAAAAACTTGAAAATTTGGAAAATAGGGGTCACATGGCCGTGTAACACAGATCAGACCGTGTAAACATTCGAAGTGGGAGCATAGGCCGTGTCATAGACTGTATAACTCACTTACTTGGCTCACAAGGTCGTGTGCTAGCCTGTGTAACTCTCTGACTTGGCTCACACGGCCGTGTGCTAGCCTGTGTAACTCTCTGACTTGGCTCACACGGCCGTGTCATAGCCCGTGTAACTTACTGACTTGAGACAATGAGACCGTGTGAAACCTGCACTAAAACTAACATATCACACATGACTATGTGGGATGACCGTGTGTGGCACACGACCGTGTGGCAGCCCGTGTCCCAAGCCACGTGCTTTGAAATTCACTCATTAAACAAGCTAAAATCAAGCCAATGCTTTCCCAACAAGGTACATATAAAACACAAACCATTCCATGACCAAAACAAACAACATCCTACACTTAAAACATATCAAATTTAGTAACCTAGACTTCTAACCAATATACCATTCATAGGTACCTCAATTATAACCCAACAATTATAACACCCCTAACCCGTCTTCGTCACCATATTAGGGTTACGAAGCATTACCGAACAATCAAAAACATTTAGATATCATAACATTCAATAATTTAAATATATTATAAACCATTCATTCTTATACATTTCGTCCCTAAATCGAGCCCTCAAGGCCCTAAAATTAGCTTAGAAACAATCCAGGACTAATTTGAAACAAATTGGAAAGTTTAGGAAAAAGTTCTAAAAATTGGAAACAAGGGTCATACGGCTGTGTGGCCAAGCCGTGTGAAATTACCCCAGGCCATGTAACTTTTGAACAAGGGAAACACGGCCGTGTCCTAGACCATGTCCTCACCCGTGTAACTCACTGAGTAGGGTCACATGGCAGTGTCACACGCCTGTGTGCCAGGCTGTGTAACTTTTTGAGTTGCCACACACGCCCGTGGGCCAAGCCGTGTGCTAGGTTGTGTAACTCACTGACTTGAACCCTAAGAAAATTATCAGATGACACATGGCCGTGTCTCAGGCCGTGTGAGTCCAAAATTCACCTAAAATCAAGCCATTTCAAAACCATTTCCTACCTAACCATTTTTACCACTTGGGCACACATTCAAGGGGTTCAAATATCACCTAACCAATATGCCATTCAAAGGCACCATATTTGCATCCAAAATCATTTGCCTAAACCTGTAAATATTGCCTAATTTCAGGCATGAAGACCTAATTCCATTATGTGATTAAAACACGTCATAATTGAGCATTTCCAAGAAAACATCAACAAACCATATGACCATGCATATCAATTATCTAAAAGTGATCAAAGGGACTTAACATAACAAGCATTACAAATCCATCAACCTTACATAATCATCAAGGCACAAACATACCAAATTACCATTTACACATTCACTAAATACCATTTCAAACATCCTATACATGTTAATATTGCCATTTCCAAACATAATAACCTAGTTCAAATATGAACTAAAGCATGTCACAAGTAACCATTTTCAATCCATCATCAACATGCCAAGATAATCTTATAAACCAACACTTTAAAGTAACCAAAATCACATAACTTGGTAAGGCATCAAAGTGTACTAAACCAACACAGCTTTCCAAATTTTATACATGCCAAAACAACATTAACACATACATCATAATACCACTACAAGTCAGCCTATACATGCCATTATAAACCTTAACCAAATTACTCCAAAAACTACTGAATTGTCTACTGGATAGTATGATAGGTCTCCGACGAGCTTCCAACTGATCGAGCTTCCAAAAATCTATAAAACAAAGAAAAATGACTATGTAAGCAACGAGTGCTTAGTAAGCTCATATAAACTTTAAGCATAACTTACCATTTCATTTGTACAATTCATAGAATAAACATAAGTTGTTACCAATGCCATAAGATTAGTATAAGCCTATACAACATCACTAACTCACAAGTTAGTATACTTTCCATAATACAAATGAATTCAACCATAAGATAAGTAGTTTTCCATATGTAAACATAACATTTAATTCACCAATATATTCATGAGATCATGATTCATTCAATTTGCATACTTACCATTTAATTTCATTTTCTTACTCATTGAACCATCTAGAATTACATCGGATACTCGAGAAAGCTCACAAGAAGTGTACCTTTACATATAACCGTAACTTTTCCTTTACATCGATGCTCACACGAGCTGTGAAATAGGCCTACTCACACGAGTTGTGGATCGGAATGTAAGCTACACGATGCTGTACACACGAGCTGTGGAGAATCCACAAAAAAATGCAGGACCTCAGCCATCGATAGGACATTCAAGACCAACACTCGAAACATGAAAATCCCCAATGACATGTCATTTGTATCCTAAGAATTCCTAATGTTCAATCAGGTCTCAATATCCATAATTCATCATAGCATTGATACGTTTATATATCAATTCATTTACATTATAAACAACATAATAAACATTCAATTTAGATAACATTAAAAATGATTACAACTCATACCAACTTACCTCGATAAATACAATTGTAAAACAAACTTGATGACTAATCCAACACGTTTCCTCGATTTTGATCCATTTGGCTCGTTTCTTAATCTAAATATTAATTTTTATTCAATTAAACCATTCAAATAACTTAACATAATTAATTCAAGCCTATAAACCATTTTAAGGTGAATTTACAAAATTACCCCTAATATTTTAACATTTATACAATTTAGTCCCTAAACTCGAAACTTGAAATTTCACCATTTCTAACCATAAATCATGCTAGCCGATTTTCACCCAATCTTATAACAGCCCATATTTATCTACAATTTACATTATTTTCCTTGAATTTTACCATTTTCATAAATCAGTCCCTAAACTTGAAAATCAACAAAAATTACTTAACAAAATACATATATTTAACAATCAAGCTTAATAATCTATCATAAACTTCTAAGACCATCACAAAATTCATCCATGGTAAAATTCTAAACATTTAACAAATTAACAAATTGATCCCCAGATTAGCTAGATTAAGCTAAAACGATAACAAAAATATAAATAATTAAAAATGGGTACAAAATAGACTTCCATGCATAAATTCGAGCTTGGCCGAACCTTAACTAAAAAATGGCTTCCTTCATTTATTTGTTTCGGTTTGTTTATCTCCTAAGAAAGAAGATGATAACATGTTCTTTTATTTTTTTATGTTTTAGTTATTATTAAATTACAATTTTAACCTTACTTCCAACTTATTTCGTATATAAATTGCATGTACATATATGTCCACTCAAAAGTATAGGGTAAAATTGCTATTCAAAGCCCTTTAATCATTACTTTTTAGCTATTAAACACATATAACTAATAACGATTAAATTTTGCATTCTATATGATTTAATCATTTTTCTTTAATTAACTATCTAAACATTAAAATTTCTTAACCAAATTTTAATACAACCTTAATATCACTCCGTAAATATTTAATAATATATTTACAGCTTGGTTTATAGAAATAAGGTCCCAATACCTCATTTTCTAAAACCACTTGACTTTAAGATCATACCACTTGAACCTAATAATTCATTTAAATAACGTAAATATTAAATAGTAATATTTACAGACTCATATGTCAAATTTGTGGCCTCCAAAACACAGTTCCGACACCACAGAGAAATAGCTGTTACAACAATACACCAAAAACTTTATCCATTAACACACCTCAATCAACATTCATAACCAACCATACTATTTGTAACACCCCAAACCCGGCCTAGAAGTTAGGCTCGAATCTGGCGTGTCACATTGAAGTATTTTTTGAAAACCATGTTTTCATTGAAAACCCTTATTATTTAAAAGCTTGAGTAAAATCTCTGTAACATCCTGAATTTATGGGCTTGTGCATTTTATGTAATGTGTGCTTAAATTATTAATTTAAGGATTTGAGGTGCAAATGGGGCTCAGGTTTGGGCTGAGGCTTTGAATAAATATTTTATTTAGACACTCTAGGGGCTTAAATTAAAGTTTTAGTAGTTTAAGTGACATATTGGGCTTGTGGCCCAGCAACTAGGGGCACAGTAAAGGGGAGCTATAAGTGGCGTCACAAGTGCATGAGGAGGGCCCAAATTTTGGTAGCTTGAAGCCCAAGTTATAGGGCTAAAATCCGGCACTTAAAAGAGTAAGGGGGGACGACACAAGGCTATTATTTAGGGATTTATTTTATGTGGATAATAAGCAGATAAAGGCTATTTTTGAGGGGATAACAGATTAAGATAAGGGAAAAGGGATAGGAGCTATCAGGTGTGGCAGTGTTGGCTGAAAATCAATCTCTGTTAAGGGGAGGAATCGGTTTTCTATATGCAGAAGGGGGTGCCGAAATTTGCTGCAAAATCTCTCATCTTTTCTCTTTTCTCTGCCGAAATTTCTACTCTATTCTCCCTCTCCTTTCTTTTTCTTCAGTTGGCCGAATCTTCTTTTTCTCATCTCTTTGAAACACCTTAGCCGAATCATCAAGCCTCTCTTTACTCTCTTCTCACTTTCCCTTGTTAGCCGAAACATACCACCCAGATCTTCTAAAAGAAAAAGCCAAAAATGCCATAGTTTATCTTTTTCGGGATTTTTCATAAAAGCCGAAATCGTGAGATCTAGTCTTCTGTGTGTGCCGAAATCATTCTGTGGTGCCTACATGTGCTGAAATCTGAAGGAAACTTTAGGTAAGTATTGATTTGAGAAAACCAAATCTTTTTCGGCTTTTCAAAGTCCCTAGCCTAATGGCTATTTAGAAACTAATCTCTTATTTCTCTCTTATTTTCGGCATTCCGGGATCTGAAGAGGAGTCAATCGCGTAGATCTCTAAGTCATAAGTTCAGTAATACTCGAATCGTGTTACTTTCGAGATTTCAAGGTAAGGAGATCTATTGATTGTAGCGGGTAAATTCGGGATTTACTAACCCTTGGCCGATTGTAGGGGAGGCCAAATCTTCGTGTTTTTCCGGCTTTTAAGCAAGGTTATAGACTAGAGGTAGTAGATCCAGGTAGCAGGGATATCGACTAAGAGTATATCAGGTGTGTAACCTTTCACACTATTAGATTGATTGCTAATATATATGTATAAATCTCTATACCCTGTTAAATGCTGAAATCCCGGCATGTCAAGTGAAAACCCGAGAAGGGTAAAGGCTAATCATCAGGTTAGTGATTTCTGTTCTTCTTCAGTGAATGTTCCTGTTAAAACGCTATGCTCTGTATGTCGATTTCTTTGTATGCTTGGGGTTGGGAGATTGATGAAAGGGGAAGTGATCTGTTCTGGTGGCTTTTGCCATTTTAGCCTGGTGACTCTGTCACAACTCTGACGATGAGCAGCTAATTGCAGCATGACTGCCATCGATGGTGTGTAGCGGTGTGGGTTGATTGTAGAAATCCCCAATGGTGTGACTGGCAGGTAAGGGTGGCGTGTAGCGGATAGAAACCTAGGATTTGGGTTGGGCCTTGCATATTTTCTTATATATTATATTCTGTAATATGTTCTGTGGGTTTAAGGCCCAAATCTAATGGTGCATGAGGGTTGCACACTGAGTCTCGCGACTCATCCTATTATTTTAATAATTTCAGGTAGCACCTAGTGCATCGGACTGGGCTGGAGAGGAACGCAAGGTGGCCATGCGAGAGAGTACCTGATCCAACAGAAGATTTTTCTTAGAATTCTGCTTTTAATATTTTTGGATTAAAGGTTTTAAATTTTCGTTGTAATAAGGCCTTGGGCCACTAGACTATTATTTATGCTTTGGTTTTATGTTGGGCTTTTGTTACTGGGCTTTTACAATTTATGTTTAACTTAAGCTAAGACATGTATAAGATTTCGGTTCTTATTTAAAATTCATTAAGGTATTTCTATAACTTTAAATTTTATACGAATTAATAAATTACTAAGTTTTCGGTATAAACATTTAAACCTGATAATTGTTTTCCAAAGTGATACATCTTTTTGTAAAATTTCCTTAGTGACATGCCAAATCCAGTTGTAGTGTTTGGGCCGGGTTTGGGGTGTTACAATCTCAGTTACATTAGTTTATTTTTAACACGTGGTACATAGAAAAATTATTAAGTTTATTCCCAAAGTTCCTTCTCAGATGCAGAAGCTAGATTTAAAAGTAACCGTTTTACGAAAATGTGATGTTTAAAGATTAAGTCTCGAAACCATTTCGAAAGTGTTGCGGAAACGTAGTGTTGTTGAAAAATAAAACAGTTAACATTTTGGAAAACCGAGATTTTCTTCTAACAGATATAAACCAAAGTAAATAAAAACCCAAAGTTAAAATCCAGAAACTTAAAGAGGCCTTACTACAACCCAAATCAGAATACTTGAATGTAAGTAATCAAAACGGAAAACATAAGTACTGTGTGGCCTTCTCCGAGTCCCTCGCAGCACCGATCCGTCTAAGGCTGGGGATTTCCTGAAAAGTTAATAAACGGGGTGAGTTTACGAAAACTCAGTGTGTAATCCCCTTACTAGAGTAATAGTCAGTATACAGAAACCGAAACAGTTTGGGCCCAAGCCCTTTAACAGTAACAGTACAGTCCAGTTCAGAGCATACGTGAGCCAAAACCCATTACAATATCATTTGGGTCACAGCCCATAACAGAATCAATTGGGCCTAGCCCAAACCAATAATAGAACAAGTGGGCCTAAGCCCAGTACAGTGGCAGATCTCATAAGCAGATATGCAACAGTATGAGGATGCATCCCACCCTGGTCCAACCAACATGCCACTCGTACCAACCCTACACTTACGTGAGGATAAAATCGACCCACCCAGCCAACACACCAAGCTTAGCACCAGTTGCGGCACTAAGTCAACAGAACGGCTTGGCGCCGTGAACAAAACGGTTATAAACCATAATCAGGATAGCACAAAGCTATCGGTGACTGTAATAAGTTTGGCACATAGCCATTAGCGACGGTAATATAATCGGCACACAGCCATTGGTAATTATGATCGACACAGAGTCATCAATATATATGTTAGGCACATAGCCATGGGTAAATACGATTGGCACATAGCCATGGGTAAATACGATTGGCACAAAGCCATAATCAAGATGGCACATAGCCAAAATCAGATTACGCGGCTTCAAGCCGTCCATCAGTCCACAGTCGTCTCATGCGACTCATGCGGCCTTAACAAATCAATACTGGATCCACAGTCGTCTTATGCGACCCGTGCGACCCTATCAAAACTTCTTCTGTATCAATGTCCCAACCCCATGCAATATGTCGTGTATGTCATGCTCAATCATTACACGTGTATGCAAAATGGCCATGCTCAGTAACAGTCATTTAAACATATAATAAAAGCATATCAGTCACATGACCACAGTCAAGTCAATTAAAACACAATCATACGATCACAGTCAAATCAGTCAAATTCATAGTCTAAGTCAGTCATTTACCCACAAGGGAAAAATAATCATTTTACCCTATAAGGGTATTTCGGTAATCCCACCCTTCAGGGTTATGTCAGTAATTCTACCCTACAAGGGTATTTCGGTAATTTTGCAAACTAGGGGTATTTTAGTAAATTGCATAAGTTGGGGGTATTTCGGTAATTTCACAAATTGAGGGTATTTTGGTTATTTCACAAACTGAGGGTATTTTGGTAATTTTACAAATCGGGGGTATTTCGATAATTTTGCAAACTAGGACTATTTCAGTAATTTTGCAAATTGAGGGTATTTCGATAATTTTGCAAATCGGGGGTATTTTAGTAATTTTGCAAACTAGGGGTATTTGGATAATTTTGCAATCCAGGGGTATTTGGATAATTTTGCAACCCAGGGGTATTTCAGTAATTTTGCAAACTAGGGGTATTTCGGTAATTTTACAAATCAGGGGTATTTCGGTAATTTTACAAACTGGGGGTGTTTTAGTAATTTTGCAAACTGAGGGTATTTCGATAATTTTGCAAACCGGGGGTCTCAGCGACCCAACAGAAAGTCCACCGTCGCCTCGAGCGACTTAAATAACCTAAACAGTCACAACGGTGTAAATGGGCCTAAGGCCCATTACTCGACCCAAGTGGGCCACATGCTTGTGTGGCCCAATTAACCTAGAAATAGCCTCGACTATACGAACAAGACAGTTCAAAGGCCCACCAGCCCAGTGGGCCCACACGGTCCATTACCCAAAAACGACCCTAGCCATGTGGACTACACGACTTGGTCTAACAGTTACCACAATATGCAAATTTATTTCGTGTGGGGCCTACAGTTCCATTGGGCCCACACAGCCCATTTCGGCCCCAACATGACCCAAGACGACCTAAGCCCATGAGAACGCTCATGGTGGCCCCAACCATCTTACGCCCATATTCGTGGGCTCGGTCCACCACACGTGCAATCGCACGCTCGTGTGGCATCATTCGCCGGTATTTCGGCTTTTCGGCATTTTGTCGATCTACGATCAGAAGGAGTGTGGTTACATACGCTCTTCGGCTCCTTTGCTGATTACCGGTCACAGGGTATTGTTACACACCTTTGGCTTATCAGCCGACTATCAGGTACAGGGTAAAAATACACACCTGATTATGAAAGCGAATTGTGCTCAAAGTAACCTTGTACCTAAATTAAACCAATAATATCCGATTAGAAACTTAACTCATAACACTAACGAAATCTAACGGAATTCTAAATCAGATACGATGCCCTTACCAATAACAGAAGCGATCACCTCTTCAGTTCACAAACAATGCACCAATCACCCTTGGCCCCAACCTACACAAGAACCCCCTCCTTCTTTAGATTCACACAAGACATACGATATCATTACAACAAGAACCCTATACCCCATTCTCCACCCCTTACTAGACCGTAGAACCAAATACTGATAAAGGGAGTAGCGCAAACGAGTCGAGAATCGGTTTAATCTGAAGAGTATACCAAAATAATATAGTTGGTGCAAAAATAAGAAGCAAAAGACAATAACCAAAGAAGGGAAAAATCTGAAAGAGGAAAGAAAGCGCAAGTCGAATACTCACTTATGAGTATTCGGCTAATGAAGCAATTGGAAGTGAAGGTAGAGAAGTGAAAAGGGACAAGATGGCAGATATTCAGCCGATTGTTTTGAATCAATTGCAGAAGCCGGTAGTAAGAGAGGGAAAAAAGAATAGTCATTTGACAAAAACTGAAGGAGGTGTCCAAAAGAAAGAAGAAGAAGGTATCTGGCAAGAACTCAAAAGAAAAGAGAATAAAACTAGCGGGCTAACCGAAAGGGGAAGTATGGGTGAACGAATGCCGAAGTGAAAATAGAAAAAGAAGCAGAATAGAATTGATCGTAGTACTCAAAAGAATAGATGAAGGAGTTATGAAAACAGGTCAAAATGTATTCGGCCACTCAAGGAAAGTATACGGCTAAGATGTTGCAGAGGAAAAACCCAAAAACAATGATCACCAAAAGCCGAAAATGCAAGGCCCCCTCCCCAGCCGAATTTCTGAGTACCTCCTAAGAAAATTTGGCATAGTCTTACTTCACTTCAAACTCCCTTTTTTCCTCCTAAAATCCCTTCATAATTTTCTCCCCAATCTTCTCCTTGATTTTCTCCATAATCCATTCCTTGACCAGTTCAAATTCCAACCACCCTTGTAGTGTTTTATTCAAACTCCACCACTCACACAGCAAAGGAGTAAAATAAAAACTCCTTTGTGCATAGAGTGACTTGAACTCAAGCTCCCTTGCCACCTTAATGACGCCACAACCACTAGACCACATGCTTCCTTGTGTCATTTTTTCCCCAACAATATTCTTAAAGCCTACTTACTTGCATCCAAGGTTTTATTCACCTAAAACCAAAATTTTTGCTAAAGCTCAGGTTTGAACCCAGGACTTCTCCATCACTTTTCAGGGCCCTTAACCACTGAAGCAGGCATTTAATTGTGTCATTTCCTTACACAATTAAATACTTATTTACAGCCTCCTTACTAATCCATACACAAGGCCAAATACTTCTAGGCCCAAAATTCGGGGCGTTACACTATTATCTTCTATTCATACTAATAAAGTTTACCATTCAACATCACATAACATAATCACAAATACTAATTAACTTTTCATATCTACCAAACCTCTGATGTTAACTTTCTTACAAAAAAAAAACCTATATACATGCCACAACCCAAAAAGAGATATAAAAGATACCAAGAGTAATGGATAGTGTGACCTTTAATGTCGATCCTTAGAGCTGTCTGCAATCGTTAACTACAAAATAACATGAGAAAAATTGTTAAGTTTAAATGGCTTAGTAAGATCATAGTGCAAATTCTATTTGACTTGCTTTTATTAAAGGAATCACTTAAATACTATAACGTGATAACTAAAATTCTTAATTGCTTTGTCTATAAATTTCCAAGAACTCATCATAACTTGAATATGTCCACTCCATGTAATTCTTCATATCATTCATTCATGTTCAGCATTATTCGATTTAGATACTCGAACTTCATTTATTTTTAGAGGTATCATAGATGTAAAAACAGGGCACCAAAGTGCACTTAGGAGCATGACTGTGCAATCACGGGAACCAGAGTGCAGTCAAGGACATGAATGTGCTATCAGAGGCACCAAAGTGCATTCAGGGGCATGAATGTGCAAACAAGGACACCAAAGTGTTCACAGGGGCATAGTTGTGCAAACAGGGACACCGAAGTGTTCACAGGGGCACAATTGTGAAAACAGGGACATCAAAGTGTTTTCAGCGGCACCAAGGTGCAATGAAATCACTTCACATTTTCATATTCATATTAGAACTCATTACAATCTCATACAATTCATTTCATAACCAAGAAACACTACTAATAATTACTTTTCAATTCCATGTATATATGTAACACCCCAAATTCGGCCTAGACGTTACAATTGGATCTGACGTGTCACATCAAAATGTTGATTTGAAAACTGGTCTTGTCGAAGAAAATTCGTGACTAAAGTTTTAAATCCTTTTTAAAACTAATTGCTATTGAAAACGTTGGGGTTGTAAATTCAAAACTTGTTAACCACTTATTGGTCACATCATTTATTACAAGTTTATTAATCTGAATTAAAAACCGCGGAACCTTTTCTAATTGTATACTTTAAGATTTGAAATGTGTGATTTCCTTTTGGAAACAGTTATTATTTTGAAAACCTGTGTTTCCTAACCTAGCAGGTTGAAGTAAGAAGTTAACACCAAATAAAAGTTAAAACCTCAAATGGCGTTATTATATAAATATCAACCCCAAAATAAAATATTTAAAAAGTTAGGTATAAATTAAAACACTCGTGAACATGTGGCCACCTCCGCGTCCCTCGCAACTCTAAATTATCAAAGGCTGGGGATTACCTGTACCGTTAAAAGAAAAGGGTGAGTTACGAGAACTCAGTGTGTCATCCCCTATCATACAGTAACAGTCTGGGCCAGAGCCTATTCAGTAACAGTACAGTGTGGGCCTTAGCCCAATATAGTAAAAGTGTTGGTATAAGCCCCAAATAATAACAGTACAGAACAGTGATGCAACCCAACCCAACCCAATCCAGCTAACACACCACCCGTACCAACCAACACACCATGTGAGAACTAAGTCGACCCACCCAGCCAACACACCAATATCGCATCATAGCTGCTAATCGTAACACAGCAAAGCTGCTAATAACAGTAAACGTGGCCAAGGCACTAAAATTAGAACACGTGGCAAAGCCACTAGAACAGTAAAAACGTGGCAGAGCCACTAGTACAGTACTTTCTCCAAATCAAAATCCCAACCCCAATGCAGAATGTCGTATCATAAATATTACGTGTATGCAGTATGTCATATTCATAACCAGTCATATAGATATCATACACACATCAATTAAACTACCACTAGGGGTATAATGGTCATTTCGTCGGTTAAGGGTAAAACGGTAATTTCACCCCTCAGGGCCATTTCGGTAATTCTACCCTACAAGGGTATTTCAGTCATTTTACTCATTAGGGTCTCGGTATAGTTAACGAACTTTCCAAAGGCCTACGATCACCTCGAACGACTCGGATAACCTATATGGCCAAAACAGTGTACTTGGGCCCAAGGTCCATTACTCGGCTCAAGTGGGCCCACACGCTCGTGTGGCCCGTTCAGCCCAAATTCCGTCACGACTATACAACTTCGCAGCCCAATCCATCATTAGTCACTTATCGTGGATTTAACCCATGTGGGGCCCATAAGCCCATCGGGCCCACATGGCCCATCTTGACCCAACGAGGCCCATTACTACCCAAGCCCACGAGAACGCTCGTGGCGGCCTCTACAGACTAGCGTCCATGTTCATAAGCTCAGTTCACCACACGCACGATCCCACGCTCGTGTGGCATCATGCGACATATTTTCGGCTTTTCGGCATTTTGTCGGTGCACAATAACACAAGGGTGTGAGTACACACCATTGTCCATCGTTTGAACAGTAACAATACTAGGTGTACGATTACACACTTTTTAGCGACCACTTGCGAAATTCCAACAGCACCAACCTAGATTCAATCCAAAAATCCAATCAGTCCTTAAATCGTTAACAAGATTCACAAACCCTGAATCTCTACACTGCCCTTACCACTAACCTTGGTAAATAGGAGTATAGCCTTTAACCCTAAAATCACTTGGCTAGACTCCCACAATTGTTGCTCTACCGCTCACTGCATAACAACAAATCCCGTTAGAGGGTTGATTAAAGATGTAGTTAACACCCATCGCAATAACTTGAATAAGACAGAGAACACTTACTGAATCCCTCAGAACCGAAAGCTAACTTAAAAGAACGGCACACGTGGGTGGAGTAATGGTTCGATCTAAAAGAGAGTAAACCGAAAGAAGATTATTGAATAGTAACAACGATAATCCTAAAAGGGAAAATCACAAAGTATAAGAACAACCCAGTCACTTACCCCAATATTCGGCTTGTAAGAGTTAGAAGATGAGAGGCGGAGGCAAGGTATTCGGCTATTACACCAGAAGAGAGGAATAGCAGAACTTAATTCGATTTGGCCCAGAGAGAAGAAGAGAAGAATGCTGAATCTGCAGAGAGAAAAATAAAGAAGGAAGAAAAGCTTCAAGGGAGAACTTGGCAGTTGATGTTTATGTTTTGGCAAATGTGGACAACAATTGAGAAATAAGGATGAAAAGAAAAAGACCCGAATGGTCAAAAAATGCTATATGAGATGCCACAAAGAGAGTAAATCTCGAAACGCAAGAAAAAGAAAATCCCGAAATAACAGAGAGAAAAACAACTTCCACACTCTCCCCAAAGGCCGAAAATGCACTAAATAACATACCCATAGTCGAATTTTCCTTACTCAAGCTTCCCCATTCGGCCAAGACTCCCCTCACGTCCCAATTCCTTAGAAATCTCCACAGATTTCTCCTTGATTTACTCCAAACCCCCATTCAAATCCATTCAAATTCTGATAACCAAGTCTCCAACCACCCCTGCAGCAAACTCTACCTCTCACGCCACAGAGACATAAAATAAAACCAACTTTTTGCATGCCATAGGATTCGAACCCACTCCCTCTTACATGCCCAACACGCCATTAGCCACCACAACACAAGATCTCTTATGTCATAAAACAAACACAACTTAATATATGCCCTTTAGGCTAACATCCAAGTTTCCAAAAGAGCAAAAAATCAAAATTTTGCCAAAGGCCATACTTGAACCCAAGCTTCCAAAAATCCCTAAAACATGCCCAAATTACCTGTCCCACAAGCAACCATGATATTTACGTCCAAGCTTGCAAAAATAATAACCCTAAATTTTTGGGGCGTTACAACTCTACCCCCCTAAAAGAAATTTCGGCCTCAAAATTTACCTAGTCAGAATAGGTGAGGATATTGTTGTTGCCTCGCCCTTATCAGGCTCCCACGTGGCTTCCTCGGTACCGTGATTATGCCAAAGCACCTTCACCAAAGGGACAGATTTCCTCCTTAATACTTTAACATCACGATCCAGTATCTGCACCGATTTTTCCTCAAAAGTTAGACCAGGTCTAACCTCAATCTCCTCAACCGGCACTATATGTGAGGGATCAGAGCGGTATCGTCTCAGCATGCAGATGTGGAACACATCATGTATCCTGTTTAACTCAGGAGGCAGCTTAAGTTGATAAGGGATCAGTCCCACTCGCTTTAATATTCGATAAGGTCCAATGAATCTAGGGCTCAGTTTTCCTTTCCGTCCAAATCTCAGAATCTTCTTCCATGGTGAGACCTTCAAAAAGACATAATCCCCCACAGAGCACTCTATCTTTTTACGCTTTAAATATGCATACGAATTCTGCTTATCAGATGCTTTCTTTAACTGATCTCGAATCAAATTTACTTTTTTTTTTAGTTTCGAAAACTAACTCTGGCCCCAAAACTCGTTGCTCACCCAGTTCTGTCCAATAGTAGGGGTGCGACACCTACGACCATATGACGCCTCGTACGGTGCCATCTGAATACTGGATTGGTAGCTATTGTTATATGCAAACTTTGCTAGGGGCAAGTAATCTTCCCAACTGCCTTTGAAATCAATTACACAACTTCTTAACATGTCCTCCAATACCTGAATCACCCTTTCCGACTGGCCGTCAGTCTGAGGATGAAATGCAGTACTGAAGTCCAGTCTTGTACCCAAAGCCTCGTGTAACTTTTTCTAGAATCGAGATGTGAATCTAGGATCCCTGTCCGAAATGATAGAAACTAGTACCCAATCAGTCTCACAATGTCAGCCACGTATAAATTAGCCAACTTCTGCAGCGAATAATTAGTGCAGACCGGTATAAAGTGGGCAGATTTAGTCAGTCAGTCAACAATAACCCATACCGAGTCCTTCTTAGTCGGCGTTAAGGGTAGCCCACTTACAAAATACATGGTTACCCTCTCCCACTTCCAGAGTGGAATCTTTACTGGCTGGAGTAACCCAAAAGGTAGTTGATGCTCAACCTTAACTTGCTGGCATGTCAAACACTTACCCACGAAATCAGTGACCTCGCGCTTAAGCCCTGGCCACCAGTACAGTTCACGTAGATCTCGATACAACTTGTTTCCACTAGGATGCATATCATAAGGACTGTTATGCGCCTCCTATAGGATACACTGCCTCATATTAGAATCTCTCGGTATACAAACTCTCCCACGGAAACATAGTACTGCCTCACTATTGAGCCCAAAATCCGCAGTCTCCCCCTTATCAACCAATCGGAAACGAGGAACCAATGATTCATCCCACAACTGTTTCTCCTTAATTTGATCAATCCAGGTTGGTCTCACTTGGAGTTCAGCCAACAAACTACCATATTCAAACAGGCTGAGACGAGCAAACATTGCTCTCAAATCAGTTACAACCCTACGGCTCAGTGCATCGGCTACTACGTTAGCTTTTCCAGGATGGTACTCAATCGAGCAATCATAATCCTTAAGCAACTCTATCCATCTACGTTGCCCAATATTTAACTCTTTTTGAGTAAGGAGGTACTTGAGGCTTTTATGATCCGTGTAAATAATAGACTTCTCACCGTATAAGTAATGCCTCTAAATCTTCAATGCGAAAACCACCGCAGCTAACTCCAAGTTGTAAGTGGGGTAATTTGCCTCGTTAGGCTTAAGCTGACGAGATGCGTAAGCAACCACCTTACCCTCTTGCATCAAAACACAACCCAATCCAATGTGTGACGCATCACTGTAGACAATGAATTCCTTCCCCGACTCTAGCTATATTAACACAGGGGCTTCAGTCAGAACTTTCTTCAGTTTCTCAAAACTCTCTTGTTGCTTATCGGTCCAATTAAATGGTACCCCTTTATGCAGTAACTTAGTCAGAGGTGCCGCAATCAGTGAAAACCCCTCAACAAAACGTCTGTAGTACCCAGCCAGACCCAGAAAGCTTTAAATCTCAAATACAGTCTTTGGTGGTTTCCAATTCAATACAACTTCAATTTTTCGAGGATCAACCCTAATCCCCTCGGCAGAGACCACGTGACCCAGAAATGTCACTTCTCTCAACCAGAAGTCACACTTGCTGAACTTTGAGTAAAGCTACTTTTCCCTCAGAATCTGTAAAACAATTCGAAGATGTGCATCATGATCCTCCTCGGTTCTTGAATACACCATGATGTCGTCTATAAAATACGAACTGATCCAAATAGGGCTGGAATACTCAATTCATCATATCCATGAAAGTAGATGGTGCATTCGTTAGCCCAAACGACATTACTAGAAACTCGTAATGACCATAACGAGTCTTAAACGTAGTCTTATACACATCCGCCTCCTTAACCTTTAGCTGATGGTACCCAAATCGAAGATCTATCTTGGAGAAAACTGAAGCTCCTCGCAGCTGGTTAAATAGATCATCTATCCTCGGTAAAGGGTACTTGTTCTTAATAGTCAGTTTGTTCAGTTGACGATAATCGATGCACATGCGCATGGATCCATCCTTGTTCTTCACGAATAACACTGGTGCTCCCCATGGAGACACACTCGACCGAATGAATCCTCGGTCCAGCAGCTCTTAAATTTGAGCCTTTAACTCTACCAGCTCCTTCAATGCCATCCTATAAGAGGCGATGGACACCGGAGCTGTATCCGGTAGGAGCTCAATACAGAATTCGACCTCACGGTTTGGGGGCAACTCAGGAAGCTCTTCAAGAAATACATCCAGAAACTCTTTAACAGTTCTAACATCTCCAATAGAAGGACCTTTAGAATTAGAACTGCTGACATAAGCTAAAAACGTCTCGCAACCTTTGCGAACCAGTTTCTCAGCCTTCAATGCTGAGATTACATTAGACAGATAATCTCTTCGCTCCCCTAACAAAACCACCTCCTCATCCTCAATAGACTTCAACACCATACGCTTAGCAGCACAATCCAAATTCGCACGGTGTTTCACTAGCCAATCCATACCCAATATAAGATCGAATTCACCAAACGGTAGTTCCATCAAATCCGCCGAAAAGACAACCCCTTGGACCTCTAGGGGCACATCTTTGAACAACTTATTCACCCAAACTGAATTCCTAGAGGACTTAACACAGTCATCTAACTATCAATGATTTCAAACTGAAAACTCAGCGTCCCAGACACAGTGCATGCAACATACGAGTGTGTAGACCCAATGTCAATTAAAGCATAGTATGGCACATTATAAATTAGGAACGTACCAATGATGACGTCTGGGGCGTCGTCATCCTCTCGACGACAAGCAGCATAGACCAAAGCTGGCTGTCTCGCCTCAGTGTTACCAGCACCTCTGCCCGGTGCTCCACGTCCTCTTCCCAAACCATTTCCCCCTCTGACCTAACCACGGCTTCACGGTGGCTGCTGACCACCTCTCCCTGGCTAAACATGGCCCTCACCTGCGGCTTGTATCTGAACAGGCCTCTAAGTACAGTTCTCAACTTGATAATCCATGGACCCACATCTGAAACACGCCCCAGTTCGTTTCCAGCACTCACCCTGGTGAGCTCTCCCACAATCTGCGCAAGGCTGCGGTCTAACCATAGTAACAGGAACTGCTCGGTCTGACCAATCAAATCTGGCATTCTTTATAGGTCTTTCAAAAGAACCCGAGGGCCTTGGATCCCTTTTAAATCTACCATTATCTTTCTTGCGATTCTGGCGCTCAGAGCGCTTCACATCCTCAGTGATTTTTGCTTTCTCAACAAGGGCAGCAAAGTCTCACTCCTTCTGCGGAGCTATCAGTACACGTAACTCATCCCAGAGGCCATCTTCGAACCGCACACAACGTTCACACTCAGTTGCGACTATAACGCGAGCATAACGACTCAATCGTAAAAATTCTACCTTATATACTGCCACTGTCTTATTTCCCTGGGTCAGGCTCAAAAATTCCTTTCTTCGGGTGTCCACATAACTTGTGCCCACATACTTCCCTTGAAAGGCCATCTGGAAGAAATACCACGTCAAATGGTCGGCCTGCGTACCCTCTCTCACAGTGAGCCACCATTGGTATGCCTCGTCACGTAGCAAAGACATTGCTCCCTTTAATTTTCGTTCCACAGTACAGTCAAGATCATCCATTATCCGCTCGGTAGCCTCTAACCAATACTCTGCCACATTCGGGGCTACACCAGAAAAACCCCTGAAGATTTCTGCTCCATTAGACCAGAGTCGCTCAGAAATTGACCCTCGGCCCACTGATCCAGTACTTGCTCTAGCAACCCTTTCAAGAACCCGTAGCATTGCTTGGGATAGAGTGTCATCCCCAACTGCTTGGTCATGAGACCCTGTCTCCGTTTCTAGTGAGGCTGGTGCCTCCCTAGCAGGCATGTGACTCGATGCTGAAGACCCAGCCCTAGTACCTCAGCCTTTACCGCGGACCCGTGTACCCCTTCCGCGAGTACCTCTTGTGCTCATAATGATACAACATATTTTCTATTTTAAAAGTCTTATGAATCAGTTAACAATTCCAGTAATTATTAACAGATGTTTTATGAAAAATCAGTATTTAAAGTTTTTATTTTCGCAGATCGAGATATCTCCCTATAGTTTTCTACAGTCTCAGTTTACCCTAACAAAAGAGGTTCAGCAAGGTACTACTATCTATAGTAGTTTCTCAGTATAACATTTAAATCTATAGTGGTAAACACTGTTAGAGAACTTACAGATTTGGCACCGGAGACTCGGGGTGCCACACTTTCAGTGACAACCTTTCACTTTTCTTTCCAAAACCAAAATTTAGACAATTTTAGAAAATTTTCAAGAACCCATTCCACAGCCAAGTTTTGCAACTTGACTCTGATACCACTAAATGTAACACCCCAAAACTGGCCTAGATATTACAACCGGATCTGACGTGTCACATCAAAGTGTTGATTTAAAAACTGGTCTTATCGAAGAAAATTCATGACTAAAGTTTTAAATCCTTTTTAAAACTAATTGCTATTAAAAACGTTGGGGGTTGTAAAATTAAAACTTGTTAATCACTTATTGGTCATATTATTTATTACAAGTTTATTAATCTGAATTAAAAATCACGGAAGCTTTTCTAATCGTAAACTTTAAAATTTGAAATGTGTGATTTCCTTTTGGAAACATTTATTATTTTGAAAACTCGTGTTTTCTAATCTAGCAGGTTGAAGTAAGAAGTTAAAACAAAATAAAAGTTAAAACCTCAAATGGCCCTATTACATAAATTTTTCAACCCCAAAATAAAATATTTAAGAAGCTAGGTATAAATTAAAACACTCGCGAACATGTGGCCACCTCTGAGTCCCTCGAAGCTCCAAATCATCTAAGGCTGGAGATTACCTGTATCGTTAAAAGAAAAGGGTGAGTTACAAGAACTCAGTGTGTAATCCACCATCATGCAGTAACTGTAACACCCCTAACTCGTATCAGTCGTCGAATTAGAGTTAAGAGGCATTATTGGAAAAACAAAATCTTTTACGAACATTTCATAATATAATTCAACCAATAGGATCAAAGTGTCCCTTAAATAGGTTTTCAAGACCTTAAACATGCTTTAGAATAGGGCTGGGACTAAACCCAACACATACAGAAATTCTCGAAAATTTAAAAATTTTTCAAAGTTACAGAGATCACACGCCCGTGTGGGCAGGCCATGTGCCTCACACGGCCTTAGACATGCCCGTGTGTCTAAGCCGTGTCAAAACAGGGCATACATACTGACTTGTCCACACGGCCGTGGACACGCCCGTGTGCCTCACCCATGCTCGCTATTGACTTGCACCACACGGCCAGTCACACGCTCGTGTGTCTTGCCCGTGGTCAGTCTGACTTGTTTTGAATTTCAACCACAATGGACACGGTCGAGCCATACGCCCGTGTGCTCAACCGTGTGGGCAATTATAGGCCATTTTCAAGGCCAAATTGCCACCCACACATTGGGTTATCCCTACAAGCACATACAAGCATATTTCTAAACACAATTGGCTACCAAAAATACACCAAATGGTCATCATATTATCATATTCAATCTCATTTCTAAGCATACCAACTTATTGTAAGAGTATGCCCAAAGATCAATCATGAGATGGCTGTAATAACATACTTAATTTACCATGTTTATTAATATAAAGCGTTGTCATTATTATTTCAGTTTTTCTTTCTGTGTGTATAGATAAACTGTTTTATAATAATGTCCTGAGAATAATATGATTATTCTTAAAAGATCCTTAGTCGAGTATTATTGTTGACTAGGACAACAATAATGCATTAAGACTAACATGTAGTTGATTGATGATAAAGAGTTGTCATTGATATGGAGTGTCAAAATCAATGCATGAATATGTGTGTTAGAGAACAACATATTGGATTGACCCGCTATGAGTATGTTTCTTGGATTATTATGTAATTGTCACAACATTACTCATAGTGATTAATATGTATATGATCCTCAGACTTGAGATCATTATTATCCCAGCATCATGAGTTGTATATTTTGATACAGTCAAACGTACACCGTAACAGGTTGTTCTATAAAGGCTGATGTTGGATATACCACAATCTATGTAGAGGGATATGGTTGATCAATAAAGGATAAGTCCCTCCTACATAATAGGAGTAATATCTTAGGACACTTAATTAAGTGAGACTAGAAATGCATGGCCATGCTCAATAAGTTGATATGAGATGTCATACTAATTTGTATATCATAGTCTACTCAAGATATCAAGAAACATGGGATGGACTATGCAAGTGTGACTATCCCATGACTTGTATCCGTTCCAGAGATAAAGGACTTAAGGATTAATGCATGAAAGGTTAATTACAAAAGGTTATGTCGAATCATGACTTCTTGTAACTTAGGTAGCAATGATGCATTGCTAGATGCCACTCATTGTTTGTGACAATAGAATTGTTCTAGTATTACTGCTAACGTTGCAAGAACCTACAGGGTCACACCCTATGGTTGAAATGAACGGAATAAAATATAGTTGGTATTGTGTTTGGTTGTCACATGAATTAAATTAATTAAAGAATTAATTTAATTGGGCAATCAAATATTGAACATATTATATGTACAAGGATGTTGTACACATAATGATAACATAATTTTATTAATATATGAATTTGATTCATATATAAATTTAAATAAATATAGTTTACCGAAATCCTTATTATAATTAATGTAATTATAATTTTCGGTTAAAAACTTTATTGTATTTGTTTAATCTTATAATACATTCAAGAGATACCAATTATAAAAGGCCCAATGAAAAAGACACCCATTATAAAAGGTATTAAAAGGAGACAAAGCTGAAGATGAAAAACCCTAAGTGATTGCTTGTTAGGTCTAGCAGCCGTCAAGCAAATAAACCTCCAAAACAGTTTTGGAGATTTCTTCCGTTCATAGTCAAACGGGTGGATTACGTAGAGGCAGACATCGGAAAAGGTTGTGGCTTGATTCGACAATAGATCAAAACTCTTGTTGCCAAGGCGTCGCTGTCTACTCAGATTGAAGTTTTGGTAATTTCGAAACCTTTATTTCACCCCGATTCGTTCCTCACACATGGGTTCATGGTTTGGATCGTCGGTTCTAATTTTATTTTGTTGCGCCATGGGGTACCGGCGTTCCAACACTTATATGCCATATAGCTCAACTAATTCACAAATAAACTAAGCATGATTCATCCACAACTTACCACTTCACCATAACCATTTTTCATCAAACACATATACTCACTTTGCATCAATAAGCTTACCATTACCTTGACTATTTCATAACCATGGAATCATACCAAAACCAAACATCATAAGCAAGACTCTTCATTCATTACACAACCATTTAACTAGTCATATCACATGGCTAAACACATATTTCAAACATAACTCAAGGTAACTAGCCTATACATGCCATACTTTAGTATATACATTTTCAAAAGGGTACCAAAATAAGATTGAGTAGTGTAATGACAATCCTTGACGATTCCCCGAGCCTTCAGTAGCTTTGACGATCTATAAAACAAAGCAAACACACACAAAGTAAGCTTTCAAAAGCTTAGTAAGCCATATACATATAAACTTAACAAAAATGCACATAGCCACTTGGATACAATGACATTAATGTTTCTCATTTGCAAATTCATCACATATCCTTTGGCTCATTTGTTTAGCCATTACTTACCCACATTTCATAGCTCAAAATATCACTTTACTCATTGCTCATTCAAGCATGTATCATATATTGTCTCATTAAAACTATACACATATTCACTTTAGTAAGCTCATATAAACACTTACCTTTCATACACATACATAGTGTACTTTTCAAACATACATGAATGGTTTATACATTTCACATAGTCTCTCTTTCCTCGGATTTGCCCGTTGAACCGTTTGGAACTAAATAGAATACTCGGAGTACTCGGAATAATCGTACAATGCCAACGTCCCAGACGTGGTCTTACATGTACTCAAATATCGATACCACTGTCCCAGACAGGGTCTTACACGAATCAAATACGATGCCAATGTCCCAGACATGGTCTTACACGTAAATCGCATATCGTTGCCAACCTCCCAGACGTGGTCTTACACGAAATCTCGAATCAACGCCAACGTCCCAGACGTGGTCTTACATGATCTCACATATCGGAAACCAATGTCATGACATATGTAATCCTATCTATTCCTAGGTTCGTACTGGACTTCTCGAACATAGATATACTGTCAATACTATCTCGAATTCCATGTACATAACATCTCGAGCATATTCAACACAAGCTAAATTTCATATATGCACAATTTACTCAATTCAAATGCATTTATTTGTATATCGACTTACCAAGGATTCGGTTAACGTACGGACTCGACTATTTGATCACTTTCGACTTTCCGCGATCTAAGCCCGTTTTTTTCGGTTCTTGATCTATACATATTCAAATTTAATCCATTTATTCACCAAATCATTCAATTCAATCCAAAAACACATATTTAGGGCAATTTACAAATTATCCCTTACATTTTCACATTTTAACATTTTAGTCCCTATTTCACAAAATCACAAAATACACAAAATCTCAATACACCCATGCTTGGCCGAATTCTCTATAGGTCCCTAGCAACCCATATTTTTCATTTATTTCACAATTTAGTCCCTCATAATTTTATTTTAACAATTAAGTCCAAATCACTCAAAATCACCAAAACTCCAAAGACAAAACATGTTAATCTAACACATATATTTCATATTTCATCATCAAACATCACAAAACTCATAGATTCATCAATGGAACTTTTCAAAATCTTTATCAAATCACAAAATTAAAGCATGGGTTTTGAAGTGTACAAAGCAATGATTACAAAAACATAGAAATGATCAAAAATCGAACAAAAACTAACCTTAAATCAAAGACATCAATGGCCGAATGTTTGAAGAGCTCAAACTCTTTCTTTTTCTTTCATAAATCACTGGAAAAGGATGAACATTCCACTATCTAAATTCTTTTATTTTATTATAACCTTATATTATGTTACTATTATTATTTTATCTTTTATAATTAATAAATAAAAGCCAGATATAAATCAATATATCGTCCACTATCTTGCTAAATGGCCAATTTACAACATAAGGCCTCATATATAAGAAGACACGTCAATTAGGCCACTCAGTCAAATAGAAGTTCACTTTTACAATTTAAGCGGTTTAGTCCTTTTATCAAATTAAGCACACAAATAGCAAAATTAGTTCATGAAACTTTAACACATGCTTAATCACATACAGTAGGCACAAAAAATAATATTAAAATATTTTTTTGACTCAGATTTGTGGTCTCGAAACCACTGTTCCGACTAGGGTCTAAACCGGACTGTTACAATTCTCCCCCTTAGGGATTTTCATCCTCGAAAATCTTACCGTTAAATAAGTTCGGATATTGCTGTCTCATTGTATCTTCAGGCTCTCACGTAGCCTCTTCAACCCCGTGTCGATGCCATAACACTTTCACTAACGAGATTTTCTTATTTCTCAAATCTTTCACTTCACGAACTAGGATACGGATCAGTTCTTCTTCATAAGTCATACCAGATCGGATTTCAATCTCAGACAGAGAAATCACATGAGAGGGATCAGATCGGTATTGTCTAAGCATTGACATGTGAAATACATTATGTATCTTCTCCAACTCTGGTGGCAACAACAATCTATATGAAATAGGTCCAACACGCTCGATAATTTCATACGGTCCGATGAACCTCAGACTCAATTTGCCTTTACGTCCAAATCTGAGTACTTTCTTCCACGGAGATACTTTCAAGAACACTTTATCACCAATCTCAAACTCGATATCTTTCCGTTTCAAATCTACATAGGATTTCTAACGATCTGACGCTGCTTTCAGACTATCACGGATTACTTTCACTTTCTGTTCAGTGTCTTTTATCAAATCGACCCTGTGTATCTTATTTTCACTGAGCTCAGTCCAATACAGAGGTGTCCAACATTTACGTCCATGCAAAGCTTCATAGGGTGCCATTTCATGCTCGATTGAAAACTATTATTATATGCAAATTCAATCAATGGCAAATATTGTTCCCATGTATCGTTAAACTCAAGAATGCAACATCTCAACATATCCTCGAGTATCTGAATAATTCGTTCGGACTGACCATCAGTATGTGGGTGAAAAGTTGTACTGAAATGCAATTTTGTACCTAGAGCTTCTTGCAATTTCTTCCAAAATCTTGATGTAAAACTCGGATCTCTATCTGACACAATAGACAGTGGCACCCATTGCAATCTCACAATCTCAAAAATATACAGCTCAGCTAACTTATCAAGTGAGTAATCGAATCGTACCGGAATAAAATGGGCGGATTTCGTCAATCAATCAACTACGTCCCAAATTGCATCTTTCTTTCTCGGAGTCAAAGGTAACCTAGAAACAAAATCCATTGTCACTCTGTCCCATTTCCATTTGGGAATCATTATCGGTGGTAACAAACCAGACGGAACCTGATGTTCAACTTTAACTTGTTGACAGACTAAACATTTCGAGACAAAATCAGAAATACCTCTTTTCATACAAGACCAGCAATAGTGTTGCTTCAAATCATGATACATCTTTGTACTACCCGGATGAACAGATAGGCGAATTATGAGCTTTATTCAAAATTAACTGAATCAACTCTAAATTTCTTGGGACACACATTCGGTCTTTAAGCCTCAAACAACCTTCAGACTCAACTTGAAACTCTATAGTAATATTCGTATTACATTGAGCTCGTTTTGCTAGTAAATCATTATCAACTTTCTGAGCATCACATATTTGCTATAAGAACAATGGTTTCGCTTTCAATTCAGCTAGAACTGAACCATTATCACACAGATCTAAATGAGCATTCGTAGCATGTAATGCAAACAATGATTTCCGACTCAAAGCATCAGCAACAATATTTGCCTTACCCGGATGATAATCTATCACAAGCTCATAGTCTTTCAACAATTCTAACCATCTTCTCTGTCGCAAATTCAAGTCTTTCTGAGTCATCAAATACTTCAAGCTTTTATGATCAGAATAAACATGACATTTTTCACCGAAGAGGTAGTGACGCCAAATCTTTAAGGCAAACATAATCGCAGCTAACTCAAGATCATGTCTCAGATAGTTCTTTTCATCTCATTTCAATTGTCTCAAGGCGTAAGCTATAACTTTGCCTTCCTGCATCAAAACACATCCTAGACCATTTAATGAAGCATTACTATATATCATGAATTCTTTAGCCGATTCTGGTTGTACTAAAACTGAAGCTTCAGTCAACAAAGTTTTCAACTGATCAAAGCTTTTCTGACATTTATCAGACCATTCAAATCTCACATATTTTTGAAGTAATCTAGTCAACGGAGTAGCTATCATCGAGAATCCTTTTGTAAACCGACGATAATAACCAGTGAGTCCCAGAAAGCTATGGACTTCAGACACATTCTTCAGAGGTTTCCATCCCAAAATAGCAGAAATCTTACTCGGATCAACTCGAATACCAGATGCTGACACAATATGTCCTAGAAAACCAACTTCACGCAACCAGAATTCACATTTACTAAACTTTGCATACAATTGCTTATCCTGCAAAGTTTGCAAAACAATTCTCAAATGCTCAGCATGCTCAATCTTATCACGTGAATAAATCAAAATATCGTTAATGAACACAACAACAAATCAATCTAAATATGGTCTGAAAATTCTGGTCATCAAATCCATAAAAACAACAGGAGCATTTGTTAGTCCAAAAGGCATAACCAAAAACTCATAATGCCCGTACCTTGTTCTGAAAGCAGTCTTCGGAATATCTAAATCTTTTACTCTTAACTGGTAGTATCCCAATCTCAGATCTATCTTTGAGAACACAGTAGCTCCTTTTAGTTGATCAAACAAATCATCGATTCTGGGCAGAGGATATTTATTCTTTATAGTCACCTTGTTCAACTGACGATAATCAATGCACATTCTAATCGTGCCATCCTTTTTTTTCACAAATAAAATAGAAGCACCCCAAAGTGAGAAACTCGATATTGCAAATCCTCTATCGGTCAATTTTTGCAACTGTGACTTTAACTCTTTTAACTCTGTCGGTGCCATTCTATACGGAGCTATCGAAATAGGAGTCGTTCCCGATAATAGATCAATACCAAATTCAACTTCACATATCGGGGGTAATTTTGAAAATTCTTCAGAAAACACATCAGAGAATTCACAAACAACTGGCACTGATTCTACTTTCCTTTCAGTTACTTTCGAGTCAATCACATAAGCAAAATAAGCTTCATAACCCTTTCTCAAATAATTTTGAGCTTTCAACACAGATATCACAGCAGGAAACCCAGTCAAATCATTAGACTCAACCCGAACTATTTCATCATTCTGACATCCCCAATAATCTTTCTTTTGCAATTCACGACAGCATCATGCAACGTCAACCAGTCTATACCCAAAATTATATCAAACTCATCAAAGGGTAATAGCATTAGATCAGTTGGAAAACAAACATCTCTAAACATCAACAGACAGTTCTTACATACTTTGTCAACCAAGACACTTTTACCTAAGGGGTTCGATACTCTAATAACAAATTCAGTAGACTCTACAGGCAAAGTCTTACTAGATACTAAGTTTATACATATATACGAATGTGTAGAACCTAGGTCTATCAATGCAATCACGAAAGTATCATAAATAGTAAATGTACCCGTTATAACATCTGGAGATGAAGCTTCCTCACGAGCTCGGATGGCATATGCTCTGGCAGGCGCTCTAACTTCAGATCTCACAACTGAGTCTTTTGTAGCTCTTTGACTTCCACTAACATGCCTTGCATTTCGGGAAGGTCTACCTCTAGCTGAAACATTATCAGATCTCAGATTCTGAACATTCTCTTGCTCAATAGATTCTAGGTAGTCTCGGATGAAATGGTCTAACGATCCACATCTAAAATAGGCTCGGTCATTCAACCTACAACTTCCCGAATGTCTTTTACCACAGTGTTTACATTCAGGTCGCTCTGATCGAACATATGCAACACTGGCCATCGAATTAGCGGGAGCTTTGAAATTTGACTGTGATCTAGCTCGATCTCTGTTCGATTGTCCCACATTAGCCTATGACTGGCTTTGTTCATCTCTGAATTTCTTTGAAGCAGACTGAAATGTTTTACTCAGAAATCTCTTTCTCGCATCTCTAGTTTCAAAGTCAGCTTTCCTTTTCTCTTTCTCAAGTGCCTCAGCTTTGCAAGCTCGTTCAACTAGTACTACGAACCCTTTTATCTCAAGTATGCCTACTAACATTTTAATATTCTCATTTAGACCATCTTCAAATATTTTGCACATTATTGCCTCAGTTGATACACATTCCCAAGCATACTGACTTAATCTCATGAATTCTCTTTCATATTCGCTGACAGACATGCGGCCCTATTTCAATTCCAAAAATTCTTTTCGTTTCTGATCAATAAATCTCTAACTAATGTATTTCTTACAAAACTCAATCTGAAAGAAATCCCATGTGACCCACTCTTTCAAAATAACAAAAATCAAGGTCTTCCACCACTGATATGCTGCGTCTCTGTAACACCCTGAATTTGGGCCTAGTCGAATTGGGCCTATTGGGCCTTGGGCATGGGAGCGTTTAAAATTTTTGAGAATAAGAGAACGGCAATAATGCAAGTTGGACCTTTTAGGTGAGTGATTTTGGAAGGCTAGGGGGCTTCCATGAAGTCTCGGGTTCAAACTTGGGCTTTAGGAAAATTTTGGTTTTAGGTGAATAAAACCCTGGGAGTAAGTAAGTAGGCTTTAAGAATAAAATATGGAGAAAAATGACACAAAAGAAGTTGTGGTCTAGTGGCAAATGGTGCCACATGGGAGACAAGAAAGTGACGCTATAAAGGAAGCAAGGGGAGGGATCCCACATCGGGAAGCTAGCATGTGGGAAGGTGAGAAGTTGGCTTTAAATAGAGTAATCTATGAGGAGAGTAAGGATACCTTGTTTGGCGTTTGGGCATAGAAGTGTTTGGAGCACGGATTAGCTTCAGATTCCTATCAAGTGTGTATTTCGCACTACTCTAGTTGTAGACGGCAAATGCCGAAATGCCGATCACACGGCGATGGCAGCCACACGAGCGTGCGAGTGCACGTGTGGGAGCTTCGACGTGATAGTTGAAGCCATCATGAGTGTTCTTGTGGGTTTAGGCTATTTGGGCCACGATGGGCCGAAAGGGGCCATGTAGGGCCAATAGGGCCGTGGGCCCAATCGGATAAGTTGTATGATTGTGTAGTAAATATTGGACTAGTCAATGTGAATCTCATAATTGTGGCTAGATTTGGGCTAAATGGGCCACGCGAGCGTGTGGGCTCATTTGGGCCGATAATGGGCCCTAGGCCCAATTGCATCGTTATCTCGTTTCTTACTGTTAGGGTGATTGGTTACTTTGTGGTTGTGATTTAAGCATTCGTGTTGACTCCGGTTCTGTAAGATCGTGTTCTTGATGAGCAAAGGGGATTCTAGCCATAAGGGGCGGCAAAGGTGCCAGTTGAGACTGTGCACATAGCCTCCACTCCCAAGTTTAAGCAGTGTAGGGTGTCAGCAGTTCGGGACTTTCTGCCTGGATGTGGAAGGGTGTCGGCATCAAACTTTGGTTTAACTAGGCAAATCGCAGTTGATCGTTCTAGTTAAGGCATGTGATAATAAATCTCATGGTTAGGTGTTTGGAATAGAGATCTCCCAATTCTTTTGCTAATTGTGTTAATTGTGTGTTATGTTTTGTATAGGTGAAGGCGCTTGTGATTATTTAGTACTCTACGTGATAATGTGTGTAATCTCACACCTTTGTTTGTTCTATTAATGCGATGTTCTGTGAATTGGCTAAAAGCTGAAATATTGATAAATCAGAATATTGGCATCTGAGATCACTATAGCATGCGAGCGCTCATAGAGATAAATCGAGCTACTAGTGTTGGCGATAGACTGTTGGGAGTGTCATGAACTATCTCGTGGGACTGAGGCTGTAATGGGCCTTGTAGAGCCGAAGAGGGCTAAGTGGCCCAATGGGCTAACGGGCCAACAGGGGCAGAATTTATGGTAAGTGTCGGATAATAGATACGGCTGCGGAGTCTGCAAAACCATGACCGAAAGTGGGCTAAATGGGCCACACAAGCGTGTGGGCCCTTTTGAGCCGAAATTGGGCTTTAGTCCCAATTGCATCGTTTTGACTAGAAATGGAACCTATGTTGCTCGAGGTGATCGTAGGCTTCCGGAAAGGCTGTTCGAGGGGTAAATTACCGAAATACCCTTAGTGGGTAAACTACCAAAATACCCTCGATGGGTAAAAATTATCGAAATTACCGTTTTACTCCTAAATGAAAAATAACCGTTATACCCTTAATGGTAGTTTAAATGCTATTTATGTGATTTTTATATATCTGTATATGATCGTAATGCACTGCATACATAACATATTGCATTAGGTTGGGTTTACTGATTGGAGGAAGTACCGTTCTAGTGGCATCGCCACATACCGTTCTAGTAGCATCGCCACATATTCTTATTTTAGTGGCTTAGCCATATATACCGTTATTAGCAGCTAGGCTGCATTATTGGAAAGTTTGGCTGGGTGGGTCGACATGGTCCCCACATGGAGAGATTGGTTGGTACGGGTGGAGAGTTTGGATGGTATGGGTTGGGTACATGTTCATTGAATTCATTTTTGGGGCTTAAGCCCAGATTGTTACCGAATAGGGCTTAGGCCCAGACCGTTACCTAATAGGGCTTAGGCCCAGACTGTGACCGTATCAGGGGATTACACACTGCATTCTCGTAACTTACCCCTTTCTTTTAATCGTGCAGGTAATCCCTAGCCTTAGAGGATTTGGAGCTGCGGAGGACTCAGAGGTGGCCACACGTCGGATATGGTTTAAAGACTAAACTTTACAATTTTAGTTTAATTTAGTTATTTTAAATTATTGGGTTAATAATTTTTGTAATAAGGCCATTGGGTTTTTCTTTTTAACTTCTATTTGGTATTTCTTTAAATTACAAACTGTTGGTCTGTTAAACACAGGTTTTTAAAACTATAACCACTGTTTTCAAAATATCACGTATTCGCAAATGTTTGAATCAAACTTCCACAACAAACAACGTTTTAAAAGTAATAATGTTTTTACATGGCAAAAAGTTTTAAATTCTTTAAGAAGGGTTCTAATGAAAGCATGGTTTTCGAAAAACTCTTCAATGTGACACGCCAGATTTGGGCCTAACTTCTAGGCCGGGTTTGGGGTGTTACAATCTCGTAGCAAGGAGACAACACATTTTATACATTCTTCAGGACTCAGTGACATCTCATCAAATACTCGGATAGTGTTCTCTAACCAAAGCTCGACTTTCTCAGCATCATCATCACTATTGGCCCTGAACTCTTCAGCCCCATATTTACGAATTTTGTCAACCGAAGGTTTATTCAACAGATTCAAGCTCAAAACCGGAGGCACAATTGAAGTCTAAGGGGGATTACGCGGGGGCGGAGGTTGTGAAATAGCCGGATTAGTTCTTACAAACTGAGTGAACCACTCGTTCATCATTTGGAAGAAAGCTTGTTTAGCATCTCCCTCTTGACCGCTAGTAGCTAGTCTCGAATCAGATGGCACTGTCCCTTGAGCGGGAGCGGGGACGTTACTTTCCACATCATCAGCTACGGCTCTTTCGGGATCCATTACTATACGATAAACACATTTTATAAGTCAGGATTCATCACACTATCGCATTTCATATATATGGCATGTATAGCTAGATTCTCACACGCTACATTAGTCCAAGAATCGGCTAAACCGTAGCTATGATACCAATCAAATGTAACACCCCTAACCCGTATCCGTTGACGGATTAGGGTTAGGAGGCATTACTGGACAAACAGAATCTTTTATGAACATTTCATAATATAATTCAACCAATAGGATCAAAGTGTCCCTCAAATAGGTCTTTGAGACCTTAAACATGCTTTAAAATAGGGCCGGGACTAAACCGAACACATACGAAAATTCTCAAAAATTTAAAAAATTTTCAAAGTTACAGAGGTCACACGCCCGTGTGGGAAGGCCGTGTGCCTCACATGGCCTCAGACACGCCTGTGTGTCTAAGCCATGTCAAAACAAGGCATACATACTGACTTGTCCACACGGCCGTGGACATGCCCGTGTGCCTCACCCGTGGTCGCTACTGACTTGCACCACATGGCCAGTCACACGCCCTTGTGTCTTGCCCGCGGTCGAGTCTGACTTGTTTTGAGTTTCAACCACGAGGGACACGGTCGAGCCACACGCCCGTGTGCTCAACCGTTGGGCAATTATAGGCCATTTCCAATGCCAAATTGCCACCCACACATTGGGTTATCCCTACAAGCACATACAAGCATATTTCTAAACACAATTGGAAACAAAAACACACCAAATGGTAATCATATCATCCTATTCAATCTCATTTCTGAGCATACCAACTTATATGCCAAATAGCTCAACTAATTCACAAATAAACTAAGCATGATTCATCCACAACTTACCACTTCACCATAACCATTGTTCATCAAACACATATACTCACTTTGCATCAATAAGCATACCATTACCTTGACTATTTCATAACCATGGAATCATACCAAAACCAAACATCATAAGCAAGACTCTTCATTCATTACACAACCATTTAACTAGCCATATCACATGGCTAAACACATATTTCAAACATAACTCAAGGTAACTAGCCTATACATGCCATACTTTAGTATATACATTTTCAAAAGGGTACCAAAATAAGATTGAGTAGTGTGATGACGATCCTTGACGATTCCCCGAGCCTTCAGTAGCTTTGACGATCTATAAAATAGAGCAAACCTACACAAAGTAAGCTTTCAAAAGCTTAGTAAGCCATATACAAATAAACTTAACAAAAATGCACATAGCCACTTGGATACAATGACATTAATATTTCTCATTTGCAAATTCATCACATATCCTTTGGCTCATTTGTTTAGCCATTACTTACCAACATTTCATAGCTCAAAATATCACTTTACTCATTGCTCATTCAAGCATGTATCATATATTGTCTCATCAAAACTATACACTTATTCACTTTAGTAAGCTCATATAAACACTTACCTTATATACACATACATAGTGTACTTTTTAAACATACCTGAATCGTTTATACACTTCACATAGTCTCTCTTTTCTCGAATTTGCCCATTGAACCGTTTGGAACTAAATAGAATACTCAGAGTACTCGAAATAATCGTACAATGCCAACGTCCCAGACAGGGTCTTACACGAATCAAATACGATGCTAATGTCCCAGACATGGTCTTACACGTAAATCGCATATCGTTGCCAACCTCCCAGACGTGGTCTTACACGAAATACCGAATCAACGCCAACGTCCCAGACGTGGTCTTACATGATCTCACATATCAGAAACCTGTGTCATGACATATGTAATCCTATCTATTCCTAGGTTCGTACTGGACTTCTCGGACATAGATACACTGTCAATACTATCTCGAATTCCATGTACATAATATCTCGAGCATATTCAACACAAGCTAAATTTCATATATGCACAATTTACTCAATTCAAATGCATTTTTTTGTATATCGACTTACCAAGGATTCGGTTAACGTACGGACTCGACTATTTGATCACTTTCGACTTTCCGCGATCTAAGCCCGTTTTCTTCGGTTCTTGATCTATACATATTCAAATTTAATCCATTTATTCACAAAATCATTCAATTCAATCCAAAAACACATATTTAGGGTAATTTACAAATTAGCCTCACAATTTCACATTTTGACATTTTAGTCCCTATTTCGCAAAATCACAAAATACACAAAATCTCAATACACCCAAGCTTAGCCGAATTCTCTATAGGTCCCTAGCAACCCATATTTTTCATTTATTTCACAATTTAGTCCCTCATAATTTTATTTTCACAATTAAGTCCAAATTACTCAAAATCACCAAAACTCCAAAGACAAAACATGTTAATCTAACACATATTTCGTATTTCATCATCAAACATCACAAAACTCATAGATTCATCAATGACACTTTTCAAAATCTTCATCAAATCACAAAATTAAAGCATGGGTGATAAACCATAATTTACACATATTTTAACCCCATGTTTGACCTATTTTTGGATGAATGTTCATTAGATTTGATGAATCCGATGTTCCTAATCCTTTAATTTCATGTTTTACACTCAGGAGAGCTTAGGGAGTCGAAAAGAATGAGAAACGGGCCAAAAAGGGACAAAATGGGTCTACATTAGAAATCAACACGGCCTGGACCAACGTACACGGGCAGACCACACGGGCGTGTGTGACGAGCAAAAGTGAACACGGTCTAAGAAATCGAACACGGGCATGTCCCTGCCATTCCTAAGTTTAATTCTATTCGGAATAGGCTACTTGTGGGCCAAGAAAGGCGTTCCAAAGCCTATATAAACACCTTACGGGGCAACCTAAACGGGGACGCCAAGTAGAAGGCAGAAAACACTCGGAGACAGCCATCGGGAGAAGCTTGGAAGAAGGATCTTCATCAAGACTGAAGATCTCCTATCAATTTCTCTTGAAATTTTTGAGTTTTCTTATGTTTTGTAGTTTTCCTTATTTTAAGATGTTTTCTTTTATCATTATGAACTAAACCTCTCAAATACCTAGGGGGATGAAACCTAAGACAGATCTTATTACTATTTGATTTATAAGATAAATACTTGTTCTTATTCTTAATTGTGAGTTCTTATTCTTGTTTTGATAATTCAGGTTATTAGTTCAAGGCGAATGTGCTTATTCAGAGGAGCAAAAGTCTCTATTTAAGAGTAGATCAACACAATTAAGTGGAGTTGATTGCAGCCCTAGAAATAGGGTGAAGAAAATCTACCGGATTAGAGTCAAATCTAATAGGGGAATCCATAGATCGAGTTAATACGACAATAAGGGTTTTAATTAGAAAGAGATTTTAATTAATCAACCTAGAGTCAGTTGTTTTTAGTCTTGGGATATTAACATAATTTAGGGATTTCTACGGACTAAGTCTAGTGAATAAATCGTATGAATCAGAAGTAATAAGTGAAGTCTAGGTGGATTCTTCCTTGGGTATTTTCCCAATTCATTCTCTGTCGTGCTTTTAATTTGTTTTAGTTTAAAAGAAATCACTCTAATTCTTAGGCTAGATAATAGAAAGATAGTAATTAGTACTCTTGGTCCTTGTGGATACGATATTACAGGTCTTACCATAACTATACTATTAAACGATAGGTGCGCTTGCCTTTATTGTGATCAGAGTTAGTTAAAGACACATTAATGGGTTTTGAAGTATACAAAGCAATGCTTACAAAAACGTAGAAATTATCAAAAACTGAACAAAAACTAACCTTAAATCAAAGACATCAATTGTCGAATGTTTGAAGAGCTCAAACTCTTTTTTTTTCTTTCATAAATCAGTGGAAAAAGATGAACATTCCACTATCTAAATTCTTTTATTTTATTATAACCTTATATTATGTTACTACTATTATTTTATCTTTTATAATTAATAAATAAAAGCCATATATAAATCAATATACCGTCCACTATCTTGCTAAATGGCCAATTTACAACATAAGGCCTCATATATAAGAAGACACATCAATTAGGCCACACAGTTAAATAGAAGGCCACTTTTACAATTTAAGTGATTTAGTCCTTTTATCAAATTAAGCACACAAATAGCAAAATTAGTTCACGAAACTTTAACACATGCTTAATCACATACAGTAGGCATAGAAAATAATATTAAAATATTTTCTAACTCGGATTTATGGTCCCGAAACCACTGTTCCGACTAGGGTCTAAACTAGACTGTTACAGTAACAGTCTGGGCCATAGCCCTATTCAGTAATAGTACAGTGTGGACCTTAGCCCAATACAGTAACAGTGTGGGTATAAGCCCAAAATAATAACAGTACAGAATAGTGAAGCAACCCAACCCAATCCAGCCAACACACCACCTGTAACAACCAACACACCATGTGGGGACTAGTTAACCCACCCAGCCAACACACCAATATCGAAGCATAACTGCTAATAGTAATGCAACAAAGCTGCTAATAACAGTAAATGTGGCCAAGCCACTAAAATCAGAACACGTGGCGAAGCCACTAGAACAGTAAAAACGTGGCAGAGCCACTAGTACAGTACTTCTTCCAAATTAGAATCCCAACCCCAATGCAGAATGTCGTGTCATAAATATTACTTGTATGCAGTATGCCATATTCATAACCAATCATATAGATATCATACACACATCAACTAAACTACCACTAGAGTTATAATGGTCATTTCGTCGGTTAGGGATAAAACGGTAATTTCACCCTTCAAGGGTATTTCGATAATTCTGCCCTCCAAGGGTATTTCGATAATTCTACCCTACAAGAGTATTTCGGTAATTTTACCCTACAAGGGTATTTCGGTAATTCTACCCTACAAGGGTATTTTGGTCATTTTACTTATTAGGGTCTCGGTATAGTTAACGAGCTTTACAAAGGCCAACAATCGCCTCGAATAACTTGGATAACCTATATGGCCAAAACAGTGTACTTGGGCCCAAGGTCCATTACTCGGCTCAAGTGTGCCCACACGTTCGTGTGGCCCGTTCAGCCAAAATCTCGTTACGACTATACAACTTCGCAGCCCAATCCATTATTAGTCACTTACCGTGGATTTAACCCATGTGGGGCCTATAAGCCCATCGGACCCACATGGTCCATCTCGACCCAACGAGGCCCATTCCTACCCAAGCCCACGAGAACGCTCGTGGCGACCTCTACAGACTAGCGTCCATGTCCATAAGCTCGATTCACCACACACATGATCGCACGCTTGTGTGGCATCATGCGCCATATTTCCAGCTTTTGCAGTTTGTCGATGCATAGTAACACAAGGGTGTGAGTACACACCATTGTCCATCGTTTTAACAGTAACAATACTAGGTGTACGATTACACACCTTTTAGCGGCCACTTGCAAAATTCCAACAGCACCAACCTAGATTCAATCCAAAAATCCAATCAGTCCTTAAATCGTTAACAAGATTCACAAACCCTGAATCTCTACACTGCCCTTACCACTAACCTTGGTAAATAGGAGTATATCCTTTAACCCTGAAATCGCTTGGCCAGACTCCCACAATTGTTGCTCTACCACTCACTGCATAACAACAAATCCCGTTAGAGGGCTGATTAAGGATGTAGTTTACACCCATCACAATAACTTGAGTGAGACAGAGAACACTTATTGAATCCCTCAAAACAGAAAGCTAACTTAAAAGAACGACACACGTGGGTGGAATATTGCATTTGATCTAGAGAGCATAAATCGAAAGAAGATTATTGAATAGCAACAACGATAATCCTAAAAGGAAAAATCGCAAAGTACAAGAACAACCCAGTCACTTACCCCAATATTCGGCTTGTCAGAGTTAGAAGATGAGAGGAGGAGGCAAGGTATTCGGCTATTACACCAGAAGAGAGGAACAGCATAACTTAATTCAATTCAGCCCAGAGAGAAGAAGAAGAGAAGAATGCCAAATCAGCAGAAAGAAAAATGAAGAAGGAAGAAAAGCTTCAAGGGAGAACTCGACACTTGATGTTTATGTTTCGAAAAATATAGACAACAAATTGAGAAATAAGGATGAAAAGAAAAAGACCTGAATGGTCAAAAAATGTTGCATGAGATGCCACAAAGAGAGTAAATCCCAAAACGCAAGAAAAGGAAAATCCCGAAATAATAGAGAAAAAACGGTTTCTACACTCTCCCCAAATGCCGAAAATGCACCAAATGACACACCTTTAGCCGAATTTCCCTTACTCAAGCTTCCCCATTCATCCAAGACTCCCCTCACGTCCCAATTCCTTAGAAATCTCCACAGATTTCCCCTTGATTTACTCTAAACCCCCAATTCAAATCCATTCATATTCTGATGACCAAGTCTCCAACCACCCCTGCAGAGTTTGAATCAAACCCTACCTCTCACGCCACAGAGACATAAAATAAAACCCCCTTCTTGCATGCCATGGGACTCGATCTCACTCCCTCTTACATGCCCAACATGCCCTAACCACCACAACACAAAATCTCTTGTGTCATAAAACAAACACAACTTAATATAAGCCCTTTAGGCTAACATCCAGGTTTCCAAAAGAGCAAAAAATCATACTTGAACCCAGGCTTACTAAAATCCCCAAAACATGCCCAGATTACCTGTCCCACAAGCAACCATGATATTTATGTCCAAGCTTGCAAAAATAATAACCCTAAATTTTTGGGGCGTTATAATATATATATATATATATATATATGTAATACTTTTATTCTTAACAATTATACTCACATGTACATTCAAAGAAATCAACTAACAAGGTAATCACCATATAAATTACAAGTGAAACACATTAAATAGCAAATAACTATGAACTTACCTCTATAGCACTTCCTGTTTAAACACAAGGACTATTCCGCAATCTTTCCTTTTCCTCGGTTATTATCTTTTTTTATTCAAAACTTGATCTACACAGTAATTAAATAAATTCTATTAAATTCACATACATTTCACATTCAATATGACCCTTAACTTTTCATTATTGACACATTTTCCCTAAACTATTACATTTCTATCAATTTAGACCCTAAACTCAAAATTCCATATTTGACAAAATTTTATAATTTATCAAGCTAACTGAATTTTTACCTTTCCATATTCAACCCACTTTTATTCTAATTTCACAAAATTTCCTTATCAATTCTAACATTTAATCAATTCAATCCTTTAATAAAAAAAAGTAATGAAAACCACTTTATAAATTAATCCTAATCAACAACTAAAATTTCCATTTCATCATTTAACATCTAAAATAACAAGAATTCATCAATGACAACATCTATAGTCTTTAATACTTTCAAAAATGAAGGTTCGGGTTAGCAAGACCTAGTTACAACGATCTCAAAAATATAAAAATTATAAGGAACAGGTTGGAAATTACTTACATGCAAAGAGCTATGGTGACATAACCTTCAAGAACCAAAAATGGTGTTCCCCCCTTACATTCAATGATGAAGAAACAGTAAAGATGATAACATAATTTGTTATATTTTGTTTTTATGTTTAATTTTTAAATTACCATACTACCCTTTAATAAAACATTCTTTTAAGCTTAAACAATACCCATTACCATCCATTAACTTGTTTTATGACATAATTTCCATATAAATCCTCCCTTAAATAATAATTAAGCCGTCTAATCACTATAATTCAGTTGTGGCTAGTTTTAAATCTTTTACAATTTGATCCTTTTTAATTAATTAACTAACTAAACATTAAAATTTCATCACCAAAATTTAATACGACCCTAGTGTAACTCTATAAACATTAACTAAACCATAAAACACAACTTCACATGTCAGAATTGTGGTCCTAAAACCACCGTTTCCAACACCATTGAAAAATGGGATATTACAGTCTAGGTTGAGTTTGGGGGGTTATATAGTTTGAGACATCACAAATCTCAAAAAAGCCCATACTCTCAAGGAGCACACAGAGTGAGATGCTCATAAAAGCTCATGCTCTCAAAGGAGAACGTAGAGTGAGACTTATAAAAAAAAAACTCACAAAAGCCCATGCTCTAAAGGAGCACGCAGAATGAGGCTCATAAAAGCTCATGCTCTCAAAGGAGCACACAGAGTGAGACTTATCACAAAACTCACAAAAGCCCATACTCTCAAGGAGTGGGTAAAGTGAGGCTCACAAATGTTCATGCTCTCAAAGGAGCACACAGATTGAGAATTAAGATTGGTGAGTATTCACACCATTGGTATACCAAACAGAAGGTTTAGTAAGGAGCTCACTGAACAGAAAGCTCACACTAAAGCAAAGCCAAACAGAGAGCTCGCGTAAAGTAGAGCTAAAAAATTTGCTTATAAAAAACTTTCACTTCAAGTGCTTTTACAACTTAGTTTAAAATCGTTCCTCCAAAATGTTCTTATACTTAAAGATTCGCACAAGAGCTCACATAAAATTGTGCTTTAAAATCATCTTTTCAAAATTATGTTTTGAAAATAGAGCTTCGTAGCTTAAAATAGAACTTTTTATAAAGTTTTTAAAATAGAACTTTTTCAGAATGTTTTCTTTTGGGTTTTGAAAATAAGGTTTATTTTAGAAAACCATCGCAAACATAATAAGAATACCTTTGAAAACCCATAGTAGTTCACATAATTGAATAACTTTGGACCACTCACCAGAAATGGAGAACTTAAACAATTTTGGATTTGCCTTTATCCTTGTTAGAAGATGGTCTGACTAGTTCGTAACAAACAAACATATTACTAACAGAACATTCAGAATTCACACATGCATGTGAACCTAGCTCTAAGGACGATCAACCCTAACAAGACAAGGCTTACCTGAAATACTACGAATAGAATTTTCAAAATAGAGACTTGATGGCAGAATATTCAGTGAATATTTTCACTGAATCAAGAGTCTTATTTATAGACTTAAGAGTCCTAGATATCTTTGGATACTTTATCTGATTTAGGAAAGGCATTACTGGCACGTAAAGTATTCCTAGATACAGTAAATCATTTTTTCCTAATTTGAGTCTGACTGTATCTTTGACTGACGAATCCTATTCGCACTTTGACTTGCGAACATAGTTCACAACTTACCTGGAAACCCTCTTTGCCACACAGACTAGCAAACCCTAGCTTGCTAAACAGAATGGCGAACCCCTAGCTCGCGAACACATTAGCGAAGCTGCCTCACGGTGAAACTGGCAAACCCCCTTACCACTTCATTTGGTGTACACTGCTGCTAGTGAACACCCTTGCTGAAACTTCTTTAGCAAACACCCAGCTCGCCTGAATCTTGGCGAACCCCCAATTCGACCCTACTTTGGCAATTCTAGTTCGTTAGAACACTGGCGAACCTTACTTCGCATGGCCAAAACTACCAACCTTTATTTCAGGTTGTGACAATTCTCCCTCACTTAAGACATTTTGTCCTCAGAATGTTCACCTTTGAACAGCTATGGATACTGTTACCTCGTGGATTTATTAGTTTCCCAAGTAGCTTCACTGGTCTTCTGGTTATGCCACAACACTTTGACCAAAGTAATCCATTTGCTTATTAGGACCTTCACTTTACGAGCCACAATCTTTAGTGGTTCCTTTTCATAAGTTAAATAAATCTTGGGCTTAGCTTCCCTTTTCGACCAAACCTTAGTACCTTCTTCCATGGTGACACCTTAAGAAATAAGTGCTCGCCCACTTGGTACTTGATGTCTCACCTTTTCAAATCAGCATAAGACTTTTGTCTATCTGAAGCAACCTTAAGTCTCCCACATATCATCTTTACCTTATATTCAGTCTCACGAACTAACTCAAGTCCAACAATTTTCTTTTCAGCGATCTCTATCCAACATAGAGGCGTGCAACATGTCCTTCCATAAAGAGCTTCAAAGGGTGCCATTTGAATACTCGCTTGCTAGCTATTATTGTAGATGACTCTGCCAAAGGAAGATAACGTTCCCAGCTCACAACGAACTCCAAAACACAATTTCACAACATATCTTCCAACACTTGTAACACTCGCTCGGGCTGGTTATCCGTTTGAGGGTGATAAGCAGTGCTAGAGTGAAGTTTTGAACCCAAAGCTCAATGCAAACTTCTCCAAAATCATGATTTAGATCTTAGGTCTCAGTTAGATGTTATGGAAATAGGCACACCATGCAATCGCACTACCTCAGCAACATAGATTTCAGTGAGCCTTTGCAATGAATAATTAGTGGGAATAGCTAAAAAGTGTGCACACTTCGTTAGACGATCCACAATCACCTAAACTGCATCTTTCTAGGTTCTCGTCACTGCCAAATCAACCAAGAATTCCATTGTAAATCTTTTCCACTTCCATTCTGGGACTTTAAGTGGTTGAAGTAATCCTGAAGGAAATTGATGTAACAACCTGTTTTTAGTACAATCAGAACAGTGGTTTTGGGACCCCAAATCTGAAGTCAAAAAATTTATTTTATTATTATTTTATTTCCTATAGCATGATACTAATACCATATAAAAATTTCGTCACGAAATTTTACTGTTTACATGCTCAATTTGATAAAAAAGGATTAAATCGCGTAAAGTGCAAAACTTGAGTTATAATAGCTAAAGGTATTAAATAGCTATAGAACTTTAAAGTGGAAGTCCTTATATGGAAATTAGACCATAAATAAGATAGTGGAATATGATGTTTTGCCATTTTGTGTAATTTTTAAAAGTTTTAAAGGTTCATTAAGTAATTAGGTAATTAAAGTTAATATTAAATAAAACCAAATTACGTATCATCATTGTTTCATCTCTTTCAATTGAAAATTCAGGGTTTGGAACCATTTTTATGCTTAACTTTTGAAAATATCATTCTTGCCTATTTGGTATGTATTTTTAATCCATTTTTAATGATTTCTACGTTTTTGGGATTGTTGTAGCTTAATCTAGCTAGCCCAGGGACTAATTTGTGAAACTGTTAAACTATTAGGGTTTTACCATTATTCAATATACATGAGTTTTGATGTTTGATGATATAAAATGGATTAGTTTTTGTTAGATAAATAACTTTTGTAAAGAGATTTTTTATGAAATTGTCAATTACGGATTAAATTGAAAAATAGGAAATTTTACATGGTGAAATTGTGAAATAAATGAAATATAAGGCATGATAGGGACCTAATTGATCTTCGATTATAGTAGATTGTGGTGGAATTTTATGAATTTCCATTTTTATGAGATAGAGACTAAATTACAAAGAAATTAAAAGTATAGGGGCAAAATGGTAATTTTTTTGAAATATGAGTTTGGGTTAAAATGAATGAATTATATTTTTAATTGAGTTAAATTTATCCATATAAATCAAGACAGACCTCGTACGACTTTAGATTGGGGCAAAGAGAAATTCTCGGATTAATCGCCTTCGTATCTACGTATACTTGTTGAGGTAAGTTCATGTAATTAAATTATGTTTATATGTTTTTAATTGAAATATATATATGTTATGAATTGTCCTACATAATTACCGATTGCATACCCAATGACGTACGAGGATTACTGAGCCCCGTTTGAACCTTAAGAATTCGTAGGATACAAATGACATGTCATTAGGGTTTACATGATTTGGGTATTGGTTCTAAACGTCCTACCGATGGCTGAGGTCCTACATGTGTTGCGGATACTCTACAGCTCGTGTGAGCAGCATCATATAGCTATGTTTTAACCCACAGCTCGTAAGAGCATACCAATTTATAGTTCGTAAGAGCATACCAATCTACAGCTCGAATGAGCATACCGATTCACAGCTCGTATGAGCATACATGTACATGAATTGACAGATTACAATTATATGAGCTAGCACACTATGTGTGAGCTATCTCAGGTATCCAACAGTCTTATAAATGGTTCAAAGGGCAATGTTCTGATACAAATTAATAAGAGTTCGATATGAACTATTACATGTATATACATGAATTACATGGAAATGTTATTACATAGTATATAGAAACTTGAATTGGTTGATACATGTATTTGGAATTTGATCAATTGTTGTATTCATCCATGTTTATTTGCTTATATAAGTGTTTACATGGCTATTGTATTGGGATATGCTTGTTTACTTACCTATTATATGACTAAATGGTAAGTTAAATCCTATGTTATACAAACTTACTAAGCTTAATTGCATACTCTATGTTATTTTTTGTGTTTTATAGTGAATCGGAAGCTCGTTCGAGTCGGAAGCTTGTCGGAGCTATATCACACTATCCATCAGCTCTTTCGGTATATTCGGATGTTTAATTTTGGTTATAATGGCATGTAAAGGTATTTTGGCTAATGTTGGTCTATATGCTTTGTTGTGAATATGGCCATTTGATTTGGCTTGTGTTTTGATATATCTTGGTTTGTATATAAGTAGACTTAATGTGGTTGAATGGTGAGATGATAGATGAATATGCATAATATATACAGCTGGTGACTTGTTGAGAATTGGTACTTTGATTGAATAGCTTATATGACTATTGATGCTAATTATAGAATGGCAATTTGGTAATAAATAGTTGTGCTTTGGCAAGTAAATTATATGGTATGTATTGATGCAAATATGTTTAGTAGTTAGTTGATTATTTTGTCAAATAGAGTACATGTTTGTATATGTTTTAATGTTTTCATTTGATGTGCCTAATGGCATATTGGTTGTATGATATGACACCATATGTGTAAGACTTGATCATGCTTTAATTGGATGCCTTGTTATGGATTTGTAAGCATGTGCAATGTTGTGTGTAGGTACATGTCAAATTGGGTAAGAAAAATGGCTTGTAAAATAGCCTATTTTCGTCCACACGGTAGAGACACGGGCGTATGTCTCAGCCGTGTGTGATACACAGCTAGGTGACACGGCCGTGTGTCCTCTGTATCTTTCAAAAGGTTGCAAGTTAGGCTGTTACAACACGGCCTAGCACATGGCCTGGCACACGGGCATGTGGGGTTATTTCAAATGGTACATGGTTTGGCACACAGGTGTGTGACTTGGCCGTGTGACCCAAGTCAGTGAGTTACACGGGCATGGACACAGGTTGGGACACGGCCATGTGTCCCTACTTTGAATGCCCACATATTCTGAGACACAGGTGTGTCTCTTGACCATGTGAGTCACACAGCCTGGCCGCACAGCCGTGTGACCCCCTACAGTGTTAAAAATTTTAAATGTTTTCTAAAAAATTCTATAAGCTTCCGATTTAGTCCCGACTTGTTTCTAATGCATATTTAGGGCCTCGAGGGCTCGTATAGGGGACAATATGTATGTTTTGATGTAACAACCCAATTACGGTGAAATCAGAACAGTGGTTTAATGACCAAAAATTCGAGCCGAAAATAAAATTTATTTTTATTTTATTTTATGGTCTGTAATATGATGAAATGTCATGTGAAAATTTTGATAAGAAAATTTTATCAATTATGTGCTTAATTATAAGAAGGACTAAATTGCATAAAATGCAAAAGTTAAATTCTAGTAACTATAAGGATTAAATAACTATGGAATTCAAAACTTAAGGTCCTTATATGGTAATTATACCATTAAAGAAAAGTATGTAGATATTATGGTGACTCATCCATGGAAATTTAGAAAAAGGGCAAGGACTAAATTGGAAAGTGAAATATTTTAATTAATTAAAAGATGATAAAAAGAAATATCATCTTATTTTATCATCTTCTTCCCCAAAAATACATGAAAATCCTACGAGAGAGAGAAGAAACTTTCATGGCCAAATTAGGTAAGTTTCTTTCATGGCCAAATTAGGTAAGTTTCCTTATCCCGTTTTTAGTAAATTTGATATTTTTAAAATCCGGATAGCTTAATCTATCTATTTAGGGGATTAATTTGAGAAGTTATCAAAGTATGGAAAATGGGTCATGGATGTATATGCTGAAAATTAGAAATTTGTGGTAGAAAATGAAAGGTTGTTGATAGATAAACAACTTTTACAAAGTGATTTTTGATGAAAACATTGATTTAGGGACTAAAATGTAAAGTTGTGAAAATTGATGAAAAATTTTGAAATTTATAGAAAACATGTGCTGTAAATTTTATGATGGAATTTTGGTTAGGCTTGGAATAGGGAGTAAATTGCACAAATTTCATTTTTCGAGCCTAGTCCACTTGAATATGAAATGTAATAAATTGATGTTAAATTTACTCATATAGATCGGATAGACCAAATTTAGAGTTAGAATGAGCAAAAGAGGAAAAAGTCAGATTAGTAGATTTTACGTACACGAACAATTATCGAGGTAAGTTCATGTAACTAAATTGTGTATTTTTTATGCTTGAATTAGATGTTGTGTTTGTGAAATGTATAAATATCATATATGTATATGACATTGAAAATATACCTGACAAAGCCCGGTCAATGATAATGCTCGATAAAGGATAAACGATAAAAATGTTACTTTTATGCTTAGAATGAATGTGGAATGTGATCATTTGAATTATATGAATGTTATAAATGTATGAAATAATCACATGCCAGGAAATGCTGGAAAATGTTAAATCTCGTTTGAATAAATGAAAATCGATGGATATGTGATTTCCCGAAATGAGTGAGGTCCTGCATTTGTCGCTGACAGGATTTAGCTCGGACGAGTAATCCTATTGACCTCATTTATGAAAGGATTTAGCCCTAATGGGTAATCCTGATATAAGTCCTCTCGAGCATATGTTATGTATAGGATTTAGTCCGGACGGGTAATCCAGATCAAGCACTTTAGAGCATACGTCATAAAAAGGCTTTAGCTTGGACTGGTAATCCTGTTGTTTATATATATGTGTCTCGAGAGTGAAGTCTCAAAAATAGTACCCAATGGATATCATTGAATATGAATTGGTGGATCCTGATTTGTACACCATGAATGTACTACCTGTGTATCCATCGATATTTCAGATAAATTCAATGGGTAAAAGTTCTTGACATGAGAAGATGTGAATAAGAAATGAGTTATTACACATATCGGTCTGAAATACTTGAAAATGACGATAAGTGATAATTGATTTATGGAAATATGAAATGATGATATTGTACATGGAATTTATTTGATGAGTATGTACATCATTGATTATAGACTTGTACACCTTGAGTGTACTTGTAACACCCCAAACCCGGCCTAGAAGTTAGACCCGAACCTAGCGTGTCACATTGGGGTGCTTTTCGAGAAGCCATGGTTCCAATTGAAAACCTTTCTTGACATTAAAAACTAAAGTCCCAGTTTGCGTTTGTTTATTATTAATCGACATTTATTAAAAAGTTATTACCTTTAAAAAATAAACTTTGTTTGTTGCGGAAGCTTAATTAAAATGACTGACTTATGAAAACGTGATGTTTATGACCTATTTGCGAAAGTGTAGTATTTTGAAAGCAGATATTATTTTGGAAAATCGTGATTCAAAGTTTAGCAGATTTAAAACATAATAAACTAAAAATCCAAAACTAAAACCAGAATTTAAGAGAGGCCTTATTACAAAATATTAACCCAAGTTAAAAATAAGTAAAATACTAGAGTCCAAAATTGCTCGTAGTGTGGCCACCTCCGAGTCCTCCAGTACGTCGAACTGCCTACTGAGGATTTCCTGAGAAAAATATTAAAAAGAGGGGGGTGAGTTTACGAAAACTCAGTGTGCACAACCCTCATCAGTAAGAACATGAATCACAACAGTTCGGGCCGGAGCCCATTTCAGTAACGGTGGCAATTAGGCCTTAGCCCATAAAAGCCTCAGCTGGGCCTTAACCCATAAATGTCACAAATCATATTTATCTGGGCCTAAGCCAATCTCAATGTTAAAAACCACATATGCAATGCATTAATGCCCATACCAACCCTGCACTCCGTCTCCTATCCAACCCTGCACTCCTGTGGGGATTTAATCGACCCACCCATCCCTACACTCCTTATGTAGCATCGATTGCGGCACTAACTTATCGGTGCAACATGGCTGCTCGGTGGCTAAAAAGCCTTCGGTGGATCCACAATCGTCAAGTGACCATGCGATCCTCTTAGCACTTCCTTCGTATTAATAATCCCATCCCCATGCAACATAATAACACATGAATGCAACATAAAATAATAATCATACGATAACAATCATAAATCACATACAAGAATAATCATATAACATGTAGGGGGTTTTCATCATTTTACCCCTCAGGGGCATATCAGTCATTTTACCTATCGAGGGTATTTCAGTAATTTCGCACCTGCGATAGCCTTTCCAAAGGCCTAATGTCACCTCGAGGTACTCAACTACCATTTCCGGTCGTACCAGACTATTGGGCCTAAAACCCGATTTCGGCCCATTTAGGCCCACACGCTCGTGTGGCCCACCTAACACAAATCTAGCCACGTATATGAGATTCACCTAGTCTAGTTCACTATATACTACACCATCATACATTTTATTCAATTGGGCCCACGGGCCCATTGGGCCCACTTCGGCCCATCGTGGCCCAAGCAGCCTCAACCCACACGAATACTACTGATGGCCTTAACTATCGCGTCGAAGCCCCACACGTGCGCTCGCACGCTCGTGTGGCTACTATTACCGTGACCGGCACTTCGGCATTTGCCGCTCTACAACTAGAGTAGAGATAGTTGCACACCTAATAGGAATCTGGTGCTAATCCACGCTCCGACCACTTGGTCACAAGCTCCTCTTGTGTCTAAAACCATGCGCAACTAAATTTAAATCTATAGCCAAATTCTAAAGTCCATTTAAAAAGAAAACTAAAATGCAAGAGCCAAGACTTGAACCTTGGACCTCCTTCCTTCCTTGTGGCGTCACCCCCTTGTCTCTTATGTGGCGTCACTTTGCCACTACACCACACACTCCACTTCTGTCATTTTTCTCCACATTTTATCCTTAAAACCTACCTACCAAGTCCCAGGGTTTTATTCACCTAAAACCAAAATTTCCCTAAAGCCCAAGTTTGATCCCGGGACTTCATAGAAGCCCCCTAACTTTCCAAAATCACTCACCTAATAGGTCCAACTTGCCTTAGTGTCATTCTCTTGTTCTCAAAAATTTTAAACGCTACTACTCCCAAGGCCCATTAGGCCCAATCCTACTAGGCCCAATTTCGGGATGTTACAGTACTAATCGTGACCTTGATATTCCGAGTAATATGGGTAAAGTTCTGGTATGAAATGATTTGAACTCGAGATGAACTATTATGAAATTATACTTGTAATATAAAGAGATGATTTATACATGTTAAATGAATATAGGTTTTAGAAAGCATATGTGCATGGAAACTTGATTGTTGTTTAGCCTATATATGTTTGTGATGTTATTATGGAATATATGACTAACAAGGGCAATGAGGATATGTGTAGGGCTTGAGGGCAAATTGATTAAATATGCCTTACATAGTTACCTCAAAATAGAATGAATGGTAAGTTAAGTGCCATGTTATATGAACTTACTAAGCATTTTATGCTTACTTAGTTTTATTTCCCTGTTTTAGAGTAAATCAGAAGCTCGTTGGATTGGAAACTTGGTGGAGATCACTCACACTATCCATCAGCCTATTTCAGTGAATATGGTAAAGCAATTATGGTTATAATGGCATGTATAGGTTATATTGGCCATATTGGCATGTAAATGTAAATGATTATTGTAATCTAGCCATTGGAATGACTAGTGATGATTACATTTTGGTACATATATATATGTATTTAAGTTTATCTTATGAAGATAACATAAGTGTTTATTATTGATTGATTGAGAAAGGTTAAATGAGTATGGCTAGAAAAGGTAAGATTAAAAGCAAGAATGCATGTAACAATATATCATGTTAGATGTTACAAATTGCTTGAATTCAATGCTTGGAATGGTTGGTATTTGGATGTAAGTTTGGTGCAGGATTTTGGTATAATTTTGGGTGAGAAATGAAGCTAGAAATGGTTTTGTTTTGTCCATATGGGCAAACACACGGGCGTGTGTTTAGACTGTGTGTGACACACGGTCGGGTACATGGGCGTGTAGTTAGGCTGTGTGTCTCCTGCACATTATTTTGAGAAACAGAATGATCAGGTTTGAGCACACGGGTAGAGACACGGGTGTGTGTCTCAGCCATGTGTGCTACACAGCCTAGAACATGGGAGTGTGTCTTGGCCGTGTGAAACTTGCACCTAATTTCAAAAGTATTAAATTAACCACACGGCCTAGCCACGGTTATGTGGCATGGTTGTGTGCACAAGTCAGAGAGTTACACGGGGTTGAACATGGCCTGTAGCACGAGCGTGTCCCAGGGTCACACGGGCGTGTGAGCCCTGCACCTTGGAAATTTTTTGAAATTTCGCGAAAAATTTTTAGAGGTTCCGATTAAGTCTCGACTCGATTCTAATGCTCGTATTGGGCCTCGAGGGTCCATTTAAGGGTGTTACGAATGATTTCAAAATTTGAATAGTAACTTGCATGAATTATCTGTAAATGTTTCTGAATGTTCTGGTGTTGCTCAGTAACCCTGTTCCGGCGACGGATACGGGTTAGGGGTGTTACATTTAACTTGGTTTTAATATGTTCATTGATATGATATGAAATGTTTGAAATTTCTTTCCATTGGAATTGTAAACTCTGGTAATACTCCGTAACCCTGTTTCAGCGACGGATACGGGTTAGGGGTGTTACAATTGATGCTCAACTTTGAGTTTCTAACAAACCAAACACCTCACAACATACTCAAAGACAGGTCGCTTCAATCTAGTCCACCAATACAGCTTGCGGAGATCACAATACATCTTGCTGTTGCTTGGGTGCATCGTAAACGAACTATTATGAGCTTCATTAATAATCACATGTCATAACCCCTTGTCCCTAGGCACGTACAACCTTTTTCAGAAACAAAGCACACCTTCTTCGTTGAGTGTGAAGTCAGCTTACACACCTTCTTCCACTTGGCTAAGCCTCTTCACCAACTCTCCATCACAAGCTTGCTTCACCTTGATTTGCTGTGACAGCGTTGGTCTCACTTGTAACTTTCGAGAAGTCCTCTATCGTTGGTCACACTTAGCTGTGCAGACATAGCTCGAAGATCACTCATGAACTTCCTGCTCCATGCATCAACAACCACGTTGGCATTTCCCGGGTGATACTTTCTTACGCAGTCATAATCTTTCAACATCTCGATCCACCTCTTTTTTCAAAGATTCAATTCCTTTTGGTTCAACAAATATTTGAGACTTTTATGGTCAATGTAGATGACACAGTTCTCGCCATAAAGATAGTGCCGCCAAATCTTTAACATGAACACCACCACGACTAGTTTCAAATCATAAGTTGGGTAATTTTTCTCATGAATCCTCACTTACCTCGAAGCATAAGCTATCACCTTACCTTATTTCATTAGCACACATCCAAGTGTTGTGTAAGAGGCATCACTGTATACCATGAATTCTTTTTCAGGTTCGGGTTGAGTCAACACTGATGCTTTGGTGAGTATCCCCTTAAGCTTGTCAAAACTTCGCGGCCTCTCTTCAGTCCATACGAACTCTTCTTTATTTTGAAGTAGCTTTGTTAAAGGTGCTACGATACTAGCGAACCTTTCAACAAAGTGGCGATAGTACCCTACGAGCCTTAAACACCTTCACACTTCGGTCACGCTCTTTGGTGCTCTCCATTCCAAATTTGCTTCAATCTTCATTAGGTCCACGCAAACCTCTTCTATCGAAATTACATGCCCCAAAAATGTCACTTCTTTAAGCCAAAACTCACACTTATTGAATTTTGCAAACAACTTTTTCTCTTACAAAGTCTACAATACAGTTCACAGATGCATGTTGTGGTCTTCTTCAGTTCGCGAGTACAAAATGTCTTCGATGAACATCACCATGCATCGATCCAATTACTTATGGAACACTCAATTCATCAAATCCGTAAAGGTAGTAAGTGCGTTGGTCAAACCAAAGGGCATCACCAAAAATTCGTAGTACCCATAACGTGTTTTAAAAGTCATCTATAGCACATTGGACTCCATCACTTTCAACTGATTGTAACATATTGCAAGTCAATCCTTGAAAACACCTTTGCACCTCGCAATTGGTCAAACAAGTCATCGATCCTTGGCAAAGGGTATTTGTTTTTTACTGCCAACCTATTCAGTTACATGTAGTCGATGCACATCCACATGCTCCTATCATTTTTCTTCATGAACAACACTGGCAAACCCCGAGGTAATATGCTTGGTCATACGAAAACTTTGTCCAGTACCTCCTGGAGTTGCACTTTTAGTTCCTTAAGCTCCTTGGATGCCATGCGATACGGTGTAATAGACACTGGCAAACTGACAGGGTACAACTGAATGGCGAACTCCACTTCGCAGTCTGGTGGTAAACCTGATAGCTCGTCGGGAAACACATCTAGGAAATTTTTAATAGTTCACACCTTATGAACCCCTTTCACCACAACTGTAATATCCTAGATTTAGGGGTTATGCGTTTATGCATAATTCAAGTGATAGTGGGCTTAGTGTGTGTTTGGATATGTTTTAAGGGTTTTTAGAATTTTAGAATGTAAGGGAATGCTTTAGAAAAATATTAGATTTTTAGTCTTAGAAGGGGAGCTAAGCAAAATTGGCCTTAAGAAAATTAGTTTGAGGTTTTAATCACAAGGAGTCAATTGGTAAAGTGGCAAGTGGAGTGTAGAGTGTATTAATGGTCTTAGGTTCGAATCCCATGGATGGCAATAAGGTGACTTTTATTTTTGCATGTGTATGGCATGTGTCGGTCAACTCTAATTAAGGTAAGGTTGGACTATTGTCTTTTATGGTTAGTAGACTAAGGAATAAGGCAAGTGCTTATTTATGGTATGGTATCAAGGAATTTTGGTAGGATAAGGGGACATAAGGCTTGAAGTATGGAGTGTTGTTTTGGAAACTTTTCTATGGCCATTTGACCATGAATGTAGACGATATAGTGGACTAGGGGGGTTGGCTTAATTTTGAATGTGATTAGGAGGAAATAAGGAGAAATTTAGGAGTGAGTTTAATTCAAAATTAGTTTGAATTGATGGCAAGAAGAATTTTGAGTGTGGTGGCCGAATGTGGGTCTCTTTTGGGTGATAATTTTCGGTCATGAGTGGGGGGAATAGCCGAATTTCCTATAAGAGGTCTAGAAGTTCTTTTTTCGGTTCTCTTTTCTTTCTTTAGTATTCTCTTTTGAAACTTTCTTTTCACCCTTGCCATTGCAGAAATTTGCACCCTATTTCTTGACCAAAAGCCGAAAGTTGGAAGTCATTTTGTGCATCTTTTTCTTTTTCCTTTTGCAACTTATTTTCCTTCCATTCATTTCCTAAAAACCGAAACCCATCCTCTCATTTGCAACAAAGCCGAAACCTCTCCACCTTTATTCTTCATTGCCGAATTCTCCTAACTTTCATCTACATTTCTTTTCTTCTTCTCAACCTCGGGGCTATACCTATTTTGTGTTATTCGAATACCCCTTCTCCATTTGGGAGTTTTTGCCGAATCTATTGGAGCCTTTAGAGGAGGGGGTGTCGACATTCCTTTTCATCAATCTTCCAATCGGTTTCGAGTATAGTAAGTATTTTCTTAGCAATCGAATTCTCTTCTTCTTCATTTAGTATGCCGAAACCAATGGTTGGCCTTGGTTTCTAAGGGATGGCCGACTGTATGTAGAGTCATAATATTGTGTTTCTTTTGTGTAGCCAACGGTAAGGAGCCTTAAGGACGATTGTAAGGATTCGATTCATCAAGGTAAGTGTTATGTGGTGATTCGGGATTTAGATAAGCAACGTAGGTGATTTGTAGTATTCGGCCATAGGCCATTTTATGAGTTTAAGTGATGACCGATTTCTGACTTTGGTTCTTAGGAGCAAATCGACAGGAATAAGAGAGTTTCGGGATTGAGTAGACTGTACCAAAAAGGTGTGTAGTTATTGCACTGTTCTCTTGATTGTTTATGTGTGTATGTTGTTATATATGTGTGATATGATGTGAATGGTAGCAGAAATAAGGGCTAAGATGGTGGATACCCATGGTGGGTGATCGAATAACCAGGTCAGTACTTTATGATATTAAATGATCACTGATGAATATGTGAAATGGTGATGAGCGTGTGTTATATACTCTATTAAATGATATTTTTGTCATGTTATATATATGCATGGGAATTTGGGACATGAATATTGAAGGACAGGGTGTACATTATGTACGTGGTCTGATGTTAGCCTTGTGCTACATTGGCGCTTGATGTTAGCTATGTGCTTCATCAAGGTGGGGTGTTGGCTATGTGCCACCTCCTGGCGGATGATAGCTGTGTGCATCACCGTGGATTGAGGATGACCTCGAGTCACCTCGTGGATATTGACATGTGGGGTCACTTAGGTGATCGATGGTTTAGCCACGGCCTTGGGCAGCAGGTCTGCCAAGGTAGGTGTAATGGATGGACTCTAGGTTAGGTTGGGATGCATTTTTGCATGACTGATTATGTGGATCAATGTGGATATGGGCCAAGCCCAATATGTGAAATTATGTGGATGAATTGTCTTACCATCTGATTTGTGATTGATTCGTGGATGTGGGCCAAGCCCATGTGTGGAGGCATGTGAAATAATTACACACTGAATCTGTGTGACTCACCCAATTTTTCTCAAACCTTACAGGTGATGCATAAAGCTTGGACCGGGTTGGAGTGGATACGAGGTGGCCCATGCAGAAGAGGATTTTCTTTATACAATTTATGTTTCAGTATTTTAAGTATTTATTTATTGTAATAAGGGCCTCCTAAAGTATTTAAGGATTTTTATTATGTTTTAAGTTGGATTATCGATTATATTAATATCTGAAAATGGTTTATTTTTAGCAACTTCTTTTTTTTTTAAAATATATGATAAAGTTTTTAACCGAAGAATTTGTAACATCAAAGTTTTACTTAAAGTTTTAAATACGAAATGATTTATCAACAACAATAAACTTTCCTGATTTAGTTTATGAGTCAAAATATTTTTCAAACGTTTTCCGCAGTGGCATTCTGAATTCGGCCGTGGCTCGTGGGCCGGGTTTGGGGTGTTACAATTTGGTATCAGAGCCAGGCTCAAAACTCGGCTTTGATGGTTTTTGGGCCAAAAACATTTTCTTAAGATGGGCTTTTCAAAAATATAGGCTTTCATGAAGTTTTCAGGTTTATTCTGGCATGGCACCTGTATCTCCGACCCAAAGTCCACCAGGTAAGTAACTTTAATTGTTGTGTGAATTATTATATGATTGGTATGTGGGTATGATGGGAACGTAGATTAGTATATTAAGTTATTGAACTTTAGGATTAGCTTACTCCAACACAGAATTGCATAAAATTTTAAAGCCTAATTAAACAAACCTGTGACTAAGTCGCCGAGTTAGGGTGTGGCAACCATTGTACGCATGTCTAGGATTGGATTCAGTAAGAGCCTGGTATTTAAGCAGTCCTAGTGACTCACCTCCTCTCCACTCGAATCCTACCTGGTGCGTAGTAACGGTTCACCCTAACCAAAAAGACTTATTCACGGGCTAAACTCGATAATTAAAACCCGAAAGGGACTAGTCATACTGTTTTATAAAAACCTTAAGTTTTCAAAATTACTCCTTTGATTTGTAAAACCATTTTATACTTGGAAAACTTTTCAAAATATTTCCGATTTACAAAATTACCCAAATACCCCTAGGTGTAAAATTACCAAAATGCCCTTGGTTTATAAAATTACCATACTACCCACGACTTTTGTAAAAACATTCTTACTTTACAAAAATATCAAAAACTCCTATTTTACAAAATAGTAAGATACCCTAATTTGGGAAAATTTACTAAAATGCCCCTGACTTCCAAAATTACCAAAATAACCCCGATTTTGGAAATTTCTGTAATATCATTGATTTGGTAGAATTTTCAAAATAACCTCGAGATTTGTATATTTTGGAATGCCTTTGATTTGTAAAGATTTTCAAATTGACCCCGATTTATTACCAAAATACCCCTATAGGAAAAATGACGGAAATACCCCTGGGTTGGGAATGGACAAAGATGCCCATAATAGTGTGTTGAACGTTGTGAATGAATGTGATTCTCTGAATTAGAATAGTGAACTTGAGATGAAAACTTTGATTGATCGAAAGAACCACTATTAAACTCCTTTTCATAAAACTGTTCGTGGATAAACAGTGGAACCAAAAGTACTAATGCATAAAACTTTCTAATCAGATTAAAGCGCGATCATAGACATGAGTTCTAGGGGACGTGGTCGTAATGTGCGAGGACGTGGTAGAGGCAGAATGGCTGTGACGGAACCAGTTGGGTCTGGTCAGGGATTCCATGATTTAGTAGAAAGTATGTTAGTTTTATTAAGATCAGAGTGCGCAGCAGTAGCGTAGTGTGGTGAGTTAGGATGTACGATTGTTCGTTAGTAAGTAATTTCGAGGACGAAATTATTTTTTAAGGAGGGTAGAACTGTAATATCCTAGATTTAGGGGTTATGCGGTTATGCATAATTCAAGTGATAGTGGGCTTAGTGTGTGTTTGGATATGTTTTAAGGGTTTTTAGAATTTTAGGATGTAAGGGAATACTTTAGAAAAATATTAGATTTTTAGTCTTAGAAGGGGAGCTAAGCAAAATTGGCCTTAAGAAAATTAGTTTGAGGTTTTAATCACAAGGAATCAATTGGTAAAGTGGCAAGTGGAGTGTGGAGTGTATTAATGGTCTTAGGTTCGAATCCCATGGATGGCAATAAGGTGACTTTTATTTTTGCATGTGTATGGCATGTGTCGGTCAACTCTAATTAAGGTAAGGTTGGACTATTGTCTTTTATGGTTAGTAGACTAAGGAATAAGGCAAGTGCTTATTTATGGTATGGTATCAAGGAATTTTGGCAGGATAAGGGGACATAAGGCTTGAAGTATGGAGTGTTGTTTTGGAAACTTTTCTATGGCCATTTGACCATGAATGTAGACGATATAGTGGACTAGGGGGGGTTGGCTTAATTTTGAATGTGATTAGGAGGAAATAAGGAGAAACTTAGGAGTGAGTTTAATTCAAAATTAGTTTGAATTGATGGCAAGAAGAATTTTGAGTGTGGTGGCCGAATGTGGGTCTCTTTTGGGTGATAATTTTCGGTCATGAGTGGGGGGAAATAGCCGAATTTTCTATAAGAGGTCTAGAAGTTCTTTTTTCGGTTTTCTTTTCTTTCTTTAGTATTCTCTTTCGAAACTTTCTTTTCACCCTTGCCATTGCAGAAATTTGCACCCTATTTCTTGACCAAAAGCCGAAAGTTGGAAGTCATTTTGTGCATCTTTTTCTTTTTCCTTTTGCAACTTATTTTCCTTCCATTCATTTCTTAAAAACCGAAACCCATCCTCTCATTTGCAACAAAGCCGAAACCTCTCCACCTTTGTTCTTCATTGCCGAATTCTCCTAACTTTCATCTACACTTCTTTTCTTCTTCTCAACCTCGGGGCTATACGTATTTTGTGTTATTCGAATACCCCTTCTCCATTTGGGAGTTTTTCCGAATCTATTGGAGCCTTTAGAGGAGGGGGTGTCGACATTCCTTTTCATCAATCTTCCAATCAGTTTCGAGTATAGTAAGTATTTTCTTAGCAATCAAATTCTCTTCTTCTTCATTTAGTATGCCGAAACCAATAGTTGGCCTTGGTTTCTAAGGGATGGCCGAATGTATGTAGAGTCATAATATTGTGTTTCTTTTGTGTAGCCAACGGTAAGGAGCCTTAAGGAGGATTGTAAGGATTCGATTCATCAAGGTAAGTGTTATGTGGTGATTCAGGATTTAGTTAAGCATGGTAGGTGATTTGTAGTATTCGGCCATAGGCCATTTTATGAGTTTAAGTGATGACCGATTTCTGACTTTGGTTCTTAGGAGCAAATCGACAGGAATAAGAGAGTTTCGGGATTGAGTAGACTGCACCAAAAAGGTGTGTAGTTATTGCACTGTTCTCTTGATTGTTTATGTGTGTATGTTGTTATATATGTGTGATATGATGTGAATGGTAGCCGAAATAAGGGCTAAGATGGTGGATACCCATGGTGGGTGATCGAATAACCAGGTCAGTACTTTATGATATTAAATGATCACTGATGAATATGTGAAATGGTGATGAGCGTGTGTTATATACTCTATTAAATGATATTTTTGTCATGTTATATATATGCATGGGAATTTGGGACATGAATATTGAAGGACAGGGTGTACATTATGTACGTGGTCTGATGTTAGCCTTGTGCTACATTGGCGCTTGATGTTAGCTATGTGCTTCATCAAGGTGGGGTGTTGGCTATGTGCCACCTCCTGGCGGATGATAGCTGTGTGCATCACCGTGGATTGAGGATGACCTCGAGTCACCTCGTGGATATTGACATGTGGGGTCACTTAGGTGATCGGTGGTTTAGCCACGGCCTTGGGCAGCAGGTCTGCCAAGGTAGGTGTAATGGATGGACTCTAGGTTGGGTTGGGATGCATTTTTGCATGACTGATTATGTGGATTAATGTGGATATGGGCCAAGCCCAATATGTGAAATTATGTGGATGAATTGTCTTACCATCTGATTTGTGATTAATTTGTGGATGTGGGCCAAGCCCATGTGTGGAGGCATGTGAAATAATTACACACTGAGTCTAAGTGACTCAACCAATTTTTCTCAAACCTTACATGTGATGCATAAAGCTTGGACCGGGTTGGAGTGGATACGAGGTGGCCGATGCAGAAGAGGATTTTCTTTATATAATTTATGTTTCAGTATTTTAAGTATTTATTTATTGTAATAAGGGCCTCCTAAAGTATTTAAGGATTTTTATTATGTTTTAAGTTGGATTGTCGATTATATTAGTATCTGAAAATGGTTTATTTTTAGCAACTTCTTTTTTTTAAAATATATGATAAAGTTTTTAACCGAAGAATTTGTAACATCAAAGTTTTACTTAAAGTTTTAAATACAAAATGATTTATCAACAACAATAAACTTTCCTGATTTAGTTTATGAGTCAAAATATTTTTCAAACATTTTCCGCAGTGGCATTCTGAATTCGGCCGTGGCTCGTGGGCCGGGTTTGGGGTGTTACAAAAACTTGCGAGCGCATCCGAAATACGAGATAGTCCTCGTAGCCTTTTCTCAACATCTTTTCTTCCTTCAGTGCTGAAACCATGTTACACTGAGCTCGTTCACCTACCTCAACTATTTCTTTGCCTTCACCGCTTCGCAAAGTAACTTACTTCAACTCAAAGTTAATCTTAGCTTTGAGCTCTATTAGCCAATCCATCTCAACAATCATGTCGAACCATAGAATGGCAGCTCTATCATGTTTGCATAGAAGACTTGACCTTGTACTCTAGTGGACTCCTACAGTATACTCTATTGACTAACACACTGTCCCCAAATGAACTAGTGACAATCACACCTTTATCTATGGCTTCAACCGTTATTCCCAACTTACTATCTAGCTCATTCAAAACATAGGAGTGTGTTGAATCGGAATCAATCAATGAAAATAAGGGAATAGTTTGTAGAGTGAAGGTACATGTGATAACATCAGTGGCACCTTACTCATGTGGCTCCGACCTGCCATAATTCGATGTAGCAGATTAAACTAGTTTTCGCACCTTAGGAGCTTGAACATAAACATTTTATTGCGTTTTACTTACATTTCAGTAAGTTTAGTTAAGTTTAATAAATGTGTAATTTGAGTCTTTTGTTGACCTTAGGGGCTGAATGGGGCCTACGGGTGAGCTAATATACTTTGTGAGTGCAGGAGACCATTAGAAGATGAATTAACTCAATATTGGCTGCAAGGTTGCAACACGGAGCATGCGATGTCGCAATATAAGGAGCAGAATAAGAATGCCTTCAATGTCGCGACACAGCCTGAGGATATCACGACATACCTCTGAAGACACCCTGAAGTTGAGCATACTGCCCTCGATGTCATGACATAGGACCTAGTGTGTCGCGACTTCGCCTCTGTACGAGAAATAATTACGAGCCAAGGGCATTTTGGTCTATACAATTCAAATTTAAGCTCGAGAACATCAATTGACCTATGATTAAGGATGAAAACCATTTTAATTCTATAAATAGGCTCAACTAACACATGTTATGGACATTTTTTCACTTTGTATAATTTTGTTCTTTAATTCTAGTCTTTTGTGTTTTCCTTCTTAGGTTTTAGATTTTCTTCTTATTCTTTGTATTTACTTTTAGGAAGAAATCAGATAATGGAATTATTCTCAAACTTTGTGAGGATTATGCGCTTAAATTCAATACAATCAGACTTTTTCTAAACTTTATTCTTGAAATTTTTCTTCATGTTCATTCTTTCATTCAATTTTTTATTGTTTACTAGATCCATAAGGAACTCATCCTCCTATGAGGGATTAGCGAGTGTAGGTATGAATAAGTAACTATTTTGTAGGGATTTTTGAATGGATCAGCTGTTCAGGAAAGGAAGAACCTAAACCCTAGGCCTGACAACCCTAGGAAGTCATCAAGGTGGGAATTAACCCAAATTTGGTATGGCCTATCCGTGAACACCTTAACCCTGAATCGATCTGGACTGTGAGGTTGGAAGATAAGTAGTTCTTATCGACTTAGTATTTCAGTGGACGTATCGGAAGATCCTACTGGGGTATTGACTAGTTGATTGGATGAGAAAACCCAAGATGACAGTTGATTAAGATTACTGAAGCAAGCTAATCACCCATACCCAAATTTGATGCATATTTTCTTATTTTAATTCTTGCTTTTCATTTATTTAATTTTCTTTTATGTCCTTGCTTATTATTAGTATAGTTTATTAAAACCCTTCTTTTAATCTTTCGTACTATAATTCAATTAAAGTATTAATTAGATCTATTTATGTTTAAATTAGAATTAATTATGTTTGCCTCCCTTAGGTACGAGCCTTACAACCTAACCCGTACACTTGTGGAAATCCTTTTTTCACATCTTTTGTGCAGGATTGATATTCTAGACGCTGGTACGTTGACTGCCACTGGACGTAATAACGTCCAGAGTGTGAATACTGCAGTAAAAGATATATCGATGAGGCAGTATTCGCAAGTATACGGGTTCACTTGTAATATAATTACAACGGAGTAGGTAAGTACTCTGAGGATCGTACCCAAGGGAGACTAGTGCTAGATCGATTTTAACCTAAACACTAAAAGATCTAATTAGAACTCTAAATTAGTTATAGTACGAAATCATAATAAAATGAGTTTTTGAGAAAATATAATAAAGAAAGAAATAAAACTCAAGAGATCAAAAATAGAATAAATCAAATCTGATTATGGGTGATTAGCTCGCTTCAGTAATTCCTATCAACTGTCGCTTCAGGTTCCTCATCACTCAACTAGTCGTTATCCCAGCAGGATATTCTGATCTTTCACTCAAATAAAAAGTCGGCAAGGACTACTTATCTTCTAACCTCACAGTCCAGACCGACTTACGATGAAGGTGTTCACGGATAGGCCATACCAATTTTGGGTTAATTCCTTCCTGGATGACTTCTGTAACACCCCTAACCTGTACCCGTCGTTGGAATAGGGTTACGAAGCATTACTATAAAAACATAACTTAAAACATTCAATTACATACATTTCATGAATCATACCTGAACTCGTTCAAACACATGTATATCGTCCCTTATTCGAGACCTCGAGGCCTTAGAAACACTTTAGAAACAATTCGAGACTAATAGCAATAGAAAGAACATTAAATTGTTCCTATTTAGCTATCCTTAGCATATATTTTACCATTTTTAGTTTGGTAAATTGTATTTTATAACTCAATGAATCCTAGCCTATTTTATCCTTAATTTTGCTATCTTTTTGCATTAATGTCGCTGCATGAGTTAATTCCAAATTGCGTCCAGAATTGTCGCCACACTTGATAGCTGTCCAGATAAGAACTAAAAATGCGTGAGCTGTCTAGTCTGGCATAACCAACCTGTACGTACAAGGACAGAATAATTCTGAGGATAGGACACATGTACAGTTGGAGGAGGACATAAAAGATTGACGTGAAAAGAAAAAAAAGGGAGGGAGGCTTTTTTTTACGATCATCTTTTTCATCCTACCTTGACGCTTGCGGCTATGGCAGCTTAAACCTCTCACGGGTGAGCTGTAACACCCTTTACCTGTATTCAACACCGGAACAGGGTACGAGGCATTACCAGACATAAACACAAACAAACATTCATTTTCGAGTCATAAATTTCCATTCAAATTAAAACTTTTCATACACATTCATATTGTCCCTAAAACGAGCCTACGAGGCTTAATACATGCTTTGGAAGTGGCTCCGAACTAAACCAAGAACGTTAGAAAAATTTACAAACTTAGAAAATTTTTCATGTTACAGGGTTCACATGCTCGTGTGGTCCAAAAGACACGCTCATGTGACCCTTAGAAACGCCCGTGCTACAGGCCGTGTTCAAAATAGGGTGCTTTCTAACTTATGCCACACGGTCATGCCACACGTCTGTATGCTAGGCCGTGTGGTCGATTTGATTTCAATAATTTTTCATAAAATAGGTGCAGACTTCACACGGTCGAGACACACGCCCGTGTCTCTACTCATGTGCTCAATTCTAGACATTTTGTTTTGCAACAATTAAGGTGCAGAGGACACACGGCTGGAACACATTCCCGTGGGGCAAGCTGTGTGTCACACATGGCCTAGACACACGCCCGTGTGTCTACCCATGTGGACAACAATTGTAACATCCCATTGGGCCTAGTAGGATTGGGCCTTGAGCTTTAGGAAAATTAGAATATTATTTATTTTTGTGTTGGCTTGGATATGAATTTTGTGTGTTAGCATAGTCTTGTGAAGGTTTGATTTTAATTAGGAAGTTAGAATAAATTTTAGTATGGCTTATTTAATGAAGTGGATTAAGTGAGCTTAGCACTTAAGTTAATTTAAGTGTTCATTTAAAGCATAAGAGGAGTAAGTGGCAAGTTGATTAAGGCTCTTGAAAGGTTGCTTGAGGTTAGTGGTTCGAGTAGCATGTTTAGCATTTTGAGGTTTTTATTTCATGATAGCATTAATGGCCGGTCAACCTATGTTTATGATAGGTGGACTAATAACTTTTGGTAAGTTGAATTTATTTTTAAGGAAAGCATGGAAAAAGGGATAAGATTCCTAAGGTTATGGTAGGATATCTTAAAGTTATGGTATTAAGAGGGGACAAAGGCTTGGTTTGTGGAAAGTGTTTTGGAAAGAAATCCTATGCCTTAATGCATGAATGTGGACGGCATGTAAGGCTAGGGGGAGTGGCCGAATTTTTGGTAGGTAGCTTGGGGGGGATATTGGCCAAACTTTTGTTTTGTGTATCATTTTGTGCTTGTTTTTCCTCTCCAAAAAGCTCTCATCTTTGGCCGAATGTCTAGGGTGCTTTTAGTGCTAAATTTCTTTTGAAGACAACTTCATTTTGTTGGAAACAAAATATCACTTTCTTTCTCTCATTTGTCTTTTGAACCAAACTACATTTTGCATCTTGTGCATTTTCTTCCTTGGTAAAGTTTGTGGTAACCGAATATCATTTCTTCCATCTCTCTTTTTCTTCCTTTGATCAATTCTTTCTCATTCTCTTTTCAACCTTTATCAAAAACCAAAAACCATCCTTTCTTTTTCTAAACTTTGGTTGAATCTTCTACACCATTATCTTTCATCTACTATTTTTCTTTTCTTTTCAAAACCGAATCCCCATTTCTCTTTTCTTCTCAATAATTTCTTTATTGGCCGAATATACTCCTTGGGTATGCCGAAACTCTCTTCTTTCATTTAGAAGTATCTTGGCCGAATATTGAAGGTGGTAAGGATTTATTTCAAAGGATTATTCTTTTAAGTTTTCGTTTAAACCGAAGGCTAATAACCTTAATGATGATGGTTGATTGTAGGGAAGTGAGGCCGATTCATTTAGGAGTGTGTTGGCTAGTGTTCGAAGGCTTTTGGGTAAGGTTTTGGGTTCACAAGGAACCCTTCTCAATTATTTTGGTTTGGTCGAATAGGCCATGGCACTAATGTCCATTTTTGGCCGAATATAGGGGCAAGAATACTTGTGTGGACGATTTGTCTATTCGGGATTTAGGACTCTCGTTAGTATCAGGTGTGTACATACACATCTTATAACTTTTTAATATGCTAAGTGTTATAATATGCCTAATCCGTTTGTGTAGACATGGATGTAATACCATCATGGTATTAACAAAGACTCGGGTAAGTCTTTATTGCTTTGAGATTACTATTTGATGCTTTTGGGAAGCATGACACATTTGGTATGTGTATTATTGGATATATGGCAATGATAAATTTATTAATGTTGTTAAAATAAACCTTTTTGCATGATTTCAGTAAATATACATAATTGTTTGATATGGGTTGATGAGTGGAGGGGGCAGTGATATTCGTGTCGACGGACACCAGTGTTTTGGTAACACATTGTGACTACGGTCACCAGAGGTTTGGTACCTCCAGAGGTTTGGCACATCATAGCGACTTGTCCTTGTGGTTGATACCACCGTGGGTTGGCCCCACTTTGAGATATGGGATCGTCTGCCAGTGATTTGGTATCACACGATGGGTTGGCCCCATCATTCTATTTGTGTCTTCGGACACCAGAGATTTGGTATCTCCAGTGATTTGGCATCACAATTGTGACTATATGTCACCAGTGTTTTGGTAACACAATTGTGTCTTTGGACACCAGTGGTTTGGCACCACCAGTGGTTTGGTACCACACGGGGTAGAAAAAGGCGTTTGGATGGTTAGGTTGGGTGCATTTTAAACATATGCATGTTAATTGATTATGATTTGTGTATGTTAATTGAGTCTTGGTGACTCACCTTCTCCTTTAATTTTTTAGGTGACTCGTAGATCGCGGGTGAGGAGCCGGATGGACTCGAGGTGGCCATGCAGTGGAGACTTTCCATGCAATAAAAGTTGGTTTTTATATGAACTTCCATTTGGGTATTTTATTTTAATTTGGTTTTCATATTTTATGGATTTGTAATAAGGCCTGTTTAATTATGTTTTGGATTATTTATATGTTTTGGATTTGTTTTAAATTGGGCTTACAAATTACATGTTTGATAATAATTTGAGCATAAAGTTTTCTAAACTACAAAATGCGATGGTTTTTAAAACGTTACCATCGGGTAACATAAATCATTTGATAATTTTAGCAACTTAAGTGCTTTCGATCTTTTAAAAGATTTTCAAAAATTAAGTTTCTACAATCAAATGCAAATGGTTTTCAAAGCAATAATTCGAGTTTTCTTAAAAAGATATAACCTTTTCTAACTTAAGATTTATTTACTTATTTTAAAGTTTTATGTAATTTCAAAGTAAATTTCAGTTTTAACTTATTTTTCTACAAATAAAGAATTTCAAAGAGTTTTTACAAAAATTTAATCGTTAACTCGTTTTTCTTCAAAATATTTTCCTAAGTGACATACCAAATTCGGTCGTGGCGTATTGACCGGGTTTGGGGTGTTACAAATTGGTATCAGAGCCAGGTTCAAAGCTCGGCTGTGGGGGCCCAAGGCCCAAAAATGTTTTTGGTAGGCCTTTTTGAAATATCTGGTTTTGAATAAGCATGGCACCGAGTCTCCGGCACCAATCCGCCCTGGTAAGTATCTCTGACTTTTTGTATGAATTATTTACTGTAGAAGCGTAGAAAGCATGGGACGTAGATAGTGATAAGTATTTTAAACTTTAGGACTAGTTTATCTCAAACAAAGACATAAGACTTTAATGGCCTAACTAGAACCAACCCGTGACCAAGTCGCCAAGTTAGGGTGTGGTAACCATGGTGCGCATGTCTAGGATTGGATCCGGAAGAGCTTGGTATTTAAGCAGTCCTCGTGACTCACCTCCTTCTTCGTGGGATTCCTACCTGGTGCGTAGCTTCGGTTCACTCTAACCAAGAGGACCCGGTCATAGGCAAAACCCTAAATAAAACCCGAAAGGGACTAGCTATGTTTTAAGGAAAACTTCGGTTTTAAAATCACTAAATTATCTCTTTTAGATAGTAGGACAAATTTATCTTCGAAAATTTTCAAATAATCCCGGTTTACCAAAATTACCAAAATGCCCTTAGTGGCAAAATTACGAAAATACCCTTGGTCTTTAAAATTTCCATATTACCCCAATTTTGATCAAATTTTTATTTTACAAAAGTACTCAAAAATGTTGTATTCCAAAATAATACCTTGACTTTGGAAATTTACAAAATTACCCCCGATTGACAAAATTTACCAAAATACCCCTGGTTTTCGAAATTTTGTCATATCTTCAAATTGAGAATTTCTCAAAAATACCCTCAGTTTTAAAAATCACAAGATGTTTTGATTTACTAGAGTTTTAAAATTTTCTTCGGTTTATTACAAAAAAACCCTGTAGGAAATGACGAAAATACCCCTGGGTTAGAAACGAACAGAAATGCCCGAAGAGTGCATAGCTATGAAAGGTATTAGGGAATGGATGTACTTTTCTGTGTAACTAGGATAGAAGACTTAAAACCTTGTTTGATCGAAAGAACCTCTATTAAACTCTTCATAAAATTTCTTCGCGGATAACCAAGTGAAACATGTAACACCCCAAACCCGGACAAGACACCACGTCCGAATCTGGTATGTTACGGGGAAAACGTTTCTAAGAAGTTCAGATTTTTCGTTTAAAAACTGAGTGAAACCACCGTGTGCTTGAAAACAATTTGAGTAGACTTGTTTGAAAACAGTTGATGCATTTGAAATCCGGGGACTTTGAAAACTTAGCCAGAATTTGTAGTTGATACGAGTTTAAACCATTTAAAACCTCATTAGTTACTTAGTGATACATAAAACACTTTTAAACTTAAAAGAACTACAAGTTTGGTTTGGGAACCAGTTGTATTTGTTGGTAAAAAAGACTTAGTGAGATACCCGATGGTATAGTTAAAAACACGTCGCGTTATAATTTGAAAACATTATCTTTCCAGGTTTTAGTAAAATTTATTCCGGCTTATTTTGTTAAGGCATATTAAACTAATTAAAATATCAACCAACTTAAAGCATAAATTAAAGGCCTTTTACAGAACAAATTAAAACCCAAAATAAAAGTAATAAGCTAGAGTACCAAAAATCATAGAGTCTGAGTAAAAACTTTATTCAGCATGGAATGTGCACCCCGAGTCCATCCCGGCTCCATGTCCGCGGCTACGAGTCACCTGAAAAGTCAAAGGAGAGGGTGAGTCGAGTGACTCAGTGTGTAAATCCCGCTCCCGAAGAAACAACATCCTAACACACATCATACTTAGCAACATGATTAATGCAACCCGATCCTAACCATCCATATCGCCTTATCTACCCCGTGTGGTACCAAACCACTGGTGGTGCCAAACCACTGGTGACATATAGTCACAATGTGCTCCCAAAGCACTGGTGTCCCAAAGACACAATATCCGTCAATGTGCTACCAAAGCACTGGTGTCCCAAAGACACAGTGGTGCTACCAAAGCACTGGTGACCGAAGTCACAAATCCAATGATGATGGGGCCAACCCATCGTGTGATACCAAATCACTAGCAGACGATCCCATATCTCAGGTGGGGCCAACCCACGGTGGTCAAACCACAGGGACAAGTCGCAATGAGGTGCCAAACCTCTGGTGTCCCAAAGACACAATGTGCTACCAAAGCACTGGTGACCGTAGTCACAAATCTGGTGATGGGGCCAACCCATCGTGTGTTACCAAAACACTGGCGTCAATCCCGTATAATCATCTGTGGGGCCAACCCACTGTGGTACTGAGCCACTGGGACGAGACGCTGAGGTACCAAACCTCTGGAGGTGCCAAACCTCTGGTGACCCAAAGTCACAAAGTGTGCTACCAAAGCACTGGTGCTCGTCAGCACAATATATCACTGCTCCCTCCTCTCGTATCACCCATCAACATGCCAAACTCATGTAATCATGCATATTATACTATCATGCATATCATGCCAATGTGTCTAATCTCATACCCCATGTCATATATTACCACAACCATGATATCATGTAAATCATCAATAAATTTTATAACAATAATGATACTGACTTACCCGAGTCCAGAATCATACCCATTAGGGTATCATACAGTCACCACTGTTTCCTTAGTCATCACACAGATTATTAAACATATTACTAAATATAAGTGTGTTAGTAAACACACCTGATAGTTACGAGTCTAGAATCCCAACCAAAGCGATCTAGATCCCTTCGATGACTAGCTCCTACAATCGGCCAATATCGAATTAGGCACTATGACATTCGGCCAACAACCACATAGACCAAAAGGATTAATACTTAACCCTTACCTTGCAAATGTTTGGTTTCCTACCAAACCCGAACCAACTAATAGCCTCTTTGATAATCGGCCTTCACCTAGAAATAGAATCACAGTTAATCCTTTATCAACCAAGACTAAATCGAAACCAAGAAATTAAACTAACAGCAACCAATCACTTCCCCCCTCACTTACCAATCGGTTAACAAAGAACAATGATTTCCTTGCTTGCTTCCTTACTCCAATGATCCTATACAAGATGATTACCAAAGGTTAACATCCTTCCATAACTAAAATTAACGCATTGAGATCAAAGAAATGACCATTCGGTCAAGAGTTTACCCATACCAATCGAGTGAAACAAGGCCTCCAAAACACCACTGATATTCGGCCAAGAGACTATTAGGGAAAGGGAAATATTCGGCTATGTTGAACACAAATAAAAACAAGGAAATCGGCACTAAGTGTTTAACACTCTTGTTTTCGGTTTTGGATTAAAAGAGAAAGAAAGAACATAGGTGAGAAGAAATGGAGATTACGGCACTAGTATTTGAGAAAATAGAAGAACGTTTGGGGCAAGTTGATATGGTTTCGGCTAGCAAGAGAAGAGATGGAAAATGGTTTGGAGAGGTGGAGTTTCGGCTTGCAAGGTTTCAACAAAGAAAGAAAGTGTAGGTGGGATGATAGGTTCGGCTTAGCTCACCTGAAGAAGAAAAAGAATAGAAGATGCTTGGAACTTTCGGCCACACCACTCAAAAGGCAAGGAATTTCGGCAATCAAAGTTTCAAAAGGAAGAGAAAGGAGATTGAAGAAGCTCGGTTTTAGCACACTTGAGCAAAAGAAGAGGAATGGAAAAACTCTTGAAATTTCGGGTGGCTTTTTGACAAAAGAAAGAAAAAGAACAAAGATGCTTCACAAAAGCTTTTGGCCGAAAATGCACAAAGTGAGAAGTGCATTTCGGCACACCTCCATTCCTACTACCCAAACCGTCCACACTTCCCCCCAAACCCCACCAACATTCGGCCATATCCCTTAATTCACTCACCACCACCCATTTCAAAAGACATGACCAAGTCTTCCTCCACTTTTTCCTCTCTTCCTTCCATTTGAATGGGTGGACCAAGTCCAAGGAAGAATTCGAATTGCCTTCTAACTCTTCCTCCATGCCGTCCAAAATAAGAGCCAAAATGGGGAATCCTGCTGCTCGAACACTGGACCTCCACCCCCTGTGAATGACGCCACCTAGCTCCCAAGTAGCACCTTGCTCAACCACTTTGCCAACACTTTATTTGTGCAATAAAACCACGAAAATAATTCTTAAACCCCAGCTCCCTCAGCTCCCTTCACTTAACACCCAAAAACCAAAATTTCCTAATTTACTCAGGCATACACCTAGGCTATGATTAAGCCCCAAGAACATAAAAATAGCAACATAGCACACTACCACCATGCAATAACATGCAACAACAAAATAGCCCCCTAACCCGGGATATTACAGTTCTACCCCCCTTAAAAATAATTTCGGCCTCGAAATTACCTGGTCAAAAGAGTTGCGGGTATTGCTGTCTCATCGCATCCTCGGGTTCCCACGTCGCTTCTTCTACGCCATGATTCCGCCAAAGTACCTTAACCAAAGGCACAGACTTCCTACGTAGAACCTTCACATCCCTATCAAGAATCTGCACAGGCTCTTCTTCCATAGTCAAGTCTGGATTCACCTCGATCTCTTCCACCGCTACCACGTGCGACGGATCTGAACGATACCTCCGAAGCATCGAAACATGAAAAACATCATGAATCTGACTAAGCTCTGCTGGCAACTCAAGCTGATACGCTACCGGTCCAACTCGTCTCAAAACCTTATACGGCCCAATGAACCTCGGGCTTAGCTTGCCTTTCTTCCCGAACCTTAGAACCTTCTTCCAAGGCGAGACCTTCAGAAACACTCGATCCCCAACAGCAAACTCTATATCTCTTCGCTTAAGATCGGCATAAGACTTCTGCCGGTCCGAAGCTTCCTTTAATCGAACCTGAATCAACTTAACCTTGTCTTCGGTCTCAGCAACCAACTCAGGTCCCAACAACTGGCGTTCCCCTAATTCCGTCCAACACGTAGGTGAGCGACACTTCCTACCATATAACGCCTCATACGGTGCCATCTTGATGCTCGCTTGGTAACTGTTGTTGTAGGCAAACTCAGCTAATGGTAGAAACTCCTCCCAACTACCTCTGAAATCCAAAACACAACCTCTCAGCATGTCTTCCAAGATCTGAATAACCCTTTCTGATTGTCCGTCAGACTGCGGGTGAAAAGCCGTGCTGAAATCCAACCGAGTACCCAATGCTTGATGCAATGCCTTCCAGAACCTTGACGTAAACCTGGGATCCCTATCCGAGATTATCGAAACTGGCACACCGTGCAACCTCACTATCTCTGAAACATACAGCTTCGCTAGCTTCTGAAGTGAGTAATCAACCCTCACCGGAATAAAGTGAGCTGATTTAGTCAGACGATCCACCACTACCCAAACTGAGTCCTTCTTGCTTGGCGTAAGCGGTAACCCACTGACAAAATCCATGGTTATCCTTTCCCACTTCCACTGAGGAATCTTCACAGGCTGAAGCAAACCCGACGGCAACTGATGTTCAGCCTTGACTTGCTGACAAGTCAGACATCTTCCAACAAACTCTGTTACCTCTTTCTTCAGACCAGGCCACCAAAACTGCTCTCTAAGATCCTTATACATTTTGCTACCTCCAGGGTGCATAGCATGAGGACTGCTATGTGCGTCCCGAAGAATCTTCTGCCTTAGCTCAACATCTTTAGGCATACAAGCCTTACCCTGAAAACACAACACCTCATCACCAGATAAGCTGTAACCCTCCAAACCACCATTCTGCACTTGTAACCTTCGCGCACTTAGAACCTCATCCTCCAACTGTTTCTCTCTGATCTGCTCAACCCAAGTAGGCTTAACCTGCAGCTCTGCCAGAATACTCCCGTCGTCATACAAGCTCAAATGGGCAAACAATGCTCTTAAGTCCGAAACAACCTTACGGCTCAACGCGTTTGCTACCACGTTAGCCTTGCCCGGATGATACTCAATAGAACAGTCGTAATCTTTCAGCAATTCGACCCATCTACGCTGCCTCAAATTCAAATCCTTCTGAGTCAGTAGATACTTCAGACTCTTGTGATCCGTGAAGACTATCGATCTCTCTCCATATAAGTAGTGCCTCCAAATCTTTAAGGCGAAAACTACAGCCGCTAACTCCAGATCATGCGTCGGATAGTTGACCTCATGTGGCCTCAGCTGTCGAGAAGCGTAAGCCACAACCTTACCTTCTTGCATCAGCACACAACCCAATCCCGTATGTGATGCGTCGCAATAGACTGTGTATTCCTTACCAGCCTCAGGTTGAATCAGAACCGGAGCCTCAGTCAAAACCTTCCTTAACTTGTCGAAGCTTTCCTGCTGTTTCTCAGTCCATACGAACGGAACCTCTTTCCTTAACAACTTAGTCATCGGCGCTGCTATCAACGAGAAACCCTCAACAAACCTTCGGTAGTATCCGGCCAAACCCAGAAAACTACGAACCTCAGCCACTGACCTAGGTGGCTTCCAATCCAGAACTGCCTCAATCTTGCGAGGATCTACTCGAATACCCTCAGCTGACACTACATGACCCAAGAACGTCACTTCCCTCAGCCAGAACTCGCACTTACTGAACTTAGCATAGAGTTGCTTTTCCCTCAGAATCTGCAGCACCACCCTCAAATGCGCATCATGCTCTTCCTCTGTCCTTGAGTACACCAAGATATCGTCTATGAAAACCACCACGAACTGATCTAGATACTGCTGAAACACCCTATTCATCATATCCATAAACGCTGCCGGTGCGTTAGTCAACCCGAATGGCATTACCAGGAATTCGTAGTGCCCATACCGAGTCCGAAACGCTGTTTTATGGATATCAGCCTCCTTAACCTTTAGCTGATGGTACCCAGATCTCAAGTCGATCTTCGAGAATACCGCAGCACCCTTCAGCTGATCAAACAAATCATCTATCCGTGGCAACGGATACTTGTTTTTAATCGTCAGCTTGTTCAACTGGCGGTAGTCTATGCACATCCGCATCGTACCATCTTTCTTCTTAACAAAGAGTACCGGCGCACCCCACGGCGAAACACTTGGCCTAATAAAACCTCGATCCAATAACTCCTGGATCTGAGCCTTAAGCTCCACCAATTCCTTTGGTGCCATCCTATACGGAGCAATAGACACTGGCGCAGTCCCGGGTAACAGATCAATCCCGAACTCTACCTCTCGATCTGGCGGCAAACCCGGAAGCTCTTCAGGAAACACATCGGCAAATTCCTTAACAGTACGAACTTTCCCAACAGCAGACTCTTTAGCCTCCAAGGCATACACATGAACCACATACGCTTCGCAGCCCTTCCTGACCATCTTCTCCGCTTTCAGAGCAGATACCACATTTGATAAGTAATCCCTCCTATTACCTATCATAGCCACCTCAACGCCATCAACCGTCTTAAGAACCATACGCTTAGCCGCGCAATCCAACCTCGCCTGGTACTTAACCAGCCAATCCATCCCAAGAATCAAATCGAACTCCCCAAACGGCAGTTCCATCAGATCAGCAGCAAACACTACCCCTTGGAGTTCTAGGGGTACCTCTCTAAACAGTTTATCTACTACTACAGAGTGACCTAGAGGGCTAATCACAGTCATCTGCCTAGAAGATATCTCAGAGTCTAAGTCCATTGTCTCTACTATACTACTGGCAACATAAGAGTGCGTAGAACCCACATCAATTAAAGCAGTATAAGGAGTACCAAAAATCAGAAACGTACCGGTTATGACGTCCGGTGCGTCGCCCTCCTCTCGGCGCCTCGCAGCATATACCAATCCAGGCTGCCTGGCCTCAGAACTACCCGCACCTCTGCCCGGTGCTCCACGGCCCCGACCAGATCCATAACCACCTCTGCCATTACCACGGCCCCTCTGCGGTGGCGGTCCATTACCTCTGAACTGATTACGGCCCTGACTCTCCGACTGAATCCTGGCCATCCTACGCGGACAATCCCTAATGCGATGCTCCAGAGAACCACACTCAAAGCAACCTTTACCTCCAGCCCAACAGCCACCCCAATGAGATTTCCCACACTGATTGCACTGCGGCGGTCCCTGCCTAGCAGCAACAAACCTAGCAGACTGATTCTGCCCACTCGGTCTAGCTCTCTTCTGCGGGTTACCAGACGAACCAGAAGACCCAAAGCTCCTCTTAAGCCTACTCCTGTCCATACTCTGCCTCACTGACTCCTTAACACCCTCAGCCACCTTAGCCTTCTCAACTAAGACAGCAAACTCGCGCTCCTGCTGTGGAGCAATCAGCAGCCTCAACTCGTCTCGCAGACCATCCTCGAAACGAACACACCTCTCATGCTCAGTGGCCACAATGCCCCTGGCATACCTACTCAGCTTCAGGAACTCAGCCTCGTACTCAGCAACCGATTTACTCCCCTGAACAAGCCTCAGAAATGCCTTTCTCTGGGAGTCGATATAACTAGCCCCGATGTACTTCTTTTGATATGCAGCCCGGAAATAATCCCATGTCAAATCCTCCGCGGCCACACTATCCCGTACCGTGAGCCACCACTGATATGACTCATCCCGGAGAAGTGACACAATACCTTTCAGCTTCTCTTCAGTTGTCAGGTCCAGATCATCCATGATCCGCTCAGTTGCCTCCAGCCAATATTCAGCAGTGCTAGGAGCAACACCAGATACCCCTCGGAAGAATTCAGCCCCATTAGCCCGGAGTCGCTCAGGAACTGATTTCCTAACTCCTGCACCACCACTAGCCCCAGCTACCCTTTCCAACACTCGCAGCATCGCCTGTGACACCGCGTCGTCCCCGGTCTGATCTTGGAACTCACCACCTCCAGCTGGTGGCGGAACCGGAATCTCATTTTCTGAACCCTGCCCAGATCCTACGGGCTCAGAAACTGTCATTCTACCCCTACCTCTACCACGAGTATTACGACCACGTCCACCTCGAGTGCTCATGTCTAATCTTTCTACGTATCTGATTAGAGAATTTTATGCATCAGTATTTATTCCACTTGTTTAAAAAGCAAGTCTTATGAATATTAAAGAGGATTGTTCTCGCAAGTTTCACAAAATCCTATCAGTTTCAATTTCTAAAGTAGCATACTATAGCTATTCATCAAATCATATCCAATCAAATCACAAGTAATAGTACGGGGTACTTACCTGGGCGAACTGGTGCCGGAGACTCGGTGCCATGCCTTTCGAAACCATATATTTCAAACAACACTTAAACAGACTTTTGAAAACCATTTTGGGCCTCAGGCCCACAGCCGAGCCTTTGAACTTGGCTCTGATACCACAAATGTAACACCCCAAACCCGGACAAGACACCACGTCCGAATCTGGTATGTTACGGGGAAAACGTTTCTAAGAAGTTCAGATTTTTCGTTTAAAAACTGAGTGAAACCACCGTGTGCTTGAAAACAATTTGAGTAGACTTGTTTGAAAATAGTTGATGCATTTGAAATCCGGGGACTTTGAAAACTTAGCCAGAATTTGTAGTTGATACGAGTTTAAACCATTTAAAACCTCATTAGTTACTTAGTGATACATAAAACACTTTTAAACTTAAAAGAACTACAAGTTTGGTTTGGGAACCAGTTGTATTTGTTGGTAAAAAAGACTTAGTGAGATACCCGATGGTATAGTTAAAAACACGTCGCGTTATAATTTTGAAAACATTATCTTTCCAGGTTTTAGTAAAATTTATTCCGGCTTATTTTGTTAAGGCATATTAAACTAATTAAAATATCAACCAACTTAAAGCATAAATTAAAGGCCTTTTACAGAACAAATTAAAACCCAAAATAAAAGTAATAAGCTAGAGTACCAAAAATCATAGAGTCTGAGTAAAAACTTTATTCAGCATGGAATGTGCACCCCGAGTCCATCCCGGCTCCATGTCCGCGGCTACGAGTCACCTGAAAAGTCAAAGGAGAGGGTGAGTCGAGTGACTCAGTGTGTAAATCCCGCTCCCGAAGAAACAACATGCTAACACATATCATACTTAGCAACATGATTAATGCAACCCGATCCTAACCATCCATATCGCCTTATCTACCCCGTGTGGTACCAAACCACTGGTGGTGCCAAACCACTGGTGACATATAGTCACAATGTGCTCCCAAAGCACTGGTGTCCCAAAGACACAATATCCGTCAATGTGCTACCAAAGCACTGGTGTCCCAAAGACACAGTGGTGCTACCAAAGCACTGGTGACCGAAGTCACAAATCCAATGATGATGGGGCCAACCCATCGTGTGATACCAAATCACTAGCAGACGATCCCATATCTCAGGTGGGGCCAACCCACGGTGGTCAAACCACAGGGACAAGTCGCAATGAGGTGCCAAACCTCTGGTGTCCCAAAGACACAATGTGCTACCAAAGCACTGGTGACCGTAGTCACAAATCTGGTGATGGGGCCAACCCATCGTGTGTTACCAAAACACTGGCGTCAATCCCGTATAATCATCTGTGGGGCCAACCCACTGTGGTACTGAGCCACTGGGACGAGACGCTGAGGTACCAAACCTCTGGAGGTGCCAAACCTCTGGTGACCCAAAGTCACAAAGTGTGCTACCAAAGCACTGGTGCTCGTCAGCACAATATATCACTGCTCCCTCCTCTCGTATCACCCATCAACATGCCAAACTCATGTAATCATGCATATTATACTATCATGCATATCATGCCAATGTGTCTAATCTCATACCCCATGTCATATATTACCACAACCATGATATCATGTAAATCATCAATAAATTTTATAACAATAATGATACTGACTTACCCGAGTCCAGAATCATACCCATTAGGGTATCATACAGTCACCACTGTTTCCTTAGTCATCACACAGATTATTAAACATATTACTAAATATAAGTGTGTTAGTAAACACACCTGATAGTTACGAGTCTAGAATCCCAACCAAAGCGATCTAGATCCCTTCGATGACTAGCTCCTACAATCGGCCAATATCGAATTAGGCACTATGACATTCGGCCAACAACCACATAGACCAAAAGGATTAATACTTAACCCTTACCTTGCAAATGTTTGGTTTCCTACCAAACCCGAACCAACTAATAGCCTCTTTGATAATCGGCCTTCACCTAGAAATAGAATCACAGTTAATCCTTTATCAACCAAGACTAAATCGAAACCAAGAAATTAAACTAACAGCAACCAATCACTTCCCCCCTCACTTACCAATCGGTTAACAAAGAACAATGATTTCCTTGCTTGCTTCCTTACTCCAATGATCCTATACAAGATGATTACCAAAGGTTAACATCCTTCCATAACTAAAATTAACGCATTGAGATCAAAGAAATGACCATTCGGTCAAGAGTTTACCCATACCAATCGAGTGAAACAAGGCCTCCAAAACACCACTAATATTCGGCCAAGAGACTATTAGGGAAAGGGAAATATTCGGCTATGTTGAACACAAATAAAAACAAGGAAATCGGCACTAAGTGTTTAACACTCTTGTTTTCGGTTTTGGATTAAAAGAGAAAGAAAGAACATAGGTGAGAAGAAATGGAGATTACGGCACTAGTATTTGAGAAAATAGAAGAACGTTTGGGGCAAGTTGATATGGTTTCGGCTAGCAAGAGAAGAGATGGAAAATGGTTTGGAGAGGTGGAGTTTCGGCTTGCAAGGTTTCAACAAAGAAAGAAAGTGTAGGTGGGATGATAGGTTCGGCTTAGCTCACCTGAAGAAGAAAAAGAATAGAAGATGCTTGGAACTTTCGGCCACACCACTCAAAAGGCAAGGAATTTCGGCAATCAAAGTTTCAAAAGGAAGAGAAAGGAGATTGAAGAAGCTCGGTTTTAGCACACTTGAGCAAAAGAAGAGGAATGGAAAAACTCTTGAAATTTCGGGTGGCTTTTTGACAAAAGAAAGAAAAAGAACAAAGATGCTTCACAAAAGCTTTTGGCCGAAAATGCACAAAGTGAGAAGTGCATTTCGGCACACCTCCATTCCTACTACCCAAACCGTCCACACTTCCCCCCAAACCCCACCAACATTCGGCCATATCCCTTAATTCACTCACCACCACCCATTTCAAAAGACATGACCAAGTCTTCCTCCACTTTTTCCTCTCTTCCTTCCATTTGAATGGGTGGACCAAGTCCAAGGAAGAATTCGAATTGCCTTCTAACTCTTCCTCCATGCCGTCCAAAATAAGAGCCAAAATGGGGAATCCTGCTGCTCGAACACTGGACCTCCACCCCCTGTGAATGACGCCACCTAGCTCCCAAGTAGCACCTTGCTCAACCACTTTGCCAACACTTTATTTGTGCAATAAAACCACGAAAATAATTCTTAAACCCCAGCTCCCTCAGCTCCCTTCACTTAACACCCAAAAACCAAAATTTCCTAATTTACTCAGGCATACACCTAGGCTATGATTAAGCCCCAAGAACATAAAAATAGCAACATAGCACACTACTACCATGCAATAACATGCAACAACAAAATAGCCCCCTAACCCGGGATATTACAAAACATGTACTAATCCATAAAAAATTCCTAGTCTGATTAAAGCGCGATAGCTAGAATGAGCTCTCGAGATCGTGGTCGTCATGGACATGGTAAAGGCCGATTGTGCTAGGGCTAGATCTTCGGCACCGAGGCATATTTTCGAAATGGAGGCGTTAGCATCGCTAGTGCTTGAGACGGGGTCTCATGATCGAAATCGGATTGATGAGCTGACTCAGTTAGTTAAAGAAGTTTTGGAGAAGAATAGAGATCACGGTTCTCTAGGGTCACAATTTCATTCTGTAAATAACGGTATGATCGAACTTATTGGCTTGCGATTACTGTGGAAGGTGTCATCCGGGAGAATATTGGAGGAGGGTTGAAGCATGTTTGAGATGCGGGTCTAAGGAGCATAAGGCTCGGGATTGTTTCCTCACTCTCAAGTCAGGTATGTTTTGGTTAGAAGTAATGGCTGAATGTAGGAAAATTGTTGGTATAAGTGTAAGTGTTAAATAACAGGTTTGCTAGCATGAATTAGATGTTTGGTTGTGGGATTAAGGATTCAAGATTTTGTTAAAAGAACATTGTGGTTTTAAGATCAGAGTGCGCAGCAAGAGCATAGTGTGGCGAGATAGGATGTACGACGGTTAGTTAGTTGGAAATTTCGAGGACGAAATTTCTTTAAGGAGGGTAGAATTGTAACATCCCAAAATTGGGCCTAGTAGGATTAGGCCTTGAGCTTTAGGAAAATTAGAATATTATTTATTTTTGTGTTGGCTTGGATATGAATTTTGTGTGTTAGCATAGTCTTGTGAAGGTTTGATTTTAATTAGGAAGTTAGAATAAATTTTAGTATGGCTTATTTAATGAAGTGGATTAAGTGAGCTTAGCACTTAAGTTAATTTAAGTGTTCATTTAAAGCATAAGAGGAGTAAGTGGCAAGTTGGTTAAGGCTCTTGAAAGGTTGCTTGAGGTTAGTGGTTCGAGTAGCATGTTTAGCATTTTGAGGTTTTTATTTCATGATAGCATTAATGGCCGGTCAACCTATGTTTATGATAGGTGGACTAATAACTTTTGGTAAGTTGAATTTATTTTTAAGGAAAGCATGGAAAAAGGGATAAGATTCCTAAGGTTATGGTAGGATATCTTGAAGTTATGGTATTAAGAGGGGACAAAGGCTTGGTTTGTGGAAAGTGTTTTGGAAAGAAATCCTATGCCTTAATGCATGAATGTGGACGGCATGTAAGGCTAGGGGGAGTGGCCGAATTTTTGGTAGGTAGCTTGGGGGGGATATTGGCCAAACTTTTGTTTTGTGTATCATTTTGTGCTTGTTTTTCCTCTCCAAAAGCTCTCATCTTTGGCCGAATGTCTAGGGTGCTTTTAGTGCTAAATTTCTTTTGAAGACAACTTCATTTTGTTGGAAACAAAATATCACTTTCTTTCTCTCATTTGTCTTTTGAACCAAACTACATTTTGCATCTTGTGCATTTTCTTCCTTGGTAAAGTTTGTGGTAACCGAATATCATTTCTTCCATCTCTCTTTTTCTTCCTTTGATCAATTCTTTCTCATTCTCTTTTCAACCTTTATCAAAAACCAAAAACCATCCTTTCTTTTTCTAAACTTTGGTCGAATCTTCTACACCATTATCTTTCATCTACTACTTTTCTTTTCTTTTCAAAACCGAATCCCCATTTCTCTTTTCTTCTCAATAATTTCTTTATTGGCCGAATATACTCCTTGGGTATGCCGAAACTCTCTTCTTTCATTTAGAAGTATCTTGGCCGAATATTGAAGGTGGTAAGGATTTATTTCAAAGGATTATTCTTTTAAGTTTTCGTTTAAACCGAAGGCTAATAACCTTAATGATGATGGTTGATTGTAGGGAAGTGAGGCCGATTCATTTAGGAGTGTGTTGGCTAGTGTTCGAAGGCTTTTGGGTAAGGTTTTGGGTTCACAAGGAACCCTTCTCAATTATTTTGGTTTGGTCGAATAGGCCATGGCACTAATGTCCATTTTTGGCCGAATATAGGGGCAAGAATACTTGTGTGGACGATTTGTCTATTCGGGATTTAGGACTCTCGTTAGTATCAGGTGTGTACATACACATCTTATAACTTTTTAATATGCTAAGTGTTATAATATGCCTAATCCGTTTGTGTAGACATGGATGTAATACCATCATGGTATTAACAAAGACTCGGGTAAGTCTTTATTGCTTTGAGATTACTATTTGATGCTTTTGGGAAGCATGACACATTTGGTATGTGTATTATTGGATATATGGCAATGATAAATTTATTAATGTTGTTAAAATAAACCTTTTTGCATGATTTCAGTAAATATACATAATTGTTTGATATGGGTTGATGAGTGGAGGGGGCAGTGATATTCGTGTCGACGGACACCAGTGTTTTGGTAACACATTGTGACTACGGTCACCAGAGGTTTGGTACCTCCAGAGGTTTGGCACCTCATAGCGACTTGTCCCTGTGGTTGATACCACCGTGGGTTGGCCCCACTTTGAGATATGGGATCGTCTGCCAGTGATTTGGTATCACACGATGGGTTGGCCCCATCGTTCTATTTGTGTCTTCGGACACCAGAGATTTGGTATCTCCAGTGATTTGGCATCACAATTGTGACTATATGTCACCAGTGTTTTGGTAACACAATTGTGTCTTTGGACACCAGTGGTTTGGCACCACCAGTGGTTTGGTACCACACGGGGTAGAAAAAGGCGTTTGGATGGTTAGGTTGGGTGCATTTTAAACTTATGCATGTTAATTGATTATGATTTGTGTATGTTATTGCACTAAATCGGGGAAGGGTTACACATTGAGTCTTGGTGACTCACCTTCTCCTTTAATTTTTCAGGTGACTCGTAGATCGCGGGTGAGGAGCCGGATGGACTCGAGGTGGCCATGCAGTGGAGACTTTCCATGCAATAAAAGTTGGTTTTTATATGAACTTCCATTTGGGTATTTTATTTTAATTTGGTTTTCATATTTTATGGATTTGTAATAAGGCCAGTTTAATTATGTTTTGGATTATTTATATGTTTTGGATTTGTTTTAAATTGGGCTTACAAATTACATGTTTGATAATAATTTGAGCATAAAGTTTTCTAAACTACAAAATGCGATGGTTTTTAAAACGTTACCATCGGGTAACATAAATCATTTGATAATTTTAGCAACTTAAGTGCTTTCGATCTTTTAAAAGATTTTCAAAAATTAAGTTTCTACAATCAAATGCAAATGGTTTTCAAAGTAATAATTCGAGTTTTCTTAAAAAGATATAACCTTTTCTAACTTAAGATTTATTTACTTATTTTAAAGTTTTATGTAATTTCAAAGTAAATTTCAGTTTTAACTTATTTTTCTACAAATAAAGAATTTCAAAGAGTTTTCACAAAAATTTAATCGTTAACTCGTTTTTCTTCAAAATATTTTCCTTAGTGACATACCAAATTCGGTTGTGGCGTATTGACCGGGTTTGGGGTGTTACAACAATAAGGCTATTTACCAAACCATTTTGCCCCCCTTACTTGTACATACACACACAACATGATATGGCACCAATCTAAGCATTTACATACAACCAAATTAGCCAAAATCAAGACATCAACACATCATTCACATGCTACCATCTATCATACACAAACATCACATGCTTATCAACTCAAATCATGTAAATTCCTACATCTATGAAAGGCATCATCATATAAATTGCTCATACCAATTGTAGCCAATTTTTCAATGGCCTTATACAAAATGAACTTTCAGCCAATATAAGCCAACACATTTGGCCAAATTAATTATGACACATAACAAAATGACCAAGTCCCCTATGCATTCCATAACTCAAAATGTTGAATTCATTAGTACCAAAATAATAGTTGATAGTGAGAATGGATCTCCGACGATCTCCAATTTCGAGCTTGCTTGTTGACACTATAAGACAAGGGAAAGGAAAGGGGAGTAAGCTATATAGCTTAGTAAGTTCATATGCAAATAATGAACAACATTAACCATACAATTTCGATATAAGTAACATACGTATATCAACCTAAATGTCATTAAAACCTCATGAACATAACATACTCAATCACATGCTTACCAATAGTTCATCATATACCGAACTCATTTCCTTCAAGTTTTTCGTACCTACTTGTACCAACTCGTAACATAATCACATACTTTCTCGTATTTGACATACCCATTGAACCACTTGGAATACTATCAGATACATGGAAAACTTTGCACATAAGTTCCACATATGTAGCCAATGCTATCACAATTCGCGTAACACATATAAGCTCGCTCTCGAGCAAATCCACGGCCTGCTCACACAAGTTGTCAGTCGAGACGTAGTTACACGGTGCTTCTCACACAAGCTGTCAGGTATCGGCAACATATGCCGATATACCCAGCCATCGGTAGGACGTACAAGACCAGCACCTGGGACACATAAATCACATAATCACATGGGTTCCTAGTGACCTTTTACTTGTATTCCTAAGGTTCAACTGGGATTTCTTTCTTGCTGGAACTTCGTCGAATATACTCATAGAATCAATCATACATTTCATGCAATATCAAAATATTAAAATACAAATCTAACATTGCATTATTTACATACGAACTTATCTCAGTACAAAAATAGTGAAAATGGACCAAATCATCAAACACTTTGTTTTTCCCCCGATCTAGGTCCGAACTTCGTTTTTCTTGATCTATAATAGCAAACTCAACTCATTTAATACACACATTATCCAATTTAGTCCAAAAATCGCATTATGGAAAAATTATATTTTTGCCCCTAGCTTTTTAACTTTTTACATTTTGGTCCCTAGGCTCGTAAAATGAAACGTATTCAATTTCTTTAAAACCCAAGCCTAGCCGAACTTTATTCATGCTCATAGAAGCCCACAATTTCCATTAAATCACACTTTTACTACATATTTTATAACATTTACAAATAGGTCTTTTTGATATTTTTATCGAAAATCAGTTAGTAAAAGTTGTTTATCCAACATCAAACTTGCATAATCTACCATTAGACATCAAAATACACAAATATCTAACATGGTTCAAACCTTAGACCTTGATTATTTCTTAAATTTGTGGTAGAAATAGATAGATCGGGTTACAACGATTTCAAAAATGTAAAGAGCATTAAAAACGGGGCAAGAACGGACTTACAATCGAGCTTGAAAGTGGCCAAACCCTAGCTACGGCTTCCTCCTCTAAATTTTGGCTTGCATGAAGAAGATGGACAAGATTTTGGCTTGATTTTTGCTTTTTAATTCATTTAATTACCAAAACACCAAAATACCCTTAACTTAAAACATAAAATTTCTCTTACTCCCTGTCCATTTTTGTCCACTAACTAAAAAAATGGTCTAATTACCATCTAAGGATCTTTAATCTAAAATCTCATAGCAATTGGACACCTTAAACACATAGAACTCAAATTTTGCACTTTTTACAATTTAGTCCCTTTAACTAAATTGAGTGCCCAAACGTCAAAATTTTCGAACGAAATTTTCAGAAGATCATTCCATAAAACTGTGGACCATAAAAATATAATAAAGATAAATTTTAATGCATCGGATTTGTGGTCTTGAAACCACTGTTCCGACTAGACCCAAAATCAGGTTGTTACATGAGCCAACGTGAAAATTGATACAGATTAGCTTTTGACGAGGAGACCTAAGTGCGAGACTCGGAATAGAGAGATTCAGTCGAGTTGTCCAGGAATCGTATACTGCACTTGGTTTTTTCTTATTTCTTTCTAAATGCTGGTGATTACTTTCTGTTTTCTATTTGTATGGACATACACATGAATTCTTGGTTAAATTTTATCTTATTCAATCTTTCTTTTATTGTTTAATCTTGAGGTTTGAATGTTTCTTAACATTGAAGTGTTATTGCAGTCACTGACACTGGAAAGTGCAGTGATAGTTCGAGCCAACAAGCATTACAACGGAAGTTGAGTGAGGATTAGAGGAATTTAGTCCACTTGTTCTTAATAGTGCCATATTGCCATCATCAGAAGGTGGGGTTAATGTGCATGTTTAAGCCTCAAATTAAATAGAGGATTGACGCTTGGTAAGATATACATTGAAATTTATTGTCTCGAGAATCACCTATCCTTTTATACCTTGTGAGCACTTAGTATTCTGTTGAAAACTCATCTTGGGGATCCCAATTTATCATTATCATATTTTATTTTATTGTTTTCAAGTTGTTGCTCTGACAACTATCCTCACAATTTATCTCGTTTCTATCTAGTTATTGGATTGATATTAATAGACAAAAGACAACCATCCCTGTGGGATTGATTAAGTTTTTGGCGTCGTTGCCGGAGATGGTGTTTGTTTGATGCTTATTATTGTTTTTGTGTGTTTTTTCACTCTATTTTCCTTATATAATATTTAGTATTCACTAACTGGTTTTTCTTTGTTGCTATTTCTTCCACTTCATTTTAGGTGTTTTATGACCCGAAGCAAGTCAAATTTTCTTGTCAATTTTGATCTAGAAATTGAAAGGACTGTTCAGAGTAGACTTCGAGAACAAATAAATATGGCACTACCGGGGAACAATGCAGCCATATCCATGATGCAATAGCAAAATGTTAATAACCCTTATTGCCGCAAGAAGCTCACATACAAAATAGGACTATACAGGATTTTATAGTACCTGTCTTGGATTATTTACAACTAGGAGTTGTTAAGCCAATAATCCAAGCCAGGAATTTTCAACTCAAGCCAGTAATGTTTCAAATGCTGAATTTTAATGGACAATATGTTGGAATGCTACGTGAATATGCGAGAGAACATCTTAAATCCTTTTTATTGATCTATTCTTCCTTTAGCCAGCAAGGCGATCTTGATGATGCCTTGAAGATGCAATTATTTCCTTATTCCTTATAGGGAAGAGCCCGTCCTTGGTTTTTTGGACTACCTGCATGATCAATTACTTCTTGGGATGCACTAGCAACACAATTTGTTTTGCTATTTAACCCGCCAATAAGGAATGCTCGTCTTCGAAATGATATTACTGCTTATCATCAGCTAAATGATGCAAATCTTCACACCACATGGGAACGCTATAAATCTTTGCTTCGAATTTGTCCCATGCACAACATTCAACTAGAAACACAAATGGAGATTTTTTATAATCGGCTGAATTCACATACAAGGAATCTTGTCGACGCATTAGCCAATGGGCCTCTGTTGGATTGTACTTATAATGATGCTGTGAGAATTCTTGAGAGAATTGCTCAGAATGATTATCAATACCCTATCTCCAGAGCTACACAAGCAAAAACTACTTCAGGAGTTATTGAATTGGATAAAATAGCCGCTCTAAGTGCTCAAGCTTCTTCTCTCACAAACATGATTAAAAATATGCAGGGGACTAGTGGCGTTGCACCTATACAAGTCGTTCAGCAAGTTGATCTTCCTACTTTTTGTTGTGAGAGTTGTAGTGACAACCATAGTTATGAAGATTGTCCACAACATACAGAGAATGCTTTTTATATTAGTAACATCCGTAATAATTCTTATGGTAACTCTTACAACAACTCTGCACGCAACCAACCATTTTGGGGAACTCAGAATGCTGGACAAAATGCTACGACATTCAGATATGGGAATACATCTACTCAGGGCAATTATAATCTAAGACAAGGGAATTACAATCAACAATAGCAGAACTACAATCAGCACACTCAGATACATACACAACAAGGTCAAACACATCCACACCAAAATCCGATGCAACCACAACACTCTTCAATATCGAATCAGCATGTTCAAGGACATCGACAACAACCATACACTCAAGCTTCTACTTCTGACTCATTAGCAACTCTTGAGGCGTTAATGCGAGAGCATCACACTAAAGCTATCGTACAAGGGAATTCATCTTCATTCGAGCATTGGAGGCACAAATAGGACAACTTGCTTCAAATCTGAATACTCGACCACCAGTCTCATTACCTAGTGACACGGAAAATCCAAGTCCAAGGGAGAAAGAACATTGTAAAGCTATCACTCTTAGGAGTGGTAAACAAACTGGCGAACCATTTATAGACTTTACTGTAACACCTCAAGATATGGATGTAGTGATCGCTAGTGAGAAGGTTGAATATGAAGAGTTTGTCGATGCATCAGAAAAAGAAGTTCCACAAATTGTCACTAATATGCCTAATGTCTGACCTTCAAAACTGTCGACGCAATCAAAGGTGCCAGCGCAAGCAGATGTATCTCTCTCTTTACCTTTCCCACAAAGATTCAGGAAGAATGAGCACAACAAGCAGTATTAGTAGTTCCTAGACACATTGAAGCAACTTCAGATCAACATTCCTTTAGTAGATGCTCTGGTACAAATTTCGAGTTATGGGAAATTTATGAAAGACCTCTTGTCCAAGAAGAAGAAGCTCACTAATATTGAAACTATTGCACTCATGGAAGGATGTAGTGCTGTTTTGACAAATAAGTTGCCCCCTAAATTAAAAGATCTTAGGAGCTTTATCATCCCATGTTCAATTGGAAACTATTATTTGGGTAAGGCTTTATGCGACTTGGGAGCTAGCATTAACCTAATGCCACTATCTACTTTCAGAAAGTTGGGAATTGGTCACATGAAACCTATTGCAATAACATTAGAACTAGCCAATCGATCTTTGGCTTAACCTGAAGGGAAAATCAAATATGTCTTTGTTTGTGTGGATAAATTCATTTTTCCAGTTGATTTTATCATACTTTACTGCGAGGCAGACAAGGAGGTTCATATAATCTTGGGACGACCATGTTTAGCCACCAGTCGAACTCTTATTGATGTTTACAAAGGTGAACTAACAATGCGACTTAATGATAAGCATGATAAGTGATTACATACTGAGTTCTCGTAACTCATCCTTTTCTTTTAACTGTACAGGTAATCCCCATCCTTAGATGATTTGGAGCTACGAGGGACTCGGAGGTGGCCACACGGTCGCTATTATTTAATTTTTAGACTTAGTTATTTAATTTTTATATTGGGTTGATAATTATGTATTAAGGCATCTGGTGATTTTATTTTCTCTTATTTGGGTTTTAAATTCTTAATTTGAAACTGCCAAACTGATACAAATAAGTTTTCAAAAATAATAACGGTTTTAAAAGACAAACACATATTTTCAAACTTCAAAATGACATTAATTAGAGTAGCTTTCGCGGGTTTTTAACCTACTAAGAAACCAACAGTAACAAACATGGCTATTGTTTAAAAACGGATTTCTTTCAACAAGCCTGATTTTGAAAAACACTTCGATGTGACACGTCAAATTTGGCCGTAATGTCTAGGCCAGGTTTGGGGTGTTACATTCAAGGTAATTTTAGTTCTCTTCCTCCCTTTTCTTACGATATTTTGCTTATTGTGACTATATTTGTTTGTACATTGAGGACAATGTACATCTTAAGTGTGGGGAAGATTTTATATATGTATGTGATATAGTCCCCTTTTTTTTCTTGTGTTGAAGTAATTTTCTCAAACCTAACATTAAAGTTAACTTTTTTTTTAATTTGGAGTTTTTATTTATTCTAGTTGGGAATATTTTTTAATTTTTGTGAATTATTTTATTTATACTTTAAGACAGAAGAGAGTCAAGCATGTTAAGATGTTTTTCAGAAACTATTAATTTAGGTTGTCTCCCTAAACTGAAGAATTATCTAGAAATTTAGAAATTTACAAGCTATTTTATTTATACTTGATTTTTTATTTTAGAACTTGCTTTGGTTATAAATGTCGAGACTACATTATTGATTGATATATTGAGAAGATAGAATAACTTAGGATTTAACCCCCTTAACCTTTAACACAAATTACCCATTGAATTAACCCCTAATAAACCCTGTTAATCCTAACACATTTTTCTTATCACCCATTCATGTTAACTCAATAACCATATTAATGTTGTAAATCACCCTTTTTATTAACTCCCTTTTTTGTCGAGATTCGATTTAGTAAGTTGCCTCGACTATACTTTATATTTTGTATTACTGAATTTTACTTTGTTCTTAAAAAAAGAAAAAAAAGTTGAAAAAAATGAATTAAAAAAATTGATTGATCTTTGATCGTTAATCTCATCTTTTTTTTATAAAAAGCACATATCCGCTCTTTATTTCTTGTTGATGTAAATTATTTTAATTAAGCAACTGATTTTTTTGTTTTGTAACTTATTAACTTGATTCTCGATTCTTTATGACCTTTTCATACCTTTAACCTAAGCCCAGTTGGTGTGTCATCTCATTTTTATAGTGGTGGAGATTTTATTTTCATACAAGCCTATGGTAATAACATTTCTTGTTCAACCATTGAGTGCACATTACTTGAACCTTAAACACCTTGAGAGCTTGAGTGAACTTTCGTGAGGGTGTTAATTCTTATTGAGTTTGAATTTTAGGTAACTATTGAGATAGGGGAGATGCCTGATGTTTTTAAGCCTTAAAAATTGTCCTTTTTTTTCATTTCACTATTTTGACACAATCATTCAAATTCAGGGCAATTTCAGTTCTCTTTTTCCCTTTTCTTACGATATTTTGCTTGTTGTGACTATATTTTTTTGTACATTGAGGGCAATGTAAATCTTAAGTGTAGGGAGGATTTTCTAAGCTTATGTGATATAGTCCCTGAATTGTTTTTTAGGCTTAAGTAATTTTCTAAAACCAAATCTTAAAGTTTTTTTTTTTTAAATTTGGAGTTTTTATTGATTCGGGTTAGGAATAATTTGTCGATTTTTGTAACATCGTGAAAAGAGCCTATGCATTTCCAGATTAATTGTATGAAATGACAAGTTTCAAGTACTATGAATAAATTTTTGATACTTTTGGAAACCTAGAAATGCATGAAAATGGAAATGAAAATGGAAATGAAAAGGGAGATAGAAATGAAAATGGAAATGGAAATGGAAATGAACACTTTTGGAAACTTAGACATTTTTGGAAACCCAAACGTTTTTGGAAACTTAGACATTTTTGGAAACCTGAACATTTTTGGAAATGATCCAAAAATGGAAACTTGAACATTTTAGGAAACTTGGATATGTAAGAAAAATGGCAAGTTACAGAGCCGATCGAAAATTTTAGGAAACTTAGAAATGATGCCGAAATACCAAATTTTAAAGTTCAAAATAGGAAATAAGGGCTAGAGGGCCTTAAAAGAAAAAGTTGGAGAAGTTTGACACACAATTAGGCTTGGAAAAGTGGCCTGAAGGTGTCACTTAGGGCCTATGGAAATGGCGCCATGTGCAAGAGCTGTTGGGCCTAGGTTCGAATCACTTGAGAAGCAAATAAATAAGTTTTATTTTTGCTTCTAGACACACCAAGGTGGACGGCACAAGCATTCTAAAAATAGAGGTGTTTTATTTCCATAAATATTTGATTACTTAGGGGATAAATAAAGGAGTTTTATTCACATAAATATGTGAATAATAAGAGATAAATAAAGGAGTTTTATTCACATAAATATGTGAATAATAAGAGATAAATAAAGGAGTTTTATTCACATAAATATGTGAATAATAAGAGATAAATAAAGGAGTTTTATTCACATAAATATGTGAATAATAAGAGATAAATAAAGGAGTTTTATTCACATAAATATGTGAATAATAAGAGATAAATAAATGATTATTTTCTAAGGAGATAATTGAGGAGATAATTGATGGATTAAAGGCTTTTATCTTTTAAATAAAAGAGATAATATTATCAAAAAGAGGAGTGGTGGCCAAGTAAGGGACTCCTAGTCTGATAACTTTGGCTATAAAAGGAGGGCAGGAGGGCTACTCATTCACTTTTGCTTCCTCTTTGCCGAAATTTTCCTAGCTCTCTCCCCCTCTCTGCCGAATTTTTCTTCAAGAAAAATCCATCTTTTCTTCTTCTATTTTCTTCTCTGTTTCTACTGTCAAAGCCGAATCTTTGTTGATTCTAAGTAAAGGAGCAATCAACTACAACATCAAAAGGGTTTCTTCAACTGTCGAATACAAGGATCAAGGATCTAAGGTAAGATAAATTTATTTGATTAAAGGTTATGATGTATATGTTAGATTAGATCTAACATGAAGATTTCGACAGACATATAGGGCAAGGAATCCTCTTCAGATTTGGAATCTGTATGGTAAGTGATATTCGGCCAAGGCTTAATTTTGGTATTTGGAATTATTTTTTCATTATTTCAAAAGCCGAAAACTCACATGATTACATGAATTAGTGTTAGCCGATTCCAAGGAAAAGGGATACTAGCAATTTTGGGATTTGATTTACAATCATCCAAATCGGCAAGCAAGGTAAGTAATACAAATTCTACTAGGATTTGGGTTTTTAAGCCAAATAGGTTATTAATGTGTTTTTATATGATGGGCCGAATATAGGAATTAACAGATCTAAAGTTAGATCGGGATTTTCGGGATCTCAAGGAATCTATTAAGCGAATCAGGTGTGTACTCACACTAACTTTCAATATATTATGGCAATAATTACTTTAATATATGAATGTGCATAAGAATGAGAATGTGGCTAAGTACCACAAATGTGGCAAAAAAAGTACCCAGGTACGTTTCCTACTTTTGATAGGATTATGAATGTGATATATTTTGAATAAGTAACACGAATAAGAAATAAGTTATGCATGATATAAAATAATTGGGGCATTCGGGATATATGTGAAGGGAGAATTGAAGGTGATGACTACGGTCTCACCAACGAAATATGTTGACTACGGTCACATTGCGGAATTTTGGTAACTTCGGTTACAATATTTGACTATAGTGTCTAATGACACAACGTATAAATTTGACTATAGTGTCTAATGACACAACGTATATGGGCGATGAGCACGTCGACTGCAGCGACAGCCCGCAAATTGGTGTGTAGCGGAAGGAGGGTTGACTTAGTAGTCCCCACGGTGTGACTGGCAGGTACGGGTGGTGTGTAGCGGATGGACCATTAGGCTTGGGTTGGGTTGCATCATTTATTTTGATATGAATATGAATTTGACATGAACATGTATGCCTGATTTGTTGGATGTTAGTATGATGTACACATTGAGTCTGTTGACTCACCCCGTTGTGGGAACTATTTTCAGGTGATGAACAGTGACGGACCGGGACGGTAGACCTTGAGGTGGCCACGCATCAATTTGAAGATTTTATTTATTTTGGACCTTATTTCGTTTTAGAACATTTAATTTTAATATTGGGTTTTATTTGATGTAATAAGGCCATAAGGCCCAAGTTGGATTTCTTTATTTCTGCTTTATTTTTTTAATTATTTTGTTACAAATGATTGTTGGATTAAATTTTAAGTGAAAATATTTTATAAACCTAAAGAAAATTATTTTTGTCACCTTAATAAAATTGGGTTTTTTTTTAAATTAATTAAATGGGTTTCCCAACCTAAGCCCAATCCAAAACAATATCTTCTAAAATTTACAAATTTTCTCTAAGTAGCAAAGAATTTGAAAACCGGTTTACTTAAGGAACATACCAGATCCGGTCAGGCTCGTGGGCCGGGTTTGGGGTGTTTCAATTTTTGTGCATTTTTTTATTTATACTTTAAGACACATGAAAGTCAAGCATGATAAGTTACTTTTTAGAAGTTATTATATTAGATTGTCTCCCTAATTTGAAGCATTATCTTGAAATTTTAAAATATACAAGTTTGACATCAAAACCCTAATTTTTTGTGAGTTTTTGAGCCTATAGAGCATAAATTGTTTTTCATTCTCATTTTATTTTTGTTTGTCGGTATGTTAACTTGATTTATTATTCTAGAACTTGCTTCGGTTATACATGTCGAGAACACATTATTTATTTGATATATTGAGATGATTATCACACCCCAAACCCGGCCTAGACGTTATGGCCAAATCTGGTGATGTCACAGGGAATAGGTTTTGAAAACGGTGTCGACTTGATAAACCATTCAATTTTTATACCACGAGTTCATTCATGAATATCCTGAAAACGTTATTCAATTAATTAGTTTGTCAAAACACTTATTACAGCGGAAGTTTAACATTATATTTTTAGAAACCCGATTTTTTATTTTTTAGAAAAAGCCCTTTTTATGTAAAACCTTCGAATTCATATCACACATTATCAAATCATGCAGATTAACAATAAAACAAAACCAACAGTTAAAAACCATAAGGTCTAGAGAGTCCCCAAAATTACAAACTCTCAAAAGAAAACCAAAATCATAAATAAGACCATAAATTAATAACTTTAAACAGTTTATGGTCGAGTGGTCACCGCTGAGTCTCCACTACACCGATCTGCCTAAGTCTGTGGATTACTTGAACATAACAGACAACGGATGTGAGTTTTTGTAAGCTCAGTGTGTAACCCAACAAAAATAAGCATGCAAACATACAGATACAGAGTTAGGCTCGTGGCCTTTTCGGATACACTACACAGATTCAGATATACAGATCAGAAACATAGATTCCTACCCCCATCCTCTACAAACCAACTTCGACCATCTCATCACACCATGTGGGGTTAAAAACTCCCACCCATCCCTACACACCATATTGCGCCATTACGACACATGTTAGATAGTATGCAGCCAAGCTGCCAGAATACAGGCTATGATCGTCGTACAGAATACTTCCTCCTCATACACAAATCCTACCCCACAATCATATACAGAAACAGATATAGAATAACATACTAGACATGCTCAACATGCTTCTGAACAGATATCAGAAAAATCAGACATACATAGCATTATCATACTCAGAACAGAATATCAGACTATTAGATCTACAGTTTTAGGGTTGGTTAGCCCTTACCGACCCTACGATAGGCCCACAGTCGATCGAAATGGCCCGTGCGACCCTAGGAGAAATTTTAGAAATATGGGCCCACGTGCCCGTGTGGCCCACACGCCCAGATTAGCCTTGCCCGTATGGTCCACACAACCTGGCCCAAAATCCACACGCCCAACTTAGCCTACCCCGTGTGGCCCACACGGCCACACTCAAGCCTGTGCACGGCCATCCACACGGCCGGCCACACGCCCATGTGGCGTCGACAGTGACCATTTTCGACTTTCGTCGAAACTCATTTTTCTGCGTTTCGAGAACACACTTGTTATGATTTTGATGCAACAACAATCCCGAGGCCACCAAAACCTAAAAACAGAATACCTAAAACTAATTTTAGAAGATAGATTAACGATTTGCCAACAAAAATCCAACCACGGAACCGACTTACCGCCAACAATAATCCACCACCTACATTGTTCAGTTCGTCGGAGCGAAACCACCCCTCTCACAGCCTTCTTCTACACGATAACCACAAAACGTCAACAATTACCCAATGCTAAGATATTTCAACAAAACTTCCTCAAACACCTTAGAAACTGAAATTTAACATGAATCAATTCAACACACCACTTACCAATTCGAGAAAGAGTACCAAAGATCGAGACACGACAAATTGCGCGATAAGGAAAAAGTGACAGAATCAAAAACGAAGAGGACGAATGAACAAAAAAATTAACAGAGCCAAAAAAGAGAAGAAAAACGTCAGGAACTATTCTGGAAGAGAGAGAAATATTTTTCAAATAAAATAAAAATAAAAATAATTTGATAAATCCTAACTCCCCATTAACCACTTAGTCTCAACCACCTCAGAATCCCACTCTATCAAGACCCTATTAGGAAACCGAGCAAAAATATAACATCCACGCTCACGCAGGGATTCAAACACAGGACCTCTAACACACTAACTCCCTTACCACTTGAACCAGTAGGCTCATTCTGATATGAATTTACAGGTAATTTAATATAATCCCATTGAACAAAGATAAGGCTTGCTTCCAAAAATAACAAACTTTAGGAAAGGTGAGACTTGAACCCAAGACCTCTCACATACACCAAGAACACTTAACCACTGAAGCAAACACACAGTTGTGTCAAATTTTACGGAAATAGAAATAAATTATTCAAGGATTTAGAACTCTACCCCCTAAAAGAAATTTCGACATCAAAATTTACCTGATCAGAACATACGAGGATACTGCTGATGCATCGAGTCCCCAGGTTCCTACGTGGCTTCCTCCGTGCCATGATTCCACTACAGAACCTTCACTAATGGTATGGACTTCCTCATCAGAACTTTAACATCATGATCCAATAACTGAATCAGCTCCTCCTCAAAAGTCAAATCCAATCTAACCTTGATCTCCTCAATAGAGACAACATGAGATAGGTCAGACCGATACCGCCTCAACATTGAGATGTGAAACACATCGTGAGTACTGTCTAACTCTGGAGGTAGTTCTAACTGGTAAGCAACCGGTCCCACACGTTTCAGAATCCGATACGGCCCTATAAACCTAGGGCTTAACTTGCCCTTATAATCGAATCTCAGAACCTTCTTCCATGGAGAAACCTTAAGAAAAATGAAGCCCCCCACAAAGTACTCAATATCACGCCTCTTTAGATCCGCATAAGATTTTTGTATACCAGAAGCCGCTTTCAGACGATCTCAAATCAATCTAACCTTATCCTCTATCTCAGAAACCAACTCAGGACCCAAAACTCGACGTTCACCCAACGCAGCCCAACACAGTGGAGTACAACACTTACAACCATACAGAGCCTCGTAAGGTGCCATCTAGATACTAGACTGGAAACTGTTATTGTAGGCCAACTCAGCTAGCGGTAGATAATCCTCCCAACTATCTCAGAAATCAATCACACAACTCCGAAGCATCCTCCAGTATCTGAATCACCCTCTCAGATTGACCATCGGTCTGAGGATGGAACACAGTACTGAAGTCCAATCTCAAACCCAAAGCCTCGGGTAACTTCTTCCAAAATCGAGACGTGAAGCGAGGATCTCTATCAAAAATAATCCACACAGGAACCCCATGCAGTCTTACAATTGTAACGCGTAGGTTTGTATAAGTGTACACAATCGTTATCAAGTAATAAGTAAGTATCGAGTTATCGTCTCTACAGGGATTATATTTGTGCTAAGTCACTTAATTTGTAAAATTATATTAACAATTTAGTAAATAAAAACACAATATAGTTGAGAAGTGGTGATTAAAATATATTAAACTAAATGCAATGATCCCTCATGCAAATTATCCTAAGTATGCAAACTATATGAATGAAATAGATTTTAGTAAAATTAAACACAATTTGCAACAATTATACTTTAATTAAACTCAATTTATTATCAACATGCTTAATAACATTCAGAAAAACATTCCATGGCAACTCGATCTTTCATGAGTTTGGAAACCACATTAGGTCCTTTCGGAATCCTTTACTTAGTAAATACACATTTTACTGATCCTTATTTACTAAGGGTTTCTTAGCATTCGTGTGAGGTAACAGGGACGTGTCAAGTTTGAAACAGTTTAATCACACAAATCTAAAAACTATGCAGATAACAGAGCTTGGTCAGAGTTGTTATACAACCTACAATTTAATCGGGTCAGGATCTAAATTGAGCAGGCACATTTCAATTATGTTTCCATTAGCCGTCGTCTGGTCAGGATGGCTCAACTAATTCAGGTGCATTTCAATCACGTATGAACGAAATACAGAATTTTAATTGAAAACATGATCGATTGAGGCACAAACATTATAAGCATGAATCAAATAAATATTATTTAATCAAAGCAATCATTCTAGCTTAAATAAAATTAAGCTAACATTGTTGTAAACAAGAACAAAGAACACATAGCAAACATCTTTAGATTAAATTAAAGAAAAGAAAGATTAAACCCAATTCAGAGTGGCTGTCACCCAAGACTCTGACTGACGAGGCTCCTTCGTTCTTTTGCTTTGCTCCTTTGCTAATGGCTCTCCAAGGTGGCAAACCAAAGGTTCTTTAAGAGGCTTAATTGCTAAAATCTCTATGAAGAGATGATGCTAGGTGTGGGAATGGAAAAGGCTAAGAGAATTTGGAGAGAAGAGAGAATAATGAATGATGAGAATGAATGAGGAATGATTGAGTGATGCTTGAGGGAATGAGAGGGTCTTTTTTATAGGTGAGGAGAGAGGGATAGTTTGCTAAAAATAGTGGATGTTAACCTATTCAAATCTCCTCAAATTGTGGCTGGCCATGCTTAGTGGCTTTTGACTTGGTTTTTTCTTGATTTTCAAGCAATTTTGGATGCCACACAACTCAGGACTGAGACTTGGTCAATCGTAAATCTTCGGGCAAATCTCTAATTTCTTCAACACTACAAGGACCTTGTGTAATTAAACCAAAGAATGGTTTAAATGGACAGCCATGTGTAGCTGGATATTGGGTTGACTTGGTCTCCAATTTGGACGGTCTTATAATCCAGCAAAGCTATCAAACCTATCCAGTATAAATCAAAAAGTTTGAGGACCAAAGAATAAAATTTATCCAATTTAATTAATTAATTAAAACCCATATTATTCATGAAATATTTTTAAATGAATTATTAAATATAATTTTATATTTTATTATTTAATTTAATCATTCATGGCCCACTTTATGTCTTAAAAAATACAGTATATTTAATTAATATAAAATAAGCCATTTATTGCATGAAAACTATATAATAAAGCATAAAATCACATTTTAATAATTTCTATGTCCTAATTTCATATTTTCACATATTTCATTAATTTATTAAACAGTTATTTAGTTTTAACAACGGATTTAAGTAAAAAGGTGATAAATTACATAGGAAAAATCCTATATATTTTTTCGTTTACGCACCCCCAAACTTAAATCATTGCTCGTCCCGAGTAATGTTTATGCACAGCAAAAGGTCTTGCTAAGGCAAAATTGCTAATTGTGTAAGCAGCATCAATCTTTGTCCTATAATCATGCATTAATAAATTCATGCTTATTGATCTTCTTTATTAACAAGTAATTCATATGCAAACATTCCTTAAGATTATACTGAGCTTCAAAATACGCCAACATGAAACATAGTTTGCATGTATGTCACAGCCATAGATAACATTCTTCATTCAACATAATTTCCTATCAATCAAGCAAACAATCACAAGGCTTATTTATGATATTCATATGTTGAACTTAGGACTTCCTCTCCACTAATGTAGGTGACATAACCATCAAGTCAATAAGTCTTTTATAAGGTTGTAATGGGGCTCGGTTAAAAGTAGGGATTTAAGTTCGGTTTTAAAAATCTTAACCTTTAACTTTGTCTTGGTTTTCTCGTCATACAAACTTTTTCTTGAAGTGAACCTCTGGAACACCCCCAAACTTATTTTGAACTCAAGCTCATACATTTTTTTCTTTTTGGAGACTAAGCAAACTTTTCTTCACTCTTTTTCTTTTTTTTTTTTTTAGCATGAGCACATACATCTTTATGAAAATTTCCTCAAATGTTGATTCCCAAGACAACTTTACTTAAGATAGGTGCACAAAATTAGGATAACTTTAAAAAGATGGTAATTGGCTTATAATGTAGGTTCATTGCAAAAAAAAAAAAAAGGCCTTTAAGCTCAAAATTACAGTTTCAAGGGTCTAATATCATAGGGTTGGCTTGAAAAGGCTCAAACGGTCCAAAAAAATAGTGCCTATATCATTTTAGATTTTTATGTCCCCTAGGATTTCACCTCAAGAAAGTTACTAAGTCAATTCTAAAGATATAAGCCTTCATGCATGTTTAATCTCAAAAGAAACTAAGTTTTCATGGCAAACATTACTAAGGCTAATATCATACAAGCATTCCATCTTCATGATAACATACTTTCACTTAGATAAAATCATCATTCATACTTGCATACAAACTATCTCAGTAACAAAAAAATATCTCTAAAGATTCATTTATTAAAACATACTTATGACAGAAATGATTGAAACATACTTGAAAAAATTTAAAAGTATAAGCAATTTATTTGCCTTACCCCCTTTAAAAAGAAGTAATGTCCTCATTGGAAGAACAAAGTAATGAATGAAAACTGAACACTAGGTAGGTTGTAAAGAAAGAGAGGTGAATCATTAAGACTGCTTAAATACCAAGTCTTCCCTAATAACCCAATCCTAGACATGTTCATTCCCATTACCACATCACTTAGTCTTATTCTTTCTAAAGAAGTGTTAAGTTTGTTCATGCTTGCTATGTTTTATTCTGCAGAAATTAAATCCGAATTATGAAAGAAATAAATTCCTAAAGACCTAAAAATAATTAAATAAATAACAAGACAAGAATCCCCCATTTTATTTTTCTTACTCATTCTCCTTGTCTTCTTTAGCTCCATCTCTGCTTGCATCTCCAGTATCTTCCGTCCATGTCTCAAAGATAGCATCTGGGAACTCAAGAACAAAAGTACTAGAGATATTCTTTAAAGTATTTTGAATTTAGTCATCCCTAATTTTTGCATATTTCAGTAAGTTTGTTGTTGATTGTCCATGAACTTGCACATATCCATCAAAATTGACAACTCCGATTTCCTTGAAGTACTTCCAGAAGTCGACATGGGAGTTGTATATTCAGGTTCAACACTTAGCTTGACTGGTTCTTCTTTTGGCTCAACCTTTGGTTTAGGAATGTTCGGTTCCTTATCAGATTCTTCCTCTTTAGTGTCTGTAACTGAATTAGCTTCAGTTTTAGTTCTATCTGTTGACTCCTCGGTATCCAGCTCAGTTGGCTCTTCTTGCTCGCCTTGGTTCAGCTCATGCACCCTCTCTACTAATATTTCAAGATCATAATTTGTAATGCATCCTTGAACATATCTCCCCTTCAGATTTGCTTGTGTTTAAACACGAGCCTTTAGGCAAAGTGAAGTGATTAACGATGGGAAATAAGCACTTCCTGCCTTCTTTTTAGCACAATCGTGAATCTCCTTAAGGATAATTTTCCCAACATTAATGGACTTTTCTGTCAAAATTGCATATAACAAAAGCATCCATTCCATCGAGATGATGGAACTATGTGAGATAGGCATAAAACTATTGCGAATGAAATAAAACAATACCTTTGCTACTGGTTTTAAGTATTCTCTTCGACAAAAATGGCTCCCATACTTTCTTATAATCCATTGGAATCTCGGATTTGTCGCAACATCAAGCACTTGTTGAAGAAAATCTCAATCGATGTTGTTCATCATAGGGTAGTACTCATCTTCTTCAACATCAGGTAAATTAAACAAATCATTGATGGACTTAGAAGTAAGAGGTACCTTTTTCTTTTGAACGATGACTTCAGTAGCATCTTACGTAGTCAAACTGGCATAGAATTCTCGAACTAGTTCATCATCGGAAAGTGAACGAGCAACACAAAATCGTTCCCACTTGAGAGAATTGATTTTCTTTCTAATCGGTATAGGAACAACCATCAAATCATTACTCTTCAAGTCAAAACCTTTTTCCGGCATCATAGGTTGATGCTTGAAGATTGAATCAAATCTCTCTTTCACTTCTTCATCGATCAAAATCGGGTTTTTAGGAGTAGTATTTGAAGATCTGGTTCTTTTACGAGACATGCTATCTTTTCCCAAAAATTCGGCAAAGTTTCTGCACAAGAGAGAAAAGAGAAATCGATAAAGTGGGTAGAACTTGCTACGGTAAAAATCATACGATGACAAGGATGGTGCGGCAGCGACGACGACGTGCGATTGCAATAACGGTGCTTCGGTAATCTCTTTACAACAGCAATAGAAAATTTTGCCAGAAAAAGGAAGAGAACTAAGGTTTCTTTTGGGATTTGAGGTTGAGGCACAAAATGGAGATTTAGGGATTTTTAGGGTGCAAGCAAATTGCATTGAGGGATATGAAAATTATTAGAATGGAGAAGGGTTTATATAGGGAAAAATTAAGGCAACATGTAGCAAAAATTTAGCTACATTAGGGTTACTTGGGTAGCAAGCAATGGGTGTGATGGCAAGGTGTAACACCCCAAACCCGGTCAATACACCACGACCGGATTCGACATGTTACGGGAAAAATGGTTTTGTGAGGTTTAGGTTTACGGAGAAAGTTTGGTGAAAACTCATGGTTGATTTCGTATTCTTGTGAAAACTTGGGCATGATTGTTTAAAAACTCCTATTCCATTTTGAAAACCGGGTAATTTTGAAAACTTAATTAGTTATGGGGTTAAACCACGTTTATCTCATTTAGAAATTAAAGTCGTTCTGGTTGTTACTAAAACATTTTGACTTAGTAGAAAATCAAGTTTAAGTTAGAAATACATTTGAGTTCCCTTTATTCCAAATCTTAGTGTGATACCCGATGGCACAGTTTAAAATACCACTTTGTAGTTTTGAAATCGTTGTCTTTCCAAGTTTTAGTAAACTTTGATCAAGTTAACTTGTTAAGGCATATTAAAAATCTACTTTAAGCATAAACATGAAAACATAATTTTAAAGGCCGTTTACAATCCGAAATAAAACCAATTAGTGATAAATAAACTAAGTACCAAGTTTATAAAAGTCTGAGCAAATCCTGATTAAGCATGGCATGAGCACCTCGAGTCCATCCCGGCTCCATGTCCGCATCTAAGTGTCACCTGAAATGTCAAAGGAGTGGTGAGTCACAAGACTCAGTGCATAAATCCCCCTCCCGATAATACAACATGCTAGCACACATCAAAACAGAGCAATACAGTTAATGCACCCATTCCTAACCATCCATAACACCTTCTCTACCCTGTGTGGTACCAAACCACTTTTGGTGCCAAACCACTGGTGACCCAAAGTCACGATATCCATAATGTGGTGCCAAACCACTGGTGACCCGAAGTCACGAATAATCCAATGATGGGGCCAACCCATCGTGTGATACCAAATCACTAGCGACAATCCCGTATCTCATAAGTGGGGCAAACCCACGGTGGTGTTAACCACAGGGACGAGTCGCAATGAGGTGCCAAACCTCTGGTGTCCCAAAGACACAAGTGTGATACCAAATCACTGGTGACCGCAGTCACAAATCCGATGATGGGGCCAACCCATCGTGTGATACCAAATCACTGGCGTCAATCCCGTATAATCAACTGTGGGGCCAACCCACCGTGGTACTAAGCCACTGGGACGAGACGCTGAGGTGCCAAACCTCTGGTGACCCAAAGTCACAAAATATCATCTGTGGTACCAAACCACTGGAGGTGCCAAACCTCTTGTGTCCCAAAGACACAGTGTCCCAAAGACACGGATATCATAATCCCCCTCCTCTCATTTTACCCATACATGTCATACTAATGCATATCATGTAATTCATGCAATCATGCTAATATGTTTCATGTCACCTCTTATATCACATACATCAGCAATCATGATGGCATATACCATTAATAGAACTCATAATAGAATGGACTTACCCGGATCCGTACACATACCCCATTTGGGTACCAAATAATCCATCATACTGTTTTTGATTTTAACAAGGCAATCAGATTTATTAACGATATTACTAAGTAAGAAGTGTGTTAGTTTACACACCTGCTAAACGAAAAGCCTTAACCCAACGAACTGATTTAAGCCCCCTTGATTACCTTGCTCCTATAATCGGCCAAATAGGGATTAGGCATCTATACCATTCGGCCAAAGATCTTAAACCAAAGGGATCAATATCAAGCTCTTACCTTCCCTTGATTTGGTTTCCTACCAAATCCCGAACCAAGCAGTGGTTCTTCTGCTAATCGGCCAACCCCTAAGAAGAGAACAGTTAGTCCACTTGAAGACTTGACTTAATGACATCTAAAAGAATGAACTAATAATAATACCAACCCTTACCACCACCACTTACCAAACGGTTAACCGAAGGAAGAAGGCTCCACTTGACTGCTTCGAAGTCCCCGATGCCCTAAAACGAAATCGGTTCAACCCAGAGATTAGCTCCCTTCCACAAAACCCAAAATCGGCACTAATCCTTGTGAAAGTTAACACAGAAAACGAAAAGAAGAAGAACAAGCATTCGGCACTTACCTTCCTCTAAAATCCGATTAGAACCAAGACTAGAAGAAACTACCCTTGTGAAGATTCGGCCAACACTCTAAACTAGAAAGAAAAGAGGATTCGGCTAAGGTGGTTTATCCCAAACAACAAGATTCGGTCAGAGTAAAAGAAAAGAAATGGAGTGCAAAAGAATAGGGTTGATATTCGGCCAAGTAACAAAATAGAACAAAGAGATAGAAAGTTACTTCTGGTTTGAAGAAAAAGAAATGATGAATGGTATTTGGAGAATGGGGGTTTCGGCTTACAAGGTTTCGAAAAACAAGAAAAAGAAAGTTGAGAAGAGGAGAGGCTAGTTTCGGCTCAACCCAATGAACAAAAAGAACAAATGAGAGGGAGCATTCGGCATACACAAATGAAAGAGGGAGAGAGATGGTTGTGAACTTTCGGCCACACCAACTCAAAAGGCAAGACAAATTCGGCCAAAGAGAGCTTGAACTTTCGGTTTGCAAAAGAAAAGATGGAGAACTTACTAGGAATTTTGACTAATTAGCACCCAAAAAGAGAACCCTTCCTTTTACTCAATGTGACCGAAAATACACAAATGAAAAGTGCATTTCGGCACACCATACTCCCCACTACCAAACCGTCCACTCCTTCCCCCAAAAATCGCTCCAAAATTCGGCCAAACACCTCCCACTACTCACAACCACTCAATTCAAACTAGTTGAACTAGTCTTCCTCCTAAATTCACTCTCCACCCTCCATTTGAATGAGTTGACAAAGTCCATGGTAGAGTTTGAACTACCAACAACTCTCCTCCTCCATGCCGTCAAAATGAAAGCTAAAATGTGGGATTTTCGCAGCTTGAACACAAGACCTCTCCCCTTGCCAATGACGCCAACTACAAGCTCCAAGTGGCACATGCTTTGCCACTTTGCTAGCTTATCTCTTGTGCAACAAAACACCAATTAAAATACATATAACCCAGCTCCTTCAGCTCCTCTCACATAAAGCCCAAAAACTGAAATTTTCCCTACCTACCCAGGCTTACTCCTAGCCTACAACTAAGCTCTAAAACACCAAGAACAACAACATAGAAAGCGGATAACATGCAAACAAAGTCACAATAAAAATAGCCCCTAACCCGGGATATTACAGTTCTACCCCCTTAAAATAATTTCGACCTCGAAATTACCTGATCAGAAGAGTTGCGGGTATTGCTGTCTCATCATATCCTCGGGTTCCCACGTAGCTTCTTCCACGCCATGATTCCGCCAAAGTACCTTAACCAAAGGCACAGACTTCCTACGCAGAACCTTCACATCCCGATCTAGAATCTGTACAGGTTCTTCCTCCGTGGTCAAATCTGGATTCACCTCGATCTCTTCTACCGCTACTACATGCGACGGATCTGAACGATAACGCCGAAGCATCGAAACGTGAAATACATCATGAATCTGACTTAGCTCTGCTGGCAACTCAAGCTGATACGCCACTGGTCCCACTCGTCTCAGAACCTTGTACGGCCCAATAAATCTCGGACTTAGCTTACCTTTCCTCCCGAACCTCAACACTTTCTTCCACGGCGAGACCTTCAGAAAAACCTTATCCCCCACAGCAAACTCTATATCTCTCCGCTTAAGATCGGCGTAAGACTTCTGCCGATCCGAAGCTTCCTTTAATCTAGCTTGAATCAACCTAACCTTGTCTTCAGTCTCAGCAACCAATTCGGGTCCCAACAATTGACGTTCACCTAATTCCGTCCAACACGTAGGTGAGTGACACTTCCTACCATACAACGCCTCATATGGTGCCATCTTGATGCTCGCTTGGTAACTGTTGTTGTAGGCAAACTTGGCTAATGGCAGAAACTCCTCCCAACTACCTCTGAAATCCAGAACACAACCTCTTAGCATATCCTCCAAGATCTGAATGACCCTTTCCGATTGCCCGTCAGACTGCGGGTGAAAAGCCGTGCTGAAATCCAAACGAGTACCCAAAGCCTGATGCAACGCTTTCCAGAACCTTGACGTAAATCTGGGATCCCTATCTGAGATGATTGATACTGGCACACCGTGCAACCTCACTATCTCTGATACATACAGCTTTGCTAACTTCTGAAGTGAGTAGTCAACCCTCACCGAAATAAAGTGAGCTGATTTAATCAGTCGATCCACAATCACCCAAACTGAATCCTTCTTGCTTGGCGTAAGTGGTAATCCACTGACGAAATCCATGGCTATCCTTTCCCACTTCCACTGAGGAATCTTCACAGGCTGAAGCAACCCTGACGGCAACTGATGCTCAGCCTTGACCTGCTGACAAGTCAGACACTTCCCTACAAACTCTGTCACTTCCCTCTTCAGACCAGGCCACCAAAACTGCTCTCTAAGATCCCTATACATCTTACTACCTCCAGGATGCATAGCATATGGACTGCTATGTGCGTCCCGAAGAATCTTCTGCCTCAGCTCAACATCTTTAGGCATACAAGCTTTACCTTGAAAACATAGCACCCCATCACTAGACAAGCTGTAACCCTCCAAACCACCATCCTGTACCTGCAACCTCTGCGCACTCAGAACCTCATCCTCTAACTGTTTCTCCCTGATCTGCTCAACCCAAGTAGGCTTAACCTGCAACTCCGCCAGAATACTTCCGTCGTTATACAAGCTCAAATGGGCAAACATCGCTCTTAAGTCCGAAACTACCTTACGGCTCAACGCGTCTGCCACCATGTTAGCCTTGCCCGGATGATACTCAATCGAACAGTCGTAGTCCTTTAGCAACTCAACCCATCTGCGCTGCCTCAAATTCAAATCCTTTTGAGTCAAAAGGTACTTCAGACTCTTATGATCCGTGTAGACTATCGATCTCTCTCCGTACAAATAGTGCCTCCAAATCTTCAAAGCAAAGACTGCAGCCGCTAGCTCCAAATCGTGCGTCGGATAGTTGACCTCATGTGGCCTCAGCTGTCGAGATGCGTAAGCCACCACCTTACCTTCTTGCATCAGCACACAACCCAAACCCGTATGTGATGCATCGTAGTATACTGTGAATTCCTTGCCAGCTTCAGGTTGAATCAAAACCGGAGCTTCTGTCAAAATCTTCTTAAGCTTGTCGAAACTCTCTTGCTGTTTCTTAGTCCAAACAAACGGAACCTCTATCCTTAACAGCTTGGTCAACGGCGCTGCAATCAACGAAAACCCTTCTACAAACCTCCGATAATATCCTGCCAAACCCAGAAAACACTGAATCTCAGCCACTGACTTCGGCGGCTTCCAATCCAAAACCGCCTCAATCTTCCGAGGATCCACTCTAATCCCCTCAGCTGACACTACATGACCCAAGAAAGTCACTTCTCTAAGCCAAAACTCGCACTTACTAAACTTGGCATAGAGCTGCTTCTCCCTCAAAATCTGCAGCACCACTCGCAAATGCGCATCATGCTCTTCCTCTGTCCTTGAGTATACCAGGATATCGTCTATGAAAACCACAACGAACTGATCCAAATACGGCTGAAACACCCTATTCATCATATCCATAAATGCTGCCGGTGCGTTAGTCAACCCGAACGGCATTACCAGAAATTCGTAATGCCCATACCGAGTCCGAAACGCTGTCTTATGGATATCCGCTTCCTTAACCTTCAATTGGTGATACCCAGACCTCAAGTCAATCTTAGAGAATACCGCTGCACCCTTCAGCTGATCAAACAAGTCATCTATCCGTGGCAACGGATACTTGTTTTTAATCGTCAGCTTATTCAGCTGGCGGTAATCTATGCACATCCGCATCGTACCATCTTTCTTCTTGACGAAGAGTACCGGCGCTCCCCAAGGCGAAACACTTGGCCTGATAAAACCGCGATCCAACAACTCTTGGATCTAAGCCTTAAGCTCCACTAATTCCTTTGGCGCCATCCTATACGGAGCAATAGACACTGGCGCAGTTCCGGGTAACAGATCTATCCCGAACTCTACCTCACGATCCGGCGGCAAACCTGGAAGCTCCTCTGGAAACACATCAGCAAATTCCTTAACTGTTCGGACTTTTTCTACAGCAGACTCCTTAGCCTTCAAGGCATAAACATGAACCACATACGCTTCACAGCCCTTTCTGACCATCTTCTCTACCTTCAGAGCAGATACCACATTAGATAAGTAATCCCTTCTATTACCTATCATAGCCACTTCATTACCCTCAGACGTCTTAAGAATCATACGCTTGGCCGCGCAATCCAACTTCGCCTGGTACTTAACCAACCAGTCCATCCCAAGAATCAGATCGAACTCCCCAAACGGCAGTTCCATCAGATCAGCAGCAAACACTACCCCTTGGAGTTCTAGGGGTACATCTCTAAACAGCTTATCTACTACCACTGAGTGACCTAAAGGGCTAATTACAGTCATCTGCCTAGAAGATATCTCAGAGTCTAAGTCCATGGTCTCTACTATACTACTAGCCACGTAAGAATGCGTCGAACCCACATCAATCAAAGCAGTAAATGGAGAACCAAAGATCAAAAACGTACCGGTTATAACGTCCGGTGCGTCGCCCTCCTCTCGGCGCCTTGCTGCATACACTAACCCAGGCTGTCTGGCCTCAGAACTACCTGCACCTCTGCCCGGTGCTCCACGGCCCCGACCAGAACCATTACCTCCTCGGCCATTACCACGACCTCTCTGTAGTGGCGGTCCATTATTCCTGAACTGAGTACGGCCCTGATTCTTAGACTGAATCCTGGCCAACTTACGCGGACAGTCCCTCACACGATGATCCAGGGAACCACACTCGAAGCAACCTTTTCCACCGGTCCAACAGCCTCCCCAATGAGATTTCCCACAGTGGTTACACCGCGGCGGTCCCTGACTAGCAGCAACAAACCTACCAGACTGATTCGGCCCACTCTGTCTAGCCCTTTTCTAAGGGTTACCCGACGATCCCGAAGATCCAAAGCTCCTCTTATGCCTGTTCCTGTCCATGCCCTGCCTTACCGACTCCTTAACACCCTCGGCTACCTTAGCCTTCCCAACCAAGACAGCAAACTCGCGCTCCTGCTGTGGAGCAATCAGCAATCTCAGTTCGTCTCTCAGACCATCCTCAAAACGAACACACCTCTCGTGCTCTGTAGCCACAATGCCCCTAGCATACCGACTCAGCTTCAAGAACTCAGCCTCGTACTCGAAAATAGACTTACTCCCCTGGACTAGCCTCAGAAATGCTTTTCGTTGCGCGTCGATGTAGCTAACACCAATATACTTTTTCTGAAATGCAGCCCTGAAATAATCCCATGTTAGATCCTCTGCTGCCACACTGTCCCGAACAGTGAGCCACCACTGGTATGACTCATCCCGAAGAAGCGATACTATGCCCTTCAGCTTCTCCTCAGCAGTCAGGTCTAGATCATCCATGATCCGCTCTGTTGCCTCCAGCCAATACTCAGCCGTGCTGGGAGCAACACCAGAAACACCTCGAAAGAATTCGGCCCCGTTTGCTCGGAGTCGCTCAGGCACAGATTTCCTAACTCCTGCGCCTCCACCTACTCCAGCTACCCTTTCTAACACTCGCAGCATCGCCTGTGACACTGCATCATCCCCAGTCTGATCTTGAAACTCACCACCTCCAGCTGGTGGCGGTACCGGTATCTCATTTTCTGACCCCTGACCAGATCCTACGGGTTCAGAAACCGTCATCCTACCACGACCTCGTCCACGACCACGTCCACCTCTAGGGCTCATGACTAAATTTCTACGTATCTGATTTAAAAGTTTTATGAATCAGTATTTATTCCGCTTGTTTTAAAGCAAAATCTTATGAATAGTAAAGAAGCTTTGTTTTCGCGAGTTCACAGAATCCTATCAGTTTCAATCTCTAAAGTAATACACTGCTGCTAATTATCCAATCATATCTCATCAATATCAGAAACACAAGCAATAGTAAGGGGTACTTACCTGGGCGAACTGGTGCCGGGGACTCGGTGCCATGCCTTTCAAAACCATGCTTTCAAAACAAAACACTTAAAACAGACTTTTGAAAACATTTTGGGCCTCAGGCCCACAGCCGAGCTTTTGAACTTGGCTCTGATACCACAATTGTAACACCCCAAACCCGGTCAATACACCACGACCGGATTCGACATGTTACGGGAAAAATGGTTTTGTGAGGTTTAGGTTTACGGAGAAAGTTTGGTGAAAACTCGTGGTTGATTTCGTATTCTTGTGAAAACTTGGGCATGATTGTTTAAAAACTCCTATTCCATTTTGAAAACCGGGTAATTTTGAAAACTTAATTAGTTATGGGGTTAAACCACGTTTATCTCATTTAGAAATTAAAGTCGTTCTGGTTGTTACTAAAACATTTTGACTTAGTAGAAAATCAAGTTTAAGTTAGAAATACATTTGAGTTCCCTTTATTCCAAATCTTAGTGTGATACCCGATGGCACAGTTTAAAATACCGCTTTCTAGTTTTGAAATCGTTGTCTTTCCAAGTTTTAGTAAACTTTGATCAAGTTAACTTGTTAAGGCATATTAAAAATCTACTTTAAGCATAAACATGAAAACATAATTTTAAAGGCCGTTTACAATCCGAAATAAAACCAATTAGTGATAAATAAACTAAGTACCAAGTTTATAAAAGTCTGAGCAAATCCTGATTAAGCATGGCATGAGCACCTCGAGTCCATCCCGGCTCCATGTCCGCATCTAAGTGTCACCTGAAATGTCAAAGGAGTGGGTGAGTCACAAGACTCAGTGCATAAATCCCCCTCCCGATAATACAACATGCTAGCACACATCAAAACAGAGCAATACAGTTAATGCACCCATTCCTAACCATCCATAACACCTTCTCTACCCCGTGTGGTACCAAACCACTGGTGGTGCCAAACCACTGGTGACCCAAAGTCACGATATCCATAATGTGGTGCCAAACCACTGGTGACCCGAAGTCACGAATAATCCAATGATGGGGCCAACCCATCGTGTGATACCAAATCACTAGCGACAATCCCGTATCTCATAAGTGGGGCCAACCCACGGTGGTGTTAACCACAGGGACGAGTCGCAATGAGGTGCCAAACCTCTGGTGTCCCAAAGACACAAATGTGATACCAAATCACTGGTGACCGCAGTCACAAATCCGATGATGGGGCCAACCCATCGTGTGATACCAAATCACTGGCGTCAATCCCGTATAATCAATTGTGGGGCCAACCCACCGTGGTACTAAGCCACTGGGACGAGACGCTGAGGTGCCAAACCTCTGGTGACCCAAAGTCACAAAATATCATCTGTGGTACCAAACCACTGGAGGTGCCAAACCTCTGGTGTCCCAAAGACACAGTGTCCCAAAGACACAGATATCATAATCCCCCTCCTCTCATTTTACCCATACATGTCATACTAATGCATATCATGTAATTCATGCAATCATGCTAATATGTTTCATGTCACCTCTTATATCACATACATCAGCAATCATGATGGCATATACCATTAATAGAACTCATAATAGAATGGACTTACCCGGATCCGTACACATACCCCATTTGGGTACCAAATAATCCATCATACTGTTTTTGATTTTAACAAGGCAATCAGATTTATTAACGATATTACTAAGTAAGAAGTGTGTTAGTTTACACACCTGCTAAACGAAAAGCCTTAACCCAACGAACTGATTTAAGCCCCCTTGATTACCTTGCTCCTATAATCGGCCAAATAGGGATTAGGCATCTATACCATTCGGCCAAAGATCTTAAACCAAAGGGATCAATATCAAGCCCTTACCTTCCCTTGATTTGGTTTCCTACCAAATCCCGAACCAAGCAGTGGTTCTTCTGCTAATCGGCCAACCCCTAAGAAGAGAACAGTTAGTCCACTTGAAGACTTGACTTAATGATATCTAAAAGAATGAACTAATAATAATACCAACCCTTACCACCGCCACTTACCAAACGGTTAATCGAAGGAAGAAGGCTCCACTTGACTGCTTCGAAGTCCCCGATGCCCTAAAACGAAATCGGTTCAACCCAGAGATTAGCTCCCTTCCACAAAACCCAAAATCGGCACTAATCCTTGTGAAAGTTAACACAGAAAATGAAAAGAAGAAGAACAAGCATTCGGCACTTACCTTCCTCTAAAATCTGATTAGAACCAAGACTAGAAGAGACTACCCTTGTGAAGATTCGGCCAACACTCTAAACTAGAAAGAAAAGAGGATTCGGCTAAGGTGGTTTATCCTAAACAACAAGATTCGATCAGAGTAAAAGAAAAGAAATGGAGTGCAAAAGAATAGGGTTGATATTCGGCCAAGTAACAAAATAGAACAAAGAGATAGAAAGGTACTTCTGGTTTGAAGAAAAAGAAATGATGAATGGTATTTGGAGAATGGGGGTTTCGGCTTACAAGGTTTCGAAAAACAAGAAAAAGAAAGTTGAGAAGAGGAGAGGCTAGTTTCGGCTCAACCCAATGAACAAAAAGAACAAATGAGAGGGAGCATTCGGCATACACAAATGAAAGAGGGAGAAAGATGGTTGAGAACTTTCGGCCACACCAACTCAAAAGGTAAGACAAATTCGGCCAAAGAGAGCTTGAACTTTCGGTTTGCAAAAGAAAAGATGGAGAACTTACTAGGAATTTTGACTAATTAGCACCCAAAAAGAGAACCCTTCCTTTTACTCAATGTGACCGAAAATACACAAATGAAAAGTGCATTTCGGCACACCATACTCCCCACTACCAAACCGTCCACTCCTTCTCCCAAAAATCCCTCCAAAATTCGGCCAAACACCTCCCACTACTCACAACCACTCAATTCAAACTAGTTGAACTAGTCTTCCTCCTAAATTCACTCTCCACCCTCCATTTGAATGAGTTGACAAAGTCCATGGTAGAGTTTGAACTACCAACAACTCTCCTCCTCCATGCCGTCAAAATGAAAGCTAAAATGTGGGATTTTCGCAGCTTGAACACAAGACCTCTCCCCTTGCCAATGATGCCAACTACAAGCTCCAAGTGGCACATGTTTTGCCCCTTTGCTAGCTCATCTCTTGTGCAACAAAACACCAATTAAAATACATATAACCCAGCTCCTTCAGCTCCTCTCACATAAAGCCCAAAAACTGAAATTTTCCCTACCTACCCAGGCTTACTCCTAGCCTACAACTAAGCTCTAAAACTCCAAGAACAACAACATAGAAAGCCGATAACATGCAAACAAAGTCACAATAAAAATAGCCCCTAACCCGGGATATTACACAAGGCATGGATTTTTCCCTCCTTTTTGTTGTCTTGGGCCTCAAACTCAAACTGTATCTTGCTAAAAAAACTAATTAGTACTTGGGCAAACTTTGACCCCCTTTATTAACATAAAAATTTAAAATTTAAACAGAACAAATGAAACTTAAAAATTTTATATCTTAATTAGAAAACTTCTTCTTAACAAATTACATTAAATTAATTCCCAGGAAAGGTTGGAGGGGTCACAGTGGTCTCGCTTAAATTCCAATCTCCTTAGATAGAATTAATTAAATGTAATAAGTTAAGAAAATAAGTTCTAATTATTTATTTATTTACAAAATAAGTTCATGAAAAATTAAGGGTCTGTTAATTTGAACGAGGATTCAACTCGCTCAACTTCACCATCCTAGTAGTGTTTGAGGCGTTGACCATTAACTTTAAACGTACCTCTGTAATTGTTGTATAATTCATTAGCTCCATAAGGATAAACTCATTAGATTATATAATGTCCTTTCCATCGGGATTTAAGTTTAAATAACTTTAACCTTGAATTAAACAACAAAACTTTCTGACATTCTTTAAACTCGCGAGGTTGTATATGAATATCATGCCATCTCTTTGGTCCTTCTTTACACATTTTGGCATTCCCATAGGAAAACAACCTCAGCTCTTCCAACTCATCAAGTTGTAACATCCTTCTCTTACTGGCTTGCTCAAAATCAAAGTTCAACTGCTTCAAAGCCCAGTGAGCTTTATTCTCCAACTCTAATGGCAAATGACATGCCTTTCCAAAGGTTAACCGATAAGGAGTCATTTCTAATGTTGTCTTAAATGTTGTTCGATAGGCCCTTAATGAATCATCGAGCCTTCGAGACCAATCTTTTCTGCTAGGGCGTACTACCTTTTCAAGGATACCTTTGATTTCGCGATTCACTCTTTTAACTTGCCCATTAGACTGGGGGTGTTAGGCAGTAGCAATCTTGTGCTTCACATCATATTTGTCAAGCAACCACCTAAACCATTTGTACACAAAGTGAGAACCTTCATCACTAATAATAGCTCTTGGTGTCCCAAATTGTGTAAACACATGCTTATGTAGGAATCGCATGACTAACTTAGCATCATTTGTAGGCTATGCATCAGCTTCAACCAAATTCGATACATGGTCCACAGTAACTAAGATGTATTTGTTTCCATACGAAGAAGGAAACGAGCCTAAGAAGTCAATTCCCCATACGTCGAACAATTCAATCTCCAAAATGTTTGTCAATGGCATCTCATTCCTCCTTGATATATTTCCAGTCCTTTGGCATTTATCACAGTTCTTCACATAAGCATAAGCATATTTAAATAGTGTAGGCCAAAAGAAACCTGCTTGCAAAATCTTTTCTGCAGTACGTGAACCACCACAGTGTCCCTCACTTGGAGATAAATGGCAATGATACAAGGTCTCAGCAATCTCGCTTTGTAACACCCCAAATCCGGTCTAGACGTTACGACCACATCTGGTATGTCACAGGGAAAGGTTATAAAAAGGAACTTTGGAATTTAAAGAAAAATCGTAATTTTGAAATTTGTCGTTTTAGGTGATATTATAAAAACAATGATTTGTAGTTTTAAGAAAAATTTCCGAGTTGAGTTAATCGAATGTTTGTTATCTTTGTTGGCATTTGTGAGGAAACAGTTATTTATGCTACGTATGTTTTGAAAACTCCCAATTAGCTTTCATGTTAACTTATATAATAATGTCATATCATAAATAAGTAACAATTAAAAAAACAGATATTAATTTTAGAAGGCCTTATTACATAACAATATCCCCAACTAAAATAATTTATAGATATATAAAAAAATGAGTTTATGAAAAGAAACATTTTATGGCCTCCACAAGTCCGCCTCGGCTCCCAGATCCACAATCTACTGATTACCTGCAAGTTAAGCAGAGGGGTGAGTCACCAAGACTCAGTGTGTAATTCCCCTTATATCACATAAACGGCTTCAAGCCCACAATCGCACATTGGGCCTTAGCCCACTTAATATGACATACACAAAATATGAATGTAATGTGTCGCAGCCTAACCTAATTTTCCGTCCTCTACACGCCACCCGTACCAGCCCAACACACCATGGGGATTTCTACAATCAAACCTTCATCCGCTATACGCCGTATATGTGGCACCAAGCCACTGGTGACAGAGTCACTAATTATAACACGTGGGGCCAACCCACTTGTGGTACCAAACCACTGGTGACAATCCCTGATAATCGAATATGTGGGGCCAACCCACTGTGGTACCAAACCACTGGGACAAGTCACAGAATCAATATATATATAAACGTGGTGTCAAACCACCATGGTACCAAACCACTGAGACTTAGTCACTGAATCAGATAGGTGGGGCCAACCCACCGTGGTAACAAACCACTGTGACAGTCTTTAATAACACTTCCCCTTTCGCATCACTTTCCAAACCCATGCATACATACATATCAATGATTGCAACATGCCATCAAGCAAAGAAACAGATTTCAGCATACACTTACATACTCATAAATGGAACAGTAAAGTCACTTACTCAGTATTTCCCAGCTTTACCCACAAGGGTATAGCGACTGCCTCTCCAGTCACTTCGGCTTTTCAGCCCATACAATTAATAACACATATTAATAGCAGAGTATGAAATTTACACACCTGTAAACACGAAGAACTAAACTATCGATCTCGCTAACACTCTCCCTCGCAGGGATCACCACAATCTGCCTATGCCGTTCTGAAGCCGGTCCACAACCTGGTGGAAAGTCTCAAACGGCGAACACCACATGTTTTTTGAACCTAGGGGTAGGGACCACGAGTCCAACCCCCTCCCTTGCTTGGCTGGTATTCGGTTCCATGAAAGAGATCTTGGTCAGAAGATACTATAATGAAATAGCGGTTGTTTAACAACAACGTTGGGTCAAGGCAGCGAATAACGAAAAGAAAGGTCGATCGAATAACTAGAAAGGAATCCCTTACCTTTTACTACCAACGCGAATCCACACGACTGCTTGAACAGAAACCTCCAGCAACCAAGAACTCTTAGCACCTCCCTACTAGATATTCGGCCACTAGCAAAAAGATATGAAAGGAAGGATAAAAATATGTTACCACAAGATGAACTACTTTGGTATGATAGAGAACACTCCCTCGGTTATGGAAGAAAGAGTGACTGATGGCCCAAAAGAGAGTAGGGGAGATGAAATGAAAAGAAATCGTCTTACCTCAAACTAAGAGAAGCCGAATGATGCCCCAAAGATTCGGCACAAGGTACTAAAGCAGAGAAGAATCAGCCCAAAGATGATATCTCTAGGAGAAGAGAAGGGAAATAACAGTCAGAGATTCGGCTATAGAGAAAGAATTATGGAAGCAAAACTCAACAGAAGATATGGGAAATTGATTCAACCTTGAAGAGAAGAAATAGAAGAGAACGTTTAATTACTCACCAAAGAGTGAGATGAAGATTCGGCTATAAGGGACAAATGATAGAAGAAAGAAAAGAAAAGAATTGTAGGGAGAGGGTACCTAAGAGGTTTCGGCTTTGAAGAAGCAAATGAAAGAGATATGAAACCAAGAAAAGAGAAGAGAAGCAAGAAAGGTGCTATGGCTTGGTAATGAAGCAAAATACTCAAATTAAAAAGTGTAATTGAGGGGGAAAATGGTTTTGGCTTTGAGCAGAAGAGAAAAGAAACAAAAGGGTTACCCAAAACAAGAGAGAAAAGAAAGAACTCCTAGGGTTGATTCGGCTAACAGGATTCTCCAAAATGCTCACTTAAGGGACGGCACACCTACCCCATCTAGTCCCAAACCGAAACCCCCTTCAACACCCCTCAATCGGTCAACAACTCACCAAACCTCAATCCCACACTTTCCTCCTACATTCACTCTCCTCCCAACATTCAAATCAGTTTGAAAAATTCAAACTTCCTCAAATGCCTCTCCACCACTTATTTAAAATGTTTAACTCATTCCACTCCCACTCTTCAAGGTTCCTAGCCGAATCCATCACCTCCCATCCAGGTGCCAAAAAGAATTCCCCAAAAACCAACCTATGCGACTCGAACCTGCTCCCACACTGCTCCCCTATGGCGTCACTTCAAGCACTCTAAGTGGCGCCCCCTTGCCACTTTACCAACTCTTTACATGTGTCCTCAAAACATAATTAAATACCCTTAAGGCCTACATCAGCTAGATCTCCCCTACAAATGCCCAAAAAGAAATTTTCGCCAAGGCTACGGCTTAACCCCGAGCCTTCCCGGGACCCCCAAACACACCAAATTAACACACAGAGCATAGCATACACACACAACACACCTTAAATGCAAAACCCCAAAATCCAAGATATTACACGCTTTCAGCTACACACTTTTGGATTATGTTATCTGCACATTGTTTAAACAAAAATAGATCCTCCCAAAGATAATATCGACATCATGAAGGAATTTTTTTCTTTGTTGGTATGTCATTTCTCGAGGAATTATTCCACATGCAAGATAATTGGAAAAATCAACAAACCAAGGTCTTTCATGAATTCGATTTACCTCAAATAAGAGTTCATCTGGGAAATTCTCGTTGATAGGCACACATGATCGAGTTACCTCATCTTGCCCCAACCTCGATAGATGATCAGCTATTTGATTTTTAACACCTTTTCTGTCTTAGATCTCAAGGTCAAATTCTTGGAGTAAAAGTATCCAACGAATTAGCCTCGGTTTTGCATCTTCTTTATGAGCAAGTATTTAATGGTCGCATGGTCAGTAAATACTGTAACTTTGGTACCTATAAGATATGAGCGGAATTTTTCAAAAGCAAAAACTATAGCGAAAAGTTCATTTTCGGTTACCGTATAATTGAGTTGGGTTCCCATCAAAATTCTACTTGCATAGTAAATAGGGTCAAACACTTTGTTTCTTCTTTGACCCATCACAGCTCTAACGGCACAGTCACTTGCATCGTACATCAACTCAAAAGGTGAGTTCCAATCAGGTGTAACGATTATTGGGGTTGAGATTAACCGCTTCTTTAGATCTTCAAAAGCTTCCAAACATGCTTTGTTGGAATCAAACATTGTATCTTTCTCTAACAATAAACACAACAGTTTAGAAATTTTCAAAAAATCTTTGATAAACCTTCAGTAAAAACCGGCATGGCCTAAGAAACTTCTGACACCTTTCACATTCCTTGGGGCCGGTAATCTTTCAATTCTGTCCACTTTTGCTTTATCGACTTCAATTCCTTTCTTTAAGATCTTATGACCTAAGACAATCCCTTCCTTGACCATAAAATGGCATTTTTTTCCGAATTAAGGACAAGATTCGTCTCTTCGCACCTCTTTAGTACCTTACCCAAATTACTCAAACAGATATCATAAGTGTTACCAAAAACAGAACAATCATCCATGAAAACCTCAACAAAATTTTCAACCATATCAGTAAATATTGCCATCATGCATCGTTGGAAAGTTATAGGTGCATTGTATAAACCAAAAGGCATTCGCCTAAAAGCAAACGTACCGTATGGACAAGTAAAAGTTGTTTTATGTTGGTCCCCTGAGGCTACAACTATTTGTTTATATCCCGAATAGCCATCTAAAAAACAATAAAATTCATTACCTGCCAGTCGGTCTAACATCTGATCCATAAAAGGCAACGGAAAATGGTCCTTCTGAGTGGCTTTGTTCAACTTTCTATAATCAATACAGATTCTCCAACCGGTAATAGTTCTCGTTGGAATAAACTCATTACGCTCATTTTCAACAATCGTGATTCCACCTTTCTTCGGCACACACTGCACTGGGCTTACCCATGAACTATTTGAAATAGAATAGATGATTCCTACATCTAACCATTTGATCACTTCCTTTCTCACAACTTCTTTCATAATCGGATTGAGCCTCCTTTGCCCATCAATTCGAGCTCTTTCACCTTCTTCTAAAATGATTTTATGCATGCAAAAAGAATAGCTTATACCTCGAATATCAGTTATGGTCCAACCAATTTCTTTCTTAAATTTCTTCAGAACAGCAATTAGTTACTCCTCTTGATCTTTCGTCAGTTCCGCTGAAATAATCACAGGCAAAGTAGAATAGTCACCTAAATAAATGTATTTCAAATGGGAAGGAAGTACCTTTAGTTCAAGTTTAGGTGGTTCTTCAATTGAAAACTTGGGTTGCACAAATTCTCTGACTTCCAACTCCAACGTTTCAAACCCTGTGAATTGAATAAAATTTCTCGGATTGGCTTCCATCAAAGCCATGTTTTCTTCACCTTCTTCATCCTCCAAAGGGTCAAGATCTAAGGCTTTCTCCAATGGATCTTCTTCAAAATTGCTTTCCATAGAAACCAAGGTTTCTATCTCTCCCATAACTGAACACTCTGTTGTCGGACCGAGAAATTTCATCGCTTTAAGAATGTTAAAGGTTACTTGATTGCCTTGAACTCGTATGGTGAGTTCACCTTTCTACACATCAATTAACGTTCTTCCGGTGGCTAAGAAAGGTCTCCCAAGGATGATCGGCACTTCCTTGTCTGCTTCAAAACCTAAGACAATGAAATCAACAGGAAAAATACATTTATCGACTCTTATCAAAACATCATCGATCTTTCCTTCGGGATATGCTAAAGATCGATCCGCTAGCTGAAGCATTACAGTTGTAGGTCTTATTTCACCTATCCCTAACATCTTGAAAATAGACTTAGGCATCAAGTTGATACTCGCTCCTAAGTCATACAAAGATTTACCATAGTAAGATTCACCAATGTTACAGGGTATAGTAAAGCTTCCTAGGTCTTTCAATTTCGGTGGCAGTTTGTTCTGCAGGAACGCACTGCACTCCTTTGTCAAGGTAACAATCTCATACTCACTCAGTCGTTTCTTCTTGGACAGTATATTCTTCATAAACTTCACATAATTTGACATTTTTTCTAAAGCCTCCACCAACGGAATATTGATGTGTAACTACTTTAGAACATCCAAAAACTTCTTGAATTGCACCTCCTGTTTCTGCTTGTGTTGCTACAATCTTTACGGATATGGAGGTGATGGAACTTTCGGTTGAACTGGACAACTTTTCTGAGTAGGTAAATCTGAATCCAAAAAAAATGTTAAAATATTTGAATTCACTAAGTCAGGGTTTACCTTGTCAAACTTTGTAGATTCTGATTCCTTTGGTGTAGGAATTTCAACAGCTGGTTGATTATTTTCAACAGCTAGTTGATTCTTCTCAACAGGCTTATCTTCGACATCAATCAATCGGGGTTCCAAAATTTTACCACTTCGCAATGCCACTGCCTTGATATGTTCTTTACCCAAATTTCTTGGATTCTTAGTATTGCTCGGCAAGGTTCCTTGTGGTCTATTACGAAGCTCCGTAGCTAACTGACCCATTTGGTTTTCCAAATTTTTCAGTGTTGCTGCTTGGCTTTGGATCAAAGTGTCATTCTTTGCCATGTACGCTTTCAACAAGTTCTCTAAACTGTTTGATGCCTCAGCTTGAGGTGGTTTTGGAGCTTACTGATTAAACCCTTGAGATTGGTTGGGCCTTTGCTACAATAAGTTGTTGTTCGGTCCATTTCCTTTGTTGCTCCGAGAAAAGTTAAGATGATTATGCCATGAAGGATTCTAGAAGTTGGACTGGGGTCCTTGTCCACTCCTATTTTGATGTTGGTTCCCCACATAGTACATTGACTTAGAAATTGATGGACAATTCTCAAAAGAATGACCTTTCCCACAGTACACACAGGAAACTACTTCAAACGGACTTGGTGGCTGAGCTGCAAAATTATTAGCACTATTAGCAGTAAATTGTTTCAACATAGAGGAAATAGACGATGCCTGAGCTAATAACGAAGTGAGGGCATCAACTTTATGAACTTCGGCTACACGTCTTCCTAAAGTTGTTCGATTTGTTGGCCATTGATAGTTATTACTCGCAATCCTCTCGATGATCTTATAAGCCTCATTATAAGACTTAGACAAAATTGCACCATTCGCGGAAGCATCTACCATCAATCTTGTATGTGCATTGAGACCATTATAGAATGTCTCCAACTGGATACAATGAGGAATCCCATGATGAGGACACTTACGAAGTAACTCCTTGAATCACTCACAAGCCTCATACAAAGACTCATCATCCAATTGTTGGAAAGTTGTGATCTCATTCCTCAACTTAGCGTTTTGCTAGGTGGGAAATACTTAACCAAAAATCTCTCTACTAATTTCTTCCATGTAGATATGGAACTTTGGCAATGAATTGAGTCATGCTCATGCTCGATCTTGCAACAAGTACGGAAACAACTTCAACCTCAGTGCGTCTTCAGTCACACCGGATATCTTGAATGAATCACTCACCTCCATAAACAATCAAAGGTGGAGATATGGATCTTTCGTGGGCATACCACTAAATTGGCCCACCGTTTGTAGCATTTAAAACATCACTGGTTTCAATTCAAATTGGATTGCCTCAATGTCTGGCCTTCTAATTCTGGGTTTAACTCACTGAAAAATGGCATAGCATATTGTCTGATGCATCGATCCCTATTATCAGCAATGAGGATAGGATTTCGTACATGATCGGCTTTATTACCTTGGTCTTCATTCTGATTTCCAAGGTCCATCTCGACTTGTCTTTAAGTTGTTCGTTCACGTCTTTTTTGTCTGAGAGTTCACTCAATTTTAGAGTCTACAGGGAGTCAATTGATAATTCGATCTATGCTCATAAACACTTGAAAAGAAAACCACAAAAATTAAGAAGAATAAGTTAGTAATTTAGAAATAAATCAAATTGAAAAGAAATAATTTCACGAAAAAATTGACTATGGCAATAGTTGACAATCCCCGGCAACAGCGCCAAAAACTTGTAACGCGTAGGTTTGTGCAAATATGTAACACCCCTAACCCATCTCCGTCGCCGGATTAGGGTTAAAGGTGTTACTAGACAAATCAGAAACTTTTACAGACATTTTACATTATAATACAACCAATCAGATCAAATGTCCCTTTCATAGGTCAACAAGACCTCAAACATGCTTTAGAAAAGGGTCGGGACTAAACCGAACACATACGGAAATTCTCAGAAAAATTATAAACTTTTCTAAGTTACAGAGGTCACACACCCATGTGGGCAGGCCGTGTGCCTCCCACGGCTACCAGACAAACCCATGTGTTCTGGTCGTGCCAAAACAGAGCATGTATACTGACTTATCCACACGGCCACCAGACACGCTTGTGTGCCATGGCCGTATAAAATTAGGCTAGCTACTGACTTATTCACATGGCCACCAGGCACGCCCGTGTGCCACGGCCGTGTATGCAAAACATGCCATTTGCAAGGCCAAAATACCACCCACACTTGGGTCAATCCTACAAGCAATATACCAATTCATTTCATGTACAATTGACAACCAAAGACATGTCAAATAATCAACAATACTCCACATTCAATCTCATTTTCAATCATGCCAATTTGCACAACCAAAACACATATATATCCAAGCATGATACATCCTCATTTTACCTTTCATATAACCATTTCATTGATTAAACATACATACTCATAATGCATTCATATGCCTACCATAGCCTTGACCATTTCATTTGCTATTAAGCCATACCAAAACAAACATCATGTATTATATTCACTCATGCATATTACCAACATTTATCTAGCCACATCTCATGGCTATTTATACACATTTAAAACATAATCCAAAATGACTAGCCTATACATGCCATATTTAGCTATATACATATTTCAAAGGTACCAAAACAAGTTTGAGTAGTGTGATGACGATCCTCGATGGTCCCCGAGCCTTTCGTATCTTTAACAATCTATAAAACAGAACAAACACACACAAAGTAAGCTTTTAAAAGCTTAGTAAGCCATATACAACTAAACTTAGCAGAAATTGCACATAACCATATTGTTACAATGACATTAATGGTTCTTATAGCAAATTCATCACATATATTCTTTGGTTCATTTGCTTAGCCATATCTTACTACATTCTTCAACTCAAATATCACATATACACATAGCTCATTCAAGCATATATTCACTTATTATCTCATCATTTCACTACACAAATTCATCTTAGTAAGTTCATATAGACACTTACCTTTCATACACACTTAGTGTACATATCAAATGTACCTGAAACGGATATACAAATCACATAGTCGTTCGTATATCGGACTTACCCGTTGAACTGTTCGGAACTAAATAGGATACTCAGAGTGCTCGGAATAGTCGTACAATGCCAACGTCCCAGACGTGGTCTTACATGCAACCAGATATCGACGCCACTGTCCCAAAAAGGGTCTTACATGAATCAATATGATGCCAATGTCCCAGACATGGTCTTACACGAAATCTCGAATCAATGCCAACATCCCAAACGTGGTCTTATATAATTTCATATAACAGACACCTATGTCATGACATACTTAATCCTATCTATTCCTAGGTTCATACGGGACTTCTCGGACATTTATAACTTGTCGATATATTCTCGAATTTCACATACATTACATCTCGAGCATTATTCAAAGCAATTCAAATCTCATATATGTACAAATAAGTTAATTCAAATACATTTATTTGTATATCGACTTACCTCGAAATTGGATATTCGATCGGATTCAGTTATTCAATTACTTTCGCTTTCCCGCGATCTAATTCCGTTTTCTTCGGTTCTTGATCTATACATATTCAAATTTGAACCATTTATTCACTAATTCATTCAATTCAATCCAAAGACACATATTTAGGGTAACTTACAAATTAGCCCTCACATTTTCATATTTAGACAATTTAGTCTCTATTTCACAAAATCACAAAATATACCAAATTTCATGATACACATGCTTAGCCGAATATCACCCATGCTCAATCAAGCCCACACATTTCATTTATTTCACAATCTAGTCCCTTAAAATGTTATTTTCTCAATTAAGCCATAATTAGCTATATTCACCAAAAATTCAAGAACAAAACATGTTCATTAAACACATATCTTTCATTTAACACCAATACTCATCACAAAGCTCACCATTTCATCCATGAAACATCTCATAAACATCATCAATTCTTCAAATTAAGACATGGGTTTTATAGTTTACGAAGCAACGGTTGCAAAAACGTAGAAATTATCGAAAACCGAAGCAAAACATACCTTGAATTTAAGTTTAGAAACTAGTCGAACTTAGAAAACCATGGATGCTTTCTTTCTTCAATACATTCTTCCAACAAAGATGAATAATGGCCATCTTTTATGTTTTATTTTATTATAATGTATATTATTAATCCAATTACTAAATTACCCTTTCTATTAAACATTTAAACTTATATTATGGATGGTTACAATTGTCCATTAACAATCCACTTACTATAAAATGGCTTAATTGCCTCATAAAGCCACAACATTTAAAAGCCATAACACAAAGGTGCTTTAACAAATAGCATGCAAATATTGCATTTAATGCAATTTAACCCTTTTCTCAAATTAAGCATACAGACGGACAAATTATCTTACAAAACTTTAACACATGCTTAATCATATATCAAAGAAACAAGAAATAATATTAAAATATTTTACTGACTCGGATTTGTGGTCCCGAAACCACTGTTCCGACTAGGGTCTAAATCGGACTGTTACAAAATATACACAGTCGTTATCAAGTAATAAGTAAGTATCGAGTTATCGTCTCCACAGGGATTGTATTTGTGCTAAGTCACTTAATTTGTAAAATTATATTAACAATTTAGTAAATAAAAACACAATATAGTTGAGAAGTGGTGACTAAAATATATTAAACTAAATGCAATGATCCCTAATGCAAATTATCCTAAGTATGCAAACTATATTAATGAAATAGATTTTAGTAAAATTAAACACAATTTGCAACAATTATAACATAAATAAACTAGGACAATTACTTTAATTAAACTCAATTTATTATCAACATGCTTAATAACATTCGGGAAAATATTCCATGGCAACTCGATCTTTCATGAGTTTGGAAACCACATTAGGTCCTTTCGGAATCCTTTACTTAGTAAATACGCATTTTACTGATCCTTATTTACTAAGGGTTTCTTAGCATTCGTGTAAGGTAACAGGGACGTGTCAGGTTTGAAACAGTTTAATCACACAAATCTAAAAACTATGCAGATAACAGAGCTTGGTCAGAGTTGTTATGTAACCTACAATTTAATCGGGTCAGGATCTAAATTGAGCATGCACATTTCAATTATGTGTCCATTTGTCGTCGTCTGTTCAGGATGGCTTAGCTAATTCAGGTGCATTTCAATCACGTATGAACGAAATACAGACTTGATTTTAACATGATCGATTGAGGCACAAACATCATAAGCATGAATCAAATAAATATTATTTAATCAAAGCAATCATTCTAGCTTAAATAAAATTAAGCTAACATTGTTGTAAACAAGAACAAAGAACACATAGCAAACATCTTTAGATTAAATTAAAGAAAAGAAAGATTAAACCCGATTCAGAGTGGCTGTCACCCAAGACTCTGACTGACGAGGCTCCTTTGTTCCTTTGCTTTGCTCCTTTGCTGATGGCTCTCCAAGGTGGCAGACCAAAGGTTCTTTAAGAGGCTTAATTGCTAAAATCTCTATGAAGAGATGATGCTAGGTGTGGGAATGGAAAAGGCTAAGAGAATTTGGAGAGAAGAGAGAATAATGAATGATGAGAATGAATGAGGAATGATTGAGTGATGCTTGAGGGAATGAGAGGGTCTTATTTATAGGTGAGGAGAGAGGGATAGTTTGCTAAAAATAGTGGATGTTAACCTATTCAAATATCCTCAAATTGTGGCTGGCCATGCTTAGTGGCTTTTGACTTGGTTTTTTCTTGATTTTTAAGCAATTTTGGATGCCACACAACTCAGGACTGAGACTTGGTCAATCGTAAATCTTCGGGCAAATCTCTAATTTCTTCAACACTACAAGGACCTTGTGTAATTAAACCAAAGAATGGTTTAAATGGACAGCCATGTGTAGCTGAATATTGGGTTGACTTGGTCTCCAATTTGGACGGTTTTATAATCCAGTAAAGCTATCAAACCTATCCAGTATAAATCAACAAGTTAGAGGACCAAAGAATAAAATTTATCCAATTTAATTAATTAATTAAAACCCATATTATTAATGAAATATTTTAAAATGAATTATTAAATATAATTTTATATTTTATTATTTAATTTAATCATTCATGGCCCACTTTATGTCTTAAAAATACAGTATATTCAAATTAATATAAAATAAGCCATTTATTGCATGAAAACTATATAATAAAGCATAAAATCACATTTTAATAATTTCTATGTCTTAATTTCATATTTTCACATATTTCATTAATTTATTAAACAATTACTTAGTTTTAACAACAGATTTAAGTAAAAAGGTGATAAATTACATAGGAAAAATCCTATATATTTTTCCGTTTACAACAATCTTAGAGATGAGAGCTTTGCCAACTTTTGCAAAGAAAAGTTCGTCCGAATCGAAATAAAATGAAAAGACTTGGTCAATAGATCCATGATGACCCAAACAAAATCCTTTTTAGTGGGTGTCAAGGGCAACCCACTAACGAAGTCCATTGTCACTCGTTTCCATTTCCATAAGAGAATCTTAACTGGCTGTGACAAACTCGAAGGCAACTGATGCTCAACCTTAATATGTGGGCACGTCAGACAATGAGCAACGAAATCTGTAACCTTACGCTTCAAACTCGGCCACCAGTACAATCCACGGAGATCCTGATACATATTATTACCACTGGGATGCATAGCATAAAGGATACTATGCGCCTCCTTCAGAATCGACTGCCTCAAATTAGAGTCATTTGGCACACAGATCTAACCTCGAAAACACAGAACACCATCATAATTCAGCCCAAAATCTAAAGTACTGCCATTCTCAATCCGACGAAACCGTAGACCTAGAGACTCATCCTCCAACTGCTTATCTTGAATCTGATCAATCCAAGTCGGCTTAACTTGCAACTCAGCTAACAAACTCCCATCATCAAATAGACTAAGTCGATCAAGCATCGCTCGCAAATCCGTCATCACCCTACAACTTAGAGCATCAGCCATCACATTGGCCTTACCAGGATGATTCTCTATCGTACAGTCATAATCTTTGAGCAGCTCAATCCATTGACGCTGCCTAAGATTCAACTTCTTCTAGGTAAGGAAGTACTTGAGGCTCTTATGATTAGTGTAGATAATACACCTCTCCCCATACAGATAGTGCCTCCAAATCTTCAATGCAAAAACCACCATAACCAACTCGAGATCATGCGTCGAATAATTCCATTCATGTGTCTTAAGCTGACGGGACACATAAGCCACAATTTTTCAATCTTGTATCAATACATATCCAAAACCAACGTGTGATGCATCACTGTATACCACAAATCCTTTTCCAGATTCAGGCTGTATCAGAACAGGAGCCTGAGTTAGAACAGACTTGAGCTTCTCAAAGCTCGATTGTTGAGCATCGGTCTAGACAAAAGGAACTCTCTTACGCAGAAGCTTAGTCAATGGAGCTGCGATTATAGAGAACCCCTCGACAAACCACCGATAATAACCCACCAAACCTAGAAAACTGTGAATCTCAAATACGTTCTTAGGCTGTTTCTAATCAAAGAAAGCCTCAATCTTCTTTGGATCGACTCAAATCCCCTAGCAGAAACCACGTGCCCCAGAAAAGTTACTTCACACAACCAAAACTCATACTTGCTCAATTTAGCGTAGAGCTGTTTCTCACGGAGAATCTGAAGCACTACTCTAAGATGCTCATCATGCTCATCCTCGCGCTTAGAGTAAACAAGAATGTCATCGATAAAGACCATGACGAACTGATCTAGATAAGGCTGGAAGACTCGGTTCATCAGATCCATGAATGCAGCCGGAGCATTTTTCAAACCAAAAGGTATAACTAGGAACTCGTAATGTTCATAACGAGTCCAAAATGTAGTCTTGTGAACATCCACCTCCTTAACCCTCAACTGATGATAGCCAGAACGAAGATCAATCTTCGAAAACACCGAAGCCCCTCGGAATTGATCAAACAAATCGTCGATCCTCGGAAGTGGATACTTTTTCTTCACAGTTAGCTTATTCAGTTGCCGGTAATCAATACATATCCTCATGGTCACATCTTTTTTCTTCACAAACAGAACCGGTACCCCCCCACGGAGACACACTAGGGCGGATAAAACCAGGATCCAAAAGATCTTTAAGTTGAGCCTTAAGCTCTATAAGCTTCTTCGGTGCCATACGGTAGGGAGCGATGGACACCGAAGCTGTTCCTGGTAAAAGTTTAATCCCAAATTCAACATTTCGATTCGAAGGTAATCTCGGTAACTCCTCAAGAAAGACATCCGAAAAATCCCTTACAGTTCTAACATCTCTGATAGTAGAGTCCCCAGAAGCAAAAACACTAACGTAAGCCAAATTTCACACCCTTTCCAAACCAATTTTTCAGCCACAAGAGTGGAGATCACATTGGACAGATAATCTCGGTGCTCACCAATCATAACCACCTCTTTATCATCCTCAGTCCTCCGAACAACCCTCTTAGATGCATAGTCCAAGCTAACACGGTGCTCAACCAACCAATCCATTCCCAAAATCAAGTCAAATTCCCCAAACGAAAGCTCCATCAGATTTTCCAGAAAAATAGCCCATTGCACCACTAACGGAACACTCCTATAAAATTTACTAACCCGAACAAACTGCCCCAATGGACCCAGTACAGTAACCTCACTAGAAGTGCTCTCAAAAGAAATCCCCAGGTTTTCAGAAACAAAACTAGCTACATAGGAATGTGTTGATCCTATGTCTATCAAAGCAGTATAAGGTACATCAAAAATAAAGAACATACCGGTGATAACATCAGGAGCTTCTTTGTCCTCTCGGTGTCGAGCAGCATAAACTAATGCAGGCTGCCTCGCCCCAGTCTGACTAGCACCTCTGCCCGGTGCTCTCTACCCACGACCCATATCATTACCACCCTTTGCCTGACCACAGCCCCTAGGTGGCTGCTGAACTGCTCTCTGAGATTGTACAGAACCTAGTCCCGAGTCTTGCATCTGATCTTCCCACTGTGGACACTCTCTAATGCGATGCTCCAAAGATCCACACCTCAAACATGCCTCAATCCTCCTCCAACATTCACTCGGATGGCGCCTACCACAATCTCCACACAACTGAATCCCAATAGGAGCAACAAGAGCTCCCACTCTAACCGGTCGATCAGGTCTGGCCTTCTTCTTAGACCTCTGAATAGAACTAGAAGGCTCTGAATCCCTCTTATTCTTACCCCTCTCTCGGTCTCTATTCTGGCACTCCACGCGCTTACCATCCTCGGTGATCTTCGTCTTTTCAACCAGAACCGCGAACGCCCACTCCCTCTATAGAGCAACCAATACCCTCAAGTTATCCCTCAAGTCATCCTCAAACCGAACGCATCTCTTATACCCAAACACCACCGTGCCTCAAGCGTAGCGGCTCAGTCTCAGAAACTTGGCCTCATACTCGGTCACAGATTTATCACATTGCGTGAGATTCATTAACTCACGCCCGCGAGCATCCACATAGCTCACCCCCATATACTTACTTTGAAAGGTGGTCTTCAAGAAACCCCATTTCAGACGATCAGGCTGAGTACCCTCCCTAACCGTTAACCATCACTGATAAGCCTCATAGCAAAGCAAAAAGACTACACCCTTAAGTTTTTACTCGGGAGTATAGTCTAAATCGTTCATAATCCTCTCAGTGGCCTCCAACCAATACTCGGCCACTGTAGGGGCAACTCCAGTGATACCCCTAAACAACTCTGCACCATTGGCCTGGAGTCGTTCTGATACTGACCCATAGCCCTCAAATCCAGAATGGGGTCTAGCGACCCTCTCTAATATCCTCAGCATGGCTTGGGATAGTGCGTCGTCCCCAGCTAAACGGCTTTGAGACCCAGTCTCAGTAGTAGGCGAAATAGGTGTCTCACTCATATCTAAGCTTGGCATACTTCCTAGATATGAAGACTCGGCTCGAGCCCCCTACGGCCTCTACCACGGCCACGAATACTACGTCTACGAGTTCCACGAGCGCTCATTGTATAAGTCAAAATTATCTACATTATAAAGTTTTATGCATCAGTTATAGTATTTATTAGCATATATTTTATGCAGAAAGTATCAGAAGTTCAGTGATGTTTTCGGAAGTTTCTGTAACAACCTAGTTTAGACCTTATTCGAAACAGTGGTTTCGGGACCATAAATCCGAAGTCAGAGAAATAATTAAAATTATTTTTGATGTTTATGGCATGTGATAAAGTATGTGTGAAAGTCCTATTTGAAAATTTTATTATTTGTGTGCCGATTTGTGAAAAAGGACTTCATTGCGTAAAATGCAAAAGCTGTGTGCTATGAGTTAAAAGTGCTTAATTGTTATGTCTCTTTAAATGTGAGGCCCTTATGTTGTAAATGGACCATTGGTTTAATGAATGGACAAATGTGGTCATGAATTAGTGGGATTTTAATGACATTAATAAGGCTAATTTAGTAATAAGCTAAATAAGTGTAAATTAAATAAAATAAAGGCTAAATTCATGCATTCATATTTGTTCTTACCGAAAATTGAAAGAAAAAGAAAAGGAAAAGAGCTAACTAGGGTTCGGCAAGCTCAAGCTTCAATTAGGTAAGTGTTTTCGATCCATTTTTGTGATTGTTGTTAAGTACTCTAGCAAGCCCATGCTTAAATTTCTAAATTCGATAATGATTTTGAGATGTGCCATTGATGAATATGTGAGCTTTGTGTTGATAGTTTGTGAAATTTGAAAGCTTGATGAATGATAAATATGTTTTGTATTTGGAATTTTTGATGAAATTAATTATTAAGGGCTAATTAGTGAAAATAAAACTTTGAAGGGTTAAAATGTGAAATAAATGAAAGATATGGGCTATTAGGGACTAGTATGAAATTTGGCCAAGCTTGGGTGTGAGAAAATTATGTGTGTTATGTGTAATTGTGAAGTAGGGATTAAAATGTCAAAATGTGGAATTATAAGGGGTAAATTGTAAAATGCCCTAAATATGTGTTTGTGAATTGTTTTGAGTGAAAATGTGATTGAATGAGTTGAATTTGATATTATATAGATCAAGAAAGGAGAAATTAGATCGAGGCAAAAACAAAGTGCTTGATTGATCGACTAATCTCGTTGTTTCTAAGTTCGAGGTAAGTTTGTGTATAATACGTATTGTTTAAACAATGTTCATATGTGATGAAATAAATGGAAATGTGGTTGTAGAGTTTGGTAATGTGAAATGTGAGTTAGAAGATATGTGGCACTAAGTGTGCATAAATAGAATAGTTACAGTGATGAATGGCACTAAGTGTGTGAGATAAAGAAAGCATCAGCTATATTATTTGGCACTATGTGTGCGATACCGAGACAAATTTGATTTAATGTGATGGCACTAAGTGTACGATATTATTATAGCATCGGCTAATTAATTGGCACTAAGTGTGCTAGTTCATCAAACGTTTAAAGAAGATCAAATGAATTATGGCATCGAGCATTGAAGTGGTAAATGTGATAGATAAATACGTGATGGTACAGGTATGTATAGAACCTATGTGGTTGATTATATTGTGTATGAAATAGATGGAAGATTATGTGAATGAATGATGAAAATGGTTGGATTGAGTAGCATTATAAATGCTTGTACATGAATCTATAGATATGGAATGAAAGTGAGTAATAGCCTTGGGTGAGATTAAGTTGTGATGTGAATTGAACTAAGTGTTAGTTAATTTTGCATATTGAATTTGAATTGTTGAGTTAATTGTGTTATATTACGAAATTACTAAGCTTTAAATCTTACTGTGTGAAGTCTTTCTCTGCTTTACAGTGTCATTAAAGCTAGCTCGAATCCGGGGATGTCAGCGACTCAATCACACTATCGGACATCTATTTTGGTATCTTTTGAAAGTTGTATTTATGGTATATGGCATGTATAGGCTAGTGTAGTTGTGGAATGTTTTGAGATGTATAAATCTTGCCATGTGATATGGCTTGATAATAGAATGGTTTTGGTACATGTTTTGGCTATGTGAAAATGGTGTATGTGATGTGTATATATGGTCTTGTGTGAATGGACATTATGGTGTGCCTTGGTGAAAGAGAAATCGTATGTTCATACTTGTTTTGGTATTTGAGATGGTGAGTGATTTGTATGTTATTTGATGTTGGAATTGAACATGTAGGGATGACCCAAATTGGGTGGCAATTTGGCCATGTAAATGGCCTATAATTGTCCACACGGGTGAGCACACGTGTAATATCCCGGGTTAGGGGCTATTTTGTTGTTGCATGATATTGCATGTGTTTGGTGTGCTGTGTTGCTATTTCGGTGTTTTAGGGGCTTAATTGTAGGCTAGGAGTGTGCCTGAGTGAATGGGAAAATTTTGGTTTTTGGGTGTTAAGTCAGGGGAGCTGAGGAAGCTGGGGTTTAAGAATTTTAATTGTGGTTTCATTGCACAAATGAGGAGCTAGCTTAGTGGCAAGCATGCGCTACAAGGGGGAGCTTGGTGTGGCGTCATTTACTTGTGGGGGAGGTCCAGTGTTCGAGTTGCAGAGTTCCCCTTTTGACTTCTTTTTGGGACGGCATGGAGGAGAGGTAGAAGGCTAGTGAAATTCTACCTTGGACCAAGTCTTCACATTCAAATGGAAGGTGGAGAGCAACTTTAGGAGAAAGACTTGGTCCACTCTTTTGAAATGTGTGGATGGGAGTGCATGGGGGGATGTGGCCGAATGTTGGGGAGTTGGGGGAGAAGGTGGCCGGTTTTGGGAAGTGGGAAGGTGTTGTGCCGAAATTCATTTTGGAATTTTGGTTGTTTTCGGTCAAAGGTTAGTAAGCTAGTTTCTTCCTTCGTTTTTCTTCCTTTGTAAACCGAAAATCAAAACCTCCCTAAGGTTACCGAAAATTTCCTTGTTTCTTATGATCTTGGGTGTGTGGCCGAATGTTCATCTCCTTTCTCTGCTCTTTTGTTCATTTTGTGTTAAGCCAAGTTAGCTAATCTCCTCATCTCATTTTGTTTTCTTTTTCTTAAAATTTTTCCTAATTGCCGAAACCATATTATCCTGTTCTCTCAAACTCTCAATTCTTTTCTTTCTCCAAAAACCTTCTAGCCGAAACTCTACCTATTTTCATCTTCTTTCTTTGCCCTTTTGAGCCGGACCTTTCCTCAATTGTTGTCAAACCCTTTTCTTCATTCGAACCAAAATTTCATTGTTTTCTTCATCTTCAAGAGGTTAGCCGAATCTCTCCCCTGTGTTGCCAAAGTATTTTCTCTCCTATTGGGTTTTGACCGAACTTCCCTTCTCTCCTAGTGGTGTGGGTGGCCGATTAGAGGATTGGTGTTTGAGGTAAGTGCAAGTCGTATATTCTCTTCCTTTCGCGCTCGTACTTTATTGATTTGGGTCTTGTTAAGAGTTGTATATGACAACTATTGATGAGTGTTATCTCTTATGTTGGAACCGATTGCATCATAGGACAACGGAGACTTCCAAGCAATCAAGTGGAGCCTTTCTCTTTGTTAATCGTTTGGTAAGTAGGGGTAAGTACATGGTATTGTTATTATTTCAATCATTTTAGGTTCGATTAAGGCAAAGGTAACAAAAGGTTAATAGTTCTCTTTTGAAGGTGGCCGATTGTTGGAAGGAAAGCCTTTGTGGTTCGGGTTGGATAAAGAATCAAACCAATAGCAAGGTAACGGTGATTCGACAAACCCTTTTGGTCTAAATGGTGTTGGCCGAATGTGTAGATGCCTAACCCCTAATGTTTGGCCGATTGTAGGAGTCAGTACTCGAAGGGACTTAGATCGCTTTTGTCAGGATTTCTAGACTCGTAGTTATCAGGTGTGTAAACTAACACACTTCTGTTTAGTAATATGATTGATAACCTGTGTGATGACTAATGAAACAGTGGTGACTGTTATGATACCCTAATGGGTATGTTTCTGGACTCGGGTAAGTCAGTCTCATTATGGTTATAAATTTACTGATGATTTACATGATACCATGGTTGTGGTTATATGTGACATGGGATATGAGATTAGATATATTGGTATGATATGCATGATTGTATGACATGCATGATTGTATGATATGCATGATTACATGAGTATGGTATGTTGATGGGTGATACGAGAGGAGGGAGCAGTGATATATTGTGCTGACGAGCACCAGTGCTTTGGTAGCACAACTTTGTGACTTTGGGTCACCAGAGGTTTGGCACCTCCAGAGGTTTGGTACCTCAGCGTCTCGTCCCAGTGGCTCAGTACCACAGTGGGTTGGCCCCACGGATGATTATACGGGATTGACGCCAGTGATTTGGTATCACACGATGGGTTGGCCCCATCACCAGATTTGTGACTACGGTCACCAGTGCTTTGGTAGCACATTGTGTCTTTGGGACACCAGAGGTTTGGCACCTCATTGCGACTTGTCCCTGTGGTTTGACCACCGTGGGTTGGCCCCACTTGAGATATGGGATCGTCTGCTAGTGATTTGGTATCACACGATGGGTTGGCCCCATCATCATTGGATTTGTGACTTCGGTCACCAGTGCTTTGGTAGCACATTGTGTCTTTGGGACACCAGTGGTTTGGTACCACAATGACGGATATTGTGTCTTTGGGACACCAGTGTTTTGGTAACACATTGTGACTATATGTCACCAGTGGTTTGGCACCACCAGTGGTTTGGTACCACACGGGGTAGAAAAGGCGATATGGATGGTTAGGATTGGGTTGCATTAATTATGTTGCTATGTATGATGTGTGTTAGCATGTTGTTTTCTTGGGAGCGGGATTTACACACTGAGTCACTCGACTCACCCTCTCCTTTGACATTTCAGGTGACTCGTAGACGCGGACATGGAGCCGGGATGGACTCGGGGTGCACCTGCCATGCTTAATAAAGTTTTACTCAGACTCTACTATTTGGGTACTTTAGTTTAGTTACTTCTAATTGGGTTTTATTTGGATTTGTAAAAGGCCTTTAAAGTTATGTTTTATGTTGTTTACGCTTTAAGTTGATTTTTGACATGCCTTAACAAAGTAACTTGGAATAAATTTTACTAAAACTTGGAAAGATAATGATTTCAAAACTATAACGCAATGGGTTTTTAAACTATACCATCGGGTATCACACTAAGTCTTTTTGATAAACAAATACAACTGGTTTCCAATTCAAACTTGTAGTTCTCCTAAGTTTAAAAGTGTTTTATGTATCACTAAGAAACTAATGAGGTTTTAAATGGTATAAACTCGTTTTAACTACACATTCTGGCTAAGTTTTCAAAATCTCCGGGTTTCAAATACATCAACTGTTCTTCAAACAAGACTACTCAAATTTGTTTCAAACACACTGTGTTTTCACTCAGCTTTTAAACGGAAAATCGAACTTTTCAAAAACGATTTCCCCGTAGCATACCAGATTCGGACGTGGTGTCTTGTCCGGGTTTGGGGTGTTACATTTGTGGTATCAGAGCCAGGTTCAAAGGCTCGGCTGTGGGCCTGAGGCCCAAAATGGTTTCAAAAGTCTGTTTAAGTGTTTGTTTTGAAAGTATGGTTTGAAAGGCATGGCACCGAGTCTCCGGCACTAGTTCGCTCAGGTAAGTACCCCGGACTATTCTTTGTGAATTGATTGGATGTGGTATGATTTGATGAATAGCTATAGTATGCTACTTTAGAGATTGAAACTGATAGGATTCTGTGAACTCGCGAGAACAAATCCTCTTTAAATATTCATAAGACTTGCTTTTAAAAACAAGTGGAATAAATACTGATGCATAAAATTCTTTAATCAGATACGTAGAAAGATTAGACATGAGCACTCGAGGCGGACGTGGTCGTAATACTCGTGGTAGAGGTAGGGGTAGAATGACGGTTTCTGAGCCCGTAGGATCTGGGCAGGGTTCAGAAAATGAGATACCGGTTCCGCCACCAGCTGGAGGTGGTGAGTTCCAAGATCAGACTGGAGACGACGCAGTGTCACAGGCGATGCTGCGAGTGTTGGAAAGGGTAGCTGGGGCAGGTGGTGGTGCAGGAGTTAGGAAATCTGTTCCTGAGCGACTCCGGGCTAATGGGGCCGAATTCTTTCGAGGTGTATCTGGTGTTGCTCCTAGCACTGCTGAATATTGGCTGGAGGCAACTGAGCGGATCATGGATGATCTGGACTTGACGGCTGAAGAGAAGCTGAAGGGCATCGTATCGCTTCTTCGGGATGAGTCATATCAGTGGTGGCTCACGGTTCGGGATAGTGTGGCTGCAGAGGATTTGACATGGGATTATTTCAGAGCTGCATATCAGAAGAAGTACATCGGGGCTAGTTATATCGACTCCCAGAGAAAGGCATTCCTGAGGCTTGTTCAGGGGAGTAAATCTGTTTCTGAGTATGAGGCTGAGTTCCTGAAGCTGAGTAGGTATGCCAGGGGCATTGTGGCCACTGAGCACGAGAGGTGTGTTCGTTTCGAGGATGGTCTGCGAGACGAGTTGAGGCTGCTGATTGCTCCTCAGCAGGAGCGCGAGTTTGCTGTCTTAGTTGAGAAGGCTAAGGTAGCCGAGGGTGTTAAGGAGTCAGTGAGGCAGAGTATGGACAGGAGTAGGCTTAAGAGGAGTTTTGGGTCTTCTGGATCGTCGGGTAATCCACAGAAGAGGGCTAAATCGAGTGGGCCGAATCAGTCTGCTAGGTTTGTTGCTGCTAGGCAGGGACCGCCGCAGTGTAATCAGTGTGGGAAATCTCATTGGGGTGGTTGCTGGACTGGAGGAAAAGGTTGCTTCGAGTGTGGTTCTTTGGATCATCGCATTAGGGACTGTCCGCGTAGGATGGCTAGGATTCAGTCTGAGAGTCAGGGCCGTAATCAGTTCAGAGGTAATGGACCGCCACCGCAGAGGGGCCGTGGTAATGGCAGAGGTTGTAATGGTTCTGGTCGGGGCCGTGGAGCACCGGGCAGAGGTGCGGGTAGTTCTGATGCTAGACAGCCTGGATTAGTGTATGCTGCGAGGCGCCGAGAGGAGGGCGACGCACCGGACGTCATAGCCGGTACGTTCTTGATTTTTGGTACTCCTTATACTGCTTTAATTGATGTGGGTTCGACGCACTCTTATGTTGCCAGTAGTATAGTAGAGACCATGGACTTAGACTCTGAGATATCTTCTAGGCAGATGACTGTGATTAGCCCTCTAGGTCACTCTGTAGTAGTAGATAAACTGTTTAGAGAGGTACCCCTAGAACTCCAAGGGGTAGTGTTTGCTGCTGATCTGATGGAACTGCCGTTTGGGGAGTTCGATCTGATTCTTGGGATGGATTGGCTAGTTAAGTACCAGGCGAGGTTGGATTGCGCGGCCAAGCGCATGGTTCTTAAGACGGTTGATGGTGATGAGGTGGCTATGATAGGTAATAGGAGGGATTACTTATCAAATGTGGTATCTGCTTTGAAAGCGGAGAAGATGGTCAGGAAGGGCTGCGAAGCGTATGTGGTTCATGTGTATGCCTTGGAGGCTAAAGAGTCTGCTGTTGAGAAGGTTCGTACTGTTAAGGAATTTGCTGATGTGTTTCCTGAGGAACTTCCGGGCTTGCCGCCAGATCGAAAGGTAGAGTTCGGGATAGATCTGTTACCTGGAACTGCGCCAGTGTCTATTGCTCCGTATAGGATGGCACCAAAGGAATTGGTGGAACTTAAGGCTCAGATCCAGGAGTTATTGGATCGAGGTTTTATTAGGCCAAGTGTTTCACCGTGGGGTGCGCCGGTTCTTTTTGTCAAGAAGAAAGATGGTACAATGCGGATGTGCATAGACTACCGCCAGTTGAACAAGCTGACGATTAAGAACAAGTATCCGTTGCCACGGATAGATGATTTGTTTGATCAGCTGAAGGGTGCTGCGGTATTTTCGAAGATTGATCTGAGGTCTGGGTACCATCAGTTGAAGGTTAAGGAGGCTGATATCCATAAAACAGCGTTTCGGACTCGGTATGGGCACTATGAATTTCTGGTAATGCCGTTCGGGTTGACTAACGCACCGGCAGCGTTTATGGATATGATGAACAGGGTGTTTCAGCAGTATCTGGATCAGTTCGTCGTGGTTTTCATAGACGACATCTTGGTGTACTCAAGGACAGAGGAAGAGCATGATAAGCATTTGAGGGTGGTGCTGCAGATTCTGAGGGAAAAGCAACTCTATGCTAAGTTCAGTAAGTGCGAGTTCTGGCTTAGAGAAGTGACGTTCTTGGGTCATGTAGTGTCGGCTGAGGGGATTCGTGTAGATCCTCGTAAGATTGAGGCAGTTTTGGATTGGAAGCCGCCTAGGTCAGTGGCGGAGATTCGTAGTTTTCTGGGTTTGGCCGGATACTACCGAAGGTTTGTTGAGGGTTTCTCGCTAATAGCAGCGCCGATGACCAAGTTGTTAAGGAAAGAAGTTCCGTTTGTTTGGACTGAGAAACAGCAGGAAAGCTTCGATAAGTTAAAGAAGATTTTGACTGAGGCTCCGGTTCTAATTCAACCTGAGGCTGGTAAGGAATACACCGTGTACTGCGATGCATCACATACGGGATTGGGTTGTGTGCTGATGCAAGAAGGTAAGGTTGTGGCTTACGCTTCTCGGCAGCTGAGGCCACACGAGGTCAACTATCCGACGCATGATTTGGAGCTAGCGGCTGTAGTCTTCGCCTTAAAGATTTGGAGGCACTACTTATATGGAGAGAGATCGATAGTCTACACGGATCATAAGAGTCTGAAGTATCTACTGACTCAGAAGGATTTGAATTTGAGGCAGCGTAGATGGGTTGAGTTGCTGAAGGATTATGACTGTTCTATTGAGTATCATCCGGGCAAGGCTAACGTGGTGGCAGACGCGTTGAGCCGTAAGGTTGTTTCGGACTTAAGAGCTTTGTTTGCCCACTTGAGTTTGTACGACGACGGGAGTATTTTGGCAGAGTTGCAAGTTAAGCCTTCTTGGGTTGAGCAGATCAGAGAAAAACAGTTAGAGGATGAGGTTCTGAGTGCGCGAAGGTTACAAGTGCAGAATGGTGGTTTGGAGGGTTACAGCTTGTCTAGTGATGAGGTGTTGTGTTTTCAGGGTAGGGCTTGTATGCCTAAAGATGTTGAGCTGAGGCAGAAGATTCTTCAGGACGCACATAGCAGTCCTTATGCTATGCATCCTGGAGGTAGCAAGATGTATAGGGATCTTAGAGAGCAGTTTTGGTGGCCTGGCTTGAAGAAAGAGGTGACAGAGTTTGTTGGGAAGTGTCTGACTTGTCAGCAGGTCAAGGCTGAACATCAGTTGCCGTCGGGTTTGCTTCAGCCTGTGAAGATTCCTCGGTGGAAGTGGGAAAGGATAACCATGGATTTCGTCAGTGGGTTACCGCTTACGCCAAGCAAGAAGGATTCAGTTTGGGTAGTGGTGGATCGTCTGACTAAATCAGCTCACTTTATTCCGGTGAGGGTTGACTACTCACTTCAGAAGCTAGCGAAGCTATACGTGTCAGAGATAGTGAGGTTGCACGGTGTGCCAGTTTCGATAATCTCGGATAGGGATCCCAGGTTTACGTCAAGGTTCTGGAAAGCATTGCACCAAGCATTGGGTACTCGTTTGGATTTCAGCACGGCTTTTCACCCGCAGTCTGACGGGCAATCAGAAAGGGTTATTCAGATCTTAGAAGACATGCTGAGAGGTTGTGTCTTGGATTTCATAGGTAGTTGGGAGGAGTTTCTACCATTAGCTGAGTTTGCCTACAACAACAGTTACCAAGCGAGCATCAAGATGGCACCGTACGAGGCGCTGTATGGTAGGAAGTGTCGCTTACCTACGTGTTGGACGGAGTTGGGGAAACGTCAGTTGTTGGGACCCGAATTGGTTGCTGAGACAGAAGACAAGGTTAAGTTGATTCAGTCTCGTTTGAAGGAAGCTTCAGACCGGCAAAAGTCTTATGCCGATCTTAAGCGGAGAGATATAGAGTTTGCTGTTGGGGATAAGGTTTTTCTGAAGGTCTCGCCATGGAAAAAGGTGTTGAGGTTCGGAAGGAAAGGCAAGCTAAGTCCGAGGTTCATTGGGCCATATAAGGTACTGAGGCGAGTTGGACCAGTAGCGTATCAGCTTGAGTTGCCAGCAGAGCTAAGTCAGATTCACGACGTTTTTCATGTTTCGATGCTTCGGAGGTATCGTTCAGATCCGTCACATGTGGTATCAGTGGAAGAGATCGAGGTAAATCCAGACTTGACTATGGAAGAGGAACCTGTGCAGATTCTTGATCGGGATGTGAAGGTTCTGCGTAGGAAGTCTGTGCCTTTGGTTAAGGTACTTTGGCGGAATCATGGCGTAGAAGAAGCGACGTGGGAACCCGAGGATACGATGAGGCAGCAATACCCGCAACTCTTTTGACCAGGTAATTTCGAGGCCGAAATTATTTTTAAGGGGGGTAGAACTGTAATATCCCGGGTTAGGGGCTATTTTGTTGTTGCATGATATTGCATGTGTTTGGTGTGCTGTGTTGCTATTTCGGTGTTTTAGGGGCTTAATTGTAGGCTAGGAGTGTGCCTGAGTGAATGGGAAAATTTTGGTTTTTGGGTGTTAAGTCAGGGGAGCTGAGGAAGCTGGGGTTTAAGAATTTTAATTGTGGTTTCATTGCACAAATGAGGAGCTAGCTTAGTGGCAAGCATGCGCTACAAGGGGGAGCTTGGTGTGGCGTCATTTACTTGTGGGGGAGGTCCAGTGTTCGAGTTGCAGAGTTCCCCTTTTGACTTCTTTTTGGGACGGCATGGAGGAGAGGTAGAAGGCTAGTGAAATTCTACCTTGGACCAAGTCTTCACATTCAAATGGAAGGTGGAGAGCAACTTTAGGAGAAAGACTTGGTCCACTCTTTTGAAATGTGTGGATGGGAGTGCATGGGGGGATGTGGCCGAATGTTGGGGAGTTGGGGGAGAAGGTGGCCGGTTTTGGGAAGTGGAAGGTGTTGTGCCGAAATTCATTTTGGAATTTTGGTTGTTTTCGGTCAAAGGTTAGTAAGCTAGTTTCTTCCTTCGTTTTTCTTCCTTTGTAAACCGAAAATCAAAACCTCCCTAAGGTTACCGAAAATTTCCTTGTTTCTTATGATCTTGGGTGTGTGGCCGAATGTTCATCTCCTTTCTCTGCTCTTTTGTTCATTTTGTGTTAAGCCAAGTTAGCTAATCTCCTCATCTCATTTTGTTTTCTTTTTCTTAAAATTTTTCCTAATTGCCGAAACCATATTATCCTGTTCTCTCAAACTCTCAATTCTTTTCTTTCTCCAAAAACCTTCTAGCCGAAACTCTACCTATTTTCATCTTTTTTCTTTGCCCTTTTGAGCCGGACCTTTCCTCAATTGTTGTCAAACCCTTTTCTTCATTCGAACCAAAATTTCATTGTTTTCTTCATCTTCAAGAGGTTAGCCGAATCTCTCCCCTGTGTTGCCAAAGTATTTTCTCTCCTATTGGGTTTTGACCGAACTTCCCTTCTCTCCTAGTGGTGTGGGTGGCCGATTAGAGGATTGGTGTTTGAGGTAAGTGCAAGTCGTATATTCTCTTCCTTTCGCACTCGTACTTTATTGATTTGGGTCTTGTTAAGAGTTGTATATGACAACTATTGATGAGTGTTATCTCTTATGTTGGAACCGATTGCATCATAGGATAACGGAGACTTCCAAGCAATCAAGTGGAGCCTTTCTCTTTGTTAATCGTTTGGTAAGTAGGGGTAAGTACATGGTATTGTTATTATTTCAATCATTTTAGGTTCGATTAAGGCAAAGGTAACAAAAGGTTAATAGTTCTCTTTTGAAGGTGGCCGATTGTTGGAAGGAAAGCCTTTGTGGTTCGGGTTGGATAAAGAATCAAACCAATAGCAAGGTAACGGTGATTCGACAAACCCTTTTGGTCTAAATGGTGTTGGCCGAATGTGTAGATGCCTAACCCCTAATGTTTGGCCGATTGTAGGAGTCAGTACTCGAAGGGACTTAGATCGCTTTTGTCAGGATTTCTAGACTCGTAGTTATCAGGTGTGTAAACTAACACACTTCTGTTTAGTAATATGATTGATAACCTGTGTGATGACTAATGAAACAGTGGTGACTGTTATGATACCCTAATGGGTATGTTTCTGGACTCGGGTAAGTCAGTCTCATTATGGTTATAAATTTACTGATGATTTACATGATACCATGGTTGTGGTTATATGTGACATGGGATATGAGATTAGATATATTGGTATGATATGCATGATTGTATGACATGCATGATTGTATGATATGCATGATTACATGAGTATGGTATGTTGATGGGTGATACGAGAGGAGGGAGCAGTGATATATTGTGCTGACGAGCACCAGTGCTTTGGTAGCACAACTTTGTGACTTTGGGTCACCAGAGGTTTGGCACCTCCAGAGGTTTGGTACCTCAGCGTCTCGTCCCAGTGGCTCAGTACCACAGTGGGTTGGCCCCACGGATGATTATACGGGATTGACGCCAGTGATTTGGTATCACACGATGGGTTGGCCCCATCACCAGATTTGTGACTACGGTCACCAGTGCTTTGGTAGCACATTGTGTCTTTGGGACACCAGAGGTTTGGCACCTCATTGCGACTTGTCCCTGTGGTTTGACCACCGTGGGTTGGCCCCACTTGAGATATGGGATCGTCTGCTAGTGATTTGGTATCACACGATGGGTTGGCCCCATCATCATTGGATTTGTGACTTCGGTCACCAGTGCTTTGGTAGCACATTGTGTCTTTGGGACACCAGTGGTTTGGTACCACAATGACGGATATTGTGTCTTTGGGACACCAGTGTTTTGGTAACACATTGTGACTATATGTCACCAGTGGTTTGGCACCACCAGTGGTTTGGTACCACACGGGGTAGAAAAGGCGATATGGATGGTTAGGATTGGGTTGCATTAATTATGTTGCTATGTATGATGTGTGTTAGCATGTTGTTTTCTTGGGAGCGGGATTTACACACTGAGTCACTCGACTCACCCTCTCCTTTGACATTTCAGGTGACTCGTAGACGCGGACATGGAGCCGGGATGGACTCGGGGTGCACCTGCCATGCTTAATAAAGTTTTACTCAGACTCTACTATTTGGGTACTTTAGTTTAGTTACTTCTAATTGGGTTTTATTTGGATTTGTAAAAGGCCTTTAAAGTTATGTTTTATGTTGTTTACGCTTTAAGTTGATTTTTGACATGCCTTAACAAAGTAACTTGGAATAAATTTTACTAAAACTTGGAAAGATAATGATTTCAAAACTATAACGCAATGGGTTTTTAAACTATACCATCGGGTATCACACTAAGTCTTTTTGATAAACAAATACAACTGGTTTCCAATTCAAACTTGTAGTTCTCCTAAGTTTAAAAGTGTTTTATGTATCACTAAGAAACTAATGAGGTTTTAAATGGTATAAACTCGTTTTAACTACACATTCTGGCTAAGTTTTCAAAATCTCCGGGTTTCAAATACATCAACTGTTCTTCAAACAAGACTACTCAAATTTGTTTCAAACACACTGTGTTTTCACTCAGCTTTTAAACGGAAAATCGAACTTTTCAAAAACGATTTCCCCGTAGCATACCAGATTCGGACGTGGTGTCTTGTCCGGGTTTGGGGTGTTACAACACGGGCGTGTGTTTCAACCATGTCCTTCACTGTCCTAATTTGAAGCAAACCAGTCTTGCACACGGGCCAAACACACGGGTGTGTGACAGGTCATGTGATTTAAGTCAGTGTTGCACACGAGCCAGACACACAGGTGTGTGACAGGCCATGTGACCCTAGTCAGTGTTGCACACGGGGTAAGACATGGTCTAAGGCATGGTCGTGTGAGGCACACGGTCTAGCCATACGAGCGTGTAACCTGTTTTGAAAGAAAAGTTTTCTAAGTTCTGCAAAGTTTCCGTATGAGATCGGTTTAGTCCCGAACCTTCTTAAAAGCATGTTTAAGGTCTCTTAGACCTTCTAAAAGGACTTTGTGTTATTGATTAACTATGATATGCTGATGTATGAGTCATGGTGGTTTAAATGTTAAGATTCGACTGGTAATACCTCGTAACCCTAGTCCGGCGATAAATACGGGTTAAGGGTGTTACAGTTTAAGTCTCTAACTATTTCAGTATAATTTCAGTAAGTACTATCTATAGTGTATTCAAAATATAGAGATACTTACAAGATCAACACCGGAGACTCGGTGTACCACATACTTTCTCTTATTATTCAAACCATTTAAAAATCAATTCTTTTTAGAACAAAATTTTGGAACCCAAAATTCACAACCCGAGTTTTACAACCTGGCTCTAATACCACTAAATGTAACACCCCAAACCCGGCCTAGACGTTATGGCCGAATCTGGTGATGTCACAAGGAATGGGTTTTGAAAACGGTGTCAACTTGATAAACCATTCAAATTTTATACCACGAGTTCGTTCATGAATATACTAAAAACGTTACTCAATTAATTAGTTTGTCAAAACACTTATTACAACAAACGTTTAACATTATATTTTTAAAAACTCGATTTGTTATATTTTAGAAAAAAACCCTTTTTATGCAAAACCGTCGAATTCATATCACACATTATCAAATCATGTAGATTAACAATAAAACAAAACCAATAGTTAAAAACCATAAGGTCCAGAGAGTCCCCAAAATTACAAACTCTCAAAAGAAAACCAAAATCATAAATAAGACCATAAATTAATAACTTTAAACAGTTTATGGTCGAGTGGTCACCGCTGACTCTCTGCCGTACCGATCCACCTAAGCCTGTGGATTACCTAAACAAAACAGACAACAGATGTAAGTTTTCGTAAACTCAATGTGTAACCCAACAGAAATAAGCATGCAAACATACAGATACAGAGTCCAGCTCGTAGCCTTTTCGGATACAGTACACAGATTCCTACCTCTATCCTCTACACAACAACTCCGACCATCCCATCATACCATGTGGGGTTAAAAACACCCACCCATCTCTACACACCATATCGTGCCATTACGACACATGTCAAATAGTATGCAGCCAAGCTGCCAGAATATAGGTGATGATCACCGTACAAATTACTTCCTCCTCATACACAAATCCCACCCCACAATCATATACAGAAACAGATACAGAATAACATACTAGACATGCTCAACATGCTTATGTACAAATATCCAAATAATCAGACATGCATAGCATTATCATACTCAAAACAGAATATCAGACTATTAGATCTACAGTTTTAGGGTTTGGTTTTACCCTTACCGACCCTACGGTAGGCCCACAATCGATTGGAACGACTCGTGCGACCCTAAGGGAAATTTTAAAAATATGGGCCCACATGTCCGTGTGGGGCCACACGCCCGTATGCCCCACACGCCCGTATAGTCCACACGCCCGAATTAGCCTTGCCTATGTGGTCCACATAGCCTGGACAAAAATCCACACGCCCAACTTGGCCTAGGCCGTGTGGCCCACACAGCCACACTCAAGCCTGCGCATGCTATCCCTTCATCGACCACGCAGCCGTGTCTCACACACGGCCATCCACACGGCCGGGCCACACGGCCAGCCACACGCCCGTGTGGCATCGACAGTGGCCATTTTTGGCTTTTGCTGGAACTCGTTTTTCTACGTTTTAGGAACACACCTGGTATGATTTCGATGTAACAACAATCCCGAGGCCACCAGAACCTAAAAACAAAATACCCAAAACCAATTTTAGAAGATTGATTAACGATTTGCCAACAAAAATCCAACCACGAAACTGACTTACCGCCAACGATAATCCACTACCTACACTGTTCAGTTCATCGGAGCGAAACCACCCCTCTCACCGCCTTCTTCTACATGATAACCACAAAACATCAACAATTACTTAATGCTAAGATATTTCAACAAAACTTCCTCAAACACCTTACAAATCAAAATTTAACGTGAATCAATTCAATACACCACTTACTAATTCGGGAAGGAGTACCAAAGATTGATACATGACGAATTGCGCGATAAGGAAAAAGTGATAGAATCAGAAATGAAGAGGACGAAGAAACAAAATAATTGACATAGCCAAAAAGGAGAAGAAAAACGTCAGGAAGTTTTCTAGAAGAGAGAGAAAGATTTTTCAAATAAAATAAAAATAAAAACAATTTGATAAATCCTTACTCCCACTAACCACTCAATCTCAACCACATCAGAATCCCACTCCATCAAGACTCTATCAGGAAACCGAGCAAAAATATAACATACACTCTCGCGTAGGGATCCGAATACAGGACCTCTAACACACTAACTCCCTTACCACTTGAACCAGCAGGCTCATTCTGATATGAATTTACAGGTAATTTAATATAAGTTCACTGAACAAAGATAAGGCTAGCTCCCAAAAATAACAAAATTTAGCAAATGTGAGACTTGAACCCAAAACCTCTCACACACACCCAGAACTCTTAACCACTGATGCAGACACACAATTGTGTCAGATTTTACAGAAACATAAATAAATTATTTAGGGCGTTACAATGATAGAGTCACTTAGAATTTAACCCGCTTAACATTTAACACAGTTTACCCGTTGAATTAATCTTATAACACATTTTTTTTCTTATCACCCGTTCAAGTTAACTCGAAAATCACATTAATTTTTTAAATCACCCTTTTTATTGACTCTCTTTTTGTTGAGATTAGATTTTAGTTAGTTTCCTAACAACACATTATCATTTCTATTACAGAATTTTACTTTGTTCATAAAGAAACAAAAAAAAGTAAAAAAAAAGTTGAAAAAAAATGAATGATAAAAAATTTGATTGAGATTGGATTATTAAACTCATTTTTGTATAACAGCTCATATTGGCTCTTTCTTTCTTGTTGATGTAAATTTTTTTAATTCAACAACTAACTTTTTTTGCTAACTTATTAACATGATTCTCGAATGTAACAAGCTTTTATGACCTTTTACATACCCTTAACCTAAGCCTCGTTACAACCTTGTAAAGACCTTTTAATTGATGTGTCATCTCATTCTTATAGTGGTGGATATTTAATTTTCAAGCAAGCCTATGGTAATAACATTTCTTATACAACCGTTGAGTGCACATTACTTGAACCTTAAACACCTTGAGCGCTTGAGTGAATCTCCGTAATAGTGTTAATTCTTATTAAGCTTAAATTTCAAGTAATTATTGAGATAAGGGAGATGCCTAATATTTTTAATCCTTAAATATTATCCTACTTTTCCGGATTTCACTATTCCGACACAATCATCCAAATTCAGGGCAGTTCTAGTTCTCTTCCTCCCTTTTCTTACGATATTTTGCTTATTGTAACTATATTTGTTTATACATTGAGGACAATGTATATCTTAAGTGTGAGGAAGATTTTATATGTTTATGTGATATAGTCCCTAAATATTTTTTTTGTTTACGTAATTTTCTCAAACCTAACATTAAATTTAATTTATTTTTTAAATTTGGAGTTTTTATTGATTCTAGTTGGAAATAATTTGTGGATTTTTGTGCATTGTTTTATTTATACTTCAAGACATAAGAGAGTCAAGCATGATAAGCTATTTTTCGTAAACTATTAATTTAGGTTGTCTCCCTAAACTGAAGTATTATCTAGAAATTTTAAAATTTCCAAGCTTGACACCAAAAGCATAATTTTTTGAGCTTTTGAACCTATAGATCATATAATTTTTTTCGTGCTCATTTTATTTTTGGTTTTGAGTATGTCAACATGATTTGTTATTCTAGAACTTGTTTCGGTTATACATGTCGAGACCACATTATTGATTTGAGATACTGAGATGATATAGTCACTTAGGATTTAACCCGGTTAACCTTTAACAGCTTACACATTGAATTAACCCCTAATAAACTCCATTGACCCTAACACATTTTTTTCTTATCACTCGTTCATGTTAACTCGAAAACCACACTAATGTTGTAAATCACCATTTTTATTGACTCCCTTTTTGTCGAGACTCGATTTGGTTAGTTGTTTGACTATACTTTATATTTTGTATTACTGAATTTTACTTTGTTCTTAAAAAAACCTAAAAAAGGGAAAGGAAAGGAAAAAAAGTTGAATAAAATGCATGAAAAAAATTCAATTGAGCTTAGATCATTAATCTCATATTTTGTATAAAAGCTCATATTCGCTCTTTATTTCTTGTTTATGTAAATTCTTTTAATTCAACAACTGATTTTTTTTTTGTTTAGTAACTTATTAATTGAATTCTCGATTATAATAAAATTTTATGACCTTTTCATACTTTTAACCTAAGCCCCATTACAACCTTGTAAAGACCTCTTGATTGGTGTGACATCTCATTTTTATAGTGGTGGAGATTTGATTTTCAAGCAAGCCTATGGTAATAACATTTCTTATTTGACCTTTGAGTGCACATTACTTGAACATTTAACATCTTGAATGCTTGAGTGAACTTTCGTGAGGGTGTTAATTCTTGTTGAGTTTGAATTTTAGGTAATTATTGAGATAGGGGAGATGCCTAATGTTTTTAAGCCTAAAAGATTTCTGCTTATATTGCTGATATTCTTTAGTGTCATTTTAGTTTGAATTTCCAATGCATGATTATTTGTAAATTATCCTAAGACATTGTCGGTGAAAATAATAAATTAAGGAAAGTTAACTTGAATGTGGATTGAGAATTTTGCTTTAGGAAAAACAAAATCTTAAGTGTGGGGATGTTTGATAAGTGGTAAAAGTAACATGTTTTAACTTGGTTCTTAATGCGTTTTTGGATTATTATTCGATGTTAATTGTGAATTTTATACTCCTAATCTTTTAAATTCGTGCTTTAATACTTAATAGAGCACTTGGGAGCAAAAAAGAGCGAAAAGCGGAGCGTCAAAGCAAGCTACGTGAGCCACACAGGCTGAATTATTCCACACGGCTAAACCACATAGTTGTGTGACCCACACTAGTGTATGGTAAACTGTGTCGATTTCATGGAATTGTGCACCAAACAATGAAAAATCTCATTTTTAGGATTTTCACAATATAAGATGTATATATGACAAAAATAAGAATATGGGAGGGAACCGTCAGAAAATACTCAAGAAAATAACTCAAAAAACACCATTGAAGCCGACTTTGAAGTAGATTTTCGTCAAGATTGAATATTCCCATTTGGTTTTTTAGGAAGTTATCATGAGTTTCTTTGTTTCGTTCGGTTATACTGTCTCTTAGATGTTTCTATTTTCAAGCATGAACTAATTTTCTAAATACCTAGGGGAGATGAACCATATGATAGATTCTGTCATTTGATTTTTATTTTATGCAATAAATACTTAGTTTCTTGTTCTCAATTATGTGTGCTTAATTCTTGGTTTAATATTTCTAGACTATTTATTCATGTTCGATGTGCTTAAATCGGAGGTTGAATAAACCCTGTTTAAGAGTAGATTTTCCGTAACTGAGTGGAGTTGTATGCAATCCTAGAAATAGGACGACATAAATCTACCGGATTAGAGTCAAATTTAATAGGGAATCCATATCACGAGTTAATGCGATGATAGGGGTGTTAATTAGAAAGAAATTTCAATTAATCAACCTAGAATTAGTTACTCTTATGCTCGAAAGAGATATTAATATAATTTATGGATTTCTACGTATTAATATGCTATGTAAAAGAAATTGCGTAATTTAGATTGATGGTGATAGATGAAATGTAGGTGAATTATTTTCTGGGTATTGTTTCGCTTCTTGGCTGTTAATTAATTATTTTCGTGTTTTGTTCTTTATCGTGTCCGTTAGTTAATTAATTTTGTTAATTTTAGTTTTAATCACTCGAATTTATCGATTAAATAATAGAAAGATAGTAATTACTAGTACTTTTAGTCTTCGTGGGAACAATACCTTTACTCACCGTAGCTATACTATTAATTTATGTGTATTTGTCTTAGTCAAATTTTTAGTTAGTTCTGTGACGCATCATAGTTCTATGTTTTGATCCGATTGGTTCGAGCCCACACTCGAAGCAGTTCATGGTACGAGAATAGTGGAGAAGATCATTTGGTTGAAAGCCGAAAAACATCAAGGATCTACTTATCCAAAAACACAGGTATGATTTCAGTTCAAGGTTTATTGCTATAAATATTACAAATCGGGTTGATTTTCAAATTTTTATTTTTTTCGTTGTGCAAAAAAACCGTTTTCAAACCGAATTTTTTCTAATAAACAGCTACAAAACTAAAATTATTGAAAAATTGACCCAAATATCGATACTTGACTCACTATTTGCGTATTGGACTTCTGAATTGATGTTTCATGGCTCGTTTGAGTTAGCTTTTTGTTTGGTATGATTTATGGATGCTTGAAATGATTTAATTGAATGTTGTAACTCCAAGTAAACGTGATTTGATTAAGTAATTGATTGACTGAAATGTCTTAGCATCTAACGTGACATCTTTATTCGGTTCACGTAAAGGGTGTAACACTCAATATATAAATCATATTTTTATATTAAAATAAAAGATAAATAGAACTCTTGTAAATTAATAAAAAATTCATAAATGATGGGATAATTGCTTAAAAAGATATTATTACCATGATAATATGTTAGTATTACTTTAATACGAATGAATATTCACCTTAGGTTATAACAAAAATAAAAATAAAAAAGATAAGTTTTTCTTAATATTATCAAACATAAAATATAAATAATATATACTTTTTAAGTGTTTAATATAAATTATTTGTAAAGTTTAATTTAAATATAAATCATATTTATAATTTATATAAATGAGGAGTGAATTTATAATTTGGCACCCAAACTAGATTTTGAAAAGCCAAAAGGTAGAAATTTTAACCTCTTAATTTTGCTTAAAAAGGCAGTTTGATAAGTTAATCTCGCTTGAAAAGTTGACTATTTAAAGGCCTAAAGGTTACTTTAACACTAGTTTTGAAAAGTAACCTAAAAAATAGTTACACAAAGAATGGTGCTTTTGAAAAATGTGATTTAATATTTTTACTGTTTGATAATATTTTAAAAAATGTTGTAAAAAGTTAAAATATTTATTTTAAATATAATGTTGTAAAGTAAAAAAAAAATATTAATATTATGATATATCAATTTTAATTATGTTTAAACAATTAATATAAATTTGTTTATAAAAATTAATTTGAGCATATAAATCATTTTTTTTATGGTGTAACTTGTTAATTGTTTCATTACAACTTACAGTACAATAAGTCTTATCTGAGTAGTCGTGATTCTAAAAAATATATAATTCATTTTCTTTACTTGTACTCTTTTTTTAACTCTTTCTTTTATCCCTAACTTCTTCCTTTTCTCTTCTATTCTCCTTTCTTCTTACTCACCAAAATTTAGTCACCTTTGAGTGTCCTTTGGGTCCCTTCTTTTCCCACCCCTTGCGAACCCGACCTAACTTTTAACATTCACAAACTAAGACAATGTGGATTAGAAAAAGTTTTTTCTGCTTTTCTCTGTTATTGAAGTGAGATGAAATTGATGATGATTGATCTAGAGCTTTTTTTTTATTTATTTTAGTTTTGTAAGTGAATTGTTATTTTGCTGGTTTTTGGAAGTTTGAGACCACCAAAGTCTCTAAGCCATGTCGCTAAGGAATGAGTTGAACAAGTGATGTCGCCTAATAACAAGAAAAGCGCGATGATCGGAGAGATTTTAAAGATAAAAAAGATACACAAAGTTTATTTACAAATCTTTATGAGCTCAAATGTTTACAGTTACTATGTTTATTTTTGTAAAGTTGGAACTTTTGTACTTTGATTAATTATAATGTGAATTTTAATTAAAAATGGTGGAAAAGGTTGTTGGAAAGAAAAAGTTAGAACCTCGAGTCGAGAGTAGAAGAGCAAAGTTCCCTATTTTATTTTTCTCCTTTGGTGCCTGTGGTTGGCTTTAGGATTTTACTTCAATTGAAATGCTTTATTAAAGTTGATGCTACATTTTGGCAGTTTTGGCATAGAACAGTGTTGACAGATTAATTTGTTTGGTTTCCAAAATCTTGATTCTGTTCCAAAGCTTTTATCATAGATATTACTTTTCATTCTTGTAACTTTGATGCCTTTTCAAGAAATTTGAAGTTTAAATCATTGAGTAAGAAAAAAGAAGAATACACGAGTAGAAGGAAGAAGAAAGGAGGAAATAAATAACTAAAATAATATTGTAATTTCCGAGATAAAATTGAGACAGTGTCTAATTGCTAAAAATTATTATTTTTAGAATCATATGACAAAATTAATATAACGTGTAAACGTTGATAACTAAATGTGTTATTATGTTAATTTTAAAACTGTTACATTTTTCTTCTCCACAAAGTTAAGGATAGTTAAAAAAGGGTTAATATATGATCTGCTCCTCGAATTTGTCCAAAATATTTAGTTGATAGCTAATTTTTTTTTTGAACCTATTTAGTACCTGAATTTGTATTCCGTCACCTAGACTGGTACCTTTGCACTAACATCATGAATTTGTGCTGACATGACATTGATAGTCAATCTAGTGGTGACATGCGACAACCTCTCGGTATGTCACATGGAAAATATATATTATTAAAAAATTAAATATTTAAAAATATACAATTTAATAAATAAAATTATAACTTTTTTCACATCAATAATGAAACTGGACAAACTGTTGCCTAGATACATCTGAGTCCAAACTAACATTTGTCCAGATTCATTCTACATGTATTTTTTAGTAAGTTTATATGATTTTAATTTTTTATTATAAAATATCAGGTTATTTATATTATTGTTGATAATAGCTAAAAGTAACATGTTTTAATCTCATTCTTAATTCTATTTTAGGTAATTATTCAATGTTAATGATAAATTTTATGCTCCTAATCCTTGAAATTCATGTTTTTATACTTAGGATAGCATTTGGAAGCAAAAGGAGTGAAAAACAAGCGAAAATCAGAAAATCGGAGCAAGTTACAGGAGCCACATGGGCTGATCCCTTCCACATGGCCTGACCATACGGTCATGTGGTAGGCCATGTTGATTTCGTGAAGTTGCACCATAAATTGCAGGAAATCACGTTTTTTTAGGTTTTTCGGGCATTTTAAGGCGTATATATGACAAAAATATGATTATATGAGAGCGTTGCCATAGAATATTAAAAAAAAAAACAACTCGAAAAACACCATTGAAGAGGATTTTCGTCAAGATTGAAGACTTCTAGTTGATTTCTTAGGAGATTATCATGAGTTTCTTTTTCTTTTTCTTTTGTACTGTCTCTGGGATGTTTTTTTTTGTAAGCATGAACTAATTTTCTAAATATTTAGGGAGATGAACCCTATGATGAAATTTGCTGTTTGATTTTTATTTTACGTAATAAATGCTTAGATTTTGTTTTCAATTTCTAGATGATTGATCCATGTTTGATGTGCTAAAATCAGAGGAGGAATAAACCCTGTTTAAGAGTAGATTTTGCATATTTGAGTCAAGTTGCATGCAATCCTAGAAATAGAACGATATAAATCTACCGTATTAGAGTCAAATCTAATAGGGGAATCCATAAATCGAGTTAATACGATAATAGGGGTTTTAATTAAAAATAAATTTCAAGTAATCAATATAGAGTTAGTTGCTCTTACTCTCAAAAGAGATATTAGCATAATTTAGGGATTTCTACCGATCAATATACTAAGTAAAGAAACTGTGTAATTTATATTGATAATGACAGATGAAATCTAGGTGGGTTCTTTACTGGTTATTGTTTCGTTTCTTGGTTGTTAATCGATTATTTTACTTATTTGTTCTTTGTCGTGTTCGTAGTTAATTAATATAGTTAATTTTAGTTTTAATCAATCAATCGAATTTACCGGATAAATAATAGAAAGATGGCAAAAACTAGTACTTTTAGTTTTCGTGGGAACGATATCTAGATTCAAATAATTAAAATATATAAATGAATCAAAAATAAAAATTTACACTAAGAATGCCTAGATTCAAATGCATCTCGACAACTTGTAGATGTTCTTTTAGTTCTTTATTTATTTATATATTTTATAAAATTTTAATTTTATTAATTAATTTATTATAAATTTATATTTTTTCAAAATATTATACGCCTTTTTTATATATTTTTAATTTTTTATATTTTATAAAATTATATTTTTAATAACCTAAAACTGATATTTTATAAAAAATAAAAAAATAAACTTATTAAAATTATATCTAGAATGAAGTTTGACAAATTTGTGTCCAAGTTCCTTCTAGATGTGAAAAGTTATACTTCTATTTATTTAATTTATATATTTATTAATTTTTTTAATTTATGATTGTCACGGAACATATTAAGAGGTTATTATGTGTCACTAGCGAATTAGCTATCAATACTACGTCAATGCAAACTAAATATATTAGTACGAAGATATCAACTTCAATAGTAGAATATAAATTCATATACCAATTAAATAAAAAAATAGATACAAAATTAAAAAACAAATATTAAACCTTAGAAAATTAACTAAAAAGAATCTATTGATTTCGGTGAACATTTTATTATGAATAGAATTCCATCAAGTATAGTCAAATGTAGGGGTGTGCATGGGCTGGGCGGCCCGACCCGGCCCGAAGGCCTGCCCGAAATGTGGGAGGATTTGAGAAAAAATATAGGCCCGAAAAATGGGCTTGGACAAAAAAATAAGGCTCGGGTAAGGCATTTTTGGCCCGGGCCCGGCCCGAATTCATTAAAGGCAAAAAAATATTTTTTAAATATTATTTTCTTATTGTTTTTCTCTTTGTTTTGCTACCATTTTACTATTATGTTTCTATTATTTTGTTGTTATTGTTTAGATATTATATAAAACTTATTTTATTGTTAATTTTGTTATTATTTTATAGACATTTGTTAATTTTGTTATTATTTTAGAGGCATTTGCTTGTTAAGTTGCATCTATTTTAGTGTTATTTAAGTCTACATATTTTTTAAAATTTATTTTCAATTTGTTGAAAAATATTTATTTTGATTTTTTTAATATTTTTGATGTATTATATATTTAAAAATTATATAAAATAATATAAAAAATTAATACGGGCGGGCCGGGCCCGGGTTTTAGTATTTTTATATGGGTCGGGCTTGGGCAAAATTTCAGGCCCATTTTTTGGGCCCAGACCGGCCCGAGCCCAATGAACGGGCCTAAAATTTTAGTTGGGCCTGACCCGAACCTGGCCCGGCCCGGCCCATGATGTCAGGTTAATTTTTAACAATTGAACGTATTTCCGCACTAGAAAGCCACAGTAGTCCAAAATCAGACAACTTTTATCTATTTAACATTACTTATAGTTACGAAAGTACTTTTCCATTAACAAAGCGAACTCCCAAAACCAAATCCAACAATTTTAAGACCCGCGCTTTCTCAGTTTCTATTTGCAGTCGGCCCGCCCTTTTCCAGCTCTGCGCTCTCCTCTCTTATATTTTCTCTTCTCCTCGCCCAAATCAAAATAAAAATAAATTAAAAGGAAACAGATTGAAATTAAAGTTAAAATGAAGCGCGTTTTCGAGGAAATCTCAGACGAAGAATGGGAGAACCACTCTTTCAAGCCTTCTCGTGTTTTGAAGAAAAACCCTAATCCTCCTCCAATTGAGTCTTTCGCTTTCAATTCCCAAACTCAGGCTAGTTTTTCCGACCAAAGCAGCGATGATTGTGTCGAAATCGAACATTTGGCTGATGATTCCAACTTGGAAGACGACGTTGAGCCCGACGATACCGGGCCGGTCAACCGTGCGCGTCGATTCATCGTTGATGAAGACGATGACGACGAAGAAGATGGTGATGGAAGAGACGGCAATGAGAATGTTTTTGAGGAGCTGTATGACGTTGAGTCGAGTGAAGAGGAGCAATTGCAAGAGGATGACGTGGTGGGGAAGGCGTTGCAGAAGTGTGCAAAAATATCTGCGGAGCTACGGAAGGAGCTGTATGGGAGTTCCGGTGCTTCTTGCGAACGATACGCCGAAGTAGAAGCTTCTTCAGTGAGAATCGTTACACAGGTATTAAGAAAAGCTTAAGGCATTCTATTTTTCTGTTTGGTTACTGAGAAAATTGAGGAAGGAAGGCCGTGATAACTTGCATTCTTATGTATATATATAATCAGAATGCTTTATGAAGTTGTAAAAGGTTGTAGTAAGTTTGAGCGAGCTAAATTTAGCGAATTTTGTGATTATGATTTTTGTCTAATCTTTAGTTTAATGAAAATCACCAATAGCTTTAAATTTCATTTTTATGTTCATTTTAGGGGAGCCGGTTATTTTTTATATACTGCATGACAAAATTTGGGGAATGTATTATATAGTTGTCTTTTCCACATCAGCCTCGTTGTTTCCTAATAGACTTGTCTATAAATTGGAATATTTCTTACTCTTGCAGAATGATATTGATGCAGCATGTGCAGTGGTGGATACGGAATTTCAGCCAGTTCTCAAGCCATATCAACTGGTTGGTGTAAATTTTCTTCTTCTGTTGCATCGTAAGGGCATTGGTGGAGGTACTTGTTCTAATCTTTTGACATCATTGTTGGGCTTTATATTTCTAGGTCTTTTTTATTGATTTAGTACCTAAAACAAGATATCGTAATTGTTTGTGGGGATTTTATAAGTTACTGAACATATTTCTTATCACCTGAGAAAAAAAAAGCTTCGCTCACTCTTAAGTGTTGTTATTGGCCTACATTCTTCAAGTACCTTTGAAGATTGTTAACTGTAATTGGGTGATTAAAAGTAAAGATGAAGAAAAGAGACATAAAATTCTTAACTGTGGGTTGTATTATCCATTCTTCTGTTGCATAATAAATGCATTGACCTTTGTCAATCACTTTCTTGAAATGTATCAATAGCTTTCGTGGAAAAGGAAGGAGAAGGAAAAGATAGGAACCTTGAGTGATAGTAACTTAGCAGAGTTAGATAATATGCAGGCTTTATACTCTTAGCTTTTGAGGGAATGATATTGAACTTGTTAAGTTTAAGAAAGTATGTGAAGATCTGTTGAGATTCGTACTTGTTTCAGTTAGTTTCCAATTTGATAAGAAGATTGTGAAAAGAATTTGTCAAGGTTGAGTCTTATTGCTGAATTTGATGTTGAATCGACCAAACAGGGAATGGTTGTTCATTTTTCTTTATGATGCCATGTACTATGTTAATAGGTAAGTAATTTGGCATTCCATTTTTCTTATTGCCTTATGAGTGCAGTACATAAATACTGATTGCTTTTGCAGCCTCTATTTCATATAATTTGGAAGGACAATTACAACTTTTTGTATATGTGCAGCTATATTGGCAGATGAGATGGGTCTTGGGAAAACCATTCAGGTACTTCAACTCTAAGTTCTTGCCCTTGATAATCCTCTGTATTTGGTTTTTATCAGACTAAATTGCTTTTCTCTACAGGCTATTACATATCTGACTTTGCTGAAACATCTGAAAAATGATCCTGGTCCTCATTTAATAGTTTGTCCTGCCTCACTTTTGGAAAACTGGGAAAGAGAACTTAAGAAGTGGTGCCCCTCATTTTCTGTACTTCAGTATCATGGTGCTGGCCGAGCATCTTATTCGAAAGAGTTGAGTTATTTGTCCAAAGCTGGATTGCCACCTCCATTTAATGTTCTTCTTGTGTGTTATTCACTTTTTGAAAGACACAGGTATACTCTATTATTAACTGGGTTTTTATGTTTGTGTTCTATACTATCTGCCTGTCTGTGTGTGTTTGACTTTTTTATTATTGTTTTTCACAGTGTGCAGCAGAAGGATGACCGTAAAATTCTGAAACGATGGAAATGGAGCTGCGTGCTAATGGATGAGGCCCATGCTTTGAAGGACAAGAACAGCTACAGGTGGAAAAATCTAATGTCAGTTGCTCGAAATGCAAAGCAGCGTCTTATGCTAACAGGCACACCACTGCAAAATGATTTACATGTACTATTAGTATTACCTTTACCTCCCTCTCCTAAAAATAATTCTAAAATCTGAAAGTATTTAAATAAATAATGGTTGCAGAGCATTGTGGCCATATTGTGCAGCATGTGAGTGATATGGTTAATACTTAGCAGTTAGTAAAGTTGAATTTAGTGCTGAAGCATTAAATTTCATCAATTAAAAACTACAACCTTAATGAACTTGATTTTGTCAGAGATAAATTAAGTGATTGAAAAAGAATACAAATGCTTATTAATCGGTAGTGTGCGTTATGACAACTATGTTTCCACTCAATGAATCATGCACTAAAATTTTGTTTTTCATAATAAAGTTGTTCATCTCTTAATATTTCATATATTTTCCTACCATCAATGGAATCTCCAATTTTTGTAAGAAATGCATGTCCTTTGATTATAAAAGCTTCTTGTAAGAAAATTTTATCACTATAAAAGCCGGTGGTATGAGAAGCATTAGAAGGTAATTTTATTTAACATTCTTCTGAGTCCACATGTTACATTGCTGTTGCTGAGTGGCTGGATTTTTTGTTGCAGGAGCTGTGGTCTTTGCTAGAGTTCATGATGCCCGACCTTTTTGCCACTGAGGATGTAGATCTGAAGAAGCTACTAAATGCAGAAGATAGGGAGCTAATTGGTCGTATGAAGTCCATCTTGGGACCATTCATCTTGAGGCGTTTGAAATCAGATGTGATGCAGCAGCTTGTCCCAAAGATACAGCGGGTAGAATCTTCTTACTCTTTTGTTTAATCCGATAATGAGTTTTTCTTTACCCAACGAATTTTGATTTGAAAAGTCCTTTCACTGTTAGAGGAGTTTAAGCATCACTTCTGCAGGTTGAGTATGTGATTATGGAAAAGCGTCAAGAAAATGCTTATAGGGAAGCTATAGAAGAGTATCGTACAATTTCACGAGCACGCATTGCAAAGTTATCAGAGCCTGACTTGAATAATATCATTGGGATTATTCCTCGACGTCAGATCTCTAACTATTTTGTTCAGTTTCGCAAGGTGCTTGTTTTTTCTCTTCTACATGCAGTTAATTTGAAATGGGTTCCCAGTTCTTAATCCTAATTTCTTGTTTTGAACTAATTTAGATTGCAAATCATCCATTATTAGTGAGGCGAATATATGATGATGATGATGTTGGTCGCTTCGCTAAAAGGTTACATTCGATTGGTGTTTTTGAATGTACCTTGGACAGAGTAGTTGAGGAATTAAAGAATTACAGTGACTTCTCCATTCATCAGGTAATTCTTTCTTTGAAGTTCTGTTTTTCTTTAAAGACTAGCATACTTGCTTCATTTACCATTTGTAAGTATGCATGATTAATCTTCGATTGTGTTCATTGTTTAGTTCTTTCTCAACAAACTAGTCATATAATGTTTACATCTAATAAAAAGTTATTACTTATGAAGACATTAACTGAAAAGGAGGTATTTGAAATATTTTTGAATTGGAAATAGAATTATTTGATAAAGTTGAAAAAGTAGATTAGGATTAACAAAGGAGACTGGTAAGTTCAAGAAAAGGATTAGAATATCTGTGAATTATTCAGATTGCAGGTAGGTTGCTGTCACTCTTCATTGTATTGCCATGTTCCTGTAGTTTTGTTCAGTTTTCTTCCCGCTCCTTTGTTATGAATACTCTATGTTTTAGTTTTCTTTTCTACAATTAACCATATTGTCCCCTTTAGCTGTGAATGGATGTGGTAGTAAGATAATGCTGTCAGTTTGATCCAACCTAAAAGTTAAGTTCTGTGGTGAGTGCCTGAAATAGGTTTCAATTGCAACATGTTCTCTTTGTAGTTTGTACTAGTTTGTTGCTTTTGAAAGTGTTCACCATGTCTGAGCCCATTATTGACTCTATGCCCGAATCAAAATGAGGAAACCCTGGATTTGAACCATATTCTAAAAGCTAGCTTATTTTTGTAAGTTTGTGCTTGAGGATGTGGTTTTAAATTGCTGAAAATTTCAACAATGGTGTATGTTAATGTTGTTTTTGTTATGCTAGTTCTTGAGGTGCCTCTGCTCTACGTTCATTATAGATATATCTGGTATTCCATATTGGATCCTCTTTTTTCTTTGAGCCAAAACCTTTTTATGCTATTTAAGGTTGAAGCACATTAGTTGATATGATGTTGTGGAATCAGGAACTGATTGCCAAAATTGTAGGTTGGTGAATTTTAGCTTATCTTGTTGAGCATGCTGATATCTACTTATTTGTCAAAGGTGATGAGAAGTTTAGCTTGAATTACTGCATGAATAATAAATAAGCAGAGGTGGGAGTAAAACACATACCTTATTTGAAGCTTTATTTTGGACGGCTTGTTTGGTTACAAGTTTAACAAATTCCTGGTTTGAATTCATTGAGTGTTTGTTTGAATCCTAATCAGACCCTAATGAATCTAGTGAACTACAAATTATCACTGTAATGATTCCCATCTTTTATGCAATTCATCCCAAATTTTACTCATTTTAAGCCTTATGTGATAGCATATTATTGCACAGGATTTTGAAGATTCTGATGAACCTCTGTATTAAATACAGAGACATTGTTCTTTCATTCTATTGCCTCTCTTTATCAGTGAATGCTTTTAAGTATTCAATGCCGACATTCCAATTTTTCTATGCTTTCATTTGAAAATGCCCATCTTTTAATCGAGATATCAAGGTTGGTAAAACCATCACTGCTCATAGTTAAACTTATCTTTCCAAATAGAATTTGTCTATTTCAACTATAGCAAGTGGATAAATAGACTGCTGCATGTACATTCAGTATCACTAGCATTGTATGTTCTGTAATTATTGCCATTGGTGTGGTGGCTCAAACTTTATGTATACATTTCCATTGATTCTTTTTCTCTGCATAAAGACTAGGGTTTTATTGCAAGCTTATGATGAAAAGGCTTTATGCATATTTGAAACTAATTCTGACCTAAATCATAAATTCTTTCTGTCCTAGTTTTGGCATTCATATATTTTCTTTGAACATCCTTATTACAGCTTTTACTTCGTTATGGAATTACTGGTGGTAAAGGAACTCTTTCTGATGAGCATGTTATGCTTTCTGCTAAATGCCAGGTATCTTTTTATTTCTTCTCTCTCTTTTTCTTCCAAAATGTTATTCTTCATTTACATTCAACTCTCTTTTGGTGCCAGGCATTAGCAGAGCTTCTCCCTTCACTCAAGAGAAGTGGGCACCGTGTTCTGATTTTTAGCCAGTGGACATCAATGCTTGATATCTTAGAGTGGACTTTAGATGTGATTGGGGTTACATATAGACGGCTTGATGGAAGGTGATGCTTTACGTTTGCTTTGTTTAAATGTTTCATTTTCATTTGTGGCTAAAAGCTGTGGTCTTCTTTTTCCAAGTTTGATTCCACTTTTTTAATGTAAGGCTTAACTGATGCAGGACTTCTTAGTTGGCATTTTACTTGTATACACAGTTGTTCTTGTTTTCTTTTTACAAAGCTTCCATTATATCAGCTGAGCATTAAATTGTATCTTACTTTGCAGCACTCAGGTGACCGATAGGCAGACTATAGTTGACGATTTCAATAATGACACTTCTATATTTGCGTGCTTGTTGTCCACGAGAGCTGGAGGGCAAGGTTTGAACTTAACAGGAGCTGATACTGTAGTTATTCATGACATGGATTTTAATCCACAGATAGACCGACAGGCTGAAGATCGCTGCCATCGAATTGGCCAAACAAGGCCAGTTACCATATACAGGTAATTGGAAACACCCTTTGTTTCACTTTACTTTGCCTTCTCTAGTCCCTCCCTGTTTCTCCTCATCTCTCTTTGTGAAGTTCTAGTTCATCCTTTAGTGAATGTATGCTCAAATCTTTCCTAGGCTGGTTACGAAAGGTACAGTTGATGAGAATGTTTATGAGATTGCAAAAAGGAAGTTGACTCTTGATGCAGCGGTGCTAGAGTCTGGATTGGATGTAGGCAATGAAGATGACACATCTGAGAAAACAATGGGGCAGATATTATCATCCCTACTTATGAGCTAGAACAAGAGTGTGATAAATTTTTGGGATTTTTTTTTTCAGATTCTTTATACTTATGTTGCACCCATTGTTGTATCAGCTATGTTGATCTTAATAGTTAGGGTCACTTGGGGGGGGAGGGGGAGGGGGGAATGAACCTTCAAATTGATAGGTTATGTCTGCATGGGTAATAATCAACACCGAACTCTCAACATAAATGTACCAGCATATCATTGAGAACTATTAAGAGGAAGGGACCGGTATCTTTTGGTGGCTGTAGAGTTCAAGTTTCAAATACCTATCTCCCGAATCGTCTCTTTTTGTTCTTTTTTCTTTTCAACATGAAGAGCATATTAATTGATTATGATCTTATACTATATCTGCCATAGCAAAGTACATTAGTATCATTATGTCGAAATGTCAAACTTAAAGAGAATGATAGTTAATTTTAATGGTACGTTTGTGTACTTGTATGTCTTTTGGGTAAACTAGTCATGGTTGGAACTAGTGGTCCACAAAACCATAACTATCAATGTCCTTCCAATGTGATCATGACTCACAAGCATAGAAGCGAGCACCGAAGCACCCAAATCATATGTTACATATTTTGGTCAAAATATCTAAAAAAGTTGAGAATTCCTCTCCTCCCTCCATGTAATGTTCTACGAAAACTATAATTTTCAATGTCCTTCCAATGTCACCATCGACTCGCTGTCGTAACCATTTTTTGAAAAAAAGGGGAATCGACTTAGGTTTTGAAAACGAAGAATAGGAGTCGCCACCGACCTTTTATTAAGTGTAATCGGATCACCTTTGTTTTAATAAAACATTTTGTTTACTAAAACGGCATTTTTGGTCTACGAAACTCGAGAAAATGGGTTCAGGAGTCAGTTACGCACGAGGAAGGGTTAGCACCCTCGATATGCCCAAAATTGGTACCAAATTGATTATTTAATGCCTTGATGTCGAAAATTTGAAAAGGTTTGAAAATGCGATCCTCTTTTACTAAAAAAACTTGAACAAACCAAAATAAATGATAAGACCCTCTTATTTCGAAAGGATAAGATGTTATACTCAGTAAGTTAGAGCACAACATTTTGGATTCCTGAAACTGAGCTTGTCTCTTGCCTTTGAAATTCAGACTTGAGTTTGAGGAGGATATCCCGTTATTTGTCAAATGAGAAACTAGAACTCAGTGAGTTAGGGCTCGATTCCCCAAAATTCCAAACACGGGACATTGCCTTTATTTTTAAAAGTAAACTTATTTCGGGGTGCCTAGATGTCATGGCCAGTAAGTTAGGGCACAACACCACGAGTTCCCGAGAACAAGTATTTTATTCAAAACTTGCATCGCGATTTGAAAAGTATATTCCATTATTCAGATTAAACAAGAAAAACCGAAACCCAGTAAGTTAGGGCTCGATCTCCTCGGACCCCTAAATATGAAATATCAATTATTTTAAAATTTGACGTATTGAGTAAATGTTAATGCAACAAGTAGTAGGGTGAAAACACAGTGCTATATGTGTGACAAGGTACATGCATTGATAAAACATGATATGGAATTCGAAAGTAAATGGGCAAGAGAAAATACATATAACATAAATTTCGAGTAAATAAATAAAGAAATGTAACAGTCCTATTAAAAGGTACCTGTACTATATTAATATGAACAATACACGTATATAATACTAGTGATAAAAGAAAACAACAAAAAATAGATTTTAAAATAATGAGAATAATAGTAGTAATATCAGTAATAAATAATGGATACAATAATAATAACAAAAATAACAAGTAATAATAATAATAATAATAATAATAATAATAATAATAATAATAATAATAATAATAATAATAATAATAATAATATACTAAAATAATAATAACAACAATGCATTTACAAAAAAAAAAGACTAAATCGAGATCAAAATGAAATTAAAGGGCTAAAATAGTAATAAATTAACATGAAAAGGGGATTAGGGACTAAAAGGCAATACGCGCCACACAGGAGGGACTGATCGAACGATTAATCCCTATTTGTAAAACGCACCGTTTGAATATGGACTGAATTGAAATGCGCTTTAAAATTTGAGGTAAAAATAGCAATAAATGAAAGACACAACCAAAAGGACTCAATCGAATCATCGCAAACGGGGAAGGACTAACACAGTAAATAACCCCTTTAACCCAAACACGCGAATCCTCCGGGTCACAAGTCGGGTCTCGCGTGGATCCGATCCCCTTAAACGGCGTCGTTCGGTTTGTTATTTAAAACCCAATTTTTCTTTTTCATTCATTTGCAGACTCATTTAAAAAAAAAACAACAAAAGTGCTCTCTCTCTCTCTTTTCAGCATTGACCGATTCTTCTTCCACCACCGCGCCACCACCGTATCGGTGGCCGGTGATGCCCTAGATCAGGCCTTTTGGTCCTTTTTCAGATCCTTTTGAAACCCCGAAAAACTCCAGAGAAGAAACTCGCCTTTTCCTCTGCCTTAGGTCCAGCTTCGACGACGGAGATGAGGCTCCGACGAGGTGCCCGACGACTCAGGTATGATTTCCTCGCCTTTACTCTTTTATCGTTATTTACAAATATTTCAAAAGAAAAAAGTACGAAAATCAACAGCAATAATAGCGTGAAAGCGAAAATAAAACGGTTAAAATCAACCTTCTATTGCTTCTTTTTCCTTTGATTTCTGATGATCTCTGGTTTTTTTATTCTTGATAGTGCTAAAAAAAAATCCGAATCCTCTTACATTGTTTTTCGAATGGCTTTATAGCCAAAAAGCACAATCTTTTATTATTCTAGTATTTTGTCCCATATTTTGCTTCTGGTTGTCTCTGTCTCTGTTGCTGCGTGTTTTCTTTGTAGGGCATGGGCGATGGTGCGAACGGTGGAAGCCGAGGCGCCTGGGGAAGCTCCAAGCGTCAGGGGGCGTGGGCACGGGGAACGACACTCGTGGAAAGCCGAAACGACACGAGGCGCGTGGTGGCAGACGAACGGTTGGTGCGCATGGGGGCAGACGAAAGGTCGGCGGCGCAGGAAAAGGGAAACCCTAGGGGTTTCTGTTTAGTTTATGATCTTGGATCATTGGGCCTATTTCGGTTGGGCTAGTTGGGTTATTAACTTTGGGCTGTTATTTGTATTAAATTTGGGTCTGGTATTGGTTTTGTAATTGGACATTTGAATGGACTGGTTTTTTATTATTATTTTTTTGGTTTTTGTTTTATTGGGTATAGGCCGGGCAAAAATTGGTTATTACAGCTGCCCCTCTTTGCTCATTGTCGTGAAACGAGAATAGAGCAAAGACGATAGAAAAACCAATTTTGCCCGGTCTTGGCCAAGCCTTGACTTATTGGTCCTCGTCTTCCTCAAACATCTTCAAACTCTACTGTAACCTGTTGCTTTGATCCACTTTGCGTCTACTTCTGAGAGATATGACCTGTAGCTTCAATTTGCTTTTCTTCAATCTTCAAAGGGGTGGGATTTGTTTATTTTTAACTTGCTCCAACATGACTTCAGGACACGAAGAGATTTGTAGCTTCAATCTACCAATTTTTCCACTAGGACTTCGATGAAATAAATCTGAACTTTTCAAACTGCTTCCTTATTCTCGCAATATGAGTTGACCTTTTCGTTCTTTCTTTCTTCTTCTTCTTTTTTTTTTCTTTTTTCTTTTTTTAGGAAAAACAAAAATTGGAAATACCTCGGCTTGTGACCCGAGGCGCAACTCACCTCTCGTATTATGAGTTGATTTTTGAACAGAAATTGAAAGACAGAAATTAAAAATACCTCGGCGTGTGACCCGAGGCTCAACTCACCTCTCGTATTATGAGTTGATTTTTGAAACAAACAGAAATTGAAAAATAGAAATTTAAATACCTCAGCGTGCGACCTGAGGCTCAACTCACCTCTCGTAATATGAGTTGATTTTTGAAAACAGAAATTGAAAAACAGAAATTGAAAATACCTCAGCGTGCGACCTGAGGCTCAACTCGCCTCTCGTAATATGAGTTGATTTTTGAAAACAGAAATTGAAAAACAGAAATTAAAATACCTCGGCGTGTGACCCGAGGCTCAACTCACCTCTCGTAATATGAGTTGATTTTTGAAAATAGAAATTGAAAAACAAAAATTAAAATACCTCGGCGTGCGACCCGAGGCTCAACTCACCTCATGTAATATGAGTTGATTTTTGAAAACAGAAATTGAAAAACAGAAATTAAAATACCTCGGCGTGCGACCCGAGGCTCAACTCACCTCTCGTAATATGAGTTGATTTTTGAAAACAGAAATTGAAAAACAGAAATTAAAATACCTCGGCGTGCGACCCGAGCCTCAACTCACCTCTCGTAATATGAGTTGATTTTTGAAAACAGAAATTGAAAAACAGAAATTGAAAATACCTCAGCGTGCAACCTGAAGCTCAACTCACCTCTCGTAATATGAGTTGATTTTTGAAAACAGAAATTGAAAAACAGAAATTAAAATACCTCGGCGTGTGACCCGAGCCTCAACTCACCTCTCGTAATATGAGTTGATTTTTAAAAATAGAAATTGAAAAACAGAAATTGAAAATACCTCAGCGCGCGACCTGAGGCTAACTCACCTTTCGCAATATGAGTTGACTTTTTGAAAAACAAATATTGAAAACATATCATCTGGTGGAACTCGGATGTCCTCTTTTTCTTGGTTCGGCACAGCTATCGTCAAAACTTCTTGCTTTACTGGCGTACCTGTATGCGTCACGCGTGATGTTATCATGATATGCACGTGCTTGTCTTAAATGCTTTTATGCCTACATGATTATGTCATGCGCCTTGGGCTTGTTTGTCATATATCTCTTTTCGTTACGGCTTTCATGATGACCTGCATTCATTGCTTCGATTCTTGACTTTCCTTTTAGGTTTTGTACCCGTTCTCAAGCTTTACGAGTAATCCGTGTTTCTCGTATATCGCCCTTTTGCCCCCTGTTGAACTTTATCCTTGCTTTGAGGCTCTTGTACTTACCAAATTTTCAACCAGGTAATGCTTAACATTCCTTTTGTTTAGAGTATGTCATTTCACTATTTATCTTTTAACTAAACCAAACATGAGATGCATGAAAACGATAAAGTAGGTATGAAAGGGATACCTTACACCCATATTTATTTCAAAAGTGACAAGCAAAGAAAATTGACAAGGAACAATTCAATAAAGGAAATGTTATAAAAAGGAAAGTAGGTTCAATTGTCGCAAATGCTCTAGATATCTAACGCCTGAACTTTTCCACGTTTCTTCATCCTGGATCTTTTCGAGCAAAGCTTCTTGTGTAGAAGATTTTGAGCTTCCGAGTCCGCTTCAAATATTAATATCTCGCCATTTGACTCCCTGTTCAAATCGCCCTTGCTCTTTAAGCCCAAATCTGCTTCCTTAGGACGCCCTTTCGGGTTTTCATCCTAAACCTTTTTGTTTACCAACACGCCCTTTTCGGGTTTTCATCTTGATCCTTTTTTTTTCAAGACGCCCTTTTCGGGTTTTCGTCATGATGATTTTTTTCTTTTTTCTCTCTTCTTTTTTTTAGGCGTAGTACTTCTTCACGGCATCTAAGTTCACTGAATTTGGTACTTCCTTCTCATCCATCTCAGTGAGAATCAAAGCTCCACCCGAGAAAGCCTTCTTTACAACGTATGTCCCTTCCCAATTTGGTGTCCATTTTCCTCGAAAGTCTTTTTGTATTGGGAGAATCTTTCTTAGTACGAGTTCTCCCTCGCGAAATTCCCTTGGTCGCACCTTCTTGTCGTGGGCCGTGATCATTCTCTTTTGGTACATCTGTCCATGACAGATTGCCTTCAAGCGTCTTTCTTCGATAAGATTTAGTTGGTCATATCGAGCTTGAACCCATTCTGATTCTTCTAGTTTTGACTCCATTAAGACTCGTAAAGAGGGGATTTCAACTTCGATGGGTAGCACAGCTTCCATTCCATAGACCAGAGAGAAAGGAGTTGCCCCCGTAGAGGTCCGCACATATGTGCGATATACATATAGAGCAAATGGTAGCTTCTCGTGCCAGTCTTTATATGTCTCGGTCATTTTCCCAATAATCCTCTTAATATTCTTGTTAGCAGCTTCTACCGCTCCGTTCATCTTTGGACGATAGGGTGAGGAATTATGATGCTTTATTTGAAATTGCTCGCACAATTCTTTCATCATCTTGTTGTTCAAATTTAAAGCATTATATGAAATAATTCTCTCAGTCAAACCGTATCGACATATGATTTCCTTTTTTAAGAACCTGCAAACTGCAGCCTTCGTCACATTAGCAAGCGAAACAGCTTCTACCCATTTGGTGAAGTAATCTATGACCACAAAAATGAATCGATGTCCATTAGAAGCTTTTGGGGAAATTGGCCCTATAACATCCATGCCCCACATAGAAAAAGGCCACGAAGAAGTCATGACGTGGAGGGGCGAAGGTGCTGCATGAATCTTATCGCTGTAAACTTGACATTTGTGGCACTTTCATGCGTAACTAATGCAGTCGTTTTCCATCTTCAGCCAATAATAACTGAGTCTCATAATCTGCTTAGCCGTAGTAAAACCATTAGCATGCATTCCACAAACTCCTTCATGAACATCTTCAAGTATTTTTCTGGCTTCGACAGCATCCACGCATCTCAAGAGCACTTGATCTTTTCCTCTTTTGTACAGGATATCCCCATCAAGGACAAATCCTACCGCCATTCTTCTGATTGTTCTTTTGTCGTTCTCATTTGCTTGCTCGGGATACCTTTGATTCTTGACATATTCTAAGATATCATGGAACCATGGCTGTCCATCCATGCTAAAACAATGTGCAGGGGCCTCATATATGCTCATTCAAAGAGGCATTATTTCTATTTCTCAGTTTGTTTTGAACATTGAAGCCAAAGTGGCTAGGGCATCAGCCAATTGGTTTTCTTCTCGTGGGAAGTAATTAAAAGTTACTTCTTTGAATTCTTTGATCAGCTCTGCCACGAGATCACGATATTTGATCAATTTTGAATCTCTCACTTCCCAATCTCCACGGATTTGGTAAATCACTAGCGCTGAGTCTCCGTACACCTCTAAGATTTCGATGTCTCGTTCAATAGTTGCACGAAGTCCCATGATACAGGCCTCATATTCCGCTATGTTATTGGTACAGAAGAAATTTAATCTGGCAGTGAATAGATAATGATTCCCTTCTGGTGACACTAAGACTGCTCCAATCCCATGCCCCAATGCATTTGATGCGCCATCAAAACTCATCTTCCATGATTTCTCTTTCAACGACTCACATTCTTTTTCTGTAATACACATCAAATCTTCGTCTGGGAAATCGAATCTTACTGGCTCATATTCTTTCATTGTTCGAGTTGCTAAAAAATCAGCTATCGCGCTCTCCTTTATCGACTTTTGGCTCGCATATACGATGTCGTACTCTGATAGTAAAATCTGCCATCATGCCATTCTTCCTGAGAGTGCAGGTGATTCCATCATGTACTTTATTGGGTCCAATTTTGAAATTAACCACGTCGTGTGATACAGCATATATTGTGTGAGCCTTCGAACTACCCAAACCAAAGCACAACAGAAATTTTCAATTGAAGGATACTTTGCTTCATACTCTGTGAACTTCTTGCTGAGGTAGTAAATCGCCCTTTCTCTTTTCCCTGACTCATCATGTTGCCCCAGTACGCAACTCATCGAGTTTTCGAACACAGTCAGATACAATATTAACGGTCTCCCGGGAGTTGGCGGTACTAGCACCGGGGGGTTAGACAAATACTGTTTTATCTTGTCAAAAGCCCTTTGACACTATTCGTTCCATTCTCCAGGATTGTGTTTTCGAAAGAGTCGAAAAATTGGGTCACATTGGTTGGTAAGCTGAGCAATAAATCGAGCGATGTAGTTCAACCTCCCTAAAAATCCTCTGACTTCTTTTTGTGTCCGTGGAGGTGGTAGTTCTTGTATGGCTTTTATCTTATCTGGATCAACCTCAATACCTCTCTCACTGACAATGAAGCCTAATAATTTTCCCGAGGTAGCCCCAAATGTGCACTTGGCTGGATTAAGCTTCAGCTGGAACTTTCTTAGTCTTTCGAACAATTTCTTGAGGTTCCCAACATGCTCTCTCTCCCCCCGAGATTTGGCAATCATATCATCGACATAAACTTTTATTTCTTTGTGCATCATGTCATGGAACAGCATCACCATTGCCCTCTGATATGTTGCCTCGGCATTCTTTAATCCGAATGGCATTACCTTATAGCAGAACGTTCCCCATATTGTTATGAAGGTAGTTTTCTCCATATCCTCGGAGGGCATCCTTATCTGATTATAACCCGAAAATCCATCCATGAAAGAAAATAATGAATGTCTTGCTGTGTTATCTACCAATGTATCGATGTGTGGCAAAGGAAAATTATCTTTTGGGATCGCTCGATTCAGATCACGATAATCTACGCACATTTGCACCTTGCTGTCTTTCTTCGGTACTGGGACTATATTAGCCACCCATTCTGGATATTTAGAGACTTGTAAGAAGCCAGCATCAAATTGTTTTCTTACTTCTTCTTTTATCTTTAACAGCATTTCAGGTCTCATTCGTCTTAGCTTCTATTGAATGGGTTTGCATTCTGGTTTCAGTGGGAGTCTATGGACCACTACATCCTCGTTCAAACCCGGCATGTCTTGATACAACCATGCAAATATTTCTTTGTACTCATGAAGCAAGATGATCAAGTAATGTTTGGTGTTCTTTGAAATGGAGGTCCCAATCTTCACTTCTTGCCTTTTTTCTTTATTTCCCAAGTTCACTGTCTCAACAGATTCTTGATGGGGTAGAATCTGTTTATCTTCTTGATCTATCATCCTTAGTAAGTCAGGGGATGAGACATAATCTTCAGCATTTTCCTCAGCTTCGAATTCTCCTAAACAGTTAGCTTTCTCGAAATCGATTTCAGGACTTGTAACGGGATTGTTCATGTCGTTGATATCTGAGCACTTAAAAGGCGAATGGAAAAGAAAACTATAGAGAAATATCAAAGTATTTGAACCGAACAAACATAATGTTATGGCATGACATGAGGTATATGTAAGGACAAGTCATGAGAAGAGGGAGCAATTATGAAGTTAACGAGAACGAAAGGACTATGATAAAATGCGTCTCCATTAATGTTCATTCAAATGATAAAAGTCAAACATAAGTTCTTACAAAACGATCCCACTATTACTTAGGGGCACACAAAAAAGAGAGTTAACATTGAGCATTACTCTGGAGAGGACTTAGAAACTACAAGAAGATCCATGGCAGTCCAATTGTTCCAAATGAATCCAGGAGGACAAGGGCGTATCATTGAGACATCTTTAATTGCATCATCTCCTTTGTCAATAACATTTATACTAACGTTCTGAAGACCCCTTTCAATCAATAACAACATGCTTCGCAAACTATCTCTTCCTGGGTACATCATTCCTGCAGATGTAAACGTTTTTGACAACGGAGGATACATTATGGGCTCCCATTCCAATTCCCGACCTGAGGCTCTTGCAATCCTCCTTTCTTGATCTTTCTGCAACTGTTTCTTTCTTTGTCGCATATTTGGTTTGAACCCTAAACCATATTGAGCCTTGTGGTGTACTGGCTTTAGTGCTCTAACTATCCCTTGCTGATATTTTCCCAAACCTTTCTTCGCTCGGGCTCCTTTTCCCACAGTCAGCTTGATTCCCATCTTGGTATTCCTTGACAATTTGGGTGTGGGAATCTTATTTCCTTCAACAACAAATGTGGCATTGATAAACTCGAAGGAACGGAAGGAACATTCCACTGCATCTTCGTTTCCTTCAATGTAGGACGCGTCAGTAGAGATAGAAGCAACAATGTCTTCTTCACCAGTGACCGTGATCAAGCGGTTATCCATGACAAACTTTACTTTTTGATGGAGAGATGAAGGAACTGCCCCAGCAGAATGGATCCAATGCCTCCCTAAAAGGCAATTATACGAAGGCGTGATATCCATGACCTGGAATTTTATGTCGTATGTACATGGGCCCACTTCTAGAGGAATTTCAATCTTTCCCATGACCTCTCGTTGTGTTCCATCAAATGCCCTTACTATGGAATGACAAGGCCTTAGATAAGACATATCAACTGGCATCCTAGAAAGTGTGGCCAAAGGCATGACATTGAGTGTGGATCCGTTGTCGATGAGTACATTCGGTACTATGTAACCCTTGCAATTAGTCGTAATATGTAATGCTTTCACGGAGCCCCTACCATTTGGTGGTATTTCATCATCACTGAAAGAGATGAAATTATCCGTATTCAAGTTGTTCACCCACCTATCAATCTTTTCTACAGATACATTTCTTTCCACGTAAGCTTGATTTAACACTTTTAGCAAGGCGTTCCAATGTGACTCTGAGTTCAACAGTAAAGATAACACTGAGATTCTTGCCGGCTGCTTGTTCAACTGTTCCACGATGTTATATTCACTGTGCTTGATGAACTTCAAGAATTCATGCGCTTCATCCTCATTCACAGGTCTTTTGATTTCTTGCTCAGACCGTATTTCAACATCAGCCTCAGCATCATGCATCGGTGCCTTTCCTTTTTGGTTCGAGTCACCAGTCCTCTTCCTTGGTTCAACCACCTCAGGAGAATAACACCTCCCGCTGCGGGTGAAGTGTCTTACTCTACTAATATCTCCAATCACAGCCTTTGGCTTTTCACCCTCGGGTACAACAATGTTAACATCATATTTCCATGGTACTACCTTATCGTCCTTGTAAGGGAAAGGAGATGGCACTTTAATCACCACCGTTGGTTTGACTTCCTTCTTCTTGGCCTCATAATAAATCACCAGAGATCGATTGGCACTATAAGGGATGGTTGGTGGTTGGTTATCAGAGGCGCATATTTCCCTTTCCTCGGCCTCGTCCATCTTATCAAATATCTTGACCTCCTTGTTGTTCATCATATCTTGGAGTAATTTTCTGAATTCTTCACAAGACTGGATGTCATGCCCTTCGATGCCATGAAAATCACAAAAACTCTGATTTTTTGTACTTCCTCTTTTGAAAATTCTGTTGGGATGGCGAAACGACCCATTTTCAACCATTACCTCCCAAAATTTTCGCAAAGGTGTTTCTATTTCAGAAACGCAACTTTTAGCCCGCCGCATGTCTTCTTTTGTCACTGCACTCACGTTCCCTTCAGTATAGTTAGGGAGCGAATTTCCAGCCATATTACCAGTACCGTCAAATCGTAAAATCCCTACATCAATAAGACCTTGAACCCTCCTTTTAAAGGCTATACAATTGTCTGTAGAATGCCCCTGGTTTCCAGCATGATACACGCAACTAGCATTAGGATCGTACCATTTTGGGTATGGAGGCTTCAATGGTGCCATATAATATGGGGATATTAATTGTTTTTTCAATAATTTCGGGCACAGTTCTTCGTACGACACGGGAATAGGGGTAAATTGAGGTTTTTCAAGATTGGGTCTTGTCGGTCTCTGTTCATTTTTGGGCTGACTTTGAGCAGGCGTAGTACTTGGCGGGAATATAGTGAATGATCTTTGGTTATCGGTGGCATAGACGGGGTAAGAAGGAGGTGTTTGATAGTAAGGGTTTTGAGGAGGAAAATAGAAGTTTGGAGGTGGGCGAAATTGAGGTCGTGGTTGGGTAAGCATAGTGGCTCCCAGTCCCCACCATATGGGTTTCAAGCTCTTTTTTCTTTATAGGTACTGGCCTTTTCGAACTCTCGGGACCTTCTATCCTTCCACTCTTGATGCCATTTTCAATGAGTTCCCAGACATTACGATATCGGCGAAGTCTTTTGTGGCGTTTCCCACCAGCTTGTCATAAAATGGCGCTTTCAAAGTGTTGATAAAGATGACCGTTATCTCAGTTTTAGTCAGTGGGGGTTCTACTTGGGCCGAGATATCCCTCCACCTTTGAGCGTATTGTCTAAAAGTCTCTGTTGGCTTCTTTTCCATCATCTGCAGCGTTAGTCGATCAGGCACCATATCGGAGACATGCTTGTATTGTTCACAAAACGCTGATGCTAGGTCCTTCCATGATCGGATCCTCTCTCTGCTGAGTTGATTATACCATCGGAGGGCTGATCCGACCAAGCTATCTTGAAAACAGTGTATTAACAATTTGTCTTCATTCACATAACCAGCCATCTTCCGACAAAACATGATAAGGTGCGCCTTTGGACATCTCGTTCCATCGTATTTTTCAAAATCTGGCACTTTAAATTTCGGAGGCAGAACTAGATCGGGCACCAAACTGAGCTCTTTGGCACTCAGTGCAGAGAAGACTTCAATACCTTCTATCGCATTGAGTCTTTCTTCTAGACTCTTATACTTGTCCTGAGCATCACGATTATCCATTTTCAACATGGCTATTTCTAACAGATCATCCAAATCTGGAACAATTGGATTAGCTCCATTTTCAACATGGCTATTTCTAACAGATCATCCAAATCTGGAACAATTAGATTAGCATAATTATCTCCGGAGTTCGATACAAACATACCCTGCCCTAGATGAGCAGGTGGTGCAGGTCGTTGCTCTAGGCCTACTGGTTCCCCTTGAGGATATCCTCTTTGCGTTGCATGGGCGTGGGGTGGAGTGAATCCTGGGGGATAGAGCGGATCCTGATTAACTCTTGACTGGGGCTCTGTGATGTCAGGGCTCTGTGTGAGTCCTTTTCCTTTGACCAAAGCTATCATTATTTCCATGATTTTGGCCATTTGATCCCTCTGCTCGAGCGATTCCTCTCGAGATCTTACCACCAGATCTCTTGCTTCCTGTTGTGACTTAGCCAACTGCTCTTGCAACTCTCTTTGGATCCTCTCCATTCTTTTGATTCTTTCTTTGAGTTCAGCATCCATAGCTCTAGCTCTTAGACGTGTCCTATAAGGATGACGTGATTCCAGATTCGTAGTGTCGCAACTGTGGATTATACGATTTTAGCCTCAGTAAATGATTAGGGTGATATGATACTACTGCATGTAATGCAATGCAAATGCATGGTATGAATGCAAAGAGGCATCGATTTAGATTCAACTTCATTTAGAAATCTTTTCAGAAAACAAAGCTCTTTACATAAAATGGGTTATAAATATAACTTTGCCCTAATGCCCAGAGTTTTGACTTTCTCGAGCAACGCAGCTAATTCTTGACCCTTGTCCGATACCAGCTCGTATTTCACACTTAGTATGTCAGCCTGAACTGTCAATGTTTGCAAATATTCGGCCACCTCCCGGATTTGAGTCACAGCTCCGCCCATAAAGTAGTCCCGATCCCTGACTTGACTCTGAGAGTGATGAAGTTGTTCCTTCCCACGCTCCTCATTTGCTTCAAGAAGCTCTACCTTAAGTTTACTACTTTGTAAAGCGTACTCTAACTCTTTTATTCTTCCCTTCATTGCCTCGATTTTCTCCAAACTGGCTCTCAACTCAGCTACAGAATTGCGATTTCTATACTGATAAAGTGTTTTTTCAAGCTCCACCACTCTAGCCTTTAATTTCTCTTTGTCGCTTTGGGCCTCTGATAGACTTGTTTCTATAGCCTCTCTCTGAGCCTGAGCCTCTTGGAATTTTCTCTTCCATTGATTGGCCTTGGTCCTTTCCGCTTGAATTTCCTGTTTCCACTGCTCTGAAGTTTTCCCTAGCCCAACAGTCCTCATTGATATGCGCATCCTCTTATAGTCTATCTTCAAGCTATCCAAGTCTTCCTCGGCTTTATTTTTTCCTTTCTTTTGTTTCTCGTCCTCCATCTTTTACACGTCGACATCTAACTTTAAATGCATCTTCTCTTCCTCTAATTGCTCTATCTTCTTTTCCAGCTCACGATTCCTCTTTTCAAAATCTTGCTTTATTACCTCCAATTCTGAGGGGACTACCTGTAAGTATTCTTCCACCGATCGTACGCCTTCCAGTTTTGGCCATGGAATATTGTCATTGATTCTTCTACTGATCCATCCGCTATATTCAGAAGTAGTCCTTGATCCTACAGTCAACTTTTTCATTCGACGAACTTGGTTCCAAGCAGAGGAAATTTCTTTGACTCTTTTCTTGTAGTTTTCTCCTTTATACGGGAACTCGCATTGTGCTAGGCCATGTGTTACCAGTATAAATTGTCTTGATCCGTATTGTTTTAATACCAGTAGAGGAGCATAACCAGTGGCCCCCCAAATTCCGAGCAAAGGGACCCAGTTGAAATTCCCGCATCGAAATAGAATCTCGTCGGGTACGAACCAAGGAGCTCTCCACTCAATGTCCCCCTCTTGAAGATTTTGGAGAAGTGCTATCCAATTTTCTTCCGATACGTCGTCTCTTCTTGGTGTGGCTACTATCTCTTTCAACGGGGAATAATTATCCGTAAAGATCCGGCAAGAAACTCTATCTACTTTCCAAAAGTGGCTGTGAAACCAAACCAACAACAGCTGCGCGCATCCCACGAACCTGCCTTCTCCGGATCTTCTGCATGCGTTCAATTACCTGAAATTCTCGGCTAAGATTCCAGGGACTGGCGTAACCCCCTTACTGAGTCGGTCGAAAAATTCTGTGATAGCTTCATCTACATATCCCAACGCTCTAGGGAATAACATTAACCCGTAGATACTCAGTGCAAAAACATCAACTCTTTTACTTATATCCGGAAGGGTTAAGATCAAATCTCTCAAGTTCCTCCATGGGATGCACTTACACTCGCCCTTTTGTTTGATTCTAGCCGTAATCCACTGCTCGCTCATTCCCGTAATGCTCATTAATTTCTTCCAAAAGGCTGGGACATAGGCAGCTCTCGAATAGATTCTATCAACTTGAACCATCGGGCAACGCAGTAGAGCTGTGTATTCTTCTATGGTAGGACCAAATCCACTTTCCCGAAAGTAAAGTAATTATACGCGGGGTTCCAAAATTGAGTGATAGCTCGAAATAACTGCTCATCCACCTTAACATTGAGTAAGTACGACAAATCTCCGTAGCTATGGTAGAATGAACCCTTGGTTTCATCATCCCATCGGTCCTATATGGCTTTTAACTCGTGAAGATTATTTTGCGTCACGCTAATACGAGTGTAGTCCAATAACTCTGACACATGCCCCGTAGCTAGACTATCTCCTTTTTCTAGTTGTGTCATTTCTGACCAAATTCGAACAGCCGCATTATCCTCCACTTTATCAAGAAAGTCGTTTTTCATGGCAAACTTTCCAATTCAGCAATCAAACCCGAATCGACATCTCTTAAGTATGAAAATGCGTGCAATGCAATCGAAACAAGAGAAAACATGTTAGTGCAAGAGAAATAAACAAACACGAAAGGAAACACATTAATGCAAGGGAGATAACAACACAAAGGAAAACACATTAGTACAAGAGAAATAACAACGCAGAACACATGTCCCGGTGTCCACTAGGGGTATGGCGTGGCTCTATCTAGGGTAGGCTCCTCAGTCTCTTTATATGTGGTTTGGTTCTAGAGAAAAGGTACCTGAACCAGCGGATTCCTCGATCCTCACCCATTATAGGCTTATATGGACCAAGTTCAGTTCAGGGGAATACATTTCTCTATGGCTGCACGGAGATGAAAATCTCACGAAGACATAGGTACGGATGTATTCCGAAAGCGATTCACTATCCTGCACGGAGGTGAAAACCTCACGAAGGAGTAGCTTCTTGTTCCCACTTAAAGGTGTGACCCAGCGATCATGCAACATGATGCAAAAGTACTTTACCAGACTCAAACCATAACAATCAAATGAAATGACGTAAGTGAATGCAATAAGAGGATCGTAATTCTCCAAATCAAGTTTTCAATTTTCGAGAAAAAAGACAGAAAACAATCAATTTTACGGCTCGACTCTCTCATGTCCCCAGTGGAGTCGCCAAGCTGTCGTAACCATTTTTGAAAAAAACGAGAATCGACTTAGGTTTTGAAAACGAAGAATAGGAGTCGCCACCGACCTTTTACTAGGTGTGATCGGATCACCTTTGTTTTAATAAAACATTTTGTTTACTAAAACGACATTTTTGGTCTACGAAACTCGAGAAAATGGGTTCGGGAGTCGGTTACGCACGAGGAAGGGTTAGCACCCTCAATACGCCCAAAATTGGTACCAAATTGATTATTTAATGCCTTGATGTCGAAAATTTGAAAAGGTTTGAAAATGCGATCCTCTTTTACTAAAAAAACTTGAACAAACCAAAATAAATGATAAGACCCTCTTATTTCGAAAGGATAAGATGTCATACTCAGTAAGTTAGAGCACAACATTTTGGATTCCCGAAACTGAGCTTGTCTCTTGCCTTTGAAATTCAGACTTGAGTTTGATGAGGATATCTCGTTATTTGTCAAATGAGAAACCAGAACTCAGTGAGTTAGGGCTCGATTCCCCAAAATTCCAAACACGAGACATTGCCTTTATTTTTAAAAGCAAACTTATTTCGGGGTGCCTAGATGTCATGGCCAGTAAGTTAGGGCACAACACCACGAGTTCTCGAGAACAAGTATTTTATTCAAAACTTCGCGATTTGAAAAGTATATTCCATTATTCAGATTAAACAAGAAAAACCGAAACCCAGTAAGTTAGGGCTCGATCTCCTCGGATCCCTAAATATGAAATATCAATTATTTTAAAATTTGACGTATTGAGTAAATGTTAATGCAACAAGTAGTAGGGTGAAAACACAGTGCTATATGTGTGACAAGGTACATGCATTAATAAAACATGATATGGAATTCGAAAGTAAATGGGCAAGAGAAAATACATATAACATAAATTTCGAGTAAATAAATAAAGAAATGTAACAGTCCTATTAAAAGGTACCTGTACTATATTAATATGAACAATACACGTATATAATACTAGTGATAAAAGAAAACAACAAAAAATAGATTTTAAAATAATGAGAATAATAGTAGTAATATCAGTAATAAATAATGGATACAATAATAATAACAAAAATAACAAGTAATAATAATAATAATAATAATAATAATAATAATAATAATAATAATAATAATAATAATAATAATAATATTAATATACTAAAATAATAATAACAGCAATGCATTTACAAAAAAAAGGACTAAATCGAGATCAAAATGAAATTAAAGGGCTAAAATAGTAATAAATTAACATGAAAAGGGGATTAAGGACTAAAAGGCAATACGCGCCACACAGGAGGGACTGATCGAACGATTAATCCCTATTTGTAAAACGCACCGTTTGAATATGGACTGAATTGAAATGCGCTTTAAAATTTGAGGTAAAAATAGCAATAAATGAAAGACACAACCAAAAGGACTCAATCGAATCATCGCAAACGGGGAAGGACTAACACAGTAAATAACCCCTTTAACCCAAACACGCGGATCCTCCGGGTCACAAGTCGGGTCACGCGTGGATCCGATCCCCTTAAACGGTGCCGTTCGGTTTGTTATGTAAAACCCAAATTTTCTTTTTCATTCATTTGCAGACTCATTTAAAAAAAAAAAACAAAAATGCTCTCTCTCTCTTTTCAGCATTGACCGATTCTTCTTCCACCACCGCGCCACCACCGTATCGGTGGCCGGTGATGCCCTAGATCAGGCCTTTTGGCCCTTTTTCGGATCCTTTTGAAACCCCGAAAAACTCCAGAGAAGAAACTCGCCTTTTCCTTTGCCTTCGGTCCAGCTTCGACGACGGAGACGAGGCTCCGACGAGGTGCCCGACGACTCAGGTATGATTTCCTCGCCTTTCCTCTTTTATCGTTATTTACAAATATTTCAAAAGAAAAAAAGTACAAAAATCAACAGCAATAATAGCGTGAAAGCAAAAATAAAACGGTTAAAATCAACCTTCTATTGCTTCTTTTTCCTTTGATTTCTGATGATCTCTGGTTTTTTTATTCTTGATAGTGCTTAAAAAAAATCCGAATCCTCTTACACTGTTTTCCGAATGGCTTTATAGCCAAAAAACACAATCTTTTATTATTCTAGTATTTTGTCCCATATTTTGCTTCTGGTTGTCTCTGTCTCTGTTGCTGCGTGTTTCTTTGCAGGGCATGGGCAATGGTGCGAACGATGGAGGCCGAGGCGCCTGGGGAAGCTCCAAGCGTCAGGGGGCGTGGGCACGGGGAACGACGCGCGTGGGAAGCCGAAACGACGCGAGGCGCGTGGTGGCAGACGAACGGTTGGTGCGCATGGGGGCAGATGAAAGGTCGGCGGCGCAGGAAAAGGGAAACCCTAGGGGTTTCTGTTTAGTTTATGATCTTGGATCATTGGGCCTATTTCGGTTGGGCTAGTTGGGTTATTAGCTTTGGGCTATTATTTGTATTAAATTTGGGTCTGGTATTGGTTTTGTAATTGGACATTTGAATGGACTGGTTTTTTTATTATTTTTTGGGTTTTTGTTTTATTGGGTATAGGCCGGGCAAAAATTGGTTATTACACTCGCAAGCGTCGAAGCATTCAAATTATATATTATATATTTTGCTCAAAATATTTAAAAAAGTTAAAGAATTCTTCTCTTTCCTTGCCTCCCTCCCCCTCTCTCTATATAACACTACTGTATCATTTAAGAATTTTAAGAGAGCATACATTTATTCAATTTTATTTCAATTTCTTGTACTTTCTTAGCAATTTTCATTTCATGATCTTTCTCTCTCTCTATATTAGACCATTTATAGTAAATTCGAATTTTTAAGAGTGCTTATATTCAATTTTATTTCTAATTCCTGTACTCTTTTAGTGTCTCTCTAGTTTATTTCCTTTAACTCCATTTAAATTTTTAGAAAAAAATATTACAATAATAATTTCAATTCGTTTTTTTCTTAGTTTAAATTTAAATAAAATAACTTTTATTTTCTTTCTTAATGTTCATTATAAAATTAAATTAATATAATTACAATTGAATATCTAATTTTAATAATTTCAATGCCAACATTTTACTTCATATTTCAGCTTTAATTTAATCATTTATTTAAGTATTTTTAACCTTTTATTTTTTTAAAGAAGATTATAATATCGTTTGAGACTAAAGTATAATCTAAATATTATATATATTTATATATCTTTATCTCTAACTTTTTTTTTTTTTACAAAGGAAAGGCCACACATGCCAAAACATCAAATTAACTTGCATCCAAAATTATAAAGTTATGAGTACCACCAGAATAATCCATATCAAAATCCAAATTAGTGAAATTACAACCATTTTCAAGTGACCAATTACAAAGGAAATCAACCACTTTTTTACAGTATCTATTGATCCATCTAATATCAAAAGCACTAAAAGAGACACTCATGTTCTGAACCTCCTTAATCTGGTGCCCAAAAATCGTGATATCTGCCGAGCCTTTCGTACTCTATTGACAACACTTTGCAGTCCATCTCATGATTAACCTTGTTGAGATTGAGGCTTCGAGCAAAGCTAATACCTTCAATCAATGCATCCAACTCAGCCCATTCTGAATTAACAACTTTAACTTTGAACATACCTCGGCCCCTTAAAACAAAGCCAATCCGAGTCTAATAATAATGCCTAGCCCCGTCCCCCTTTTATGCACAGCAACATTTGACATTTATTTTACAAAAACCTTCCATCGGTTTTTCCCACTTGCGGACAACTCCTAATTAAAATAAATTGGATCAATCTAAACCTTTTAAATATATTTAAAATAAATAGGTATATTCGAAAATTCTTTCTAGTTCAATAAATTACATTTTAAATATATGTTATCTTTTTAATTACAAGTTTTAAGTTGACTTTAAACCTTAATTAACAACTTTTTCCCCAAAGTTAACCGTCATTTTTAATATTCTAACTTTTATAATAATACAATTAATCACATTAACTTTTCATTTTTAATATCTTTAACTTTTATTATAACACAATTTAATCACATCAAGTTTTCATTTTTTTAATTATTTTTTATATGTAATCGTTTATGAAGTTTAATCTCTATATAAGCTTACCATATGCTTGACCAAAATCTCATCAAACATCGTTTTACAAAATATCCAATACTTTAAAGCCTTTTTCATCTAACCTTATCAAATATCATCACAAGTTTTTCTTCTAGCCCTGACAATGGTGTTGTTCACCCATGCATGACCACTGGAAACCTCGAAGTCAACCCTTGAATCTCGATTGACAATTAGTATTTTTTTAATTTTATTATTACATTTTAATTATTATTTAATGTATAAGTAATTTTAATTACATACTCTTATATATTTATATAAAATATATTTTCATATTCAATATATAATATTTCAACTCCTTTCGAAGTCTTTATATAGAGAAATTAGTTTTTTTTTTTAAGTTCAGGATAATTTTTTTTTTAATTTTCCATCACATAAACTCTAAGTTTGTACCTAAATTTATCTTTAGTTTCTCCTTTTCATTCTATTTTAAAAACTTATAATTTCCCTGATAAAATTGTTTTACTATTATGGATACAAAAAAAAAAAAATTATCATGTTAGGATTTTATGCGAGCTAGTTTTATTAGAGCGAAATTTTATTGATTTAAATTTGAATTTTTCTATTATGCAATGGATTTAGTTTTCTCTATCTACCATTTGATTCAATCAAACATTCTAATGGTTATTTGAGAATTTAAAAGTTAAGTTTATTTTTTGGTAATTTCTTTTCTATGTTTCAAATCTGCCTTTGATTTTTTTGTAATTTTTTTAAAGATTAATAATATTAAATTGGTTAGACTATATTTTGTTTGATAATTTTTTTTGAGGTTATGGGCTTCTTTAATTTTTATTTTATTTACAGTGGCTTTAATTGGTTTTGGAAGTTACATTTTTCATTTATAATACAATTGATTTTTATTGAAAATTATTTGAATTTATTTCCCTTTTTTTATAAAAAAATATAAAAAATTACTACCTAGTATTATAATAAAAATAATTCGACTTGATCCAAGTATCAAAATGGAGCCCACCTTCATGATAGGAAACTGTACTGAAAACATCCTAGTTTTTTATGATCTTCTTCCTCTCTTCCTTGACCAGGTCACCATTTCTCTCCTCATCTTGAACTCCGTTGATATTGTGTATCAACAATTGTTGCGGCGAGCGTGGAATAACTCTAGGAATGTTGTTTACCAGATCATCAACTATGAACTTTAGAAAGATAAGGGCACGTCCAGGAATTATGGCTGCATAGGGTGACTGGGAGGATACATGCATGGCAATATCTACCAATGGGGGGCAAAAGCTGGAATTGATGATCGGAGATATTGGAATTGAGTTTTCACAGAAGAATCAAGTTATGTCTGATGAGTATTCTAATTTCAAGAAGATAGATGATATTTGTGAAGGCGTTTGTGGAAACGCTACAACCAGGGCTTCTGGGCTGAAATCGGCTTCATTTGTGAACCAGGGAAGAAACAACCAATCTTGTAGGTTGTGTCCTGTGCCTGCTCGCTTGTGGATATCCTATGCAGCCAAACCAGAGACTGTGGATAAGGTGTGCGAAATAGTAAGGAAACAACTAGCTTTGTCAAGTGACAACCCTGTCACTGGGGCATAAAAATTTTCTAATCTTGGAGCTGATTCCCTTGATACGGTATTCCCTCAACCCCTCAATAATCACTGATTCGTTTTCTGACTGCCAAGTTTTTCCCCTTATCTTCCTATTTGGGTAAATGTAGGGTACAGAATCATGGATCTCATGCATTTATTTGAGTTAGAATGAAATTTTGCTTATCTGTATGTTCATGCTCATGTCTATATATGTATCCTTGAAATTATCCATTTTTCTCTAATTAATCTTAATTCATTCCTTGAATTTGTTTAGGATTGAAGATGAAGGTGTATGTGTGTATATATATATATATCTGCCTTCATCCTTTTTTTACTGCTAATTTCTTTGAAAATCGTATATATTATCCTGCTTATGATTTCATTTCCAGTATTGTGCACAAGGCTTGTGCTAAACTGTGTTGGTAGGGGGTCTAATTAATTATAACCTAACAGTTGTCACCATGTAACAATTAGCTTACCATGTATAATTTATTATTAGTATAAATAATGAGTTCCATATATATTCCATAATACTCTGGTTTAGTTCAGAAAAATTAACCAATCCAAGTTGATAACTGAATTATAGAAATTTAACTCTGCAAATTGATTATGTAAACATGATAGGTAATGAATCTTATTAAGCTTCGTCCTGTTTGATTCTTGTCTGCCTTTTTCTTTGATTTATTTTGTTATTTTGTCTGCATTTCATCCTAATTTGGTCAATTGCAGTGAATTATTATGAGTCTGATGTACTAATTGCTTTCTAATTGTTAAAAATGTGTTATAAAATTCTCTAATGAGCAGCATTTGGAACCAAGGACTCTTGTCAAATATTTGCTAGAAATGAACTCGTGTATATTGTTGATACGAGATTAGATTGGTTATCCCCATTGTTTTATGCACCTTCTTCTTGGGAAATTGTTTCCTTCATAGTTTGATTTCTGGATAGTTGATGATCCTATGTTTGGTGGTTGTTTGAGATATATGCTTGTTTCTTTGGAAAGTAACAACTCTGCTTTTTTAACTGTGTGCTGTCTGTTTGTGTTTACTACTTTCAAAGCTATCCAAGCAACATGCATAACCTTTGCCGATAAATTTTTAGAGTAATTTAAAAGGATTTGATGGAGAAACTAACTCTCCTCATTTACATATGGACATGAGCCTTATCTGAATTTGTCCTCTTTTTTAGAGAACTTGTATGTTTTAAACATTTAAAGATTGCTTCAATTCATATACTTCTTTTCCTGATATAGATTTTGTTTTATTTATCTGCATGCTGATAGTTCCCATCCTTCATTTGAATATAAGTATACGGAATGAGTTTTTGTATACGCTAACATTTTGCAGGTAAAATCAAACTAAATCATCTATGGTAGATGCTATTCTCCCTACTCTTCTCCCCTTTGCTTAAGTTCATGTCATGTACTACTGCTTACCTTATGTCACGATCTCATACTTTTATTTAGTATTGGTAATGTACGTCAAATTTTGTTTCTTTGATATTGTATTTGTCGGTACCAACTGCATGCTTGTCTGCTTGTATTCGTTGCACGCACGCTTTGATGACTTTAGATATATTCACACCATCTGAAAATAGGATGTCTTTATGAGTCTGCAGATGGCACGAATGCAGTATATGTACTCGTTTATTTTCCAATCACTGCTTTATCAGTTTCATGCACCTGCAGTTATAGTATTTCCATTTCTGTTTAGTATTAGCCATTTTTAATCATTTTGTTTCAATTCAGTTTGTTGATGGAGATGTTTTGTTGCCATTTCATGTAAAAACCTCAGTAGTGATAGTCAATAATAGGAGTTTTACTTATATAGTCAGCTGTATAATGCCTTTTGTCGAAACCATTCTTTGAGAACAGGAATCGAATCTTGGGTTTAGAAAATAAAAACGGGAGTCACCACCGATCTTTTATTAGGTGTGATCGGATCACCTTTGTTTTAATAAAACACTTTGATTTACCAAAACAATGCTTTTGGCCTACGAAAATTTGAGAAAATGGGTTCGGGAGTCGGTTACGTGCGAGGAAGGGTTAGCACCCTCGTCACGCCCAAAATTGGTACCAAATTGATTAATTAATGTTCTAATGTCGAAAAGCTTGAAAAGATCTTTGAAATTTCATTTTTGTTCTTTCTATTTTAATGACTTTGTCGAACATCGAGTTTCCCTTGCTTCGAAGGAATAGATTCTCACATTCAGCACGATTGGATATGATAATCTACGTCCTCGAATTCAAGATCATCTCCAAAATTTTTCAAACACATGTATTGTAATTTAAAAAGGATATTCGTTCATTTGGTAAAACAGAAAATCACACCCAGCACGATTGGGCACAATCTCCTTGAATCTCCAAACTCGCGAGTTACCTTTATGAATCCCCTTTTGTGATTTTAAAATGAAATATCGGGTTGCGAATTTAAAAGGTCGATCCACATGAAATAATGCCCACGAGGGAATAAAACATTATGGTAATGAAAGATGCGAACGAATAGATACAAACTAAACATTAAAATAATAACAGTAAATAAAACTACATGTGTTAGTAGTCATAGAGATAATAGTAAACATAATAATAATAATGGTGCAAATATGTACGACATAATAATAATAACAATAATAACAATAATAATAATGATAATAATAATAATAATAATAATAATAATAATAGTGACACCAAGTATATATATATAATAACAATATAGTGATAATAGTAAAGTAATAATTATACGATAATAATATGGTAATGGTAATAATAAATGATAGTAGTATGGTAATAGTAGTAACAGTAAATATATATATAGCCAATAATATTACTAATAATAACTAATAATAAAATAATAGTAATACAAAATGTCATAGTAAAGTAATAATAATATATACAGCATAATATATATAGATAGTTGTAATATAATAATAATAATAATAATACAATACTAATAATTTACAAAGGGGTAAGAAATGACTACGTTGTAATCAAAATAAACCTAAAGGGATTAGAAAGCAATAATATTAAAATAGAGAGGGGACTTGGGCTATTTGCAAACAAAACAAAACATTGAGATCAATTTGAAACAACAAAATAACGAAAAAAAGGAAAGGACCAATTTGTACGAACGGAGTAAACAGAGGGGCCCCGCGCGCAATAAATCCTTTTGGTCAAGACCGTAACAGCTGGGGGACCAATTCAGAAAACAGGCTAAGTATTCGGGCTAAATTTAAAATGACGGAAAGCTTATTAAAGACTTCGAAAATACGGAAGGGCTAAAAGTGCAATTAGCCCTTCCATTCAAAACGCGCGGACCTTGCCCCGGGGTCGGGTCGGATTCGGGTCAACACTTGAACGACGCCGTATTGGAGCCATTGGCATAGGCCCTAAACGACGTCGTTCGGGCTAGCATATAAAGGCAAATTTTCTTCTTTTTCTTTCATTTCTGCTGCGTTTTAAAAAAGGGGGAGGGGAGAGAAGTTCTTTTCTCTGCTAGGGTTTCGAAAAAGGGAGGGCCTCCTGGCCGCAAGACTCGCCGTCGGCCACCGCACGCGGTGGCCGAAACCCACGAAGGTTAGTCCTTTCTTTTCCCTTTTTATTTATTTTGTGTATACACACATATATTTCGCGAGCAAAAAGGAGCAAAGATTTCGAAACAACGATGAAAGTATATACCTTCGACTATACTACTATGGCTTCGGCGTTCTAGATTTTTGTTTTTTTGATTGATTGATTGCCGAAAAAAGGGTCGGATCTGATGTTTTTTTTTTTTATTGATTGCTAAAAAACCAAAAAGAACCCCCCATACATCGTTTTTTTTCATGGCTTTATAGCCGGACGAAACAATAAAACAATCCTTTCCTATTAATCTATCAATTTTTCCCATGCTTCTTTGCTGTTGTGGTCGTTGTTGCTTTGTCTGTTTCTGCAGGGCGTGGGGAACCATGGAGAGTGGGGGAGCGAGGCGTGTCCGCGACGGGCGCACATGGGTTGCAGCAGTGGAGGAGCGCGTGTCTTCACGCGCGCGGCGCTGCTAGGGTTCCAAAACCCTAGCTTTTCCCTGGCACCTTTAGTTTCGGGCCATTTCTATTTTGTAATTGGGCCTGTTTGTTTGTAAATTGGGTTAAATCTGTAATGGGTATTTGGTTGGTTTAACGGGCTGGACGGATTTGGGCTTCTACAGCTGCCCCTCTTTGCTCGTTGTCGTGTAACGAGAACAGGGCAAAGACATAAAGAAGGCCCAAATTCGTTGGAATTAACCGAGTTTGGTCTTCTTTGATGCTTTTCTCTGCCAGGTAGCTTCAAACTCCACTGCAACTTGTTGTTTTTGCTCTACTACATTGTTATCTCCGAGAGATAGGGCTTGTAGCTTCCATCCTGTTTTATTGTTTTGCTGAGTCTCCAGAGAATAATGTTTGCAATCTTCGACCTATTCCACCACTGGTCAGTGGTAATAGGACAATCTTCAATCTATTCCACTACTGGTCAGTGGTAATAGGATAATCTTCGATCTATTCCGCTACTGGTCAGTGGTAATAGGATAATCCGCCATCTATTCCATTACTGGTCAGTGGTAATAGAAACAATCTTCGGTCTATTCCACTACTGGTCAGTGGTAATAGAACCATCTTCAATCTTCAATCTATTCCACTACTGGTTAGTGGTAATAGGATATTCCACCGCTGGTCGATGGTAATAAGATAACCTTCAGTCTTCACTCTATTCCACTACTGGTTAGTGGTAATAGAACCATCTTCGATCTTCGATCTATTCCACTACTGGTCAGTGGTAATAGAACCATCTTCGATCTTCGATCTATTCCACTACTGGTTAGTGGTAATAGGACAATCTTCGGTCTATTCCATCGCTGGTCAGTGGTAATAGAACCATCTTCAAACTAGTCCACCGCTGGTCGATGGCCGTAGGATAATTTTTATATTGCCTCCAACAGGAGGTTATCAATCCTTAATTTGCTCCACCTGAACTTGTCACACCGTTCTTTGAGGAACCTGTTCTGTTAGAAAATGATGGTGATGATGACATGCTCGAAATGACTCAAATGCCCTTATCTACATGTGCTATGGATGACATGAGAATGGTCTTTTTACTATGATTAGGATGCAATGATCGGCATGAATCGAATGCCCCTAATTGGATGTGGATGAATGCAAAGATGATCTCTTTGTGATGGATCACTCTGCTTTCCTGGTTTGATTAGTCTCTTTAGGGGGTCACCAATTTAGGTTCCGCTTGCCCCATGCACCTGGTTAGTTTTGAACATTGCTTGGGTTCTTGTAACAATTAGAAGTTTTCAGAGTAGTATGCGAAACTCTCTTAATTTGAATACTGGTGGTCCGTTGATCGTTATTCCAATGAAAAGTGCTTAAAAGTTTAATTATAAGAGATATTGAGAATAAGGCTCAAAATGACTAGATTGACCAAAAGATCAGATTTTGACAAGGTAAGTTTAACTAAACGTGTTACAAAGAAGACAAGAACAAGTGTCCAGATATCATAGCGTGAGTTTCCCTGCGCCAAACTTCTTGAGGACTCCTTTTGAACTCGATAGGCGTCTGACGGAATAAGAAGACTTCACTGATGCCCCCAAGTCGTGACGTTTCTTCTTCTTGTTAATTTTGGCTATAGCGAGGTTACCGCATATCCCCTCCAATCAATGGTTTGGATCGCCCATTTTTGGGTTTTCGGTCCAAAACCCCTTGAGTCACGAAGTGCCCTTTACGGGTTTTCACTCTGACCTCTCCCTTTTTTTTTTTTTTTTTTTTTTTTTTTTTTTTTTTTTTTTTTTTTTTTTTTTTTTTTTTTTTTTTTTTTTTTTTTTTTTTTTTTTTTTTTTTTTTAGGGGAAGTATCTCTTGACTGAATCTGAGTTTACAGGATTCGGCAAACTTTTGCCATCCATTTCCGTCAAGATTAGAGCTCCACCGGAGAAGGCCTTCTTTACTACATAAGGTCCCTCCCAATTTGGCATCCATTTTTCCTCTAAAGTCTTTCTGTATGGGAAGATCTTTTTCAGGACGAGGTCTCCTTCATAGAACTCCCTAGGGCGAACCCTTTTGTTGTAAGCCCGTATCATTCGCCTTTGATACATTTGACCATGACGAAGAGCTTTTAGCCTCTTTTCCTCAATTAGGTTCAGCTGATCGTACCGAGATTGAGTCCATTCTGCTTCGTCCAATTTTATCTCAGCTAAGACCCGAAGGGAGGGGATCTCAACTTCTATCGGAAGTACCGCTTCCATTCCATAAACCAAAGAGAAAGGAGTTGCCCCGGTAGAAGTTCTAACTGATGTCCGGTAAGCATAAAGGGCGAACGGTAGCTTCTCGTGCCAATCTTTGTAAGTCTCAGTCATCTTTCCTATGATCTTCTTGATATTCTTGTTGGCTGCTTCGACCGCACCATTCATCTTCGGACGATATGGTGATGAGTTGTGATGTTTGATCTTGAATTGGCTGCAGACTTCCGCTATCGTTATTCAAGTTTAGTGCGTTGTCAGATATGATCCTTTCAGGCATCCCATACCGACATATGATCTCCTTTTTTAAGAACTTGCTGACCGCTGATTTCGTGACATTTGCGTACGAAGTGGCCTCTACCCATTTGGTGAAGTAGTCAATTACCACAAAGATAAATCGGTGCCCGTTCGCAGCTTTTGGCGAGATCGGCCCGATGACGTCCATTCCCCATATAGAGAACGGCCAAGGGGATGTCATGACGTGTAAGGGTGAAGGAGGCACGTGAATTTTATCTCCGTAGATTTGACATTTGTGGCATCTCTTGGCATAGCTGATACAATCTCCCTCCATGGTTGACCAATAATACCCGAACCTCATGATTTGTCTGGCCATCGTAAATCCATTAGCATGAGTCCCACAGACACCTTCGTGGACCTCTTCGAGAATTTTCTTGGCTTCAACTGCATCCACGCACCTCAGCAGTACTTGATCTTTTCTTCTCTTGTATAGGATTTCTCCCTCCAGGACATAATCATTGGCCAATCTTCTCAACGTTCTCTTATCATTCTCGGTTGCTTGGTCAGGGTATTCACGATCCTTCACGTATCGTAATACATCGTGGTACCATGGGTGACTATCTCTTTCTTCTTCTTCATCGATGTTGCAGCAATGTGCCGGAGCCTCGTGAATGCTCATTTGGATAGGCTTCTGCTTTGTTTACTTTGATCATGGAGGCCAAGGTAGCTAAAGCGTCGGCCATCTGGTTCTCTTCTCGTGGGAGGTAACAGAAAGTGACGTTGTCAAACTCTTTAATTAATTCCAAAACCAGCCTTCGATAGCTGATTAATTTGGGGTCTCTTGTCTCCCATTCACCCTTCAGTTGGTAGATTACTAGCGGAATCGCCGTATACCTCTAATTTCCAATTTTCCGTTCAATGGCTGCACGGATTCCCAGGATGCACGCTTCGTATTCGGCCATGTTGTTTGTGCAATCAAAATCCAACTTGCTAGTAAGAGGATAGTGATCTCCGTTGGGGGACACCAGGACTGCCCCAATTCCATTCCCCATCGCATTTGAAGCCCGTCGAAGTTTAGCTTCCACGGGTGCCTTTTCTTTTGGATCTCTTCTTCAGTGGCTGCCACATACATTAATTCTTCATTTGGGAAATCGAAGTCCAATGGCTCGTAATCTTCTAACGCCCTGCTGGCTAGAAAATCCGCTATTGCACTCCCTTTTATGGCCTTCTGATTTACGTAGATTATGTCGAACTCTGAAAGCAGAATTTGCCATCGGGCCATTCTTCCGTTCAGTGCAGTTGACTCCATCATGAACTTGAGAGGATCCAGTTTGGAGATAAGCCAAGTGGTGTGATATAGCATGTATTGTCTCAATCTCCGGGTTGTCCAGACCAGAGCGCAACATAACTTCTCGATCGGCGAATATCTTGTCTCACATTCTGTAAACCTTTTACTGAGATAGTATATCGCTCTTTCCTTCTTCCTGACTCATCATGTTGGCCTAGCACACATCCCATGGAGTTCTCGCATACTGACAAATACAATATCAGTGGCTTATTCGGGCATGGCGATACCAGTACTGGAGCTTTAGACAAGTAATGCTTGACTTTATCGAACGCTTTCTGGCACTCTTCGTTCCATACACCTGAGTTGTGCTTCCTAAGGAGGCGAAATATGGGGTCACACTTCTCCGTTAGTTGTGCAATGAACCGGGCGATGTAGTTTAGTCTTCCTAAGAAACTTCGAACCTCCTTTTGGGTACGTGGTGGAGGCAACTCTTGGATAGCTCTCACCTTATCAGGATCAACTTCAATTCCCTTTTTGCTAACTACAAATCCCAACAATTTTCCGGATCTAGCCCCAAAGGTACATTTTGTTGGATTGAGTTTCAGCTGGAATTTTCTCAATCTTAGGAATAGTTTCCTCAAGACTTGCACGTGTTCTCTCTCAGTTCTGGACTTCGCAATCATGTCATCCACATAAACTTCGATCTCCTTGTGCATCATGTCGTGGAAGAGAGTCACCATGGCCCTTTGATATGTTGCCCCTGCATTCTTTAGTCCGAAGGGCATCACTTTATAACAGAATGTCCCCCATATGGTAACGAACGTAGTCTTCTCCATATCTTCGGGATGCATTTTAATCTGGTTATACCCAGAGAAACCATCCATGAAAGAGAAAAGAGAGTATCCGGCTGTGTTATCCACCAATGTATCAATGTGGGGTAGTGGAAAGTTATCTTTAGGACTGGCCTTGTTCAAATCCCTGTAATCCACGCACATTCGCACTTTTCCATCTTTCTTTGGGACAGGCACTATGTTTGCTACCCATTCTGAGTATTTAACCATTTGCAAGAAACCGGCATCAAACTGTTTCCTGACCTCCTCTTTTACCTTTAATAAAACATCTGGCCTCATTCTTCGAAGTTTTTGCTGGACAGGTTTACATTCTTCCTTGATGGGGAGTCGATGCACCACTATGTCTGTGTTTAACCCGGGCATATCTTGATATGACCAAGCAAAGACGTCCTTGAATTCCTTTAGTAATTCGATGAGGTCTTGCTTCGTTTCTGCGGCTATACTAGTCCCGATTTTCAACTCTTTTCCTTCTCCTAGGTTCACCATTTCTATTGTCTCTTCGTGGGGTAGGATTTGTTCTTCGCCTTGCTCTACCATCCTTAACAAATCAGGAGACATGTTACGATCTTGGTCATCTTCGAAGTCTTGAGAATCCTCCATGTTCGTATCTTGTTCAAAAGGGGACCTTGAGTTGATAGCAGTGTCGCTCACGTCATTGATATCTGGGGGCCTGTTAAGAGGGCAAAGAAAGGCGCAAAAGCAACAATCTAAGAATGGATGTTTATGTGTATGACTATGCATGGAGAGTAAGAAAATTTGCTCAAAATATGCATTTTATTGAAATAAAGACGTTTGGGCATATGCCTATTCAACAAAGAGTCTCTCATTGCTCCTAGGCTTAGAGCAACAAGCGTGTTTCGAACATTACTCTGAATTACTCCTAAAAGTTACAGGAATTTCTTCTATTGTCCAATTGTCCAAAACACTTCCAGGAGCATAAGGACGAATTCCCGATAAAGCTCTTCCCTCGGCCCTTTCCTCGGATACGACGTTGATGGTTAAGCTCCCCAACATTTCTTCCATTGCTTTTCTTGCTGCCATGCCTCGGTCAGGGTACAAGATTCCCCCAGAGACGAATGTTTTGGACAGAGGAGGGAAGGTCATTGGCTCCCACTTGATCTCTTCCTCATTCAGGCGTGCCTTTCTTCTCTCTCTTCTTTTCTCTTCTTCTCTCTTCTTTTGTTTCGCATCTGGCTTGAACCCTAAGCCGAAGCGGTCTCGTTTTTCTCTTTGCGTTGGCACCTCAGTCTTTCCTTGCAGGTTTCTCCCGAGTCCTCTCCCGGGCAAAGCTCCTTTCCCAATTGTCATTTGAAGGCTCATCATCGTCGACTTGGATATTTTAGGCATAGGGATCTTGCTGCCTTCGGCAACGAAGGTTGCGTTAATAAACTCCAATGATCGAAAAGAACACTCTATCGCCTTTTCATCCACCTCAATGTACGGAGCGTCACTAGTGACAGATGCTATGATCTCTTCTTCAGCGTTGATTGTGACCAATCTACCTTCCGTTACCAACTTCAACTTCTGGTGTAGCGACGACGGCACTGCCCCTGCCGAATGGATCCAAGGTCTCCCGAGTAAACAGTTGTAGGAAGGTTTGATATCCATCACCAAGAAGTCTACCTCATACGCATTTGGGCCAATTTGGAGCGGTATATCGATTCTCCCCATGACCTTTCTCTCCGTTCCATCAAATGCCCTTACAACATTATGGCATGCCTTCATGTGGGAGCTATCCACCGGCAACCTATTCAGTGTGGATAGAGGCAATACATTTAGGGCTGATCCGTTATCAACTAGCACCCCCGGCAACGTGTACCCTTTGCAGCGTGCGGTTATGTGTAGGGCTTTTGTAGATCCCATGCCTCCCGAAGGTATTTCGTCATCATTGAAGAAAATGAAGTTGTCTGCGCTTATATTACCGACGAGACGGTCTAACTTATTGACAGATATATCCCCCGCGACATATGTTTCATTTAGTACTTTCATCAACGCATTTCGATGGGCTTCTGAGCTCATGAGCAAAGTCAGTACCGATATGCGAGCGGGCTGTTTGTGCAGCTGTTCCACAACACTATATTCGCTATGCTTAAGGAATTTTAAAAACTCCCTGGCGTCGCTCTCTGTCACTGGCACGTTGACGAACGCTTCGGATTCGATGGTTTCTTCTTCCCTTCGCTCAGTTGCCACCGCTTTCCCTTTGGTTGCTGCCGTACTCGTGTTTGGGGTGTAACGTCTCCCGCTACGTGTAAAGAAACCTCCATCTCGATCTTCTTCTGTAGCGTTGACCGGATTCTCTCTTCCAGGGATTTCTACCCCACAATCGTAGCTCCAAGGTACCTTTTTATTGTCTTTGTAAGGGGTAGTCATGGGTTTTTGAATTATGACCTTCGGTGTGATCGATATTTCAGTCTCCCCCATCTTTGGCTGTGATATAACTACTGCAGGGTAGTTGCCCCCATAGACTTTCCTAGATGTCCCTTCCTTCGGTATGTCGGCCTCTCTCTTTGGCGTGATTTCGACCGCTCTAGGTCGTGTTATAACCACTGCAGGGTAGTTGCCCCCATAGACTTTCCTAGACGTCCCTTCCTTCGGTATGTCGGCCTCTCTCTTTGGCGTGATCTCGACCGCTCTAGGTCGTGATATAACCACTGCAGGATGATTGCCCCCGTAGATCCTTCTAGCCGGGCCTTCTTCTGACGCGTGAACTTCTCCTTCTTCTAGATCTCCGATCTCCTCATAGAATTCTATCTCTTTGTTGTCCATGAGACCTTGAATGAGAGTCCTGAACACGAGGCATTCTTGAATATCATGGCCCGTCTCGGCGTGAAACTCGCAGTAATTCTCCGTTCTTTCAATCTCTCCCCCCGGCTGTTGTGTGATTAAGCCTCGGCTTATCATTTGCCTCCAAACCCATCTCAGCGGGGTTTTTATTTCATCGACGCTCGTTTTTACTTTCTTCCCTACCTTCTCCCCCAACATGTTCACACCGTTATTAGTATGGTTGGGTAATGGGTGCTCTGTGTCGTTGACTTTCACCACACCCATCTGAATGAGTTTCTCAACCAGTTTCTTGAAGGCGAGACAATTTTCAATTGAATGTCCGACAACCCCTGCGTGATATTCACATTGCGCATTCGCGTCGTACCACTTAGGGTATGGGGGTTGTATGGGTTGCAGGTAATGGGGGGCAACAACATGCGTGTCATATAGTTTTTGGTATAACTGCCCATACGTCATGTAGATCGGAGTGAATTGGAGCTTCTCTACGTTCGGCCTTGCACTAGGTTCTTGTCTATGCAGTCTTGGGCGATCAGTGATTACAGTTTTCGATTGATTCAGGGTACCTGCTTTGTCATGGGCATTCACGTTATTTATGTCACCCTCTCTTTTCTTCAGAGTCGTTTTTCTGGGGCCTTCCCCTGTTTCTATCTTGCCGCACCTGACTGCGTATTCTATCCTTTCCCCACATCTCACAATTTCTGAAAAATCGGTCATGGAACTTCCCAACATGTGGTTGATGAAAGGGGCCTTTAAGGTATGAATGAAGAGTGTGGCCGCTTCTTCTTCTAAAAGAGGTGGTTGGACCTGTGTGGCTACCTCTCTCCACCGTTGCGCGTACTGCCTGAAGTTTTCGCTTGGTCTCTTCTCCATTGTTTGGAGAGTGACTCTGTCAGGAGCTATGTCCGCTATGTGGCCATAATGTTTCATGAAAGCCTGAACTAAGTCCCTCCATGTTTTGATTTGGGTACTACTGAGCTGATCGTACCATTTAGCCGCAGACCCAACCAGGCTGTCCTGAAAGCAGTGTATTAATAATTTCTCATTATCAGCATATCCCGCCATTCGTCGACCGAACATCTTCAGGTGTGCTCCCGGGCAGCTGGTCCCGTTGTACTTTTCAAAATCCGGAGTTTTAAACTTTGGTGGAAGCACTAAGTTTGGGACTAGACTTAGTTCTTTGATATCGATCCCGTAACGAGTTTTAGACTTCTCTATTGCTTTGACTCTCTCCTCTAGCCACTTGTAGCGATCTTCCATTTGCGCTGAGGGTTCGGTCTTCATTCTTTCCTTTTCCATTTCGTCAAAATCCGGTATCATAAGATTAGCGAAACTGTCTCCTGGGTTGGACCCTGAGCCTACTTGGAAATTCACGGGAGGTCCAATGTTGACTTGGCCTTGTTGAGGCCTAATAGTGATGGGTGGCCTCCGGGGATGCTCCTCGTGTTGCGAAGGCACTTGTGGTAAGGCAGATTCTGAAGGGCCATCTTCATTCTCCCCTCCAGTGATGGCCATGGGGCTTTTCCCCTTCCCCAAGAACTTGTTCAATAGTTCGGACATCTGAGATAACTGAGCCCTCATGTCCCTCTGTGATTCCTCCATTTCTTGCTGGATCTTAGTTAAATGCTTTTCCATTTGGTCATTCATCTCCTTTTCGAATTTCTCTAGTTTCTGATCCATTTTCTTTATCCTAGTGCGAGTGCCGTACGGATGTTCAGCTTCCAGGTTTCTTTTTCACTGTTATGAATTGAGTGTATCAGACCCTCTTTTATGTATGTGACGTGATATGCATGCAATGCTGATGCATGGAATGAATGCAAGCCAAGGAGTATCAATTCAGATTCAATTTCGTTTTAGAAAGCTTTTATTGGAAAACAAAACTCTTTACATAAACTGGATTACAAATAGGCTTTTGCCCTAAAACCTAGAACTTTAATGCTGCTAAGTAAAGAGATTAGCTCCTGATTATAATGGGGCTGTAGCTCATATTTCACACTTAGTACATCGGCCTGTGCTGCCAGAGTTTGCAGGTGATCAGCTACATCTCTAATCTGAACTATGGCTTCACTCATAAGGTAGTCTCGGCTCCTGATTTGATCATGAGAATGGTGAATTTCCTCTTTCCCACGCTCTTCTTTGGCTTCGAGAAGTTCCACCCGTAGTTCATAATTGTGTAACGCTGCTTCCAGTTCCTCAACCCTATTCTTCATTTCCTCGATCCTGTTTAGGCTTGACTTTAACTCGATCGCGGTATTACGGCTTCGACAGTGATGGAGGGTCTTCCCCAGTTCAGTTATTTTATCTTTTAATTCAATTCTTTCGTTCAGGCTTTCTGCTAAGTCTTTCTCTAGGGTCTCCTTCCGTGCCCGCATTTCCCGAAATTTTCTTTCCCAAAAGTCAGCTCTGGCCCTTCTTTCTTGGACTTCTTGCTGCCATTGTTCAGAGGTCTTTCCTAATCCAGCATTCTTTATTGATAGGCGCATTTTCTTGTATTCGGTTTTCAAATTGTCTCGATCTTCCTCTACTTTTCTCTTCTCCTTTTTTACTCTCTCTGTTTCTGACTTCTGGACGTCCATATCCAATTTCAAGTATATCTTTTCTTCTTCTAGCTTTTCTATCCTCTTTTCGAGCGCTAGGTTTTGTCTCTCGAAGTCTTGTTTTATGATTTCTAGCTCCGACGGTACCACTCGTAAGCATTCTTCTCTAAGTCGGGGGCCCTCCGTGCCTTGTTCGGGGACGTTATCGTTAACTCTTCGCGTCCTCCATCCGTCATATTCTGGAGTTGTCATCGGTCCCGCGGATAATCTTTTCATCTTATGCACTTGATTCCAAGCTCCGGACATCTCTTTGGCCCTTTTCTTATAGCTTTCCCCACTATATGCAAATTCACTTTGGGCTAGCCCATTTGTCATTGGTATGAACTGTCTTGACCCATATTGCCTCAGTGCGATCAAAGGAGTGTACCCAACGGCTCCCCAAATTCCGAGCAAAGGAACCCAATCAAAATTTCCACATCGATAAAGGATTTCCTTAGGAATCATCCAAGGGGCCCTCCACTCAACGTCCTCCTCCTGAAGATTCTGAAGGAGCGTCATCCAGTTTTCCTCGGGTATGTCATCTTTTCTCGGTGTAGCTACTATCTTCTTCAACGGAGAGTGGTTTTCAAAAAACACATGACGAGACACCTTTTCCATCTTCCAGAAATGGCTGTGGAACCATACCAATAATAGCTGCGCACATCCAATGAACCTGCCTTCACCCGTTTTCCGACATGCATTCAAAGATCTGAACGTTTCGGCTAAGATTGCCGGCACGGGTGTGATCCCTTTGTCCAATCGATCGACTAAATCCGTAACTGCTTCATCTATATGTCTTAGAGCCTTAGGAAAAATCACTAAGCCGTAAGTACACAAGGCAAAGACACCAACCTTCTTCTTCACATCTGGATGTGTTAAGATCAGGTCCTTCAAACTCATCCAAGGTATGCATTTACCCTCGCCTTTCTTCTGAATTCTGGCCGAGACCCACTGTTCCTCCATCCCTGTGATATTCATTAACTTCTTTACGAAGGTAGGGGCATTGGCGGCCTTAAAATAAACTTTGTCGGCTCGAGCTCGTGGACAGTTAAGCAAGGTTGTGTATTCTTCTACTGTAGGCACTAAATCCACTTTCCCAAAAGTGAAACAGCTGTAAGCAGGATTCCAAAACTGAGTCATGGCTCGGAGTAGGTGCTTATCTACCTTAATGTCGAATAAGTAGGGTAGGTCACCATAGTTGTGGTAGAACAGCTGCCTCGTCTTATCGTCCCATTGATCCCATATCTTCTTTAGCTCGCCGAAGTCGTTTTGCGTAGTGTTGATGCGCGTGAAGTCCCATAGCTCTGACACATACCCATCGGCTAAACTGTTCCCCTTTTCTAATTGCATTCGTTCTGACCATACGCGGACCGCAGCATTGTCTTCCACTTTATCAAGGAATTCGTTTTCCATGACAAGCTTTCTTAATTTGGAAACTGATCGTGAATTGATACTCTTTGAACCATGGAATGACATGCACCAAAATGAAGTAGACAAGTTGGTATCATGAAACAAAATTTAGAGCAAATAACGAAAATCCTATCTAGGTGACCACTAAGGATTGATATGGCTCTACCTAGGGAAGGCCCTTAAGTCTCTCTTCATGTGTTTAAGTTCTAAAGTCAAGGTACCCAAACCAGCAGATTCCTCGGTCCTCACCCATTATAGGCTCGTACGGACTAAGTTCGGTTCAGGGAGATACATTTCCCTATGGCCATGCGGAGGTGAAAACCTCACGAAGACATAGGTACGGATGTATCCCGAAAGCGGTCCCCTAGCCCATGCGGAGGTGAAAACCTCACGAAGGCATAGTTTCTCGCTCCCACTTAAGGGTGTGACCACAACGGTCATGCAAAGATGAATGCGGAAATTTCCTATGAGACTCAACATTATCGCGGTTAAAGCACAGACAGATGCACCAAAAGGAGCAAGGTTTTTCAAAATAACTTTCAAAATTTTCGACAAAAGGGACAAAGAATAATCAATTTTTACGGCCTGACTCTCTTAAAAATATCCCCAGTGGAGTCGCCAAGCTGTCGAAACCATTCTTTGAGAACAGGAATCGAATCTTGGGTTTAGAAAATAAAAACGGGAGTCACCACCGATCTTTTATTAGGTGTGATCGGATCACCTTTGTTTTAATAAAACACTTTGATTTACCAAAACAATGCTTTTGGCCTACGAAAATTTGAGAAAATGGGTTCGGGAGTCGGTTACGTGCGAGGAAGGGTTAGCACCCTCGTCACGCCCAAAATTGGTACCAAATTGATTAATTAATGTTCTAATGTCGAAAAGCTTGAAAAGATCTTTGAAATTTCATTTTTGTTCTTTCTATTTTAATGACTTTGTCGAACATCGAGTTTCCCTTGCTTCGAAGGAATAGATTCTCACATTCAGCACGATTGGATATGATAATCTACGTCCTCGAATTCAAGATCATCTCCAAAATTTTTCAAACACATGTATTGTAATTTAAAAAGGATATTCGTTCATTTGGTAAAACAGAAAATCACACCCAGCACGATTGGGCACAATCTCCTTGAATCTCCAAACTCGCGAGTTACCTTTATGAAATCCCCTTTTGTGATTTTAAAATGAAATATCGGGTTGCGAATTTAAAAGGTCGATCCACATGAAATAATGCCCACGAGGGAATAACAACATTATGGTAATGAAAGATGCGAACGAATAGATACAAACTAAACATTAAAATAATAACAGTAAATAAAACTACATGTGTTAGTAGTCATAGAGATAATAGTAAACATAATAATAATAATGGTGCAAAATATGTACGACATAATAATAATAACAATAATAACAATAATAATAATGATAATAATAATAATAATAATAATAATAATAATAGTGACACCAAGTATATATATATAATAACAATATAGTGATAATAGTAAAGTAATAATTATATACGATAATAATATGGTAATGGTAATAATAAAATGATAGTAGTATGGTAATAGTAGTAACAGTAAATATATATAGCCAATAATATTACTAATAATAACTAATAATAAAAATAATAGTAATACAAAATGTCATAGTAAAGTAATAATAATATACAGCATAATAATATAGATAGTTGTAATATAATAATAATAATAATACAATAATAATAATACAAAGGGGTAAGAAATGACTACGTTGTAATCAAAATAAACCTAAAGGGATTAGAAAGCAATAATATTAAAATAGAGAGGGGACTTGGGGCTATTTGCAAACAAAACAAAACATTGAGATCAATTTGAAACAACAAAAATAACGAAAAATAAAGGAAAGGACCAATTTGTACGAACGGAGTAAACAGAGGGGCCCCGCGCGCAATAAATCCTTTTGGTCAAGACGCGTAACAGCTGGGGGACCAATTCAGAAAACAGGCTAAGTATTCGGGCTAAATTTTAAAATGACGGAAAGCTTATTAAAGACTTCGAAAATACGGAAGGGCTAAAAGTGCAATTAGCCCTTCCATTCAAAACGCGCGGACCTTGCCCCGGGGTCGGGTCGGATTCGGGTCAACACTTGAAACGACGCCGTATTGGAGCCATTGGCATAGGCCCTAAACGACGTCGTTCGGGCTAGCATATAAAGGCAAATTTTCTTCTTTTTCTTTCATTTCTGCTGCGTTTTAAAAAAGGGGGAGGGGGAGAGAAGTTCTTTTCTCTGCTAGGGTTTCGAAAAAGGGAGGGCCTCCTGGCCGCAAGACTCGCCGTCGGCCACCGCACGCGGTGGCCGAAACCCACGAAGGTTAGTCCTTATCTTTTCCCTTTTTATTTATTTTGTGTATACACACATATATTCGCGAGCAAAAAGGAGCAAAGATTTCGAAACAACGATGAAAGTATATACCTTCGACTATACTACTATGGCTTCGGCGTTCTAGATTTTTGTTTTTTTGATTGATTGATTGCCGAAAAAAGGGTCGGATCTGATGTTTTTTTTTTTTTTATTGATTGCTAAAAAACCAAAAAAGAACCCCCCATACATCGTTTTTTTCATGGCTTTATAGCCGGACGAAAACAATAAAACAATCCTTTCCTATTAATCTATCAATTTTTCCCATGCTTCTTTGCTGTTGTGGTCGTTGTTGCTTTGTCTGTTTCTGCAGGGCGTGGGGAACCATGGAGAGTGGGGGAGCGAGGCGTGTCCGCGACGGGCGCACATGGGTTGCAGCAGTGGAGGAGCGCGTGTCTTCACGCGCGCGGCGCTGCTAGGGTTCCAAAACCCTAGCTTTTCCCTGGCACCTTTAGTTTCGGGCCATTTCTATTTTGTAATTGGGCCTGTTTGTTTGTAAATTGGGTTAAATCTGTAATGGGTATTTGGTTGGTTTAACGGGCTGGACGGATTTGGGCTTCTACACCTTTCTTTTCCTCTTAATAGTGGTTGCATTTTGGTTGATTTATGGGGGGTGTTTTTATGTTGCAAATCACTTGGGTCGACTTTGCTACATTCTTAGATGTTTGCACAGTGCTTTGATTTAGTTTAGATGATAATGGTTTTCTGTTGTGGGGTTTTAATTGCTAATTCAAGGTAATTAGTGCTGAGTTTTTAATTAACCAAAGGACTACCTTTTAAATTTAGAGTTGGTTTCCCAATATTACATAAGAGAAACGAAGTTGTTGTCAGCCTATTATTCTTCAAAGGAAATTTGTGGAAAAAGCTATGGCAAATCCTGATTGATGATACCCTCCCAAAGCTGTTTTTCTTTAACCTATTATTTCTGTGCTTTATATACTTGCACTTTTAAGTAAAATCAATTAAACATGATACAAGTTAACTTGCTATCTTATTCTCATCATCCCCATCTTGAGCCCCTTTTGGCTTTTACGTTATATCATTGATCATGGGAAAGATGACTTTAGTTTCCTACTACTATTTTCTTCTTTATTGCCTTGCATTGCGAAAAAAAGATGTTTTTGTTTTTAATGATGCATGCTCCTTGACTGATTGTTGATTAGTTTCTGCATTGATCACTAAGGCTCACTGATTTAAGATTGCGACCCTTGGTTTTCTAACAACTCGCTGACCTATGTTCGCAGTTGATATTTTTTACGGTCTGCTGATTTAAGATCTTGACCTTCAGTTTTCTAACAGCTCGCTAACCTACGTTCACAGCTGATATTTTTTACGATCCGCTGATTTAAGATCGCGACCCTCGATTTTCTAACAGCTCGCTGACCTACGTTCACAGTTGATATTTTTTATGGTTCGCATATTTAAGATTGTAACCCTCGGTTTTCTAACAACTTGTTGACCTACGTTCACAATTGATATTTTTTACGGTCCGCTGATTTAAGATCGCGACCCTCGGTTTTCTAACAACTTGCTTACTTATGTTCACAGTTGTTATTTTTTACGGTCCACTGATTTTAATATCGCGACCCTCGGTTTTCTAATAGCTCGTTGACCTACGTTCACACTTGATATTTTTTACTGTCCGCTGATTTAAGATTGCGACCCTCAATTTTCTAATAGCTCGTTGACCTACGTTCACAGTTGTTTTTTTTTTTTTTACTGTTCGCTGATTTAAGGTCGTGACCCTGGTTTTTTGATAGCTCGTTGACCTATGTTCACAACTGATATTTTTATGGTCTGTTGATTTAAGATCACGACCCTCGATTTTCTAACAGCTCGTTGATTCACGATCATGACTATCGTTTTTAAAGCTCACTAATTTCTTCAACAAGGGGACAAATCTTTACTTACGAAAAATGTAGTTTGCGTTATTTTGCAATATAGTTTTGACTCCTGTGCCATACTATCGGACAACAAAATTTGCTCCGTGAAGTTTTAAGTTAAAGCTTATATAGTACGTCCCAAATTACACGCTTCACACGTGTGAGCTTGTTTCAGACGAGTCATTTTATAAATTTTCTCCGACAAGGCAGGGGACAAATTTTTATATATGATTATAATAAAAATTATTTGACCTGAGATTCAACTTGGGATTTGACCCGATATACTCATTATCTAAGTACTAAAAAAAAGCCCATCTTCATGATTAGGGGACGGTATTGAATTCATGATTAGGGGATGGTACTGAAAACACTCCATTTCTTTTATGATCTTCTTCTTTACTCCTTGACCACAACACCATTTCCTTCTCCATCTTAATTGTGTATCAACAAAATGCATTTCAAACAAAATTATAGACTATTTTGACAAATACTTTTTGTTTGTACATGGAGTCTTTGGCTATCATTGATATGTTAAAAAAAAAAAAAATTATACTAGTTTTTGGTGTCTTTACCATTTTTTGTACTGTGTATATTAATTTTCAATATAATTATACTGAAATACCCTTTGATGTGTTTTTTTTTTTCAACTACAATTTTATGTATTATACCGGCAAGTAGAAAGGTGAGAGTATACTCAATGACAAACATGCAAGTCTATCTATTTTTTAAGAAGTTTATGTTGCACTTACAAAATGGTGGATACTCTTAAAAATATTTACGTTTTGTTCATACGTTTGAAAAACATAAATTATTGAATGAATAAAAAAATTGATTATAATCTTAACATAAGAAATTATAATACATTTTTGAAATATATGCGGACCAAAATTTTGGATGCAATTGAGCATATTATTTATATTTTAAAAGTGTTATTAGGATATGTTATTTTAAATATTTTCACTATTGAACATAATATAGAAGAGATCATTATCATAATTTTGATGAATTTTTTCTTTATAAATATGAAAATATAAACATGTTTTCATTTTTATCTACAATTTAAAGAAATTTTTAATACTTAATAGATTTATAAATTTGTAATTTGTATATCATGTAGTCAACTGGTTTGACAAAATAGCACAACTATAAATAATCTTATGTTTAGACAATTTCTTGCTATAAAATTTTTATCTCTATATAATATAAATTAAATTAAGTTCTAAATTAACAAAATAATAATTATAAAATTAATTGATTAAATATTGAAGGTTAATTATTATAAAAGAAGAGAAAAAGAAGAAAGAACAATATATATTATTATGAGAATCAAAGAAAAGTATATCTGAAAATGATATGTTTGTATTATAATAATTAATTAAATGAGTTTGCTTTTGACATTAAGAAAATTATTATTCATTAAAATTCGCAATAATCAACAAAATTTGAAAGCATATTTTGGACATATATATATATTATTAGATTAACTATTTTTAATGATTATTCAAATTCAATAATTAAAATTAAGATTGAATATAACTTTTTGAAGTCAAGATTCGTCATCAGATATTTATTTTACATGAATATTTTAATTCGAGCACATATATATTATTAGATATTTATACTATTTTTAATGATTATTTAAATCCAATAATTAAAATTAAAATTTGGGTATAGCTTTTGAAGTCTTGATTGGTTATAGATATTTATTTTACATGAATAGTTTAATTTGAATTAATAATTTTAGATTAAAATTTTTTAGAGATAATAATAATTGTAAAGTGGAATAATATTTTGAAATTTCATGTAAAATGTTGAAAAAAAATTCAATCAACTGAAAATCAATATTTGAACAACTTAATTTTTTAAACATGTTTGAAAATCCACAATAAAAACTATTAGATAGAATTTTTTTTCTACGAAAAATATAAAAAAATAATAAGTAAACAATGACTTACTTATCACTTAATAAAGAATAAATTCAATTGTTTTATTTTATTTTATTTCACTTAAGATTATATTATACTTTATTAAGCAATCTAGTTATATTCCGTATTTAATTTTAAGTATATACCAAACAACTTTTATAACTTAAATTCAACACTTAATGTTTTTATACTTATTTTTTTAACACTTAATTTTTTAAACATAGTTTTATTTTAATAATTTTGAACGGAGAGACCAAACTTTTTCCTATTTTTCCTTTACCATTTTTTATTAAGGAAGTCTTTTGTACTTTAAATATTTTGATAATTTTATGTTTTAATTTTTTTTATTTTTAATTAACTAGCTTTAATATTTTAAATTTTTATCTTATTATTATATAAATAATTGCGCAAATTATTCCTAGTTTAATGAAATTTTGGACACCTAAAAACGCATAAGTTGAAAATTAATTATAATTAACACATTTAAAGAATTTTAAATCTAGGTATATGCATGTAACTTGATAAATTAACATATTAAATGTCACATTATAAAAATTTAAAAATATAATTATGCTTCCGTATTTGTAAAAGTTATAATATGTAATCTATAATTTATTCTTATATTTTTATATAAAAACTTACTAATATAGCATCCGTACTATGATGTTAATTACTATTATGTTATTAATTATTCACATCTATTCATCTATTGTTCATTATTATGTTGTTTATCTTAAATTGTTATTTTATAATATTTATCTTTTAATTATTAAAATAATAATATATTATGAATAAATTATATATAGTCATTCAAGTATGAAGATATTTGAATTTAATCATCCAATTATTAAAATAATAAATTTAAGCACTAATGTTAATCACATTAATTTTTTGATCATTGATGACAAGCTATTGTGCTCCTAAATATTTTCAATTTAAGTCATAATCATTATTGAAACGCAAGTTGTCATCATAGTAATATATTATGATGGAACACTTAAGAGTGGAATATTTCGAGGGTTGTATCCCACAAAGAGAATGTCAGTATCAAGCTAATGCAAATACTAGAATTCACCTAATTCTATGATTATCAATCTAACAAATATCATAGTTATTAATGTAACCAATTGAGAGACGCATGTACTTAACTAACTAAGAACCTAAGTAGTAATCTAGCAATCTTGAATTTAACCTTCATAGCAAGTATAGAACTAGTAATTAGTAGGTTCAATTTGTTAATTTATGATTAAATTTAAACTTGTTGCTCTTAAATTTATTGTCATTAATTTTAACTCTCTCGGTATCTTGATTCGCCTTGAGAACTAGGATTCACTACTAGACCGTAGCTTTTGCTAGTAAGCCTAGCCTACGCTGAGTCTCTCGACTCCTTGTACTTAGCGAGCTAGATTGGTATGGTTAATTAAGATTGAGATCTCTCATTTTTTCCTAATTCTAATCATGCCCATGGTTGCCAAATCATAAACATGCATTAAGTTCTCCAAGCTAAGCAAGTAACAATTTAAATCCTCACAACAAATTAAGCATTTAATAATCTCATCACTGATATTGATCACTAGTCACATAAATCATTTAGCTACACTTAGATCTAACATACACAAAGTATTCAACAATGGTAATCAACATTATAATTGCAAAAATATAACAGGATTAAGTTTCGAAATGTCCAATTAAGTGTAGATCTCCCAATTATTAGGGGCCCAAGCTTGGATCCTTTTACGCTTGGCTTGTCTAGCAAAACTTGAGATTGGAATTAAAAAAAAAAAACTAAGAAAAAAAATCTTAAATACTAAAGGTTACAAGGAAAATCTAATGGAATTACAAAGTAGAAACTACAAAGGATTAAACTTTTTGCAAAGGAAATAAAAGAAAATGATAAAACTAATAGTCTAGCTTTCTCCTTTGCTCTCTCCGTCACTCAATTTTCAGTTGAAAGAAACAATTTATATTATCAAATTCCAATAAGGAAATTTCATATAAAGATTTTACTAAATTTTTTGTCAAGCATGAATGTCGTGGTGTACCATGGGGAATGTCGCAACTTCCGTTGCAATTTCCAAATAATCCCTTTTAATCATTTTTTTGAATAAACGTTCTTGGGTTATATTAGGTGAAACCGTCGTGATGAAACAGGAACTTGCATTGCAACTTCCTTTGTAGAATTTCCAAAACCAAGCCTTTCATCCTTGATTGAGCTCCTTCATTTTGAAGGGAATTTCACAACTTCGCTTAACAGAACATTTCAATTCAACTTACTACCTAGCTATGATTTGCATCATTTTCTTCTTCCAACCTATGCAATTTTAGCTCAAATAAGGATAACTTATATTAAACACTAAAACATGAAAATTAACCAAATAGTAACCTATCTAACTCAAATCCAAAATACTAAAAACCACATTAAATGGATTGATTTTACATAAAAACAAGCATAAACCAAATGGAATTTGATTATGAATATATACCTATTAGCCATCTATCAAACTTTCCCACACTTAAGCTTTCGCTTGTCCCTAAGCAAAATACCAGAGTTTTTAAACATATGCAAAAAAAAAAAAAAAAAGACAACCGTTAATAATTAGTAATGACTCATAATATTAAAGAGTTAGAAATATAAAGTCTAGCATTGAATAGGATTGATCATAATATGATTGAAAATTTTATCAAACATTTTCAAAATACTTGCAAAGTATTCAAAAACATGTTTCAAATGTGCTTTAACCTATCTAAGTGTTTTTGAGTCAATACCAAAGTGTTCTAAGGTGTTTAAAAGGTATTTTGGTGGCTTAGTTTCGTTACTTGGGGGTCAAGTATCGAAACTTGCAAGTTTGTAGCAAAAAAAGTCTCTCTAGGAGGATAATGTATCAGTACTTGTGACTGCCTCTAGACATACCAACGTCTAGAGTAAAAATGTTGCACAAAAGATACAGAAAAACAATATCCATAAGTATACGAGTCAGGTTGTAATATAGTTACAGCAGAGTAGGTGAGTACTCTGAGGATCGTACCCAAGGGAGGCAAGCACTAAATTAATCTTAACCTAAACATAAATAGATCTAATTAATACTCTAATCAATTTATATTACGAAGAGATAAAAGAAGAAGTTTTGGATTAGAATAAAATAATAATAAAAGAAATAAAAGCAAAATAAGGCCTAGGAGTTTCGAGGGTATTTTAGGAATTTTAGCCTATATGTGCTCGAAAATTCGTAAGGTTGGTATTCAATAATAATTTTGACAATGACTATTAGGAAATTAAGTCAATTTTTGAAAATGAGTTTTAAATACGTTTAATTTTAGGAAAAGGACTGATTTGTAATAGGATAAAAACTGTGAGCATTTATGTTGAATTTCGCCAATTCTTAAAATTGAACCTATTTCTCCCCCCACCAACATGTTTTCACGTCAGATTTTTCCCTTTCATTATGCTTGCCGTCCTTTTGATTTCGTTAGCTCTCCTCACTCAGTTTTGACTCCCAAACTGTGATTCTCTGATTTATACTATTATCAAAGCCTTAAACCTCCATAAAATATCTTCAAAACAGCCAAAAACTCCATTGATTTCACCATTATCAAGTTATTGGGTTTTTTCGAGTTTGCATCAAGAGTTCGATTTTTGGCAATCAAAGGAAATATTTTGATTCCTTATTAGTTTTCCATGATATCTAGTCCTTAAAATTGAATTATTAGCCTTAAATCACATGTTTAAAATAAAAGCCAAAAATTTGGTTGTTAATGGTGAATTTTGGGTTTGTGGATTAAAACTTGGTTTTAAAGTGTTTTAACATAATTAGAAAGTTTCTAAAGTTACTTTGAAGTTTCATTAAGAGTTTATCATGTTTTAATGAATTTTCGTTATTAAGGCCAAAACTTGTCGAAAAATTTTGATACCTTGAAACATGTAGTTTTATGTAGTTTAAAGGTTGAGAATTAGTCATACATGAATATGTAGATGAATGAAACACATTCCATATGAAAATATTAAGCGTAGACCGAGTTATTCGAATTTTAAGTTTGTCATGCTAAAGGTTTTGGTTAAAAGAGAATGAAGCTTAGGCTTATGTTTGTGTCTATTTAAGGTGAATTGTTAGCTGATTGTGGATTGTATAATTGTGTGGTTTGTGTTGTTGAAGCGTCAGAGTCAATAGGACCTTCAACGAGTAGAGATAAAGACAAAGAAAATCTTGCCTAAGCTTTCGGTTTTCAACGGGAGCTGATTTTTGGTGAGTGTTTTGGAATAGCTGCTCGTAAAGGATTCATTGTGTAATTGGAAATTTAGAGGTAGCCTAAGACCCTACTCTAAATTCCGAGTGTAAGTGTTGTCACACCTATGTTATAATGTGATAAATGTGTGTTGTGCAATTGTGAAAATATGAATATGTATGATATACTATGATATGTGTTGTAAGTTGATGATGACTAATATGAAAGTGAATATATGAGTATGTAATTCATGCCATGAGATAGTAAATAAGTGGGTACATTTTCATAATACGTGACAGTGGTTATAATGTGTTGATGGTATGTACATGTAGTGAACATGTACGGAAATCAATATGTAAATATGTGTTGATAGTATGGATATTTTGGCCTTGTGAACCTAGAGACCATTGGATATAGTTGGCATGCCATAGATTGTGAGTACTCACCTTTTTGTTATGATATTTGGGGCGTTGAGGCCCGGGATAGTTTTTAGAGAGATAAGGGAATGTGAGACCAGCTCCATTCAATGGGATATGTGTGTTTGGTGTGTTGGAGAGTGTTAGCTATATGCTTCACTTATGGGATATGTTGACTCTACAAGTTTATGTGATGTGTTGGAGATCCGTGTATCTGATGAGTGGTGATAGAATCCACTTTATGTTTTATGATCCCAAGAGCTAAACTATCATTAAATGTATCTAATATGTGTTATAACATATATTTGCATGAATAATCCCATGAACAGTAAGTAAAAGTATGCATGAAAAAGGATTAACATGTGAAATATGACATGGAATTAGAGATGTTATGAATATGTTATAAGACTGTTTGTTGTTGCATAATGACTTTGTTGCTTAAAGATTGTTCTGAGCATTCACTGAGCTTGCTAAGCTCACCCAGTCCATTTTAACCTTTACAGAGTAGTTGCGCTTCCTGTGTGAGCGGTGTGGCCTTCAAGGAAGTGATCCAAGCCATTCTTTTAGTTGCTATAGTAGGTGTAATTGGTTTATTTATTATATGGGACTTTAAGGCAATGTGGTAGACTTTATATCAGTTTTGTTAAGTCATTTTTGGGCTATGTGCTTGTTGTTTATGTTTGGAAGCATGTGGACTTGAACATGGTATTTGGGCGACTATTTTAGACATGTTGATGCTTATTTGACTAGTTGAATGAAGCATGATGTTTAGGGATTAAGTTGAATGGTTTTATTGCTTGCATATGTTGAATTTTTGTAACCTGGAGCAGAGGTATCGATATTAGGGCTTTAAAAATGATACCTTTGTTTTTTTTTGAAAGTGTAGGAAGACAAAATAGAGAATTGGAATCGATACCTCGACCCGAGTATCGATAATCGGGGTAAGTTTATCGATACCTTGCGAAAGGTACTGATAATTTTTGATGTTTTGAAATTTGACAAGAAATGGAATGCAAGTTTGGTCTCAATTTTCCATGTGGTATCAATACCACTTAAGGAAAATATAGATACCCCCGAGACAATATCAATACCTACGTAACAGCTTTGGAAAATTTGAAATTTGGCCCATTTGCAGGTTTGATTGATATTTTTAATACCCTTAGTATATGTACGACATGTTTTAATGATAATAAGTGGTTATACGACTATAATTCATACGCTTGATTAAATAAAGATGACTATTGGTTAATTGTGAAACTGTTTTCTAAATAAATGATACGTGACGATGGTGTAGGGGCCTTGTATTTGGGCTTGGCGACCGGGCTGGGTATAGGGTGTTACATTGCTATAATAGGGTATATCATAAATCTCACAGATATCTCTCAGAGTAATTGACTCGTCTTCGCCTCTTATTGTGACTGTATCCCAATTTTGTCTTGTTCTAATTTCTTGGTCTCTTGCACAACTGAAGTTACTGCAGTTTCTTTGGGAGTGATACAGAATCGCTCCTAATGATGGTATCTAACTAAAGTCCAGATTCTTTTGCAAAAAACCATTGAGGGTTCGAATCATCACTTTTGAATGAAATGTCTACCCTGTAACTCAAGAAAATATTTTTCAGTATTTGGGTTCTCAAATTTTGCAGGGTCTGAAACTACTGGAGTTTCTTGGACTGTTGCTTTCTTACTCTTCCTAAGAGGCATCTTCTATTGTTTGTCTTTTGAAGTAATCAAATAAAAGTTAAAAAAAATCAATGGAACAGTAAAATGAGGAAATAAATACTTAAACCTTAAACTCGCGTCTTTTCCACATGCTTGATAGTTTTGCACCCAACCTTAGAAACACCAATAAGGTTGATGTAGTTAGAGTTTGGATTTGAAAATAGGTGTTTGTAGATAGAAGAGAGTAAAGAGTTTTTAGTGGTTAAAAGAAGTTTAGAGGGTGATTGGAAGTGTTTTTAGGTTAAAAATTAGAGGTTTATAAAGTTAAAACTCGGGTGAACTAAGGTTTATGCCGTCGAGTTGTACAAATGGGTTCAGTTGACCCTGTAAAAAATTGCAACGTTGTCATGACACAAGGGTTCCATGTCACGACATCCCTGTCAGTTTGCCAATGTCGCGACACCGGGGTTTGTTGTTGTGACACACCCTGCAGTTTTAAAATTTTGGAAAACTGTCCTCTATGTCACGAGACGGATGAGTGATGTCACGAATTTGATATAATTTTCACAATTTCTTGCTACTAGGCACAGTGTTGTGACACAAGGTGACCATGTTGTGACATCGACTCTGTTTTTCCCAATTTTTTGATCTTCAGAGTGCTTGAGGCGCCTGTTAGCCCTATTTTTGATCATTCTATAACATCTCAATTAATTGGTTAGCTTAATTTACATATAAAAAAATGTCAGGTCTTGTTTCCAGATTCATCCATCAGCTTAATTAGGATGCTTTTGGGCACTTCCTACAGTTTGTTTCTGTTCGTATTAGTCCAGCACCCATCGTGCCATCCTATTCTTCTTCGTTTATCCCGCTCTCGGAGTTTACCCTTTCAGTCTTCACTAACCACCGACAATTCCTTCCATAGATCGTAACTATTAATCACTTGCAGAATTAAGGTACAACACAACCATAAAACACTTAAACAATTCTTCTAACAAAAATGGTATTACAAGAGTGTCTTTGAATGTTTCGATTAGTGTGCCACTCCATACCACATAACTTGGATTCTGGTTCCAGAGGCCTTCAAGTTTTTCTATAGGCCGTTTTACTCTTCTATTAAGTGTTTCTTACAGTAATCGAGCACATTATGCTTCCTTCAGCCCTATCTTCGTGTTTACCAATAAGACCATTTGGATGATGCCTGTCATGTGATCATAAGTCCTATTGATATATATTTTTTTGATCTTTGTCAACATCGTGAAGATCCCTAGGTCGTTAAACTTTTGGGGCATCTGACTAAATATTTGTAACCGCCCGTTTTTAGTCAAATCAGAACAGTGGTTTTGGGACTACAAATTCGAAGTCAAAATAATTATTTTATGATTATTTTAATGTCTACAGTATTAAAATATGATTGTGTGAAATCTTCATTAAGAAATTTTATTGTTTGAATGGTCAATTTGATAAAAAAAGACTAAATCGTGTAAAGTGCAAAACTTGTGTTCTATTAGCTAAAGGTATTAAATAGCTATGAAATTAAATAGTGGTCTTTATGTGGTAAATATACCATTATTAATGTTATTGGACTTTTATGGACATCTTTTAAGTGATTTTTTGTTTATTAATTAAAAGGTTAATATAGTAAATTAGTAAATAATTATGATAAAATAAGTTAAACAAATGAAAAAGCTTTCATCTTCTCTTGTCACCATCGAATATTCAAAGAAAAAAATCCATGGGAATGAGCTAGGGTTCGGCCATTTCAAAGCTTAATTTGGTGAGTGATTTTTGTCCCGTTTTTAATGATTTCTATGTTTTTTGTGATCGTTGCAACTAGTATTAGCTAGCCCAGGAACTATTCTGCAAAACTGTTAAAGATTTTGAATGATGCCATTTATGAATACATGTGTATTTTGAAGTTTCTTGATAGATTATGAATGCTTGTTGATAGATATACAAGTTTTGTTAAGTGATTTTTAGTGAAAATGCAAAATAGGGATTAAATTGAGAAATGTTGAAACTTTGTGGTTAAAATGTGAAATAAATGAAAAATATGGGCTGTTAGGGGTATAATGGTAATTCAGCTAAGCATGGGTGTTTTGAAATTTGCATGAATTTGTGATTTTGTGTAGTAAGGGCTAAATTGTAAAAATGTAAAAGTTTAGAGGAAAAAATGTAAATATGTTTTAAAGTGTGTTTTGGATAGAATTGAATAAATAGATGATTAAATAAGTCAATTCTGAATATACTTAGATCAAGAAAGGAGAAATACAGACTTAGATCGGGGAAAGAATAAAGTTACGGAATAGTTGACTCAATTCGCCGTTTTAGCAACCGAGGTAAGTTCGTATGTTATAATTTCATTTCAAATGTATTCTATATGCTTTGATATGGTATAAATTGTGATAATATGACTACGGACAAGTTTAGAAATGATTCGAAGATGATTCGACAGTTGGAATCCCGGTTGAACCTTAAGAATAATTTAGGATATTAGTGACATGTCATTAGGGGACACAGTGAGTTGGCTTCGGACCATGACATTAGCACTTCGTGTGTGAGATATGTTGTGTTGGATTCGGGCCATGATATAGCACTTTGTGTGCGAGATAAATCGATTTGGTTTCTGGCCATGCATATCGGCTGATTTGGCTTCGGGCCATGATATTAGTACCCCGGAGGAGTTACCTTGATTTGGCTTCGGGCCATGGTATATGTACTTATCGTGTGAGACCCTCGAGTATCCAACTTCTATTCTGAATGGTTCAATGAGTAAATGAAAGACGGGAATATGTATGAGATTTGTACGAGATGATATAGGTATGTGTATAAACTATTTTAGCATTGAATCGAGAAAATGATGATGAAAGTATATAATTTGGTGAATGAGTATTTGAAAGGTTTGTTAGCTAATATAAGCTACATGTTGGTGTACTCAAATTATTGAATTATATTTATGTGATTGCATGAAGTTTATTTCATACGAGCTTATTAAGCTTTATAGCTTACTTTGTGTATTTTCCTGTGTTTTATAGTGATATCAAAGCTATTCGGGGATCGTCGGAGATCGCTTCACACTATCCACCTATATCTTGGTATCTACGAACTTTGGTAATTTGAGTATATGGCATGTATAGGGACTTTGGTCATGTTGGTTGTGTTTTGGTAATGATTTTGGCCATTTGATTTGGCTTGTAAATGTATATATCTTGGTTTGTATCTAATAGCCATGAGAGTTGGCTTAATTTGAGTTAATTTGCTTGTGTGTATGTGTATGTGCTTATAGTCTTTGTTATGTAAATTGAAGTTGGTTGTGTGATGCTTGATAGCTATAGATATTGTGAATGTTAAATAGTTTGGTTGTGGATAATGATATGCTTGTGAAATTAGGCTAAACAATGCATACTTGAGTTTAGCCATTTTGACGTTTAAAGAAGTAAAGTTTGGTACAATTGGTATGGTATGTTTTGGTGATTTGTATATATGTAAAATGGAAGTATGGAATATGCATAATTTATGTTTGAGTTGGCTGGTTTAGATGATTAGATATGCAATGTGTTTTATGCAATATGAGTGGTGTAAGTGTGCACAAATAGGGTGGCAAATCGGCTTGATAAATAGCTTATTTTTGTCCACACGAGAAGAGACACGGGCATGTGTCTCAGTCGTGTGTGACACACGGTCATGTTACACGGCCGTGTGTGACACACGGTCCCTTAGTGTAGAAATTGAAATGAAGTCAGTATGCTTCACACGGTCTCACACACGGGCGTGTGATCGGCCGTGTGGCATAAGTCAGTATACCCCCTAATCAGCACATGACCTAGCACACGGGCGTGTGACTTGGCCGTGTTGCATAAGTCAGTATACCCTACAGGTTTGGCACGACCTAGCACATGGCCTGGCACGCGTGTGTGGCCACTTCGAAGGGCACACGGGCTAGACACATGGGCGTGTGGTTGGCCATGTGACCCAAGTTAGTAAGCTCACTTGTTTGGACACGGGGTTGGACATGAGCTAGAACACGGCCATATGCTTCCATTTCAAATGTTCACACGGCCAGTGACACGGGCATGTCTTGTAACATCCCTAACCCGTAACCATCGCCGGTCTAGGGTTAAAGGCATTACCGGACTGACTTGTCTACATGGTCGTGGACACGCCCGTGTGTCCAGCCAGTGGTCGAGTCTGACTGATTTTGAAACACAACCACGAAGGACACGGTCGAGCCACACGCCCGTGTGCTCAACCGTGTGGGCAATTATAGGCCATTTTCAAGGCCAAAATGCCACCCACACTTTGGGCTATCTCTACAAGTATCATACCAATTCAATTCATGCCAAAATAACCAACTTTTCCAAGTATTGAAAAGCATTTTAAGCACACCACACAATTAACTCAATATATATTCACAATCATCTCCAAGTATAATTCATCACAAACATACCATTTCATTATAACTATCATTCATCAAACATATGCTTACTTTGCATCAACAAACTTACCATTATTATGACCATTTCACTAGTCATCAAACCTTACCAAATAAGGCATCATATAACATGACTACTCATTCATAACACAACCATTTATTTAGCTATATCACATGGCTATGTACATATCTCAAACATATTCCAAAATAACTAGCCTATACATGCCATATTTAAATATATACACATTCAAAAGTACCAAAGTAGAGATTGATAGTGTGGTGATGATCCTCGACGATTCCCGAGCCTTTCGTAGCTTTGACGATCTATAAAACAAAGTAAACACACACAAAGTAAGCTTTAAAAAGCTTAGTAAGCCATATACAAATAAATCTAACATATAATGTACATAATCAATTTAATACAATATCCGTAATGTTTCTCAATTGCAAATTCATAGCATTTCCTTTGGCTCATTTGTTTAGCCATTTCTTTCTAATGAACCCATCTCCATACACATCATTAGATCATAGTTTACTCATACATATATCACATTATATAACCACAAGCCTATGCACATATTTCACGTAGGTAAGTTCATATACATATACATACCATCCATACACATACATAGTGTACAATTTAGACGTACCTGATTTGTTTATACAATTCACATAGCCTTTCGCTTTTTCGGAACTTTCCCGTTGAACCATTCGGAACCAAATAGGATACTCAGAATGCTCGGAATAGTCGTATAATGCCAACGTCCCAGACATGGTCTTACATGTACTCATATATCGATGCCACTGTCCCAGAAGGGGTCTTACACGAATCAAATACGATGCCAATGTCCCAAACATGGTCTTACATGTAAATATCAATCAACGCCAACGTCCCAGAGGTGGTCTTACACGATATCACATATCGGAAACCTATGTCATGACATATGTAATCTTATCTATTCCTAGGTTCGTACGGGACTTCTCGGACATTGATACATTGTCGATACTTCCTCAGAATTCATATATTTATCCTCTCATAAACATTCAACACACTGAGATTTCATATAAACATACATAAATCAATTCAAATACATTTATTTGTTTATAGACTTACCTCAAACTCGGATAAGCGAACGGACTCGACTACTCAATTACTTTCGATTTTTCGTGATCTAAATCCGTTTTCTTTGGTTCTTGATCTAAACATATTCCAATTTAACTATTTTATTCAAAAATTCATTCAATTCAATCTAAAAACACATATTTAGGGAAATTTACAAATTAGCCCCCACATTTTCACATTTTGACATTTTAGCCCTTATTTCATAAAATCACAAAATACACAAAATCTCTATGTACCCATGCTTAGCCGAATGTTCATGTAGTTCATACAAGTCCATATATTTCATTTATTTCACATTTTAGTCCCTCAAAATATTAATTTCTCAATTTAGTCCAAATTACTCAAATTCACCAAAAATCCAAAGACAAAACATGTTAATCTAACACAAATATTTTATATTTCATCAACAATCATCTCAAAGCTCATGAATTCATCAATGGCATTTTTCAAAATCTTCATCAATTCACAAAATTGAAGAATGGGTTTTGAAGAACACGAAGCAACGATTACAAAAACATAGAAATTATAAAAAACTGAAGCAAATCATACCTTGGATCAAAGAACATCAATGGCCGAATGTAACCTAAGTTTAAACTTTCTTTTCTTTTCTTATTCGATGGATGAACATAGAATAAATGGCTTATTATTTTTTTTATGTTTGTTTAATATAACTTTACTTATTATTTGATTTACCAAATTATCCATTAATAAAAACATATAACAATACATAATGGATGGTCATAAATGTCTATTAACAATATCAACGGTCCAATTTCATAATGAGGACTCCATATTAATAAGCCATGGCCATATAGCACATTAACAAATAGCATGTCACTTTTACCTTTTATGTGATTTAGTCATTTTCTCAAATTAAGTACACAAACGGACAAATTAATACACGGAAATTTAACACATGCTTAATCACATACAGTAGACACAGAAAATAATATTAAAATACTTTTTCGACTTGAATTTTTGGTCCCAAAACCACTATTCTGACTAGGGTCATAGCCGGACTGTTACATGTCTGGTGGTTGTGTGAGACATACGGCCTGGCCACACGGGAGTGTGTCCCCTATTTTGAGAAAAATTTTCTAAGTGTTGAAAAATTTCCCGAGTTATCAGTTTAGTCCCGAACCACTCCTAATCATGTTTAGGGCCTCGTACGCTCGTATTAGGGACAAATTGTTTAAGATTGAATGATGATTGCATGTATTGATTAAATGTATGAGAAATATATGTTTAAATGTGTTGTAAGTCCGGTAATGCTCCGTAACCCTATTTTGGCATTTAATATGGGTGAGGGGTGTTACAATATTATTGTCTAACAAAAAACAATCAAGTTAAGTATTTCCCCTGAAAGTGCATGTTTATCCTCGTTCTTTCTCACAGGGTTCCTAGTCCTTGGGCATTCTTCCACAAGATCAGCAATGAATACCATCAGCTCCGATTGTTGGGGTATATCCATAATGTATTGAATTTGCATGCTTTCTCCATTGAGAGAATCTAACATTGGTTGATAGATAAGTTCAATTCCTGATTGATTCCTATGTCAACTCACCATTTCCTCAATCAATTCTATGACTTCTTGGAATATTGCATTCTCTAGTCTGTCTTAATATTTTTCTATACTCAATGTTAACAGGTTATTTGAGAGCTCCCATTCTTCATGAGCATTTATAATTAAATTCTCCTCCTTTTTTGTTCTTCAGTCTTGCACGTACTGATATCTTACAAGATCTGTATTAATGTTACCGGTGTTATCTTGGAGAGGGGTTAGAGTATCTCATTGGAGTTGGCTTAACTCAAATATTAATAATCGCTTGTTCTCTTGAATTTCCCATTCTTCATAGACTCCTTCTTCGTAGATGTCATCATCATATTCTGAGTTCTCATCTAACCACAAATAACCAAAGTTGTCCATTATTTATGCCCAATCAGCCTTGGTGGTTATTGCTGGCGATACTTTAGACAAGAATAGGTACTAGAATTCCTTGAAGAACAAAAACATGTTAGTAATGTCGACTAAATCTTTGCTATAACCTTATAATTTCCTAACTATTCTATTAGAATGAAAAACTTGAAATAAATATCGTGACATTGCCTCCCCGACAATGGTGCCAACAATTTGATCGCCTCCGGACGTACCAATGTTCAGATTAAAAATTCTGCACAAAAGATATAGAAAAACGATAACTGCAAGTATACGAGTCAGATTGTAATATAGTTACAACGGAGTAGGTGAGTACTCCGAGGATCGTACCAAAGGGAAGCATGAACTAAATTAATCTTAACTTAAACATAAATCGATCTAATTAATACTCTAATCAATTTATAGTTCAAAGAGATAAAATAATAGTTTTTGGCTTATACTAAAATAATAATAAAAGAAATAAAAGTAACTAAATGAATGGAGAGCAAGGTTTGACGTTGCAACATAATGATCAAGATGCTAAAATAGTAAAATTCCCTTCTGTGTCATGACACAGACAGAGGATGTCACGACACAGCCCTGAATCCAAGCCTGAGCCAAGCAAACTGCCATAAGTTTTACAACATAGAGTAGAGGATGTCGCGACGCTGGCCCTGTACGTGAAGAATTATCAAGTTGAGGGTGTTTTGGTCTGCACAATGAAATTTAATGTAAAAATGCCAACTGAAATAGGGCTAGGGACGACAACCAACCCTAATATTATAAATAGGCCTCATTAAACACTTGAGAGACATATTTTCTATAACTTAGAATTTTCCTTTCAGTTTAGTTTTTAGTTTTTAGTTTCTTTTGTACTTAGGATTTCTTTTCAATTTATTTTTCATTAGTGTTCTTTGGAGAATCTAACTTGTGGATTCAACAAACTCTTTTTGGATTTTAGCACTTCAATTATTCAATACCAATAATGATTTCTCTAAACTTTTACTCTTGATCTATTTTTCATGTTTATTTTCTTCATCAAGTTTATATTGTTTATGGAATCCATAAGGAACTAATCCTCTTGTGGGGGATCAGGGAGTGGACGTGAGAGTAATTAATTTCTATGAAGGGTTTCTTAGTAGATCAACTGTTTGGGATATACAGAACTTAAACCCTAGGTGTAACACCTCTAACCCGTATCCATCGTCGAAACAGGGTTACGGAGCATTACCAGAGTTTTCTAATGCGGTGCTAAAATGCAACCGCGTACAAGTGCTTCCTGTAACTTTTTCCAAAATCGTGACTTAAATTGTGGATCTCTATCTGAAATTGTGGTAACTGCACCACGTGCATCCTGACAATCTTAGAAACATATAATTCAGCTAATCTCTCAAGGGAGTAATCTGTACGTACCAGAATAAAATGTGCAGACTTCGTCAGACGATCAAAAACAACCCAAATTGTATCTTTCTTCCTCGGAGATAGGGGTAAACCCGATACGAAGTCCATTGTAACTCGATCCCATTTCCATTCAAATATCATCACTGGCTGCAATAACCTAGAAGGTACCTGATGTTTAGCTTTAACCTGTTGACATACTAAACATCTCGATACAAAATCTGAATTCTCGCATTTCATTCCCGGCCACCAGTACATCTGTTTCAAATATGGGTGTTCAATCGGTTAACCGACCTGAACTACCATTAATCGAATTAACCGACCATTTTAAACCCTTAATTGTTAATTGAAGCAAAATTTTTTCAAAAAACATTAACCGAACCAAACTTTTCGGTTAATTCGGTCGGTTAACCGAATTAACCAATATTTATATGTTTTATTTATTTTTGGTTAAAACAAGTATAAAACATATAAAAAGTTAACCAGCTTAGCCAACCGATTAATTTATATTTCCAAAAAATTAATCGAACCGACCGAATACTTATATATTATAATATTATTTATTAAATTTGGTTAATTCGACTAACCAATCGATTTCAAACCGAATTAGCCATTAATCGAACTTCCAAAAAATTATTAACCGACCCCCGACCAAATTAATTCGGTTAACCAACCGATTAGTCGAATTCAGTCGGATAACCAATTTACTTTGGTTTTGCCCAAACTTTGCACACCTCTAGTTTCAAATCACCGTACATCTTATTACTTCCCGAATGAAAAGACAAGCTACCATTATGAGCTTCGTGTAAGATTCTCTGAATGAGCTCTAAAATCTTTGGTACACAAATTCTACCTTTGAACAATAAACAATCATCGGGTCCTACCTGAAATTCTGAATCGGAAGTCGATTCACTCTGAGCTCGTTTAGCTAGCAACTTGTCATCACACTTTTGAGCTTCACAGATCTGCTGTAAAAACATTAGTCTAGCATTCAACTCAGCTAAGATCAAGCCATCGTCAGATAATGTCAGTCTCTTATTCAATGCTTGTAGAACAAACAAGGGCTTTCTATTCAAAGCATCAACAACTAGGTTTGCTTTTCCCTAATGATAATCAATGATCAACTCATAATCTTTTAATAGCTCGAGCCATCTGCGATGTCTCAGATTTAAATCTTTCTGCGGCATTAGATACTTCAAACTCTTGTGATCGGTAAATATATGACATTTTTATCTGAACAAATGGTGTCGCCAAAATTTCAACGCAAACACAATAGCTGCTAACTCTAGGTCATGCGTCGGATAGTTCTTTTTGTGCGGCTTTAACTGTCGGGAAGCATAAGCTATCACTTTGCGTTCCTGCATCAAAGCACAGCCTAAACCATTTAAAGATGCATCGTTTAAAATCATAAATTCTTTACCCAATTTAGGTTGAACCAAAATTGGTGCCTCGGTTAACAGTGCTTTCAATTGATCGAAACTTTGCTGACATTTCTTAGGCCATTCAAACTTTACATCTTTTTGTAAAAGTCGCGTCATTGGTGTAGCTATTATTGAAAACCCTTTTATGAATATTCTATTATAACTAGCTAATCCCAGGAAACTTCTAACTTCAAATACATTTTTCGATGGTTTCCAGTCAATAACTGCTGAAATTTTTCTCGAATCAACTCTGATGCCATCGGCTGATACTATATGTCCCAAAAAACCAACTTTTCGGAGCCAAAACTCGTATTTACTAAATTTAGCATAAAGTTGTTTATCTCGCAGGGTTTGCAACATAATTCTCAAATGTCCAATATGCTCAGACTCGTCTCGTGAATATATCAGAATGTCGTTAATATATGCCGCAACAAATCTATCTAAATACAGTCTGACGATTCTGTTCATCAATTCCATAAATAATGCAGGTGCATTAGTTAAACCAAATGGCATCATAAGAAATTCATACTGTCCGTACCTGGTTCTGAATGCAATTTTTGGCACATCCGAATCTTTCACTCGCAACTAATAATAGCCAGAACGAAGATCAATTTTTGAAAATACTGTGGCACCTTTCAACTGATCAAACAGATCGTCAATTCGAGGCAGTGGATATTTATTCTTGATTGTAACCTTGTTGAACTGACGGTAGTGAATACACAATCTCATCAATCCGTCCTTTTTCTTAATGAACAAAACTGGTACACCTTAAAGTGAAAAGCTGGGTTGAGCAAAACCCCTATCTGTCAATTCTCGCAACTGTGCTTTAAACTCTTTTAACTTAATAGGAGCCATTTTATACAGTGCTATCGAGAACGGTGGTGTCCCTGGTAATATTCAATAGTAAACTCAACCTCTCAAATCAACAGTAATCCAGGAAAGACATCTGGATACTGGCGAACCACTGACACTGTTTCAAGATTTGATTCAGACACATTAGTATCTAACAAATATGCAAGGTAAGCATTACAACCTTTTGTCACATATTTTTACGCTGACATAGTTGAAATAACCATAGGCAACCACTCACACTATCTGAATCAATACGAAGTGTCTCACCATTTTGACATTTCAATTCAATAAGCTTTCGTCTACAGTTTACAACAGCGTCACGTAGAGTTAACCAATCCATGCCCAAAATCACATCAAAATCATCAAATGGCAATAGCATCAAATTAGCCAAAAAAATGTAACCCCGAGTCATCAACGGATAGTTCTTGCAAACTTTATCAACTAATACATGCTGACCTAAGGAGTTTGACAATATAACCACGAATTTAGTGGACTCAACAGGTAAATTCTTACTAAACACTAAGTTTGTGCACACATATGAATGATTTGATCCTGGATCAATCAAAGCAATAACATTAGTGTCAAAGATAGAGAAAGTACCCGTAATAACATCTAGCGCAGAAGCTTCCTCTCGTGCGCGAATAGCGTTAGCCCTAGCTGGTGCTCATGCCTCAAATCTCACAGCAGAGTCCTTTGTTACGCCACGGCTACCACTCACATTTCTAGGGTTACGAGGTGGTCTACCCCTTATGGCAGTGTTGCTGGGTCGAACATTCTGAACTTTTTCTTTCTCATATATTTCTGGGCAATCACGAATAAAATGCTTAAGCGAACCACACTTGAAACATGCCCCATCTTTCGCTCTGTACTCACCAAAATGTCGACGTCCACACCATTGACAATCAGGTTTATTATCTTTAACACTACCTACGCTAGCCACAGATGTAGCTTGCGTCTTAGAACCATCATAATTTTTGCCTTAGTCTCTATCAAGGTAACCCTTTGAAGCAATCGATCGATTATGGTATTCTTTTGATCTCTTTGACTGTGACTGATATGACTTCCCAGTTGACCTTTTCTTGAATCTCTGGCATCAAAATCAGGTTTTCTTTTCTCATTGCTACGCTCCTTGACTTTATGTGAACCAAAAAAACAAATTCTTTCAGCTCGAGGATCCCAACTAGAAGCTTTACATCCTTGTTTTATCCGTCTTCAAACAATTTACACATTGTAGCCTCGGTCAGAATACACTCCCGGACATATTTACTCAATCAAAAAAAATTCTCGGTCATACTTTAACACTACCATACAGCCCTGCTTAAGCTCGAGAAATTCTTTACGTTTCTGATCAAGGAATCTTTGACTTATATATTTCTTTCTAAACTCATTTTTGGAAGAATTTCAAGTTGATATGCTCTCTCAGCACAATTAAAATCAGGGTATTCCACCACTGATATGCCGAATCTTTTAGTAGAGAGAGACTACACACTTTACGCATTCAATTGGTGTACAAGATAACTCACCGAAAACTCAGATTGTATTCTCTAACCAAAACTCAGCTCTCTTAGGATCATCATCAACTGTAGCTCAAAATTCTTTAGCCCCATATTTGCAAATTTTATCGATTGGCGGTTTATTAGCTCGTATTGTTTCCACGCCTAAGGGAACAATAGGAATCGGTTGGGGAACATGTGTGGGTGGAAGTTGTTGAGCAGCCGGGTTCGTTCGTTCGTACGAACTCGGTAAACCACTCACTTAGCATTTGAAAGAAATCCTTAGCTTCCCCTCTCTGGCCCTCAGATATAGGCCTCGAACCACTTGATACAGCTCCGTGAACGGAGGCTTGCACGTTACTTTAAACTTCATCGGAGTCGGCTCGGTTGGATGTCATTGCTATATGAAAACATATTTTGAAATGATCAAGAGATATCACAGGTTATATAATGACATGTATAGCTAGACTCATACACGTTGCGTTTAGTCCGAGAATCGATTAAGTCGTAGCTCTGATACCAATAAATGTAATACCCCTAACCCATATCCGTAACTGAAATAGGGTTTTCAAAACATAAATTTAAATCAATCGGACATAAATTTAAAAATTTTCAAACAATATCAATAAACACATTAAAAGCAATTCAAACATACATATGGTCCCTTAAACGAGCCCTCGAGGCCTTAATTACACGTTAGAAACAAGTCAGGACTAAATCAGAAACTTAAAGAATTTTCAGAAAATAATGAAAATTTTCAACACTATAGGGGTCACATGGCCAAGACACACCCCCGTGTCTCAGGCCATGTGGGCATTTGAAGTAAGGACACACGACCATGTCCCAGCCTGTGTCTGTGCCCATGTAACTCACTGATTTGGGTCACATGGCCAAGCCACACGCCCGTGTGCTAAGTCATTTGCTAGGCCGTGTAACAGTCTGACTTGCAACCTTTCAAAAGCTACAGGGGATACACAGCCGTGTGTCACACACAACTGATTCACACACCCGTATCTCAGCCCGTGTGGATGAAAATAGGCCATTTTACAAGCCATTTTTCTCAGCTAAACTAGCATGTACCTAAAACCAAAATGCACATATGCACATGCTTTAATAAGGCACCAAAATCAAGCATAAACAAGTCATATACATATGGTATAACATCATACAACCTATATGCCCTTAGGCACCTCAAATGACAATATATAAACTTGTTTTACCATGTATTCAAATTGGCCAAAATGACTAACTAACTTTCAACTAAACTTCCATCAATTCAAACCATTGAATTAACTTACCAAAACCTATCAAATGGTACAAAATATGCCATTCATCCACTAACATCAATAGACATATATATACCTTTCATAACAAGATACCGAACCACAACAAGTTATAAGGCTTATACAATATGCATATTCATCTATTACAATTCAAACATATTAAGCCAAACATCGACCATAATAAGGTTAATATTTACATGCCATAAATTAAGCTCAAATAAACATCAAAATGCTAAATCACAAACCAAACCGAATGGCTATTCCAACAACCAAAACTCATAGCCAACATTAGCCAAAATACCTATACATGCCATTATAACCAAAATTAAACATTCGTAAGTACCGAAAGAGCCGATAGATAGTGTGATTGATCTCCGACGACTTTTCAACCCGAACGAGCTTTTAACAACTACAAAACACAGAAATTTAACACAAAGTAAGCATGTCATGCTTAGTAAGTTCGTAACACATACAGTCTAACCTTGCCAATACAATATACAACCACAAAGCATGTAAACCCAATCCAACATGAGAATAACTAATTCAAAAACTTATATATGTACATTCATATTCTTAACTTCCACAAGGTACGCATTACTTACCTTTCATCAAACTAATGTAATTTACATTGAAAGCTCTTACCAAAGTTCACACGAGGTAATAATACGATAGTTGACCCATCCCTTTTCATAGTTCGATAACCGAAGTTATCCCTTTTCATAGTTTGACAGCTGAAGCTATCCCTTTTCATAATTTGATGGTCGTCACCATCCTTTTTCATTGTTCGATGGTTGTCACCATCCCTTTTCATAATTTGATAGCCAAAGCTATACCGTTTCATATATCGATGGTTGAAGCCATCCTTTTTCATAGTTAGTCCTTTAGGCTCGTAAAATAAAATTCATGCAATTTCATCCCTAGGCTCGTAAAATGAAATTCATGCAATTTCACCCCTATCTAAGACGAGCCGGATATCATACAAGCTTATAGTAGCCTACACGTTTCATTAATTCACAAATTACACCATGAATATTTCACATTTTTCAATTTAACCCTATTTGACAAATTTATCAAAAATCACTTAACAAAAGTTATTTATCTAACAACAAGGATTCATTTTCTTCCATTAAACATCACAAACAACTAAAATCCATTCATGATAAAACTCTAGGCATTCAAAGTTTTACAAATTAGTCCCTGAGATAGCTAGATTAAGCTACAACGACTCCAAAAGTATAACAATTATTAAAAACGGGACAAAAACGACTTACATGCAAGCTAGAATGCCATGGTCGAACCTAGCATGCTTCCATGGTTTTTTTCTTCTTTGATTTTCGGTGGTGAAGATGGCAGAAAGATGATATCTTTCTTTTCTTTATCTTATTTTAATTACTTGATTACTAATTTACTTAATTAACTTGATATATAAGCTTTAAAATCACCTAATAAATGTCCATATTTGCCCACTCAACATGTCAATGGTTTAATTACAGTATAAACCCTCTAACCATTTAATTTCATAGCTAATAAATCCCTTTAGCTTAGAGAACTCCAATTTTGCACCTTTTGCAATTTAGTCCTTTTTATCGAATTAAGCATGCAAATAGTAAAATTTCTTAACAAAAATTTTAAACTATATTAATAACATGCTGTAGACACTAAAATAATAATAAAATATATATTTTGGCATCAAATTTGTGGTCTCAAAACCAGTATTCCAATTTCACTAAAAACTAATTGTTACACTAGGCCTGATAAAACTATTAAATCATTTAGGTGAGAATTAACCAAAAAATTGTATTGTCTATCCACGAACCCCTTACCCCAATTCGGTCTGGACTATGAGGTCAAGAGATAAGTAGTTCTTTCAGACTCATTAGTTTAGTGGAAGATCGAGAGATCCTGCTAGGTTAACGACTAGTTGATTGAATAGAACCTGAAATAGGAATTAGTTATGACCACCGAAGCAAATTAGTCTCCCATGCTTAGATTTGATTGAGTTAACATATTAGTTCTTTAGTTTTGTTCCTTTATGCAATTTTATTTATTTTCTTATAAAAACAAATTATTTTCCTTTTATGATTTATCGTATTATAATTTTTTTAAATTACTAATTAATTCTATTAACATTTATATTTTTATTAATTCAGTACTCACCTCCCTTGGGTACGACTCTCGGAGTACTCACTTACTTCGTTGTAAAAACTATATTACAATATGAATATTATACTTTCGAACATCCCCTTGAATTCCATATATTTTATAGTAGTATTCATACCCTCAATGTTAGTACGTTGGGAGACGGTCATTCTAATGTTACATTACATCCTTAGTTTGAAAAATATATTTCTTGATTTGTTTTAGTTCATCAAGTCAAATACATTTGAGAATGACTCCTAAGAGGACTAGAAGAACTAATGAACAAGAGGCACTAGTGGTTTTGAATCGCTCAAACTTTTCAAACCCGGACGCCAAAATTCTTTTCTTAGAACTTCAAGGATAGAAGTTCATACAAGAGAGGGTTTTTGAACCAATGATGGTCTTTTGTACAAAAATTTGGCCGTTGGTCCAATACCATAGGTGGGAATGATTTTGTATAACCCCCAAAGACCCCACTATAATCCCTATAGTACAAGAATTTCACTCATCATTCAGGGATAGGGAGTCTAGGAGACCATATGATGCTGTTTGGGAAAAGGTTCCCGTACGGGGCATAGATATACATGTCATCCCCAGGGAAATTTGTGAATTTTATAATGCTCCGTATTATGAATCCAATTTTGTGGAAAACATTAATTTAGAATAATTTAGGGATATTAATATAGATAACATTATAAACTATCTAACAAAAGGTAGGGGTGAATGGAAGCATCGCCTAGGTACTGATATTCCCACTTCCTTTAATCAAGAAATTATATTTCCTATTGCAAAAATGTGGATGCAATTTTTATACACCCGAATTGCTGTTAATGTAACATTGCGAAGTAGGGTCTAGAAGTTGAGCCTGGTGAACAGAGGTCGCCAGTGACTTCGGAGAAGCAGGGCCTGCCAGTGTGTTTAGCGAACTATGATCGCCAATAGGCTTGAAGAGTTGGTGTTAGCCAGAAGACTCGACAAGCTAGAATTTGCCAGAAGGTTTGGCGAGCTAGTATATGTCAACAAGTTTAGCAAGATGGTATACACCAGCAAGATTGGTGAGATGGTGTGCTCTAATACGTTTGGTGAGCTAGTGTTGGATAGTTGGTCTAGCGAGTAGGTGTTCGCCAGTAGGCTTGGCAAAGCAAGGATTGCTAGTGGGCCTAGCGAACTGGGGTTGCTGGTGGGCCTTATGATCTGTGATAGTTATTTTGGGTCGAGAGTCAATAGTAGGAGTAGCTGAAGGGTAATTATACCAAAATTAGGAAGCCAACTTATTTTACAACACTATTCATGCACATAACTTCTTTCCTACTTCTACTGCAACTAGGGTATTTTAAGAACATTAGAACACTTGGTCCTATAAATTAAGCCCTTTCCATTAGAAATATCATATTTTGATATGCAACAAAATTCTCTAAATTCATCATCGATTATTCTGTTACCAAATTTTAAGAACCCACACTTAGCTCTTAGGATTTAAAGTAAGATTCTATTTCTCTGTCATGTTTGGAAGTAGTTAAGAAATGTTAGCAAACAAGGGTAACTAGGTTCACCAAAAGGTTGGCATGTACGAACCTAGGTTCGTTTGTAATTATGTAGGAATTTTCATGTTCTTTTTCTATTTGTAACTTTTGTATGTTTGTGAAATTGTAAAAAATTTATCTGATAGTAAGTATTTGTGAACAAGACTTCGCGTAAGTATGGCGAACCCTGTTCGCAAGTTCTATGACTTTGCTAAAGTCTTGTTTAACTTATGTTTTGTATGTGCTTTGTGGTTATTCTTTCCTTTATACTCACTGAGTTCACAAGAGCTCACACACTCCTTTCTAAATGCTACAGATAGTTAGATCGCATGGTAAGCAACGATGAGGTGGGTGATCTAGAAAGCCTAAATGTTGAAAAGGTGATACAAGGGAACTCTGTATTTAAGGCAAGGTGAGAACTATGCATGGGCTTAGAGATATCTTTCTGATGACATTACTGTTTATGACTCCTTATGTTTCTCTTAATGCTTCTATTTACGAACCTATATTACCTTATAAACATCTTAGTTTCAAGTACATGAATAAAATCCAAGTATAATTTAATGTTTTTTTAAATCACAAGTTCATATTAAAGTAGTTTAATTTCTAAACATAGTGTTCACCATAAGCAACAACATGTAATGAATTAAATTGACTAACTTACAAGGAGTTTTCCAAAGTTACTGTGAAGTGATAGGGCATGAACCCTAAAACTTAGTAAACTGCTTTCAAGTGAACCTTTAATAATACATAATAGAAGAAAAACCTGCAAATTGAGTTCACGAAATCTGAATGAATAGGGTTAGTCCACGCACCTTACCCTATTTAAAGGAATTGTTATGTTTGTGAACTTTGTTCGCAAGACCATCCCTGTTTAGGTAACTTAGAACCTTTGTGTAATGCAAGCACCTAATGGAATTATTTTATGAACCTTATGAAAACCGATAAGTGAACCCTAGATAAACTGACATGTGAACCCTTTGTTGTATGCGAACAATACTGAATGGAAGTTAGTTTAAAAGTTTGATGAAAGTACTTATACAATATTCCACTGTACATTAATAACTTAAGACATATTTTATGCTTTATATTGTAGTGCGATGGAGGTTAGGTTTGGTGTTAATGGAGAGTCACTTAAGTTGTTAATGTGGCATTTCATAGCTCAAGATGACCGGGTATGGGGTGTTATACCTACTTTAAATGTTTCTAATGTTAATACTTTTCGAGCGGTTTTGTTATACACTATTTTGTAGAAAAAACAGGTATGCATCAGGATGTGGATCTACCACTACATGAAAAGGTGGATTAGTTGCTAGAAAGTTGCGGTCTTTTCCCCCCCATTTAGTGACGACCCTTTGCAAAAAGGTCCGAATTCCAATGACAACCACAGAACAATTTATGAAGTCGTCTAGGAGTCTCATCAGAGATTCATTATACAAATAATACACAGAGCTTCAAAGAAAATAAATACAAGATTGGAGCAAACAGAGAAAGGAAAAGATGGATGTCTCTGCTTCACTTAAACGAAAAGAAAAATCAACATCTCAGAGAGAGTTAAAGGGAAGCAATATCAAGGACACCTAATGGATGATAAGGTGGATGCAAGAAATAGGCATGGTAGGACAAGAGTTTGCACAAAAAAATGGTATGTGAATACCAAATTTGCCACCAAACAAAGATGGCCCCATGTACTCCTATTAATTATCTGAGGAGGAATAAAGTGAGGAAGAGGAAGGAAGTGATGACGAGGATGCTAAGGAGGAGGAGAAATCTATGGGAAAGTTTCTTAAGAGGAGGACAATGAGGACTATTAGGCGGCATTTTAGCCTCAACAATCTACACAGAGAGGGCCCATCAGCTGTAGCCCAACCTGACATGTATATTAGTAGGGTGGAGGCTCCTCTCGAGGCCAAGGGAAAGTACCGATGGAAAGGGGGAAATCGCCCCATTTTGATGACTAAAATCAACTTTTAATTTTTGGACTTATAAAATAATTAATTAGGATGATTTTATATTTCTTGTTCTAGATTAGAAGTAGGAGTAACAGTAATTTATAGATATATATTGTTCAATTTTCTATGCAAGAATCCTACACGAACAAAGCAGTACATTTACGAGTTGTAAACGAACAAGGAAGGAAGCACCTACCATAAGGCTATAATAATGTCACGATCAATTGGGCAACTTCGTTCCTTATATACTCATGGGTTGCGCATTAAGGACAATTTGCTATCTAAAGTGTGTGGGGGTAGCATAGGAGATTTTATTTGTATTTTTATGCTTTATTTTATTTTATTTCTTGTCCAAAGTGTGTTTGACCTTGTAGAAATAGAAATGATTGGTTAGGAGCATATATATAGGTTGATTGTATTTACTGTAAATTTGGCATGATAGTGAATGATTTTAAAGTTTCATTTATTACACTACTAAGTTATATATATTACACTATAAATAGGCGTTAAGTATAGCAAATGATAGAGCGAATATAGGGAAATGAGCATCCTAGTATGAATGGTAAACGACTAGAATTGTGATTGCTTGATTGATTAAATTTGTGAATATTTAGATGCCTAGGGATGACCTAAGGCATTGTTTGGTACAACCTAAAGCCCAAAAAGACAACCTTATTCATCAATCTTTAGTACCCATATTTGAGCTAGAAAACTCTTCTTGATGAACCCTCATACAAAATACGAAACCAAAATGCAAATTTGTATTTAACACTTTTTCTTTAGTCCTTGAATTGCACAAATATTATACGTCGGGACATATGTATTGAGGGATAGGTAGAGAGACGCAACGGTGGTTTTGTAATGTCAGAGTGAAATAAGAAGAAGCAGTGTGATGTAGTGAATTGAGGTCTAGCCATAATTTGCAAAACAAAAGAAAAAATTAGAAAAAGTCAAAACGAGTAGAAGATGTACTTGAATAATGAAAAAGCATTATGAGTGAGATATGTTGAAAAAGTCAAAAGTGAGTAAAAAAAAAATAAAGTCACAAAATTAGAAAACTCAATCATTAGTGCACAAAAACTCCTAAGCTGATCGTAGTTGCTTTATCATGTAGTGACTTCCATCATGGAGAAATAAGGAAGGGGAGGGAAGGAGAAATAAGGGGGTGAGCAGGAAAAAGGTCACTAAGGGGGAGGATAAGGGAAAATATGATGTGCCAAAATAATTTCGTGCTTGAAACTATTTTGATACTCCTTATTCTTTAATCCCATACCAACCTTAAGCCTCAGAATGTTACAAGTTGAAAAGTCTTATGTGACCTAAGTAAATCTATTCGTGAATAGACATTGTATTAAGTAATGGCAAGAATAATTGTTTGTATTATGCTAGGATAATCAAAGTACATGTATGGCTTCTCGAGGGATCAATATATTTGAGGACCTTATTGCTTATATACTTTGTAATATACTAAACTTAGGTGTTTGAGATTGACAATGGTAAATTGTTTACATATAATGCTGGAATTACGTGTATGTATGATTATTCCTAGTTGCGTTGTTCCAAAACTCATCTTTGTATCATACTTGCTCAAAAGTCGTCTTTTATATTTCACTTTTCATGTTTTCTCGCTTGAGGAAAAGAAATGACTTAAGTGTAGGGGAGTTTGATCTACTGTAATTCTTTGTAGCATATTAAACCATTTTTCATACTTAAGAAGCTTGTATAAAAGAAATTTTGTTATATTTTACTTAGTTTTCATATTTAGGTATTAAATAATAAAAAGTTTGATTTGAGCTACTTATACAACCTTAGGGGCCATAATAGGCCTAAAGTAAGGGTAATGTATTAGATGAGTGTGCAGGACATCTTTCGGAGGCATGAGAACACAAAACTGGTCGCAATGTTGCAACATGGAGTGTCAATATCGCAACATAGTAAGCAGAGCACCCAAAGGAGCAAACTGCCTTTAGTGTCCTGACACAACCAGAGGGTGTGACGACACTGCCATGAACTCAAGCCTTAGTTTGAATCGACCATCAGTGTCGTGACATAGACTAGAGAATCTCGCGACACTGCCTTGACGAGGAGAATTAATGAGCCAAGGGTGTTTTGGTCCACACAACAAACTTTAACGTAAAAATGTCAATTGAATAAGGTCTATGGATGATGGCCAACCCTAAATCAATAAATAGACATCATGAACACTTCAAAATGACTTTTTATTCAAGTTTTAGCTTATGAATTTAATTTAGTTTTAGTTTCCAGTTTCTTTAGTTTACTTTATACTTAGGTTCTTTTATTGTTGTAATTTGCTTTCGTTTTTTTTCTTTCTTTGGAGAATTCAATTCGTGGATTGATTAACTCTTTGTGGATTTTTGCTCTTATGATTGTCAATACAAATTAGGATTCTTCTTAAACCCTATTTTTATTTATTATTCATGTTCATCTTTTCAATCAAGTTTATGATGTTTGTGAGATCCATGAGGAACTAATCCTTTTATGGGAGATTAGCGAGTGGACGTGGGAGTAATTAATTTCTATGTAGGGTTTCTTAATGGATCAGCTGGTTGGGATAGGAAGAACATAAAACCCTAGGCCTAACAACCCTAGAAAGTCATCTAGGTGGGAATGTAACACCCTAAACCGTGCCTAGATGTTATGGTCGAATATGGCGTGTCACATTGAAGTGTTTTTCGAAAACCATGTTCTCATTGAAAACCCTTCTTAAAATTTCAAACTTCTCGCCATTTAAAATTTGTACAAAACCTCAGTTTGTGTTTGTTTATTTTCAATTGAGGTTCATTAAAAAGTTATTTTCAAGACCTTATTGCTGTGGAAGCTTAATTTAAAGCAAATGATTTACGAAAACGTGATATTTTAAAAAAAATTGAGTTGCAGAAACGTAACGTTTGAAAATAGTTATTGTTTTGGAAACCCAAGTTCTACTTCTAGCAGCTATAAATCACAATCAATAAAACCCCAAATTTTAAATCCAAAAATTATAGAGGCCTTATTACAACCCGAATCAAAATCAAAGTGCTTAAGTAAATGAACAAAATAAAATAGAACATGTGCAGTTGTGCGGCCCTCTCCGAGTCCCTCGCAGCTCCGAACCGTCTAACACTGGGGATTACCTGAAAGGTTAAAAACGGGGTGAGTTTACGAAAACTCAGTGTGTAATCCCCTTATTAAAGAAACAGTCAGTATACAGAAATAGAATCAGTCTGGGCCTGAGCCCTTTAACAGTAACAGTACAGTGTGGGCTTTAGCCCATTACAGTAACGGTGGCAATTGGGCCTTAGCCCCCATCAGCCTCGGTTGGGCCTTAGCCTATATCAAATGGCACATATCACATATATCTGGGCTTAAGCCCATCTCAATATCAGAATCAGTATATGCAATGCATAAATACCCATACCAACCCTACACTCCGTCTCATGTCCAACCCTACACTCTTGTGGGGATTAAATCGACTCACCCATCCCTACACCCCTTATGTAGCACCGGTTGCGGCACTAACCAATATTGCAGCGTAGCTGCCAGTAATAATAACACAGCAGGTGTAACATCCTGGAAAGAGCCTATGCATTTCGGTTTAATTGTACGAAGTGACATGTTTTATGTACTAGGAATAAGTTTCTAACATTTCTGGAAACCCGGAAATGAATGGAAATGATTTGGAAATGAACATTTTTGGAAACCTGAAAATGTATAGAAATGTTAAGTTTAAAAATGGAAAGTGAACATTTTTGGAAACTAGGAAATGTAAGTAAATGATTTGGAAATGATTCAAAAGAGGAAAGTGAACATTTCTGGAAACTTGGAAATGTAAGGAAATGTCAAGTTTACAGAGCCGATCGAAAATTTTAGGAAACTTAGAAATGACCTAGAAATGTCGAATTTTAAAGTTTAAAATAGGAAATTAGGGCAAGGAGGCCTTAAAAGAAAAAGTTGGTAAGATTTGACACACAAACAGGCTTGGAAAAGTGGCCTGGAGATGCCACTTAGGGCCTTTGGAAATGGCGCCACATGCAAAGGTGTTGGGCCTGGGTTCGAGTCACTTGGGAAGCAAATAAATAAGGTTTTATTTTGGCTTCCAAAAGGCTGAGGTGGACGGCACATGCTTCTAGAAAAGGAAGAGTTTTATTTGCATAAATATGTGAATAATAAGTGATAAATAAAGGATTTTATTTTAAGATAATTGAGGAGATAATTGATGGATTAAAGGCTTTTATCTTTTAAATAAAAGAGATAATATTATCAAAAAGAGGAGTGGTGGCCAAGTAAGGGACTCCTAGGCTGATAACTTTGGCTATAAAAGGAGGGCAGGAGGGCTACTCATTCACTTTTGCTTCCTTTTTGCCGAAATTTTCCTAGCTCTCTCCCCCTCTCTGCCGAATTTTTCTTTAAGCAAGATCCATCTTCTTTTCTTCTATTTTCTTCTCTGTTTCTACTGTCAAAGCCGAATCTTTGTTGATTCTAAGTAAAGGAGCAATCAACTACAACATCAAAAGGGTTTCTACAACTGTCGAATATAAGGATCAAGGATCTAAGGTAAGATAAATTTATTTGATTAAGGGTTATGATGTATATGTTAGATTAGATCTAACATGAAGATTTCGACAGACATATAGGGCAAGGAATCCTCTCCAGATTTGGAATTTGTATGGTAAGTGATATTCGGCCAAGGCTTAATTTTGGTATTTAGAATTATTTTCCATTGTTTCAAAAGCCGGAAACTGACATGGTTACATGTCTAGTGATAGCCGATTTCAAGGAAAAGGAATACTAGCAAATTTTTGGGACTTGATCATCCAATTCGGCAACAAGGTAAGTAATACAAATCCTACTAGGATTTGGTTTTTAAGCCAAATAGGTTTGTTAATATGTTTTATTGAATGGCCGAATATAGGAGTCAAAGATCTAGATCGGTAGATCATTCTTCGGGATTACAAGGAATCTAATAAGCGAATCAGGTGTGTACTCACATTAATTTTCGATATATCATATGGCAATTATTTTAATATATGAATATGCATAAGAATGTGAATGTGGCTAAGTACCACAGATGTGTAAGAGTACCCAGGTACGTTTCCTACTTCTGATAGGATTACGAATATGATATATTGTGAACATATGATTAGTAGCATGAATGAGAATTTAATATGTTATGCATGATATAAAATTTATGGGGCATACGGGATCTATGTGAAAGGGGAAGAAGGTGTTGACTTCGGTCTCACCAACGGAATATGGTGACTACGGTCACAAAATTTGAATATGGTAACTCCGGTTACATTATCTGAATATGGTAACTTCGGTTACATTATTTGAATATGGTGTCTAATGACACAAATTATATGGATGATGAGCACGTCAACTGCAGCGACTGCCTTCGATGGTGTGTAGCGGATGGAGGGTTGACTTAGTAGTCCCCACGGTGTGACTGGCAGGTACGGGTGGTGTGTAGCGGATGGACCTTTAGGCTTGGGTTTGGGTTGCATCATTTATTTTATATGAACATGAATTTGATATGAACATGTATGCCTGATTTGTTGAATGTTAATGTTGTGTACACATTGAGTCTGTTGACTCACCCCGTTGTGGGAACTATTTTTCAGGTGATGAGCAGTAATAGACCGGGTCGGTAGGAGCTTAAAGGTGGCCATGCATAGCAAGAAATTTATGATTTGGACTTTCAATTTATTTTAAGTATTTTAAGTTTTACTTTGGGATCATTGATATAATAAGGCCATTGTGGTTTACTTTATTTTTCTTTTATTTATTATGTTTATGGATTTTTATCAATTAAAGTTTAAGTAAATTCCTTTTAAAATTAACTCTAAATGTTTTGTCACCTTAAGTAAATGGGTTTTAACATAAGATAAATTTGTTTTCAACTCAAGCCCAACCCAAGCAATATTTTTTTTTTAAAAATCACACAAGTTTTTCCTAAGTAACAAAAGAATTTTGAACCGGTTTACTTGAGAAACATACCAAATCTAGTCAAAGCTCGTGGGCCGGGTTTGGGGTGTTTCAGCAGGGCAGCTAGTAATAATAACGCAGCAGAGTTGCCAGTAATAGTATTTGTGGCAAAGCCATCAGTAACAGTACACTTCCTCCATAACAGTATCCCAATCCCATGTAGTATGTCGTGTATGCAGTATGCCATGCTCAGAAACAGTCATATCATTCACAGTTAAGTCAATCAAACCATAGTCATACAACCACAGTTAAATCAATCAAATCATAGCACAAGCCAGTCATTTACCCTACAGGGGCATTACAGTCATTTTACCATACAGGGGCATTACGGTCATTTTACCCTACAGGGGCATTACGGACATTTTACCCAACAGTGGTATTACGGTCATTTTACCCTACAAGGGCATTACGGTCATTTTACCCTACAAGGGCATCACGGTCATTTTACCCTACAAGTCTATTATAGTCATTTTACCCTATAGGGGCATTACGGTCATTTTACCCTACAAGGGCATTACGGTCATTTTACTCGACAGGGCTACAGGGGCATTACAGTCATTTTACCCTACAGGGGTATTACGGTCATTTTACCCTACAATGGCATTATGGTCATTTTACCCTACAAGGGCAGTACTGTCATTTTACCCTACAGGGGCATTACGGTCATTTTACCCTACGGGGGTATTACGGTCATTTTAACAACCTTCCTAAAGGTCTATAGTCGCCTCGAGCGACATAGATAACATATATGATCAAAATGGTGTAATTGGGCCCAAAGCCCAATAATCGGCCCAAGTGGGCCCACATGCTCGTGTGGCCCATTTAGCCCAAATTCAGTCACGGTTATATGAACGTTATAGCCCAGTTCAGTAACTGCCACTTATTATGGATTTATTCTGTGTGGGGCCCACAAGCCCATTGAGCCCACACGACCCATTTAAGCCAAACGAGGCCCAAGAACACGAGAATGCTCGTGGTGGCCTCTACAGTCTATCACCCATGATTGTGGGCTCGACTTACCACACGAGCAACCGCACACTCGTGAGGCTTCAACTGCCGAAGTTTCGGCTTTTCGAATTTTGCCGATTCACAGTAGAGATGGTGTGATTACACACCTTTTTACGGAGTCGTTCCAAGATTTATGAGCACCCAACCTAGAATCATCGAGATCCAATGTTAGTCCTTAATTGATAGGGTAACACCCTCTTAATAACACTTATTCCAAAATACCCTTCTTACCTTGTTTGAATGAGGGTGACCTTAATCCCTCAATGATCGCTGTTCAAAAACGATCACACGCCTTCGCTGCCTTCCTAAAGTCAAGAACCGATTAGAAAGTGGTAGGGCATATTCGGCCATCCCCAAAAACATGAGGTAACCTTATTACCTTACCGGAAATTTGAGAACGAAAGTGTGACTCCTCCCAACCGTTCACACTTCATCGCTCCTCGAGGAAGACCCTAGAATCGCAATGAGTGCAGTACGTGAAGAATGAAATAACAATCGGTTAATGGAGTTATGTAACACCCCAAACCCAGCCTAGACGTTAGGCTCGAATCTGACATGTCACATCAAGTGACATTTGAAAAACGGCTAATTCGATAAAAACTCAATACTAAACGTTAGTTCACTTTGAGACGTTTAAGATAGTAAAATCATAAACACGTTATTTCGTTATTGATCAAAACATTTATTAAACAGGATTAAATATTTGGAAGCTTATTCAAAGAGTCACTTTAAGTTTTGGAAACCGTGATTTACTTTAGAATCGTTATCATTTTAAAACTCGTGTTTCCTAGCCTAGCAGATAGTAATCAAAAGAAAATACCAAATAAAAGTTAGAAATCCCCAAAAAGACCTTATTACAAAAACATTAAACCAACATATTAAAAACACATGAAATAACTAAGTTTAAATTTAAAATGTTGCAAGCATATGGCCACTTCCGAGTCCCTCACAGCTCTAAATCCTCTACGGCTGAAGGTTACCTGCACAGTTAAAGGAAAGGGTGAGTTACGAGAACTCAGTGTGTAATCCCTCATAACAGTATCAGTCTAGGCCTAAGTCCTATTCAGTATTAGAGTGGGTCTAAGCCCAAAATCATGACAATGCAAATAGAATGCTGCCCAACCCAGTCCAACCATCACACCACCCGTACCAACCCTACACACCATGTGGGGACCAAGTCGACCCACCCTGCCCTACACACCAATAACACAGCCGAGCTACTAATATCAATGCAGCAAAGCTGCTAATAACAGTATACATGGCTGAGCCACTAGAATCAGTATACGTGGCAAAGCCACTAAATTAGTAAAACGTGGCATAGCCACCAGTACAGTGCTTCCTCCAAAATACAAACCCAACCCATGCAGCATGTCGTGTCATATATATAACCCATGTATGCAGTATATCACAACCATAATAATTCATGCAAAATACACATACATCACTTTTACTACCATTAAGGGTATAACGGTCATTAGGTCAGTTAGGGGTAAAACGGTCATTTCACTCCTTAGGGGTATTTTGGTACTTTACCCATCAAGGGTATTTTGGTAATTTTACCCATAGAGGATATTTCGGTAATTTTACCCATCGAGGGTATTTCGGTAATTTTACCCATAGAGGGTATTTCGGTACTTTTACCCATCGAGGGTATTTCAGTAATTTTAGTTCTATAACGGCCTTTCTGAAGGCCTACAGTCGCCTCGAGTGACATAGATACCCTTTTTGGTCGAAACATGCAATTGGGCCCAAAGCTCAATTTTTGGCCCAAGTGGGCCCACAAGCTCGTGTGGCCCATACAGCCTAATATCGGTCGTGGTTATGCGAACTTCACAGCCCATTTCATTGTTATCTTTTTACCGGGGACTTTACCCATGTGGGGCCCATTGGGCCCACACGGCCCATCGAGGCCCATTACGACCTAAGCCCACGGAAACGTCCGTGGCGACCTCTACGATCTAACGCCAACGATTGTGGCACATTTATCCCTACGAGCGTTCACACGCTCGAGGGTTCTCAGATGCCAGAAATACGGCTTTTCGGCTTTTACCGATATATAGTAGCACAGAAGCGAGAGACATAGTATCCTGTGTTTGCACAGTATGGTAAGGGGTGTACGATTACACACCTGCTATGGATTGCGGTTTGAGACACTTTCCGAGGCACTTATGATAACAATTGACTATTAGTTAGTCTCAACCTCTGATAATCCATAATATTGAAACACTTTACTCAACCAACTTTACTTACCACGAGACACGACCTCCCACAGTGCAACGGTAATCGGCCCTATTTCGTGGCTAAGGAAAACGATTCCCTAGCAATATCCGACGAAAAAAGAGTGTTAGCAAGAATCGTATAAGGAGAAAACCAACCAAGATTTAGTCACCACCCACTTACGAATCGAAAAGTTTTGGGAACGGTTAGAATAGAAAGGAAAAGATGCCTAGGCCCTAATAGATTCGGCCTACACAAAAGAATCACAATTTAATGTTTGGCTAGTTTAAAGAGAAGAATAAGAGGAAAGAAAGGTTGTGTGTTCGGCCAAAAGAGAACCAAAAGAAGAAAAGAGGGTTCTGCAGCAAGTAGGCGGCAACCGTGAGACAATGATGAAAAGAAGGGAATAGGGTGTAAGAGAAGAGGCCTATCAATTCGGCAAATAGCAAAAAGTGAAGAAGGAAAGAGGGAGGGAGAAGAAGTGAATTTGGCAGAGGGTCAGCAGCAATAGAAAAATATTAGGTGAAAGAGGAAAGAATGATGAACCCGAATGGTAAAAGTTTGCACGAGATGCCAAGGAAGAAAGAAATCTCGAGATGAACAACAAGAAACCCGAAAGGCAAAAGGGAAATTTCAGTTTCTTCTAACACTCAAGGTTGCCGAAATGCTCCAAATGACACCCCTCTAGCCGAAATTTCTCACTTAGCCACACTTCCAAATTCGGCCAACACTCCCACACACATTACTTCCCCGATTTTCTCCACCAAAATATCCTAGAATTGCTCCCCACCTTCTGTTTGAAATATTTGACCAAGTCCTCAACCTCCCTTGTAGAGTTTGATCCAAACTCCACTTCTTCCACTCCCATGACATAAAATAAAAGTCCCCAATTTCTATTCGTGGGATTCAAACCCCACTCCTCCTTGTTATCCCAGTGACGCCACAGCCACTATGTTTCATGCTCATTTTGTTTCACTTGAACACACATAATCATACATGGGTCCTACTGCTAACTGCCAGCTCCCTTTATGAGCAAAAACTAAAATTTTTCCACAGCTCCGACTCAAACCCAGGCCACCTTGAAACCCAAAAATACACTCAAATAACTAGACAACCAATCACAACATGGAATTTAAACAAAATTACAAACCCCTAATTTTTGGGGCGTTACAACTCTACCCCCTTAAAGAAATTTTGGCCTCGAAATTTATCTGCTCAGAAGAGGTAAGGGTATTGTTGTCGCATCGCCTCTTCAGGCTCCCACGTGGCTTCCTCTGAACCGTGACTATGCCAAAGCTCATTGACAAACAGGACAGATTTCCTCCTCAACACTTTAACATCACGATCCAGTACCTGCACCAGTTCTTCCTCAAAAGTCAGATCAGGTCTCACCTCGATCTCCTCCACCGGCACTATATGTGAGGGATCAGAACAGTATCACCTCAGCATAGAGACGTGGAACACGTTATGTATACGATTTAACTTAGGAGGCAGTTCCATCTGATTGGCAACCAGTCCCACACGTTTTAATATCCGGTAAGATCCGATGAATCTAGGGCTCAGCTTGCCTTTTCGTCCAAATCTCATAATCTTCTTGCATGGTGAGACCTTTAAGAAGACATAATCTCCCACTGCGTACTCAATCTCTTTATGCTTTAAATCAGCATATGGATTCTGTCTATCAGATGCCTCTTTTAACTGATCACGAATCAATTTTACTTTTTCCTCTATTTCAAAAACTAGTTCTGGCCCCAATACTCGCCGCTCAGCCAGTTCTGTTCAACAAGTAGGAGTATGACACCCACGACCATATAAGGCCTCGTACGGTGCCATCTGAATGCTAGATTGATAGCTATTGTTATATGCGAATTCTGCTAGTGGCAAATAGTCTTCCTAACTGCCCTTGAAATTGATTACACAGCTTCTTAGCATGTCTTCCAAAATCTGTACTACCCTCTCCGACTGACCATCAGTCTGAGGATGAAATGCCGTGCTAAAATCTAACCTCGTACCCAAAGCTTCATGCAACACACTCCAGAATCGTGATGTGAATCTAGGGTCCCTGTCTGAAATGATAGACACTGGTACCCCATGCAGTCTCACAATCTCAGCTACGTATAACTTGGCCAACTTCTGCAACATGTAATCAGTGTGAACTGGTATAAAGTGAGCAGACTTAGTCAGTCGATCAACAATAACCCATACCGAATCTTTCTTAGTAGACGTTTGGTTACCCTCTCCCACTTCCAGAGTGGAATTTTAACAGGTTGTAGTAATCTAGAAGGCAGTTGATGCTCAGCCTTCACTTGCTGGCATGTTAAGCACTTACCTACGAAATTGGTAACCTCACGCTTAAGCCCTGGCCACCAGTACAGTTTACGCAGGTCCCAGTATAACTTGTTTCCACCAGGATGCATAGCGTATGGGCTACTATGTGCCTCCTGCAGTATAGATTGCCTTAACTCAGAATCCCTCGATACACAGACTTTCCCACGGAAACACAATACTCCCTCACTATTCGGCCCAAAATCCACAGTCTTTCCCTTATTCACCAGTCAAAAATGAGGAACAAATGATTCATCCAGCAACTACTTCTCCTTAATTTGTTCAATCCAAGTCGGTTTCACTTGAAGTTCAATAAACAGACTACCATCCTCAAACAGGCTGAGACGAGCAAGCATTACTCTTAGATCAGATACAACTTTACGGCTCAATGCATCTGCTACTACGTTAGCTTTTCCCGGGTGGTACTCAATCGAGTAATCATAATCCTTAAGCAGCTTTATCCATCTTCGTTGCCTAAGATTCAACTCATTCTGAGTAAGGAGGTACTTGAGGCTTTTGTGGTCAGTATAAATGATTAACTTTTCCCTGTACAAGTAATGTCTCCAAATCTTTAGTGTAAATACCACCGCAGCTAATTCCAAGTCACGAGTGGGGTAATTCACCTCGTGCGGCTTAAGCTGACGAGACGCATAAGCCACCACCTTACCCTTTTGCATCAGCACATAACCCAATCTAGTGTGCGACGCATCACAATAGACAATGAATTCCTTTCCAGCCTCTGGCTGTATTAATACCAAGGCTTCTGATAAACCATAATATGTACATATTTTAATCCCACATTTAGCATACTTTTGAATGATTTATCCGTTGAATTGTGGAATTTGATGCTCCTAACCCTTTAAGTTCATGTTTTAAACTTAGGAGAGCATCGGAGGATGAAAAGAACAAGAAACGGGCCAAAAATAGAGAAAATAGGCCAAAGTAAGAAGTACACATGGCCTAGAGATAACCACACGGCCGTGCCACTTTAGCAGAGCCGAACACGGCCTGGGCTCGATTCACACGGCCGTGCCACACGGGCGTGTCCCTGCCGTGACCTGTTTTAATTCCACTTGGAAAAGGATACTTAGAGGCAAAGAAAGACATTCCGAAAGCCTATATAAACACCCTAAGTGTAACCTAAAAGAGGGAGGCCGGAGAGCGAAGCTAGAGAGGGCCGAATTGTGGGATTTACTCGAAGATAGCCAGTTGATCCATCTCAAGAAGCAGGAATCATACTCAAGACGGAAGATCTTTCCTTCAATTTCCTTCAGTGGGTTTTAGGGTTTTTCTTATGTTTTGTTTTATACTTTCTTCTGAGATGTATTCTTTTATAAACATGAACTAAACCCCTCAAATACCTGAGGGGGATGAAACCTAAGACGGATCTTGTTATTGTTTTCTGAACTATATGATAAATACTTGATTTGTTCTTAATTATGTGTTCTTAATTCTTGTTTTGATATTTAAGGATATTGATTCAAGTATTGATGTGCTTAGGTAGTGTAGCAAAAGTCCCTGTTTAAGAGTAGATCTAGCATAGTTAAGCGGAGTTGATCGCACTCCTAGAGATAGGACGACGAAAATCTTTCGGATTAGGGTCAAACCTAATATGGGAGTCCATAGATCGAGTTAATGTAACTCTAGGGGTTTTAATTAGAAATAGATTTCAATTAATCAACCTAGGTTAGACGTTAGTAGCCTCGAGAGAGGTATTATTATAAATTAGGGAATCCTACGGATCAAGTCAAGTGAATAAATCGTCTGGTTCAGAGTTAAATAACAAGTGAAGTCTAGATGGATTCTGCCTCGGGTATTATCTTAATCAATTGCTTTTCCCAAAAATATTTCCCCAATTCATCCTCTGTGTCTTAGCATCTTTAGCTTAGTAATTAGTTAGTTTTAGATTAAACAACAATTCCCTTAAATCTTAGGCTAAATAATAGAAAGATAGTAATTACTAGTACTCTTGGTCCTTGAGGATACGATATTTTCGGTCTTGCCATAGCTATACTACCAAACGATAGGTGCGCTTGCCTTATTCGTTGTCATAGTTAGTTTGGACACGATCAGCTTCTGTCAGAATCTTCTTCAATTTCTCAAAACTCTCCTGCTGTTTATCAGTCCAATTAAACAGTACCCCTTTTCGCAACAACTTAGTTAGAGGTGCAGCAATCAGTGAGAACCCTTCAACGAACCGTCTGTAATACCCAGCCAGACCCAGAAAACTTTGAATCTCAGATACAGTCCTTGGTGGCTTCCAGCCCAATATGGCCTCAATTTCCCGAGGATCAACCCTAAGCCCCTCGGCAGACACTACATGACCCAGAAATGTCACCTCTCGCAGCCAAATCTCGCACTTGCTGAAATTGGCATAAATATGCTTATCTCTAAGAATTTGCAAAACAATTCGTAGATGCGCATCATGATCCTCCTCGGTTCTTGAATACACCAAAATGTCATCTATAAACACCACCATGAACCGGTCCAAATAGGGTTGGAAGATCCGATTCATCATATCCATAAAAGCAGCTGGTGCATTCTTCAACCCAAATGTCATGACCAGAAACTTGTAATGTCCATAACGAGTCCTGAATGCAGTCTTGTACACATTCGCCTCCTTAACTCTTAGCTGATGGTACCCCGATCTAAGATCTATCTCAGAGAAAACCGAAGCTCCTCACAGCTGGTCGAACAGATCATCTATCCTTGGTAATGGGTACTTGTTCTTAATCGTCAGTTTATTTGGTTAACGATAATCAATACACATGCGCATGGACCCATCCTTCTTCTTTACAAACAATACTGGTGCCCTCGATGGAGGCACACTCAGCCTAATGAACCGTCGGTCCAGTAGCTCTTGGATCTAAGCCTTTAGCTCTACCAACTCCTTCGATGCCATCCTATAAGGGGAAGTGGACACCGGAGCCGTTCCAGGTAGGAGCTCAATGCTGAATTCGACCTCACAATTTGGAGGCAACCCCAGAAGCTCTTCGGTAAATACATCCGGAAACTCTTTTACAGTTTTGACATTCTCAACAGACGGGCCCACAGAATTAGAAATATCCTCAATATTTTATAAAGCCTTCACGCCAATATCCAGGTTTATTCAAGGAATAACAAAAAATTCTACACATGCCCTAACTTGAACCTCATACCACATGCATACTCCTAACGCCACCTTCCCACTAGACCACATGCTTCCTTTTGTCATATTTTAACCATAACTAATTATAAGGCCTTACAGCAAACGCCAAGGTTTACTTAAAGGAAAAAAAACTGAAATTTTTGCTAAAGCCTAGATTTGAACCCAAGACTTCTCAAACACTCCCAAAATATTGCTAAATCCCTTCACCACTGAAATAGACACACATTTGTGTTATTTCCTTGCACACATAAACTTTTATGTGTTCCTACGCTCAAGGCCTATTTCTTCTAAGCCCAAATTCAGGGTGTTACAGGGAATGAGCCCAAAATTGGTATTGCCTATCTGTGAACACCTTACCCCAATCCGATCTGGATTGTGAGGTCAAGAGATAAGTAGTTCATGCCAACTTATTAGTTTAGTGGAAGATCGAGAGATCTTGCTAGGTCAATGACTAGTTGATTGAATAGAACCCAAAATAGGAATAGTTATAACCACTAAAGAGAGTTAGTCTTCCGTTTTTAGGATTGATCAAATCTACAAATTAATTTTCTATCTTTATTTTTTGCATCTTAATTATTTTTATAAAGTATGAGTTTTCATCACAATAGGAATTATAGTAATATAGTTTAGTTAAATTACTAATTAGATCTATTAACGTCGAAGTTAGAATTAATTTAGTTTTGCCTTCCTTGGGTACAATCCTCAGAGTACTCCAATACTTTGTTGTATAATTTATATTACAACCTGACCCATATACTTGCGAAAACCACCTAACACTTACATTTTGATTTCAATATTCACACTCTAGACGTTTGCACATTCGAAGGCGATCAAGATCTTGGGTAATATCGAAGACAACCCTTGAGAAGATGAGAAGGAGCAACCGACGACAATAGTGTTCTGCACAGGTAAGTCTTGAGTAATCTAGCTGAACTTACTTTAAATGAGAATAAAGAAGATGCAAATGATTCTGAAGAAGAAATTTTTCCAAAGAAGGATGCTAAATTAGAGTCAGAACCAGTTATCGAGTTGGAAACTGAATCTAAAAATGTGCCAAAGGCTAAACTTGTCCCCACAAAGGCACCATTTCCTTCACGGATATAGAACGAACAACATAGGGATGAAAAAGAATGTGTAAGTTTCTTGAATTTATTCTAGCCACTTAATATTAAGTTACCCCTCATTAAACAAGTAGAAAAAATCCAAAACATACAAAACCTTTAAAAGAAATAATGGAAGGGCATAAGAAATTTTAAAAGGGAGACCAAATTAACGTCGATATATACTGTGGAGTGATAATCCCTAATCATATACCCTTAAAATTAGAAGTCCTGGGGAGTTTCATGATTCTAATAGAAATCGTGAACATAAACCTTGGTAAGGCATTATGTGACTTTGGAACTGATATTAATCTAATGCCTTTATCAATATAGAAGAAACTTAGGTTAAGGGAACTTAAAAACACCCAATTCATACTAGAGCTAGCCAACATACCTTTGGCTCAACCAAAAGGGGTGTTCAAAGATGTGTTGGTTAAGGTGCATAGAATTACAATTCCGATTGATTCTATAATTCTAGACTTTGAAGCAAACTGTGAGAAACAATTTTACTAGGGAGATCTTTCTTAGCCACCTCTAAGTTTGCCATTGATTTAGAGAAAAATGAACTAAAAATTAAAATCAATGGCGAAATTGAAAAATTCAAATGTGGTGATTTAGAAAATAAGAGGTATAAGGAAGATTTAGGGCAAGTATTATAACACCCCTTACCCAGTCTAGTCGTCGGACCCGAATTACAAGATGCTACATCAACCAACGAAACTTAATCACATGCATATGCGATTTTGAATAAGAGCAACGATTACTAAAATTAACATTTAAAGAAAAGTTCATGGCTAATTTAAACATTTAAATGATGATAGAAATAGTTTTAACCGTAATTAAGGTTCATTTTTAATAAATCTAAAAAACCACATAGGTACCAATACCGAATGACCATGTATTGATGTTTTATCACAAATATCGATACTTGTATATGCGTATTGAGACCAAAGTTGGATTCTTTCAAATTTTGAAAACATACCAACTTCGAGGTATCGATATTCGTATTCTGAGTATCCGTACATATACCCAAAATACCAAAAATTCACAAGTTAAAATGTTATCTATGCTCAAAACAATGTTCTACTCAACACACATTTACAGTCTAATTTAACTAAACTTATTAACATCCTTAAATCATTTATCATGCCACTCCACATATTTAAATAAGAATATCAAACATGCATTATCAACCTTTATCTCAAATGTCAATTTAGTCGCAAACGGAGTCCAAAACAACATCCATATTCCATCAATCCAATACCAAGACAAAATTGATAAAATAATGTTAATAAAAACTAAAACTCTAACCCATATTGCCATTTTTAGTGAGTTCAAAAGAATCATACTTCATTTGAAAATGTAACACCCCTAACCCGTATTCGTCGTCGGAATAGGGTTACGGAGCATTACCGGTGTTTACATTTCAAAACTATCAAAAATTTTAATCATTTAATAACTCAACATCAATCATAGCAAAACCAATCAATATCATTCATATTATCTCTTAAACGAGTCCTCGAGGCCCTAAACACACATTAGAAACAAGTCGGGACTAAATTAGAAACATATAGAATTTTTAGGAAAAAAATGAAAATTTGCAAACTATAGGGGTCACACGGCCGTGTAGCAAGGCCATGTGACTCACACGGTTGAGACACACGCTCGTGTGGGCATTTGAAGCAGGGACACACAGTCGTGTCCTAGCCCGTGTCCATGCCCATGTAGCTTTCTAACTTGGGTTACACGGCCAAGCCACATGCCCGTGTACCGGGTTGTGTACCTTTCGAAGTAGCTTACATGCCCGTGTGCTAGGCCGTGTACTAGGTCGTGAAATTTTCTGACTTGCTACCCTTTATAAGCTACAGGGGACACACGGTCGTGTTGCATGGTCGTTTGTCATACATGCTCGTGTCCCTGGCCGTATGGACGAAAAATAGGCCATTTCCAAGCTAGTTTTTCTCTCCCAACCATGTACTCACCTATAACCAATTTTCCACATGTAAACAAGCATTCAAAATGCACCGGATAATGCATCCACAAGCTAAACCAATAAGGTATATGTGCATACAAAAAATATGCCCAAAAGGCACCTCAATCACAATAATTAAACATGTATAACCATATGCATAGTTTAGCCAAAAGTTCAATCAACTTATAACTAAGTTTATGCCAAAACTTACCACTTTATTTATCTATCAAATTCACACAAAAATACCAAATTAGCCATATATGTCCACTACCAAATACCAAAATAACTATATTCAACCATGTCAAAGAACATTCCATTACACACATTTTAAATACCATTGCAACTTCCATCATTTAAGCATCATAAAGACTATAAAATTAACCATCATAAGGTCACATATATATACCATAATTACAAGCCAAAACATAATGGCTATAACATCAACGAAAACACAAATACATGTGCAATTTAACCAATTATCACTTAACTTGTTTTCATGCCAAAACATGACATAATTGATACATAACAACCATACCAATTTTGGTCACCTCAAAACATACACCAATTTGACCATATTAACTACAACCAACAAGCTATCAATAGTACCTTAAGTACCTCAAATCCAAGGAAACATTTCATGCCATAATCATCAACCAAAATGACATATATATACCAAACTCATCAATTAAACATTAGACATAGTCCACCTATACATGCCATTATAACCTTAACCAAGATATCAAAATGTGCTGATATAATCACTGGATAGTGTGATAGATCTCCAACGAGCTTCCAACCTGATCGAGCTTCTGATAATCTAAAAAGTAAAGGAAAACCAACTACGTAAGCAATGAATGCTTAGTAAGCTCGTATAAGCTTTAGTCATATCAATCCATTTCAAATATGAAATTTATACATATCAAGAATAATCTTATACCAAAACCACAAGATTCATGAAACCATATTCAATAAATCGCAAAGTGAATAAATCCACAACATCACATATACATATCATCCCTAGCATAGTAGGATTTTATAAAACTTTAAACCCTTTCAAATTTTCTTACTTTCATTTGCATTTCATTACTTTCCATTGTATTTACTTTATTTAGCTTAAATAACAATATCAATTCAACTCATCATTCCCTTTTTCATCATTTTACACTTCAAGTATGAACTTACTATTTCATTACTTTTCCACACCCATTTCATTTGCATAACACACAAGACATAAGCATATCATCAACCATAGCCACAAGCTAGTGCATTTAAACATAGTTCTTTTGAAATTAATCACATGATAAACCATTTCATAAGAAACTACATAATTTAAACCTTACCACTCTTTCATAAAGACAAGCATATTATCATTTGGGCACTTACCATTTCAATGCATAACTTATAAGTAAGCATAATACAATCCAACCAATAGCTTGGCCAAAGCCTAAGCATTCACACCAAACATGTTAGTAATACAAGCATTAGACATAGGCAATTTACTCATGGATGATCATAACATTTAAACATGTAACATAAGAATATATCATCCATCTCAACTTAAATTTATCCATGTATCACGAATTCAATGCAATTCATATGTGAACATGTCTTAGTTCATATCGAATTCTTACCATTTCCTTCCAAATCATGACCATTGAACTGTTTAGAATACCCGGGATAGCTCACACAAAGTGCTAACTCATAAAAATGTAATTCGTCAATTCCTGTACAAATATGCTCACACGAGCTGTGGGTATAAACATAGCTACACGATGCTGCTCACACGAGTTGTGGAGTATCTACAACACATGTCGGACCTCAGCCATCAGTAGGACATTCAAGACCAACACCCAAATCATGTAAACCCTAATGACATATCATTTGTATCCTACGAATTCCTAAGGTTCAAACAGGCTCGGTAGTTGTCATACATCGTTTCACTACATGATAAATTGTATACTAACACATATATATATATATTGATTTAATCACAATATAATGTCATATTAACATTCAATTTAATCAAAATTTTATAGAATACAGTTCATACGAACTTACTTGGCTAACTTGCAGAAATACCAAAGTTTAGGGGTATTTTGGTAATTTTCCATTCTCCTCGATTTTTCCACTCGAACTTGATCAATTTGGCTTTTCAAGTTTTCGAAACTCCAATGTTAACAATGGCTTCTTTCTCCCTTAATAATCAGTGAAGAAGACAATGTAAAAGATGAATAAACAATTTGGTTTTATTTATTTTAATTTAATTATCAAATTACCATTTTAACCTTGGTTAATAATTAAATAAAACATCAAATTCATGTCCATTGTTGTCCACTAACACCTTGAATGGTCCAAATACCATTTAAGTCCATTGTTGTCGGCAGGACATCCAAGAGCAGCACCCGAAACATGAAAACCCCAATGACATGTCATTTGTATCCTACGAATTCCTAAGGTTCAAACGGGACTTGATAACCATCGTGACATCATTGGATATACATCATTTATTTACATGGAAAATAACACATTAACATATAGACCAAAATAACATTAAAATGATATTTACTCATACGAACTTACCTCGATGAAAAAGATGTAGAAACAAGATCAACAAATCCGAGGCTTTAGATTTTCCTCGATCTAGATTCGTACCAGGTCTATCTTGATCTAAATAGACAAATTCAGTACATTTAATTCTTCTATTATTCAATTCAGTCCATGTATCATTTTTTGCAAAATTACTATTTTTCCCTAACATTTTAACTTTTTACAATTTAGTCCTTAAGCTCATAATTTAAAATCTAAGCATTTTCATCCTTATTTCGTGCTAGCCAAATTCATTAGGGACCTATGTCAACCCATATAAAAAATAATTTCACAAATTTACCACGAATTTGTACTACTTTTACAAATAAGTCCCTAAATGACATTTTCATCAAAAATCACTGTACAAAACTTGTTTATTTATCAACAATGACTTATAATATTTAATTAATAATCAAGAATCATGCAAGAAAGTTCATTGAAAAACCCTAAATCTTTAACAACTTTACAAATTAATCCTTGGGCTAGCTAGGTTAAGCTGCAACAATCCCAAAAATATAAAAATAATTAAAAACAGAACAAAATCACACTTACATGCAAGGAGGGAGCTTAGCCAAATGGATGAACCCTAAATATGGCTTTTTCTTCTCTAATTTTCTGTGGTAAATCAACTAAAGAAAATGATGCCTTTTGTTTATGTTATTTTAACTTAATTATTAAATTACTAATTTAACCATACTAATTAACCTTAAAATCACTTAATTTTATGTCCATCTTTGTCCACTAACATTATAAATGGTCTAATTACCATCTAAGTCCACTCACATTTAAATTTCATAATTAATAGATACCTTTAACTAATAGAACTCTACTTTTGCACTTTTTGCAATTTAGTCCTTTTTACGCAATTAAACATGCAAACGTAAAAAATTCTTAACAAAATTTTAATATGACCCTACTACATTCCATAAAAATTAAAATAATAAAAAATAATAATTTACTTATCATATTTGTGGTCCCAAATCCATTGTTCTGATTTCACTGAAAACGAGCTGTTACAACACGGCCGTGTGATCCCTATTACTCATATTTTGTGTCTTTTTCCTCAACTTTCCAAATTGTCCCGAATTTATTCCAAACTATTTCTAGGGTCTCGAAGGCTCGATTTAGGGACAATATGCATGTGAATGAATGGTTTATGATATTATTAATATGTTGAACGACATGATGTTTAAATGTTCTGATTGTACGATAATACTCAATAAAACTAATCTGACGACGGCGGCAAGTTAGGTCTGTTACTGTAATAGTCCGGTTTAGACCCTAGTCAAAATAGTGGTTTCGAGACCACAAATCCAAGTCTAAATAATATTTTAATATTATTTTCTGTGCCTTTGATATGTGACTAAGCATGTGTGAAAGCCTCGTATGAAAATTTGATAATTTGTGTGCTTAATTTGATAAAAGGATTAAATTGCATTGAAATGCAAATTGGCATGCTTTATGAAAATGTAACGCCTCGAATTTGGGCCTAGTAGAATTGGGCCTATTGGGCTTTGGGTCTCAGAAAATTTTTAAGTAAGCGAGAAAATGACAATTGGCATGTGGGTTTTGAGGGTTAATGAATTTGGAGTGTCTAGGGGTGTTGGAGATGTCTTAGGATCAAGTAAGGGTATAGGAAAAATTTTGGCTTAAGCCCCAAGGGAACTGTGACTTTAGTTAGTAGGCGTTTTAAATAAACGAAGAACAAAAATGACACAAAAGAGCTTGTGGTGTAGTGGAAAAGTGGCGCCACTGAGAGAGCAGAGAGGTGGCGTCATTAGTAGGCAAGGGAGTCCAAGGTTCGAGTAGTGGCATGGTATTTTATTGGAGTGTTTATTTTGTAGATTGAACGGCCAGAGTTTGTGTTGGATTTGAACTCTTGCATTGGAGAGTTTGAATTGGTCTTGTGAGATGGTTATGGAGGAAATTTAGGATGGGATTGAGGAGTTATCAGGGAGAAAAGTTAGGAGCTGAGAAGTGTGAAGAGTTGGTGCCGAATGGGACTTTAAGGGAAGGTAGTTTCGACTTTTGGCTATAAAATGGGGGTGCCGAATTCCTTTGAAAGGTTCCTTGGGTTTTCCATTACTTTTCTTTTCTCCCCCTCATTCTGTTTCTTCCGTTGCTAGATTCTTCCATTACCGAAAAACCATCATTCCTTTTTGCCGAAATCTCTATTGGTGTTGCGTTCTTCTTTTTTTCTCTGAAAGCCGAATACTACTTTATAATCGAATAGCCCTATCTTTTTATCGGTTTGTTATTGTTTTTTCTCCATCACAAATCAGTTGCTGTTATATACTCTTAATCAAGTTTTAAAACCCGAATCTCATTCAGTAGCTATCTAGGCCGCAGGATCAAAGGTTGGATTTGATAAGTACTTAGTCAACCTCCTTTAGTGTGTTTTGGTAAAATTCGGAGGGCTATCTAACTCTTTTTTGTCGTTAACCTTGTATTAACAAGGGTAGGGTTCAAAGATCGCAAGTGTGGTAAGGATTGCTAGCAAATGGTAAGTGTACTCGTCTCAATTGTGGATTAGTAAGTGGCTGAATGTAAGTGTGGCTTATAGAGGTGACTTGTGTGGAATATGAGTCACTTGGTTTTTGATAGTATATGTGTGGGTGCAGATCTAGGGGATATTTGTGAATAGTAGCTAAGGAAGGGCTATTAGAACTGGTGGCACACGGTAAGGTTATGGTAAGGCTTCGATTTTTGGGTAAATATTGTGGTTAAGTGTGTGATTGATTGCAGATTGGTATTGGTTGTAGGTTCAAGGCTGGGGATAGTGTAGCACGTTGCATTAACCAGGTATGTACATACACTTCACACACGACAAATCGGAAAAAGCCGAAATCTCGAAAAAAATGGAATGCCGAAAAGCCGAAAAGCCGAAAGGTTGGCGCCGGCAACCACACGAGCGTGCAAACATTTGTGTGGGAACACCGATACAATTATCGGGGCCAAGAGAGCGATCTCATGGTCTCAGGCCACTATTTGGCTGACCGGGCTAGACCGGGCTAAATAGGCCTGCCGAGCTCGTGGGCCCAAATCGGTAAGAGTTGATATGTGAAATTGAATGATGGATTGATATGGATGGTTGTATAATTTGATTATGATCGGGCTTAGTGGGATACATAAACATGATTGGGCTTAATGGACTATATGGACATGATTGGGCTTAGTGGGCCTTATGGGATTTTAGAAATGCATGCTAGGGTTTTAATGGACTCTAGGCCTAGTTCTGATAAATTCTTAAATAGCATAAAAATTAATTTAATAATCAAACATGTCTGTGGATAAGTCGCTAGGTTAAAGTGTGGCAATGGACATATGCATGTCTGGGATTGGATCTAGGGAGAGCTTGGTACTTAAACGGTCCTAATGATCCACCTCCTCTTCTCTGGGATCCTACCTAGTGCATAGTGTCTGTTCACTTTAGCCGCAAGGACTTGTTGATGGTCCAAAGTTCATAAGTAAAACCTGAGATGAAAGAAATTACAAAAATACCCCTGTAGGGTAAAATTACAAAAATACCCCTGTAAGGTAGATTTACAAAAATACCCCTGGATAGTGAAATGACTAAAATACCCCTAGGTGCTTATTGTGTGAAAATGTGTATGTTGCATTCATGAGATATATGTTGCACTTGGGTGGGTTCGATGATACAGAAGAAGATATGTGAGGATCACATAGTCGCTTGACGTCCGTGGATCCACCGGTGGCTTTAAGCCCATTGTATGCTTAGCAGCCTTGCTGCAACGTTTGAGTAGTGCCACTGTTGGTGCTACCTTTGGAGTGTAGGGATGGGTGGGTTGATATTTATATCCCCACAGGAGTGTAGGGTTGGAAGGGAAATGGAGTGCAGGGTTGGATTTGGGATGGGAGCATTGCATTCATGTGATACTGATGTGATATGAGGTCATTGTGGGCTAAGGCCCAAGACTACTGATTTTGATAGGGCTTAGGCCCAATGTGATAATCACATGTTGGTTGGGTTACCAAGGGTCATACACACTGAGTTTCGAAACTCACACCCTTTTATTTAATGTTTTAGGTGACTCTCAGTAGACGGCTCGACGTGGAAGAGGACTCGGAGGTGGCCACACTGCAAACTAGTTAGAAGCTTTTAATTAGTTTCGAATGACTTTATTTTAATTGCTTTATTTTCATTGGGATGTAATAAGGCCTTGTATCTCCAATTTGACTTTACATTTGGGTTTTATTATTGCCTCAACTGCCTAAATATTAAACTTAAATAAATTTCTAAAGTTTAACATGGTTTTCGAAATAACTATAACATATGGACTTTTTCTTACAACATGGCCTTTCATCATAACTTAATAAGATGCAAGGATTTTGGGTTTCTAAATCTTAAACTTCAAATTTTAACTATGCAAATTTCCTACTGAACATAAATTTAACTAAACAAAGTCATTTTGGAATTATCTTCTTGATGTGACATCATCGAATTCGGCCATAACATCTGGGCCGGGTCTGGGGGTGTTACAGAAAAGATACCTATTTGTCATGTCTTTATAAGTGTGAAAGCTTTATGTGGCAATTAAGCCAATATTAAGGATAGTGGATGGATAAATGACAAAATAACCTTAAAGTTTATTTGTCTTATATGTTTATTAAAAGGGTAAATAAGTAAATTGATAAATCAAAGATAACTAAGTAAATCAAAAGCTTGTAAATGGCTTTAATGTTCATCCATTTAGCCGAATGTTGAAAGAAGAAAAAAAAGAAAGTTAAGCTAGGTTTCGGCACATGCAAGCTTTGATTAAGGTATGCTTTGAATTTAATTTTTGATGATTTTTATATTTTTGAGATTGTGGCTTAGTCTACTATCAAGCCCATGTAGTAATTTGAAGAATTGATGATGTTTATGAGATGTGCCATTCATGAAATGGTGAGCTTTGTGATGATTTTAGGTGTTAAATGAAAGATATGTGTTTAATGAACATGTTTTGTTCTTGAATTTTTGGTGAATTTAGCTAATTAAGGCTAAATTGCGAAAATATTACTTTGAAGGACTAAATTGTGAATTTGATGAAAAATATGGACTTGTATTGTCCCTAGGGAGGTTCGGCTATGCATGTGTGTGAACAAATTTTGTATATTTGATGTTTTGATAAAAATGGACTAAATTGATAAAATGTGCAAATGTGAGGGCTAAGTTGCAAATAGCCCTAAATGAGTGTTCTTGGATTGAATTGAATGTGTTGGTAAATTAAAGGGTTAAATTTGGTTATGTATAGATCAAGAACCGAAGAAAACGAACTTAGATCGCGAGAAAGGGAAAGTAGTCAAATAATCGAATCCGATCGAGTATCTAAATCTGAGGTAAGTCTATATACAAATAAATGTATTTGTATTGAATTATGCATGTTCATATGACTATTGATAATGATGAAGGCTTATGAGATGTTGTATACATGAATTCCGAGATAAGATCGACATAGTGTTAACATCCGAGAAGTCCCGTACGAACCTAGGAATAGATAGGCTTAACTATGTCATGACATAGGTGTCTGTTACGTGATATCATGTAAGACCACGTCTGGGACGTTGGCATTGATTTGAGCTTTCGTGTAAGACCACGTCTGGGACGTTGGCATCGAGATGAGATTTACGTGTAAGACCATGACCGAGACATTAGCATTGTATTGATTCGTGTAAGACCGTGTCTGGGACAGTGGCATTGATATCTGATTACATGTAAGACCACGTCTGGGACGTTGGCATTGTTTGACTATTCTGAGCACTCTGAGTATCCTATTAGCTCCGAACGATTCAATGGGCAAATCTGAGATACGAACGACTATGTGATTTGTATATCCGTTTCAAGTATGTTTGATATGTACACTAAGTGTGTATTAAGGGTAAGTGCTTATATGTACTTACTAAGATAAATATGTGCAATGAAATGACTGAATGACATCTGAAGATATGCTTAAATAAGCTATGTGTATATGTGATATTTGAGTTGAAGAATATGGTAAGATATGGCTAAGCAAATGAGCCAAATACTTTATGTGATGTATATGCTATGAGAACCATTATTGTCATTATATCAATATGGTTATGTGCATTTTATGTTAAGTTTATTTGTATATGGCTTAGTAAGCTTTTGAAAGCTTACTCTGTGTGTGTGTTTGCTCTGTTTTATAGATCGTCAAAGCTACTGAAGGCTCGGGGACCGTCGAGGATCATCATCGCGCTACTCAACTTGTTTTGGTACCTTTGAAATATGTATATAGCTAAATATGGCATGTATAGGCTAGTCATTTTGGATTATGTTTGAAATGTGTATAAATGGCCATGAGATGTGGCTAGATAAATGTTGATGATATGCATGAGTAAATATGAAATATGATATATGATGTGATATGGCTTGGTAGCTAATGAAATGGTTAAGACTATGGTAAGCTTATGAATGCATTATGAGTATGTATGTTTGGGAAAAAAATGGTTATATGAAAGGTAAATGTGGGTGAATCATGTTTGAATGTATAAGTGTTTTAGTTGGGCAAAATGGTATGATTGGAAATGAGATTGAATGTAAAGAGTTGTTGATTAATTTGACATGTTTTTGGATATCAAATGTGCACAGAATGAATTGATATTTTTCTTGTAGGGTTGACCCTTGTGTGGGTGGCATTTTGGCCTTGCAAGTGGCTTGTTTTGCCTACACAGCCATAGCACACGGGCGTGCCTGGTGGTCGTGTGAGTAAGTCAGTAGCTACCCTAATTATACACGGCCGTAGCACACGGGCGTGTTTGGTGGTCGTGTGGATAAGTCAGTATACATGCTCTGTTTTGGCACGGCCAGGGCACGTGGGTGTGTCTAGTAGCCGTGGGAGGCACACGGACTGGCCACACGGGCGTGTGGCCTCTATAACTTAGAAAAGGTTAAAATTTTCGAGAATTTTAGTATGTACTCGATTTAGCCCCGACCCTATTCTAAAGCATGATTATGGTCTCGATGACCTAAAAAAGGGACACTTTGTTTGCGATTAATGAATTGTTTAATGAAAAATGTCTGTAAAAGTTTCTGGTCTGTCCAATAACACCTTTAACCCTAATTCGGTGACGAATTCTGATTAGGGGTGATACAAATGATTATTATCAGTGCTACGATTTTGTCGATTCTCGAACTAACATAGCGTGTAAGAGTCTGGCTATACATGCCATATATCTGAATTGTGATAGTGTGATGAATTCTGCCGTGAAAAATGTGATTTTTGTATAGTAATGGATCTCGAAAGAGTCGTAGCTGACGATGTAGAAAGTAATGCGCCTGCTCCCGCTCAAGGGACAGCGCCATCTAATTTGAGACCGGCTACGAGCGGTCAAGAGGGAGAAGCTAAACAAGCTTTCTTCCAGATGATGAGTGAGTGGTTCACTCAGTTTGTTAGAAATAACCCGATTGTTTCGCAACCTCTGCCCCCGGTTAATCCCCCTCAGAATTCAGTTGTGCCTCTGGTAATGAGTATAAATCTGTTGAACAAGCCTCTGGTTGACAAAATCCATAAGTATGGGGTTGAAGAGTTCAGGGCTACTAGTAATGACGATGCCAAGAAAGCCGAGTTCTGGTTAGAGAACACTATCCGAGTATTCAATGAAATGTCTTTGACTCCGGAAGAATGTATAAAATGTGTCGTATCCTTGCTACGAGATGCAGCTTACCAGTGATGGAAAACTTTGATTTCCGTTGTTCCGAAAGAATGGGTCATATGGGATTTCTTTCAGTCTAAATTCCGAAAGAAATATATCAGTCAGAGATTTATAGATCAGAAACGAAAGAAATTCTAGAATTGAAACAAGGCCGTATGTCTGTCACTAAATAAGAAAGAGAGTTCGTGAGATTAAGTCAGTATGCCCGAGAATGTGTATCATTGGAAGCAATAATGTGTAAGAGATTTGAAGATGGTCTCAACGAAGATATCCGTTTGTTAGTTAGGATTTTGGAGATAAAAGAGTTTGGTGTACTTGTTGATCGAGCGTGCAAAGCTGTGGCACTCGGAAAAGATAAAAGAAAAGCTAAGTCTGAAGTTAAAGATGTGAGAAAGAGATTTTCGGGTAAATCGTTTCAGTTTGCTTCAAAGAAATTCAGAGATGAACAAAGTCGTTCGAGAGTTAATATGGGATATTCTAGTAGGGATAGAGCTAGATCACTGTTGAGCTCTAAAGGTCCAATAACATCAATGTCTAGTGTTGGAAATGTCAGATCTGAACGACCCGAATGTAAGCATTATGGTAAAAGACATCCGTGAAGTTGTAGATTGAATGATCGAGCTTGTTTTAGATGTGGGTCATTAGACCATTTCATCCGTGATTGCCCAGAGTCTGTTGAGCCAGAGACTGTTCAGAATTTGAGATCCAATAATGCTCTAGTGAGAGGTAGACCTTCCCGAAATGTAAGAAATATTAGTGGTAGTCAAAGAGCTACAAAAGACTCTGTTGCGAGATTTGAAGCTAGAGCGCCTACCAGAGTGTATGCTATTCGAGCTCGTGAGGAAGCTTCATCTCCAGATGTTATAACGGGTACATTTACTCTCTATGATACTTCTGTGATTGCATTGATAGACCCTGTTTCTACTCATTCGTATATATGCATGAACTAGGTATCCAGTAAGACTTTGCTTGTAGAGTCTACTGAGTTTGTTATAAAAGTATCGAACCCCTTATGTAAAAGTGTTCTGGTTGACAAAGTATGCAAGAACTATCCGTTAATGTTTCGAGATATTTGTTTTCCTGCTGATCTGATGCTATTACCATTTGATGAGTTTGCTATCATTTTGGGTATGGATTGGTTGACATTGCATGATGCTGTTGTGAACTATAAAAGAAAAACTATTGATTTGAGATGTTCAAATGATGAAATAGTTCGGGTTGAATCTAATGATTTGAATGGGTTGCCTGCTGTGATATCTGTATTGAAAGCTCAAAGATATGTGAAAAAGGGTTATGAAGCTTATTTTGCTTATGTAATTGATTCGAAAGTGTTTGAAAAGAAAGTTGAATTAGTGCTTGTTGTTTGTGAGTTTTCTGATGTATTCCTTGAAGAGTTGCCGGGATTGCCTCCGATACGTGAAGTTGAATTTGGTATTGATTTGTTGCCTGGTACAACAACTATTTCGATAGCTCTGTATAAAATGGCACCAACAGAATTGAACGAATTAAAGTCACAGTTGCAAGAGTTAAATGATAGAGGATTTGTAAGACCGAGTTTCTCGCCTTGGGGTGCTCCCGTTCTGTTTGTGAAAAAGAAAGACGGCATGATGAGTATGTGCATTGAATATCGTTAGTCGAATAAAGTGATAGTAAAGAACAAATATTTGTTGCCCAGGATTGATGATTTGTTTAATCAGCTAAAAGGAGCCATTATATTTTCGAAGATAGATTTGAGATCGAGATACTATCAGTTGCGAGTAAAAGATTCAGACATTCCAAAAATGGCTTCCAGAATGAGGTACGGGAATTATGAGTTTTTAGTTATGCCTTTCGAACTAATGAATGCTTATGCTGTCTTTAGGGATCTAATGAACAGAATTTTTAGACCGTACCTAGATCGATTTGTTGTTGTATTCATTGACGACATTTTGATTTATTCACGGGATGAAACTGAACATGCTGAACATCTGAGAATTGTGTTGCAAACTCTGAGAGAAAAGCAATAGTATGCGAAATTCAGTAAATGTGAATTCTGGTTACGTGAAGTTAGTTTTCTGGGGCATATTGTGTCAGCATCAGGAATACGAGTTGATCCGAACAAGATTTCTGCTATTCTGGAGTGGAAACCTTCGAAGAATGTATCTGAAGTCTGCAGTTTTCTGGGACTCGCTGGTTATTATCGTCGGTTTGTAAAAGGATTCTCGATGATTGCTACTCCGCTAACTAGATTACTTCAGAAAGATGTGAGATAGGAATGGACCGATAAATGTCAAAAAAGCTTTGAACAGTTGAAAACTCTTTTGACCGAAGCTCCAGTGTTAATTCAGCCAGAATCGAGCAAAGAGTTTGTAATTTACAGTGATGCTTAGTTGAATGGTCTGGGATGCGTATTGATGCAAGAAGGCAAAGTTATAGCTTATGCCTCAAGACAACTAAAGCCGCATGAAAAGAATTATTCGACACATGACCTTGAACTAGCTGCGATTGTATTCGTATTAAAGATTTGGCATCATTATTTGTTCGGTGAGAAATGCCACGTATTTTCATATCATAAAAGTCTGAAATATCTTATGACTTAGAAAGATTTAAATCTGCGACATAGAAGATGGTTAGAATTGTTGAAAGACTATGAGCTTGTAATAGACTACCATCCGGGTAAAGCAAATGTCGTTGCTGATGCACTGAGTAGGAAATCATTGTTTGCATTACATGCTATGAATGCTCAATTAGGTTTGTTTGATAATAATTTAGTGATAGCTGAATTGAAAGCAAAACCGTTGTTTTTACAGCATATATGTGATGCTCAGAAAGTTGATAATGAAATAATAGCAAAATGAGCTCAGTGTGATTCGAACTCTCATTCTAAATTTCGAGTTGATGCTAATGATTGTTTGAGATTTCGAGATCGTATTTGTGTTCCGAGAAATTCTGAGTTATTACAGCTAATTTTGAGTGAAGCTCATAATATTCATCTGGGAAGTACAAAGATGTACCGTGATCTGAAGCAACACTATTGGTGGTCTGGTATGAAACGAAACATATCTGACTTTTTGTCAACATCAGGTTCCATCTAGTTTGCTACAACCTATTCTAATTCCTGAGTGGAAATGGGATAGAGTGACAATGGATTTCGTCTCTGGATTACCTCTAACTCCGAGAAAGAAAGATACGATTTGGGCTGTAGTTGATCGATTGACGAAATCTACCCATTTTATTCCAGTGAGATCTGATTACTCACTTGATAGATTAGCTGAGCTTTACATTTCTGATATTGTAAGATTGCACGGGGTGCCACTGTTTATCGTGTCTGATAAAGATTCGAGGTTTACATCAAGGTTCTGGAAGAAATTGCAAGAAGCCTTAGGCACGAAATTGCATTTCAGTACCGCTTTTCATCTGCAAACGGATGGTCAGTCGGAATGGATTATTCAGATTCTCGAGGATATGTTGAGATGTTGCATTTTGAGTTTAATGGTACGTGGGAATCATATTTGCAATTGATTGAAATTGCGTAAAATAACAGTTTTTAGTCGAGCATCAAAATGGCACCTTATGAGGCTTTGTATCGGCGCAAATGTCGAACACCTTTGTATTGGACTGAACTCGGTGAAGATAAGATACATGGGGTTGATCTGATAAAAGATACAGAACAGAAAGTGAAAGTAGTCCGTGATAATCTGAAAGCAGCATCTGATCATCAGAAGTCCTATGCGGACTTGAAAAGAAAAGACATCGAATTTGAAATCGACGATAAAGTGTTTCTGAAAGTGTCCCCGTGGAAGAAAGTACTTCGATTCAGACGTAAAGGTAAATTGAGTCTGAGATTCATCGGACCTTATGAATTCATCGAGCGTGTTGGACTTGTTGCGTATAGATTATTATTGCCATATAAGCTAGAAAAGATACATAATGTATTTCACGTGTCAATGCTCTGTAGATATCATTCCAATCTGTCACATGTAATTACTCCGTCTGAAATTGAAACCCATGTGACATGACTTATGAAGAGAAACCGATCTGTATATTAGCTCGTGAAGTGAAAGAGTTGAGGAATAAGAAAATTCCGTTAGTAAAAGTGTTGTGGTATCAACATGGAATAGAAGAGGCTACGTAGGAGCCTGAAGATTCAATGAGACAGCAATATCTCGAATCTATTTAACGGTAAGATTTTTGAGGACAAAAATCCCTAAGGGGGAGAATTGTAACAGTTCGGTTTAGACCCTAGTCGGAATAGTGGTTTCGGGACCATAAATTTGAGTCTGAATAATATTTTAATATTACTTTATGTGCCTTTGATATGTGACTAAGCATGTGTGAATGGCTCGTATGAAAATTTGATCATTTGCGTGCTTAATTTGATAAAAGGATTAAATTGCATTGAAATGCAAATTTGCATGCTTTATGAAAAGATACCTATTTGTCACGTCTTTATAAGTGCGGAGGCTTTATGTGGCAATTAAGCCAATATTAAGGTTAATGGATGGATAAATGAACAAATAACCGTAATGTTTGTTTGTCTTAAATGTTTATTTAAAAGGGTAAATAAGTAAATTGATAAATTAAAGATAATTAAGTAAAACAAAAGCTTCTAAATGGCTATAATGTTCATCCATTTAGCCGAATGTTGAAAGAAGAAAAGGAAGAAAGTTAAGCTTGGTTTCGGCACATGCAAGCTTTGATTAAGGTATGTTTTGACTTTAGTTTTTGATGATTTTTATGTTTTTGAGATTGTTGCTTAGTCTACTATCAAGCCCATGTAGTAATTTGAAGAATTGATGATGTTTATGAGATGTGCCATTGATGAAATGGTGAGCTTTGGGATGAGTTTAGGTGTTAAATGAAAGATATGTGTTTAATGAACATGTTTTGTTTTTGAATTTTTGATGAATTTAGCTAATTAGGGCTAAATTGTGAAAATATTACTTTGAAGGACTAAATTGTGAATTTGATGAAAAATATGGACTTTTATGGTCCCTAGGGAGGTTCAGCTATGCATGTGTGTGAACAAATTTTGTATATTTGATGTTTTGATAAAATGGACTAAATTGATAAAATGTACAAATGTGAGGGCTAAGTTGTAAATAGCCCTAAATGAGTGTTCTTGGATTAAATAATGTGTTGGTAAATGAAAGGGTTAAATTTGAATATGTATAGATCAAGAACCAAAGAAAACGGACTTAGATCGCGGGAAAGCGAAAGTAGTCGAATAACCGAATCCGATCGAGTATCTGAATCCGAGGTAAGTCTATATACAAATAAATGTATTTGTATTGAATTATGTATGTTCATATGACTATTGATAATGATGAAGGCTTATGAGATGATGTATACATGAATTTCGAGATAAGATTGACATAGTGTTAACATCCGGGAAGTCTCGTACGAACCTAGGAATAGATAGGCTTAACAATGTCATGACATAGGTGTTTGTTACGTGATATCATGTAAGACCACGTCTGGGATGTTGGCATTGATTTGAGCTTTCGTGTAAGACCACATTTGGGACGTTGTCATCGAGATGAGATTTACGTGTAAGACCATGTCTGGGACATTGGCATTGTATTGATTCGTGTAAGACCCTGTCTGGGACAGTGGCATCGATATTTGATTACATGTAAGACCACGTTTGGGACGTTGGCATTGTATGACTATTCCGAGCACTCTGAGTATCCTAGTAGTTCTGAACGGTTCAATGGGCAAATCTAAGATATGAATGACTATGTGATTTGTATATCCGTTTCAGGTATGTTTGATATGTACACTAAGTGCGTATTAAAGGCAAGTGCTTATATGTACTTATTAAGATAAATATGTGCAATGAAATGATGGAATGACATCTAAAGATATGCTTAAATGAGCTATGTGTATATGTGATATTTGAGTTGAAGAATATGGTAAGATATGGCTAAGCAAATGAGCCAAATACTATATGTGATGTATATGCTATGAGAACCATTATAGTCATTGTATCAATATGGTTATGTGCATTTTATGTTAAGTTTATTTGTATATGGCTTACTAAGCTTTTGAAAGCTTTGTATATGGCTTACTAAGCTTTTGAAAGCTTACTCTCTGTGTGTGTTTGCTCTGTTTTATAGATCGTCAAAGCTACTGAAGGCTCGGGGACCGTCGAGGATTGTCATCACACTACTCAACTTGTTTTGGTACTTTGAAATATGTATATAGCTAAATATGGTATGTATAGGCTAGTCATTTTGGATTATGTTTGAAATGTGTATTAATGGCCATGAGATGTGGCTAGATAAGTGTTGATGGTATGCATGAGTAAATATGAAATATGATGTATGATGTGATATGGCTTGGTAGCTAATGAAATAGTCAAGACTATGATAAGCTTATGAATGCATTATGAGTATGTATGTTTGGGGAAAAAAATGGTTATATGAAAGGTAAATGTGGATGAATCATGTTTGAATGTATAAGTGTTTTAGTTGGGCAAATCGGTATGATTGAAAATGAGATTGAATGTAAAGATTTGTTGATTAATTTGACATGTTTTTGGATATCAAATGTGTGGAATGAATTGATATTTTGCTTGTAGGGTTGACCTTTGTGTGGGTGGCATTTTGGCCTTGCAAGTGGCCTGTTTTGCCTACACGGCCATAGCACACGGGCGTGCCTGGTGGCCGTGTGAGTAAGTCAGTAGCTAGACTAATTATACACGGCCATGGCACACGGGCGTGTTTGGTGGCCGTGTGGATAATTCAGTATACATGCTCTGTTTTGGCAAGGCCAGGGCACATGGGTGTGTCTAGTAGCCGTGGGAGGCACACAGCCTGCCCACACGGGCGTCTGGCCTCTATAACTTAGAAAAGTTTTAAATTTCCGAGAATTTTAGTATGTGTTCGGTTTAGTGCCGACCCTATTCTAAGGCATGATTAAGGTCTCAATGACCTATAAAAGGGACATTTTGTTTGCGATTGATGAATTATTTTATGAAATGTCTATAAAAGTTTATGGTCTGTTTGGTAACGCCTTCAACCCTAATCCGGCGACGGATTCAGAATAGGGGTGTTACAGTTACATTTGGTGTTTGGAAGATGGTAAAAATCAAAGAGATTAGAGTTTTGAGAATCAAAATCAGTTGGTGGGGTTTTGGGGATTCAATTGACAACAAGAAGGGGAAGGGACTGTTTCTATTCTCTTTTTTTTTATGTCAATATTAGGGTGAAGCGGGGAAGATGGGCTAATTTTTAAAACTTCGTATATTGTCTTTAAGCTACTTTTAAATTAAACCATTTTACAAAATAGTCCACTATTTAAATTTTAAAAGCCTTTTCACACTTTTTTCATAAATTGGTTTAAGTTTCGAAAGCCGTAGACAAAGATATTTATCGAGTTACCACATTCTGAATTTCTAAAATCAAATTCAAGACAAAATTCCAAACCTACCCTCGAAACTTCTAGACCTAATTTTGGGATGTGACATGTAACAACCCATTTTTAGTTGTGTTAAAAATAGTGGTTTCAGAACGAAAAATTTGAGTTTTGAGTCCGAGAATATTTATTATTTTGTTTTATTTATGTGGGTCAAATATAAATATAATGAATTTTGATTTGGTTAAAATTTTCTAATTGAGCAAAATTTAACGTATAAGTGGTTGTCTAGAAAGTCAAGTGGTTTCAGAAAATGAGGTATCAAGACTTCGTTTCTGTAAAATGAGCTCGTAAATATTTTTGTAAAATGGAGTTATTGTTTTTGGTATGTGAAGGATTGGTTCGGAAATTTTATTATTTAGACAGTTAATTAAGGAAAAAGGACTAAATTGTAAAAGATATAAAACTTAATCGTTATTGAATTGTAATGATAAAATGGTTTAATTAAATTGAGTGGAAGGATTTCCATGGTAAATACACCATTTTCTTAATAGTGAGATGGTTAATAGGTATTTTATTACATTTTATACATTAAATTAAAAGTTAAAAATATTATAATAAAGGTAAAAAATAAAAAAATAATGGTTACCATCTTCTTGGTTGTTGCTCATCGAAACAAAAACAAAGAAACCTGAACTTCCATTTTTAAGAGATTAAAGGTTCAGTGGCATTAGGTTTATGCATGTAAGCAATTTCTTTACCTGTTTGTAATATATTTTTATCTTTTTGAGATCGTTGCAACTAGATCCACTTAACCATTTTCGAAACTGTTAAATATTTTGGATTTTACTATTGATAAATCTTTGTTATTTTTTTATGTTAAATGATGAATTTTTAGTCTTGATTTTTGTTTAAGACTATGTTGTAAAGTGACTTTAGTTAATTTTTAGGTAAAGGATTAATTTGATAAAATATTAAAATTGACATGGAATTTTTGTGAATTGTGAATAATTTTGGATTGTCTTAAAATAGAAATAAGTTTGGCTAGCATTGGGTATTTGAGAAATTTTGTTAAATTTGAAATTTTGGGTTTAGGGACTAAATTGTGAGAAGTGTAAAAGTTTAGGGAAATATGTAATTAATAAAACTTAAGGGTCCTATGCATAAAATGAGTTAAAATATTTATTTGAATTTGATATATTGAAATTAATCATTATAGAGATCAAGCATTAAATCGTACGGAGGTTAACCGGGGAAAAGAGAAAATTTCTAATTAGTCACTGCGAGTCAATCGAAAGCATAATCTAGGTAAGTTCCTAGCATTATTGAATTAAGTGTCAAGGTGGTGTAACATCCCCAAACTCGGCCCATTCACTACGACCGAATCTGGTTATGTTAGTGAAAATATTTTTGACTTGGAATAAAATAGTAAGAATTTGTTTACTCTCGGAAACCATGTTCTTTTGAAAATATACTTTAGGCTTGATATTATAAAAATTAAAACACTTTATTAACTTATGAATACTTTGAATAAGTAGATTAGAATAAAATGATTTTCACAAGCTAGCAATTTAACTTTACCAAGTCATAATCAAACTAAAAATAAATAGTACCCAAAATAATAATTAAGTAATTCCAAAATAAATAAAAGGCCCTTATTACACCATATTTAAACTCAAATACTTTATATAATAAACTTAAAACATTTAAACTATTCCTTCTGCATGGGTCACCATGTGTCCTCTCCGATCCCGGTCCAGCACTACGCATCACCTGAAATGGTTAATAAAATAGGGTGAGTCCACTGACTCAGTGCATAATCACAACACTTATTTCCACATGTATGGGCTTGGCCCAATACCAAACAATTCACATAGAAAGTCATGCACATATGCATCTCAGCCCAACCCACAAACCAACCGTACGCCAACCTTAGCAGACTCCCTGCCTAAGGTCGTGGATAAACCACCACTGATCACATCGTGATCCAAAATCCTTACCTTGGCAACTCACTGCTCAAGGCCGTGGCTGAGCCACCGATCAACCCAAGTGATCCCGATATCAAAATCCGTCTACGGTGATGCACATAGCCATCGACCGCCGAGATGGGCACCGAGCCATCATCTCCCTTGAGGTAGCACACAGCTAACCATCAAGCGCTAATGTAGCCTGAGCTAACATTAGTCCACGTACAACTTGTGTACTCTTCCTCCTTCCTCGAATCAAACCCCACCTTATGCAAATATGTAGATGCTACATGTGAAGTCATCATATAACATGAGTGTATATATATCACAACATTACCATATATTTACACATACATCACATCAACATAATATCCAAGGGTTACTCACCTGATGTCTGATTACCCAAAATTATGGTATCCACCACTCAAGCCAATATAACTGGCTACCACACACAATACAACTGAATACAAATTAAAATAACTAACCGGAGAAACAGTGCGGTGATTACGCACCTTAATAGCACAAACGATCCAATCCCGAAATGCTGCTTGACTAACTCTCTGCCGAAACACCATATTAAACAACCCATAATAATATCATATTAGATTTGGCCCAAAACTTAGAAACATAACACTTGAGGCCCTTGGCCGAACATTATCCTTACCACCTTCTTACCGAGTTTGATTGCGGAAGCTTGACTGAATACCACAAATCCCCAAAGTGCCTTCACTAACCGATTGCAAACCGAGGCTCGAAGATCTACTTCCAATATTCGGCAAAGGTAAGTTAAACAATAGAAAGGGATTCTGGCACAGAGATAAGCTGTAGGTTCCGCTAACAATGGAAGAAAATCAATGGGAAAGGGAATAGGGGTTTGAGAAGATAAAGAAAGGTGTGGGGTGTACTTTCGGTTTAGCAAAATGAAAGAAAAGGGAGGGATGAAAGATGAGTGGTTCGGCCAACTAGCAACCTTGAGAGCAAAAAGAAGGGAAAGTACTTTGGAGGAAGGGGGTTTCGGCTACCCAAGTGTTTTGAGAGCAAACTACAAGCAATTTCGGCAAAAAGATCAAATGATGGAAAAGGACCAAAAGGTGAACACTTTCCCTATTTATAGAACAAAATTCGGCTCACACCTACTCACATGCAACAAAACCGAAAATGCCCCCCCAAGCTCCCCAAATTCGGCTACCACCTTCAAGAACTCCTGGCCACTTAATTCAAATTAATTTGAATTAATCAAATCTCTTAATTCACTCCCAGCCAACCATTTAAAATCAATTCCAATTAAAAACAATATCCCACCTTTTATCCACTACCTCCCTTCAATTTAAAAAAAAAATAAAATAAACTAATATCAAACCATTATCCCACCGAATCCAAAAGAAAATAAAAACAAAACTCATCCTTATCTTCTAATTTAACTCCATGTGCCGTCCACTACCTTTCAATTTGCTGCAAAATCAAATAATAAAAAAAACACCCTTTATGCTGGCCAAAGGTCTCGAACATGGGAGCTGATAGAACTCATGCTGCAGGTAGCGCCCCAGGCCATTCGGCCTAGGCGTTGCTTTGTGACAGAAGCGCGCAACATTTTCTTTTAAGCCTTCCCAGTACTTAACGCCAGCTTGCAAAATAACAACAAAATTTTGCCTCCCTTGTGCCTTGAACCCATGACCTGCACCAAGCTCCTTTTCAAGCAGCGCCTCAGCCACTCCGCCCACCTGCCTTTCATGACAAGAAGCCCCAACTTTTATTTTTAACTCCTTCCTACTTCAGCCCATCACAATTAAAATATAAAACGCCAAAACTGCTGCTGCCCCCACTCGAACCAGCGCCCTTTCTCCCCCTTCAGCGCCTAAGTGGCGCATGAGAGCCACTTCGCCTAGCTATTCCTTGTGCCAAAAATTACCGAAAAATATACTTAAGGCCTCCCTTAGCCCGATTCCCTTCTTTACACTAAAAATCCAAAATTTTCTAAAGTCTTCCCCTTGAGTCCAAACATTCTTAGAACCTCTAAAACTCATCCAAGCACTCCCAAAAACCTACTAACACTTGATTTATACCCAATATGCATAGCCCCTAAACCAGGGTGTTACAATTCTACCCTTCTTAAAATAATTTCGTCCCCGAAATTACTTGTCTAGACTAACAGCTCAATTCCTCCCACTACGCTATGGCTGCGCACTCTGATCTTAAAGAGCTAACATGCTTCTAGGCACAGTATCTAAGTTCATACTCAAAATTCCACATACTTTACGAGCGACAACACAAACAGCCACCCAAGCGAACAAAATAACAGAGAATATCCCAAACATAAGATACTTACCCGCTGACATATCAAGCACATCATTATCCTCTCTCCAGCGAACCACATAAACCAGACCTGGTTGTCTTGCCTCGGTGCCACCATTACCGCGGTCTACTGCTACACGACCTCGGCCGAAACCATTTCCTCCATGGTTCGGACCACGACCTCTCGTCGCCTGCTGACCACCTTTTCCTGGTTGCACAAAACCTTGACCCACTATCCGAGTCCTATTCGGATCCTGGGGACAATCCTTAACTAGATGAGTCTTAGACTTGCATCTAAAACATTCTCGAACACGATTCCAGCACTCGCCAACATGGTACCTTCCACATTGAGCGCACGGACGATCTGGATTTTCGGTGGCTGGCTTAGCAATACGAACAGGAGTCTCGACTCTCGGTCTTTTCTGAACCCTCTCAAACACTTCTGGCGATCCAACACTTCTCTTATCACGGTTTCTTTCTCTTTCTCTATCCTTATTCTGCCTCTCAGCCTTCTTGACCTCTTCAGCTATTCGAGCTTTTTCCACTAATACGGCGAAGTCTCTTTCCTGATGCGGAGCAATCAAAACTCGTAGCTCATCCCGCAGACCATCTTCAAATCTGACACATCTCTCATAATCCGTTGCCACGATGCCCCGAGCATACCGACTCAAACGCAAAAACTCGGCTTCATACTCCGCTATTGACTTGCCTCCTTGCACCAAATTGAGGAACGCCTTCCTCTGGGCGTCCACATAGCTTGCTCCGACGTACTTCCCTTCGAACTTGATCTTAAAGTAACCCCAGTCCACTCGATCCGCAGGGGTACTTTCCTTAACCGTGAGCCACCATTGGTAAGCTTCATCTCGTAGCAACGAAACAACACCCTTAAGCTTCTCCTCAGCAGTCAAGTCTAAGTCGTCCATAATCCTTTCAACAGCCTCAAGCCAGTACTCTGCCGCGTTTGGAGCTACCCCAGACACTCCTCTGAAGACCTCTGCTCCATTCGCCCTGAGCCTTTCGGGCACTGACTTCCGAGTCCTATTGCCCACATTGGCTCCTGCCACTCGTTCAAGCACTCGCAGCACAGCTCGTGACACTGTGTCGTCTCCTTCAGTCTGATCCTGCTGTTCAACCTCAACAGCTGCTGGCGGTGCATCGCTCTCTGACCCATGGCGTGACCCAACCGGTTCCGATACTGACATCCTGCCTCTACCACGTCCACGAGTATTGCGACCACGCCCCCTAGAACTCATATCTAGCGCCTCGATTTAATCTGATTAGAAATTTTATGCATTAGAAATTCTTGTTTCACTGTTTATCCACCAGCAATTTTATGCAAAGAAGTTTCCAAGAGTAGTTCTTTCGAACAATCAAAGTTTCATACCCTACCCAGGGGTAATTTCGTCATTTTTCCTAAAAGGGTATTTCGGTAATAACTCAGGGTCAATTTTGAAAATTTTGTTTTTCAAACCAAAGGTATCTTAAAAATTCCAGAAATCGGGGTTATTTCAGTAGTTTTGGAAATCATGAGCATTTTCGTAAATTCTCCAAATCAAAATATCACGATATTTCATAAAATAAGATTTTCTGATCTTTGGCAAAATAAGAATATCTCAGTAAAAACGAGAGAAATCCAAAAATTTAGAAACCAAGGGCATTTTGGTAATTTCATCAACCGGGGGTATTTTCGTAAATTTCCATAAACCAGAGTATTTTAATATTTTGAAAACTCGAGATTCTGGTATTTTACAAGGTAAAAATCATTTTATCAAAAGTCGAGGGTAGTACGATAATTTTGCAATACAGGGGCATTTTTGTAATTTTGCCACTAGGGCATTTTGGGAAATTTTGTAAATCGACAAACGTCTTTCAAAATTAGATTTAGGGTTTCACAAACCAAGGGGTAAAGTTGAAAATTTCAAAACAGGGAATTTTAAAACAATCAGGCGAAATCCCTTTCGGGTTTTAATAATCGGTTTAACCCATGAACAAGTCCTCTTGGTTAAGGTGAACCGTAGCTACGCACCAGGTAGGATTCAAGTAAAGAGGAGGTGAGTCACTAGGACTGCTTAAATACCAAGCTCTTACTGAATGCCACTCCTAGACATGCGTACCAGGGTTGCGACACCTTAACTCGGCGACTTACTTCACAGGTTTGTTTAAGAGATTTAAGTTTTATGCACATGTTTGAGTAGTCTAGTCTTAGGGTCCAACATATCCTATTATTCTATTCTACGAGCCCAAATTAAGCCCAAACCAATTCATACAAACAAATCACTTCAAGAAAGTCCGAAGTACTTACCTGGTGGACTTCGGGCCGGAGACACAGGTGCCATGCCAGAATAACCTGAAAAATTTCTTAAAAGCCCATATTTTTGAAAAGCCCATTTTGAAAATATTTTTGGACCCCAAACCCTCAAAGCCGAGTTTTGAATCGGGCTCTGATACCAAACTGTAACATCCTCAAACCCGGCCCATTCACTACGACCGAATCTGGTTATGTTAGTGAAAATATTTTTGACTTGGAATAAAATAGTAAGAATTTGTTTACTCTCGGAAACCATGTTCTTTTGAAAATATACTTTAGGCTTGATATTATAAAAATTAAAACACTTTATTAACTTATGAATACTTTGAATAAGTAGATTAGAATAAAATGATTTTCACAAGCTAGCAATTTAACTTTACCAAGTCATAATCAAACTAAAAATAAATAGTACCCAAAATAATAATTAAGTAATTCCAAAATAAATAAAAGGCCCTTATTACACCATATTTAAACTCAAATACTTTATATAATAAACTTAAAACATTTAAACTATTCCTTCTGCATGGGTCACCATGTGTCCTCTCCGATCCCGGTCCAGCACTACGCATCACCTGAAATGGTTAATAAAATAGGGTGAGTCCACTGACTCAGTGCATAATCACAACACTTATTTCCACATGTATGGGCTTGGCCCAATACCAAACAATTCACATATAAAGTCATGCACATATGCATCTCAGCCCAACCCACAAACCAACCGTACGCCAACCTTAGCAGACTCCCTGCCTAAGGTCGTGGATAAACCACCACTGATCACATCGTGATCCAAAATCCTTACCTTGGCAACTCACTGCTCAAGGCCATGGCTGAGCCACCGATCAACCCAAGTGATCCCGATATCAAAATCCGTCTACGGTGATGCACATAGCCATCGACCGCCGAGATGGGCACCGAGCCATCATCTCCCTTGAGGTAGCACACAGCTAACCATCAAGCGCTAATGTAGCCTGAGCTAACATTAGTCCACGTACAACTTGTGTACTCTTCCTCCTTCCTCGAATCAAACTCCACCTCATGCAAATATGTAGATGCTACATGTGAAGTCATCATATAACATGAGTGTATATATATCACAACATTACCATATATTTACACATACATCACATCAACATAATATCCAAGGGTTACTCACCTGATGTCTGATTACCCAAAATTATGGTATCCACCACTCAAGCCAATATAAACGGCTACCACACACAACACATCTGAATACACATTAAAATAACTAACCGGAGAAACAGTGCGGTGATTACGCACCTTAATAGCACAAACGATCCAATCCCGAAATGCTGCTTGACTAACTCTCTGCCGAAACACCACCTTAAACAACCCATAATAATATCATATTAGATTTGGCCCAAAACTTAGAAACATAACACTTGAGGCCCTTGGCCGAACATTATCCTTACCACCTTCTTACCGAGTTTGATTGCGGAAGCTTGACTGAATACCACAAATCCCCAAAGTGCCTTCACTAACCGATTGCAAACCGAGGCCCGAAGATCTACTTCCAATATTCGGCAAAGGTAAGTTAAACAATAGAAAGGGATTCTGGCACAGAGATAAGGTGTAGGTTCCGCTAACAATGGAAGAAAATCAATGGGAAAGGGAATAGGGGTTTGAGAAGATAAAGAAAGGTGTGGGGTGTACTTTCGGTTTAGCAAAATGAAAGAAAAGGGAGGGATGAAAGATGAGTGGTTCGGCCAACTAGCAACCTTGAGAGCAAAAAGAAGGGAAAGTACTTTGGAGGAAGGGGGTTTCGGCTACCCAAGTGTTTTGAGAGCAAACTACAAGCAATTTCGGCAAAAAGATCAAATGATGGAAAAGGACCAAAAGGTGAACACTTTCCCTATTTATAGAACAAAATTCGGCTCACACCTACTCACATGCAACAAAACCGAAAATGCCCCCCCAAGCTCCCCAAATTTGGCTACCACCTTCAAGAACTCCTGGCCACTTAATTCAAATTAATTTGAATTAATCAAATCTCTTAATTCACTCCCAGCCAACCATTTAAAATCAATTCCAATTAAAAACAATATCCCACCTTTTATCCACTACCTCCCTTCAATTTAAAAAAAAATAAAAATAAACTAATATCAAACCATTATCCCACCGAATCCAAAAGAAAATAAAAACAAAACTCATCCTTATCTTCTAATTTAACTCCATGTGCCGTCCACTACCTTTCAATTTGTTGCAAAATCAAATAATAAAAAAAAACACCCTTTATGCTGGCCAAAGGTCTCGAACATGGGAGCTGATAGAACTCATGCTGCAGGTAGCGCCCCAGGCCATTCGGCCTAGGCGTTGCTTTGTGACAGAAGCGCGCAACATTTTCTTTTAAGCCTTCCCAGTACTTAACGCCAGCTTGCAAAATAACAACAAAATTCTGCCTCCCTTGCGCCTTGAACCCACGACCTGCACCAAGCTCCTTTTCAAGCAGCGCCTCAGCCACTCCGCCCACCTGCCTTTCATGACAAGAAGCCCCAACTTTTATTTTTAACTCCTTCCTACTTCAGCCCATCACAATTAAAATATAAAACGCCAAAACTGCTGCTGCCCCCACTCGAACCAGCGCCCTTTCTCCCCCTTCAGCGCCTAAGTGGCGCATGAGAGCCACTTCGCCTAGCTATTCCTTGTGCCAAAAATTACCGAAAAATATACTTAAGGCCTCCCTTAGCCCGATTCCCTTCTTTACACTAAAAATCCAAAATTTTCTAAAGTCTTCCCCTTGAGTCCAAACATTCTTAGAACCTCTAAAACTCATCCAAGCACTCCCAAAAACCTACTAACACTTGATTTATACCCAATATGCATAGCCCCTAAACCAGGGTGTTACAGGTGGAGAACTTGTTCGTTGAGAGTTCGCGATGAAGAACTTGTTCATTGAGAATTCGTGTCAAGGTGGAGATTGCTAGAATTAAGTGACCCGAATCCTTATTTAAGTAAAATATAGTGGTAAAATAAAATAAAAGTAAAATCCATATAGAACTGCACTTCTTTTATTTTATTTTAGAATAAGGTTTTTTAAACCTTATTAAACTCCATCTATTTGATATTGATTAGAATAAGGTGTTTCAATCTTACTACACTCCTACTAGAATATGGTTTTACAAGCCTATAAATAGACATAGTCTATTCCTCTTGTAATCATTTGAATTCGACATAGTGAATTTTCTTTTTCTCTGCCCGTGGTTTTTTTCCCGAAAGGGTTTCCACGTAAAATCTATGTGTTCTTTATTTTTATTTCTCTTTTCTTTGCGATATATATTGTCATTACCAACATTCTATTTTTTCAAAGCCTTTGTAGAAAGGTAGATGAACTAATGAACAAGAGGCACCGATGATTGTGAATCCCTCAAATTTTCCAAACCCAAACATCGAGAAATTTCTCTTAGAATTTCAAGGAAAGACATTCATACAAAAGAGGTGTTTCGAACCATCGATGCTCTTGTGTAGATAGATTTGGGCATTGGTTCGATAGCATAAATGGGTATGTTTCGAGGTAATCGTAATAAAAACTGTCATGTTCTTTTGTACAAGAATTCCATGTATTACTTAGAGATGAAGAGTCTAGGAGATCGTATGGTGCAGTTTCAGAAATGGTACCAGTAAGGGGTAAAGCAGTGTGCATCACCCCTAGAGAAATTTGTGAATTTTACAATGTATCATACTATGAATTTGATTTCCTTGATAATACTGATTTGACATACTTCAAAGACATAAACATGAATACCATTGTAAAGTACTACACTGAGAGTAGGGGTGAATGAAAACACCGGCCGAGTATCAATGTTCCAATATCTTTTAATCAAGATATTATGTTTCCAATTGCAAAAATGTGGATGCAATTTTTATGCACTTGGACTAAATCTACTTTAAACGTATCTAACGTTAATACTTCCCGAGCTATTTCGATATATGGTATTTCGCAGAAAAAACAAATATGTGTCGGGAGATGGATATACCACATTATGAAACAATGCATAAACGACCAGAAAGTTGGAGTCTTTTTCCCTCATCTGGTGACGACCCTCTGCAAAAAGGCCGGGGTTCCAATGCTAGCAAACGAAGAATTCATAAGGCCATCAAAGAGCTTGATAGTAGATTCAATATACACTCAATACGTCGAGCTCCAACGGAAACAAATAGAAGATTGGAACCAATGTAGAAAATAAAAGATGGATGTTCTAGCATCCTTGAAAAGGAAAAAGGCATCAGCTTGGGAATGAAGTACATTAAACGATATCTTTGATGTAGAGTGGGTGATAAGATGGATGTAAGAGATGAGGCTGGTTCGAAAAGAATTAGCAAGGCAAAACGGATGCGAGTACCAAATTTGCCACCAAATAAATATGGGCCAATGCAATATCATCACCAATCTCAGGAGCAAGGAAGTAAAGAAGATGATGATGAGGAAGACATGGAGAGAGACTGTCAAGAGAAGGATGATGGTGACTATGAGATGGCATTTTAGCTACAGCGATCTACGAAGATGGGCCAATCATCCATAGCCCAACCCGGCAGGCACATTCGTCAGGTGGAGGCTCCGCTCGAGGCCTCGTCTCAGGCAGAGGGACAGCTCCGATGGAGGGGGCAGTCGCCCTATTCTGATGATTAAAAAATGATTTTTAATTTTTGAATTTGTAAAAAAATTAATTAAGATGATTTTTATTTCTTATCTTAGATTAGGGGTGGGGTAATAGTAGTTTATATATATATATATATATATATATATATATATGCTTTTGTTTTAAATTTTCTATGTAGGAACCCAATATGAGGAAAGCACTACAACTACAAATGTAAACGAAAAAGGAAACAAGCACCCACCATAAGAATACGACAATGTTACGATCAGTCGAGTAACTTCTTTTCAATTTGAATATTTCTGTGTAATAACTTCACACAAAAGAAGCACGTCAATTTTCTGCTTTCAACAAAAAAAGAAGAGAGCACCCACCATTACTCCGCAGAGATATCACGATTAATCGGGTAACTTCTTTCCTTATACATTCAGGGTTGCACATTAGGGACAATTTGTTATCAAATGTGTGGGGGTAACAAAGGAAATTTGCTTTTTATTTTTATGATGTTCTTTTAATTTTGATTGTTGAAGTGTGCTTGAGCTTGTAAAAATACAAGTGATTGGTTAGGAGCATGTACATAGGTTATGGTATTTACTACAGATTTGGCATGGTAGTGGATGATTTTAATTTTTCAATTATTAGACTACTAAGTGCTATATATTACACTATAAATAAGCATTGAGTAATTGAATATACCAAATGATATATAAAATATATGGAAACGAGCATACTAGTATGCATGATAAATAGTTGAAATTGTGATTGCTTGATCGAATAAATTTATGAATATTGAGATACCTAGGGATGACCTAAGGCATTGTTTGGTATAAACCAAGAGCTAAAAATCTAACCCTGTTTATCAATCTTTAGTACCTATTTTTGTGACAAAAAACACTTATTGATGAACCTTCATACAAAACCCGAGCCAAAACTATTAATTTGTACTTACCCTATTTATTTGGTCCTGAATTGCATGCATTTAGACGTCTGACCATACGTATTGAGGGTTAAGTAGATACATCATGATGAATTTTGTAAAATCAAAGTGAAATAGGAAGAAGCAGTGTGATATAGTGACTATAGGTTAGCCAACATGTGCCAAAAAAAGAAAGAAAGACTCTGAAAGAAAATCAATACGAGTAGAAAAAATACGTAAAAAAACAAAAGCATTATGTGTGACATGTACTGAAAAACATCAAAGGTGACAAAGTCACAAAAGTAGAAAAACTCAGTCATTAGTGCACAAAAACCCATGAGCTAGTTGTTGTTTCTTTATTATGTTTTAACTTCATATGTAGAGAAATAAGGGAGGTGAGAGAAGGTGAAATAAGGCGGTGAGCGGGCAAGGAGAAATAGGGAACAATATGATATGCCTAACTACATTCGTTCTTGAAACTATTTTATGCTTCCTGTTCTTGAATTCCATACTTGCTTTTAGCTCTAGAACATTACAAGCTGAAAAGCCCTATGTGACCTAGGTAGACTTATTCCTGAACTGATATTATATTAAGTAATTTCAATAATAACTATTTGTATTCTGTTAGGATAACCAAATTACTTGTATGATTTATTGATGGATTCATATATTTGAAGACCTTAATGTTTGTATACTTTGTAATATACTGAAATTAGGTGTTTGATATTGAAAGTGGTAAGACATTGATATATCTTTCCAGAGTTAACTTTAAATACAAATATGCCTATCTATGGGTTTCCAAACCAATTTTTGTATCATACTTGTTCAAGGGTCGTCTTTTATTTCATTTTTAGTTTTCTTTGCTTGAGGACAAGCAAGGACTTAAGTGTGGGGGAGTTTGATCTATCGTAATTCGGTGTAGCAAATTAAACTAGTTTTCATACTTAAGGAGATTGATACAAGCAATTCTATTATGTTTTAGTTAGTTTTTCTATTTTAGTTTTAACTAAATAAAAAGTGTAAATTGAGTCATTTTATGACCTTAGGGGCCGAATGAGGCTTAAGGGTGAGATAACGTACTTAATAAGTGTGCATGACATCATTTAAAGGCATAAGAGCTCAAAGTTGGTTGACGTGCTGCAACATGGGAAATTCAATGTCCTTACATAGAGGATAGAGTGTAAAGATTCCAATACTACCTTTGGTGTCGCAACACAGCCAGAGGATGTCGCGACCCACCCCTAAAGGCAAATCTGAACCAGAGTATACTGCCTTCGATGTCGCGACATAGGCACTGGTTGTCGCGGTACTAACCCTATATGAGAAGAATTATGAGTGATGGGCATTTTGGTCTGCACAATGAAAATTAACAGGAAAATGTCAGCAAACTTAGGGCTAAGGAGAACGACAACCCTAACTCTATAAATAAGCTCATTGAACACTTGTTGAAGGACAACTTTCATAGTTTTGAATTTTCTTTCTAATTTTAGTTTAAGTTTTATTTTCTTTAGGTTTTAGCTTTATTTTTAGTTATTTTTTATAGATGCAATCAAACTCTCTTGGATTTCTACACTTTCATCTATAAAATATAATTAGGATTCTCTTAAACCTTTTTCTTGACTTGTTCATTATGTTTATGGATTCTATGAGGAACTAATCCTCTTATGGGGGTTTAGTTTGTGTAGGTGTGATTAATTAATTGCTATGTATGATTTTCTCAACGGATTAACTACTTGAGAGAGGAATAACTTAAACCCTAGGATTGGCAACCCTAGGAAGTCATTTAGGTGGGAATTAAGCCAAAATTGGTATGGCCTATCCATGAAACCATTGTCCTCAAATCGGTCATGATTGTGAGGTCGAGAGATAAGTAGTTCTTGACGACTCATTAGTTAGTTGATGATCGAGTGATCCTACTAGGGTAACAAATAGTTGATTGAATAGAAACCCAAAATAGGGATTAGTTATGATCATCCAAGCGAACTAATCACCCATGCTTAGATTTGATTGAGTTTAGAGATTAAGTTTTTCGTTGTTATTATTTTATGCATGTTATTTCTTTTCTTAGATTCATAGATAATTTCTATTCTTTATGTTTATTCTTAATATAAATTGTGTAAAGTACTAATTAGATTTATTCGAGTTTAGGCTAAATCAAATTTAGTACTCACTTCCCTTAGGTACGATACTCGAAGTACATATCTACTTCGTTGTAACTATATTACAACCTGACTTGTATACTTTCGAACAACGCCTTAATCCTATACATTTAGTTGAAGTCTTTACATTCTGGACGTTTGTCTGTCAGGAGGCAGCCACTAACCAACTTACTAGACTCCAAATGATTTTTAGCCTCTTTGTAAACATCTCCACACTGAAATATGCATTTCATTCTTTGAATCTTGCAATATTAGCATTGGCATGGTAACAAAAAAATTGTAAACCATTTAGGCTAGTTCTCATTAAAGGCTAGTTTGGGTTAAAATGTACTTCTGGAAAATGCTTTTAGAAAAAATGCTTTTAAAAATTGTTGGTGGAAATGATATGAAAAAAAAATATGGTTTATTAATTTAAATTGTTTGGGATTGCTCTCAAAAAGTGATGTCGAAAGTTAAAGTGTGCATTTTAAATATGATGTTCGAAAGTAAAATATAAGTTAATTTAAATTATATTTAAATAATTTAATATACTAATACATGCAATATAAAATCGAAATACATTTAAACAATTAATAAAAAAATATTTGTAAAATTTAATTTAAACATTTAAACCATATTAGAGAAAACTAAGATTTTTTGTATTAATCTATAGGCTCATTCCTAAGTGCTATGTTAAAACTTAAAAAAAAAAAATTATTTGATTCCTATGAATTTATTTAGTTGTAAAATAAATATTATCTGCCAATTTATTAATCTTTTAATTGGATGGAGAAGGAATTGATTGTGGCATTTTGATAATTTTACATCTGAAAGTTAAAAGCTCTTTTACTTGACTTTTGAGATTAGGTCTAAAAGCTTGTTCGATCCTAAACTAATCCTTTTCTTCAATACTTAGAGTGTAAAAAGTGTTTTTGGCTAAAGTGTCAAAAGTGTTTTTGACTCCAAAAACTAATTCGAAACAAAATGAAGAACTAGGCTTAAGTCTTCCAATTGTTCATTTTGCATTTGTAATGTTGGGAAATCTCACGAAACCAAATCTTGTCTCATTCTTGGATCCTTTCTTCTAAACGATTTTTTCAATGACGTCTCCATGACATTCAATTATCTTCCACAATAATTTCCACTAAATTCTAGGCGAAAGATTCAACACAAGAAATGTCCAACATCCATGGAAGTTACCTCCTACAATTTTAGTCCACGAAAATGGACATTGTCCTAGGAACCATAAAAACTATAAGGTGAGATGAACTTAAACTCTTGACCGCAATCATTCAAACATTAAACCCATAAGTTTTCACCATTGAGATAAAAGAAAACATTGTAATGTAATGTCAAAAGCAATCTATTCAATACAGAGGCAAGGCAGCAACAGGGGACAAGTAGGGTTCTATCCCTTCTAAAAAGGAAAATTCCCCTTTAGCGCATTCAAAATTTATAAAACTGTAAATAAGAGGCAAGGCAGCAACAGGGGACAAGTAGGGGTTCTATCCCTTCTAAAAAGGAAAATTCCCCTTTAGCGCATTCAAAATTTATAAAACTGTAAATAATATAAGGTAAAATTACAGTCCCTCTAATGAGTAAATTTTGATTTAATCGCTGAAAAAATTACGAACAATAAAATTAATACATTGATGAAATTATATTTTAATTCTTACAAAAATATATAACTTAGTTTTGGCCCTCCAAGAAAACATTTTTGCTTCACCCCTACTTCAATGGACTAGAAAATGTCAAATTATTTAGTTACTTAAATTAAAAAAATAAGAAAAAGAAGTCAAACATTACGGGGTTAGTAGTTATGATGTAAATGGATGCAGTTTCATACCACTTAGAAAGATAACACATGTGGTATCGTCCATTTTTCCCGTCCACAACTTCCAATCCAAATTTGTGTTTAAAGGTATCAAAGTGCTTCACTTTCTTTACATAAATAAGTGCTCTTTTATATCTCTTTCCATCACTCTGTAAAACAGTATTCAAAATGGCACAATTCACTCGCTCATCAGTTTTAGCTACTTTCTTTCGTCTGTTGGTTCTTCTAACAACAAGTTGTTTTTAACCTATTCTAAGCTTATTATCTTTTGATTTAATTACTTGATTAACTAAGATGTTAAGTTATTCATAAAATATTCAGCATAGAAACATGGAAGACACTATGAATCTGACTCAACTCCGGAGGTAATTCAAGCTGATAGGCCACTGATCCTACACGCTTCAACACACGATACGGTCCAATGAACCTAGGGCTCAACTTGCCATTCCTTCCAAATCTGAAAATCTTCTTCCAAGGTGAGACTTTCAGAAAGACCTGATCTCCCACCGCAAACTCAATATCCTTTCGCTTCAGATCTGCATACGACTTTTGTCTGTCCGAAGCTTCCTTTAACCGCGCTCGAATCACCTTTACCTTCTCTTCCGTCCTAGTTATTAACTCAGGACCCAACAACTGTTGTTCCCCCAATTCAGTCCAACAAGTAGGGGTACGACACCTACGACCGTATAACGCTTCATAGGGCGCCATTTGAATACTGGATTGGTAACTGTTATTATACGCGAACTCTGCCAACGGTAGAAAATCCTCCCAACTGCCTCTGAAGTCGATCACACAACCTCGTAACATGTCTTCCAAAATCTGAATTACTCTTTCTGACTGACCATCTGACTGAGGATGAAAAGCCGTACTGAAGTTTAACTTTGTTCCCAAAGCCTTATCTAAAGCTTTCCAAAACCATGATGTAAACCTGGGATCCCTGTCCGATATGATAGACACTGGTACCCCATGCAACCTCATGATCTCAGATACATATAGCTTAGCCAACTTCTGCAGCGAGTAATCCGTACGAACTGGTAGAAAATGAGCAGTCTTCATCAATCGATCAACTACCACCCAAACAGAATTTTTCTTAGTAGGTGTTAAGGGGAACCCACTAACAAAATCCATCGTTATCTGCTCCCATTTCCATAGAGGAATCTTTACCGGTTGCAATAAACCCAATGGTAATTGATGTTCCGCCTTCACTTGTTGACAAGTCAAACATTTTCCCACAAAATCAGTAACCTCCCGCTTTAACCTTGGCCACCAATACTGCTCACGGAGATCCCGATACATCTTATTTCCTCCGGGGTGCATAGCATAAGGGCTACTATGAGCCTCTCGTAGAATCATTTGTCTCAAATCCGAATCCTTGGGCATACAAACTCTTCTACAAAAACACAGCACGCCATCCTTGTTCAATCCAAAATCCCCTATTATACCACTTTCAACTTGTTGCATTAAAGGGCCCAACTTTTCATTTGATAACTGCTTTTCCTTGATCTGCTCCAACCACAGAGGCTTCATCTGAAGCTCCGCTAGCAGACTGCCATCCTCATACAAACTGAGATGAGCAAACATTGCTCTCAGCTCCGATACAACCTTACGACTCAACGCGTCTGCCACAACGTTAGCCTTTCCAGGATGGTACTCAATTGAGAAGTCATAATCCTTTAACAACTCCACCCATCTCCGTTGTCTAAAGTTCAACTCTTTTTGGGTAAGGAGGTACTTAAGACTCTTATGATCCATATAAATGATAGACTTCTCACCATAGAGATAGTGCCTCCAAATCTTTAAGGCAAACACCACCGTAGCCAACTCCAAGTCATGAGTAGGATAGTTGAATTCGTGCGGCCTCAACTGTCGAGAAGCATAAGCTACCACTTTTCCACTTTGCATCAGCACACATCCTAAACCCGTGTGTGACGCATCACAGTAAACGATAAACTCTTTTCCAGCCTCAGGTTGAATCAGTACTGGCGCTTTCGTTAAAAACTTCTTCAGTTTCTCGAAACTTTCTTGTTGTTTATCGGTCCACACATACGATACTCCCTTCCGCAACAGCTTAGTTAGGGGTGCAGCAATCAACGAAAACCCCTCAACAAAGCGTCTATAGTAACCAGCCAAACCCAAGAAACTCCGAATCTCAGCCACTGGCTTTGGCGGTTTCCAATCCAACACTGTCTCAACCTTCCAAGGATCAACTCTGTAACGACCTAATTTTCAGTGGTGTCGAAAATGGTGATATGAGCTCACTAAATCCGACAGGTAAGATTGAGTAAGGTAGTAATTTAATATTTATGAGTCAAGTGAGAATTTAGAAGAATTTGTGGATTGGTGAATTTGGTGAATTAAAAGAATTTATTAGGTCAAATGGGTCAAAAACGAGGTATCGAGACCTCGAATTTGAAAACGATCCATAAATATTTTTAGAAATATCTATGAAGTGTTATTAAGTTAGTATTAAAGTTTGGTTGAGAAATTTAAATGTTTGGGTAGTCAATTAAATAAAAAGGACTAAATTGTAACAAATGCAAAATTGCTAGAAGAACTAAATAGCTCAAGTGTTAAAATAAAAAAGAATTTAAAGAGCAATTAAACCTAAAAGTGAGAAGGTTGGATGGCAAAGGCAAGGAAATCAGCAGAAGATAAGGGAAATAAGGGCAAAATTGGAATTTTTGTAATTTTGACATGTTTATTAAAAATAAGATTGAAAAGAATTTAGATATATCTTCACACTATCTCAGCCAAAACGTCAGAGGAGTTCTGGAGAAAGCTTATTTTCATACTATTACATCATGTGAGTTTAATTCATGCTTTTTCTTGATAATTTTTATGTTTTTATGACTTTTACAATTAGATCCACTTATAGAATTCATTAGTTTTTGATTTGGTGGGTAAAATTAGAAGTTACCCTGGCTGAATAATGGAAGTTTATGATGAATTATTATGAAAATTAAATTATAATTTCATATTAAGGTGGTTTTATTAAGTGATTTTGATAGGAAATGGTATTTAGGACCTAATTGTGAAAAAGTTGTGAATTAGAGGTTGGTGTTGAAATTCAGAATATTAAAGGTTGTAAAATAGTTTGTTATGATATAATAAAGTGTTGATTGAGAAAAATTAGTTCAATTGATGGCTGAATTGAGCAGGGACTAAATTGTAAAAACTGTAAATCTTAGGGTAAAAGTGCAATTTTGAAAATTGAAGAGCATAATGTATGAAGTGAAATAGAAATGAAATACATGCTAATGAGTGAAAATATTTTACATTATAGATCAAGAAACCAAAGAAGAAAGAGGAAAAGAAAAAGTTGCAGAGTAGTTCCTAAATTTCAAAATCTTCTACAAATCAGCCGGGTAAGTTCATATGGTTGAATTTATATGTTTATTTGTGAAGGATTGAATGATATAATGTGCTATTAAATATGAATTGGCTGTGGAATTATGAAAATTATGATAAAATGAAAGAATAAAGGCGGTAATTCAAATTAGGAAAAACGCAGAATTGAGTACGTTCGTATCGTGACATGTGATGAATTGACGGATAAGACCATGGTTAATCCATGGCAAAGTATGAAATGTAGGTATGGTAATTCCCATACCGAGTTGTGAAATGTAGGTATGGTATCATCCATATCGAGTTGTGAAATGTAGGTATGGTATCATCCATACCGAGTTGTGAAATGTAGGTATGGTATTAACCATACTAAGTTAAGAAATGTAGGTATGGTATCATCCATACTGAGTTATGAAACGTGGCACTGAACAACGACGTACTCAAATTCGTAAGACGTTTCCTAATTTGATAAAAAGTAAAAATAAAATGAGTGAATCAAATGGAAGAGATTGAGTAGTTGTTAATGTTGAGCTCAACTATGTGAAGTATTTTAACAATGGTTGTGAATGGCAGGGAACTTTAGTAAATGTTTTGTTATTGTTTTGGAAATATTATGTGTGGTAAGCTACTTTTAAACCTATGAACTTACTAAGCTTCATTAAGCTTACTTGTGTGTGCTTGATATTTTTATGTAGATTGAATTAAAGAGAAGTTGGTAGATCGGATCATCACAGCAAAGCTCACTATCCAGATCAATTCCGGTAGCTTTTGTTTTATGTTTAAATATTTATATGGCATGTATAGAGTTTAAATGAGATGGAGTAAAGATGTTATAAACTAGTTAACAATATTTTGTAATGAAACAGTTTTTAAATTACAGCAGTGACGTGAATTTGAAAAATCACTAAAAATAGAAGAAATGGAATTAGAAAGTGAATAAGATATATAATTGAAGCTTATTGAGTCTATTTTCACATAAAAGAAACATAACAAACATATTATTCTTATGGTTTGAGATATTTGAATTTTTGTGAGACTAGTTCAGAATGATTATGTGATCCCCTATTCTGTCTTTGAAAAATCATTAGAAATTGTACAAAACTAATTGTGTGATATAGTTTATATGTATGGAATCCTGAATGGGTATATTTTCAAATGAACTAAATAATAAGGTCATATGAATTCTGTACGAAGAGTAATTTGATTCGTAGTGAAGAGAGGTCAGAACAGTCAAACAGTAAGATAGGGGAAACTTTAATGAATAAAATGTACTAAATGGAAACATGAAAAATTCTGGAAAAATTATAGTAAAAAGGTATATGAGTCTGGTTTCAGGGAAAATTAACGGATCTTAATTTGGAGTTCTGTACCTCTAGATATAAATAATTTAGTGACTGTGACGCAGATGGACAGTTTTAAATTTTATGCCGAATTAGTAGTTAAGTCTAATAATGCCTCGTGCTCGACTCCGGCAACGGTCTCAGGAAGGGGTGTTACATTTATTGGTATCAGAGCTTTGGTTTAGACGATTCTCAGAATGAATGTGATGTATAAAATGTTTAGAAATACATGCCATATAAATCTGTGATAGTGGGATGTGAATGATCCGATCTAACTATTAATTTTTGTTATAGATTGTAAAGATGTCTGATAGACCCGAGGGTGCTGATCATGTAGAAGAAGTTAATAGTAGAGTACAAACTTCTGAGCAGGGAACAAGTAATAATGTTTCGATTTCTTTGATGAGAGAGGAAGAACTAAAAATTTTGATTTATGGGGTAATGAATCAGTGGTTTAGTAAAACAATACAAGGAAGAAGTCAGACACAACAATCTCCTCCTCCCCCTACTGTGCCACCAGTTACAGCCCCAGTTGCTCCTCCTTCAATAGATGAATCTATCAAAAGAACACCGATTGAGAAACTCAGAAAGTTCGGAGCTGAAGAATTTCGGGAAAGATCGGATGATGATCCAGTTAAAGCAGAGTATTGGCTAAAGAGTTTGGAGAGAGTTTTCAAACAGATGATTTGTTCTCCGGAGGACTATTTGAGGTGTGCGATTTCATTACTGAAAGAAGAAGCATATAATTGGTGGGGAACCATTGAGGTAGTGGTACTTGCAGATAAACTTACCTGGGAATTCTTCCAAAATGAGTTTAAAAAGAAGTATGTGGGAATGAGATATTTGGATAAGAAGAAGAGGGAATTTCTTGATCTTCGACAAGGGAATAAAACAGTGGCTGAATATGAAAGAGAATTTGTGTATCTCAGTAAATATGCTCGGGATGTTGTACCGACAGAGGAAGAAATGTGCATTAGATTTGAAGAAGGGCTTAATGATGAAATCAGAATGATGATTGGAGGCACAGAGATTCGAGAATTTGTGGTTCTGTCTGATCGAGCTCAAAAGATGGAAGAAGTGTATAGCAGAAAGATACAAAGAGACAGAAAAGGTAAAGAAGTATACAAAAGAAGTTTCTCTAGACCAACTTCGACTTTTCCAGTTAAGAAGTTCAGAGATGATTTTAGTCGATCTGTTACAATTCCGGAACGATCGAATAAAAGTAAAACAACTCAAAAGGAGGTCGGAGTGACTAATAAACCAGCAGCTAGTACTGGTAGTGTGCAAAATATTCCGAGACCTAGATGCAAAAATTATGGTAGATTTCATATTGGTGAATGTTGGGGAAGAACCGGAGCTTGTTATAGATGTGGTGGAACTGGTCATTTTATTCGGGACTGTCCTCAGTCATTAAAAGAAAATAAAGAACTACACGAGAAACAAACAAATACTCCTCAGAAAAGTAGACGTTCGGGTCAAAGTAGTGCTGCTGAGACTGCTCGTTCGGGAATGAGAGATACTGTAGCCCGATCAGAAACAAGGGCACCTGCACGTACATATGCTACTCGGGCAAGAGAGGAAGCTTCTGCTCCAGATGTGATAGCTGGTATTTTCCATCTTTTTAATGATTCTGTGTATACTTTAATTGATCCTGGATCTACGCATTCATATATTTGCACTGCATTAGTGTCAGAAAAGAAAATGACTGTTGAGTCCACTGACTTTGATATGCAAGTCACTAATCCGTTAGGGCAAAGTGTGTTAGTTAATTTAATATGTCGGAAGTGTCCACTGAAAATACAAGACTGTGAATTCTCTGCTGATTTAATGTTGTTACCTTTCCGAGAATTTGATGTTATTCTTGGCATAGATTGGTTGATTAAACATGATGCCATAGTGAATTGTAGAGAAAAACGGGTTGATTTAAAATGTCAGACAGGGAAAATAGTTTCAGCTGAGTTTGGAGATAAAAAGAATGATGTCAGAACTATTTCAGCCATTACAGCTCAGAAATTGATTCAGAAGGGTAATGAAGTATTTTTAGCTTATATTCTTGATACTCGGGGTTCTGAATTGAAGATAGAACAATTGCCAGTTGTTAATGAGTTTACTGATGTGTTTCCTAAGGAATTACCTGGTTTACCCCCGGATCGTGAGGTTGAATTCGTAATTGATGTAATTCTGGGTACAACTCCGATATCAATAGCACCATATAGAATGGCATCAGCTGAGTTAAAAGAGTTGAAGACGCAATTTCAAGAGTTATTGGATAAGGGGTTCATCAGACTGAGTACATCACCTTGGGGCGCACCTGTTTTATTTGTGAAAAAGAAAGATGGCTCGTTGCGATTGTGTATTGATTACAGACAGCTGAACAAGGTAACAATTAAAAATAAATATCCATTACCTCGTATCGATGATTTATTTGATCAATTGAAAGGTGCTGCAGTGTTTTCAAAGATAGACCTTAGATCTGGGTATTATCAACTGAAGGTTAAAGAGTGTGATGTGCCAAAGACTGCTTTCCGAACTCGGTATGGTCACTACGAATTTCTGGTAATGCTTTTTGGTTTAACAAATGCCCCTGCTGCATTTATGGATTTAATGAATCAGATTTTTCAGCCTTATTTGGATAGATTTGTGGTGGTATTTATTGATGACATATTGGTCTATTCAAAGACAGAATCTGAGCTGCACAACACTTGAGAATTGTATTACAGACTTTGAGAGAAAAATAGTTATATGCAAAATTTAGTAAATGTGAGTTTTGGCTTCATGAAGTTGGATTTCTGGGTCACATTGTATCAGCTGAAGGAATTCGTGTGGATCCAAGTAAAGTTTCAGCAGTGGTGAATTGGAAAACACCGAAGAATGTAACTGAAGTGCGAAGTTTTCTGGGACTAGCAGGGTATTATCGCCGTTTTGTAAAGAATTTTTCCATGATTGCTTCACCAATGACTCGTTTATTACAAAAGAATGTTGAGTTTGTGTGGACTGATGAATGTCAACAGAGCTTTGACCAATTAAAGAAAATGTTAACAGAAGCTCCAATTTTGACTCAACCAGAATCAGGTATACCGTATATTGTGTACAGTGATGCATCTTTAAATGGTTTGGGTTGTGTGTTAATGCAGTCGGGAAAGGTAGTGGCTTATGCTTCACGGCAATTAAAACTACATGAAAAGAATTACCCTACACATGATCTTGAATTAGATGCAATTGTTTTTGCTTTAAAAATTTGGAGACACTATTTATATGGTGAGAAGTGTTATATCTATATGGATCACAAAAGTCTGAAATACTTAATGACTCAGAAGGAACTGAACTTAAGACAGAGACGGTGGTTAGAGTTGCTGAAAGATTATGATTTGGTTATTGACTACCATCCAGGAAAAGCTAATGTAGTTGCTGATGCACTTAGTCGAAAGTCATCATTGTTTGCACTTCGGTTAAAGAATGCTCATTTGGCTCTTAATGAAGAAGGTGTTGTATTAGCAGAATTGAAAGTGAAACCCATGTTTCTTCAACAAATTCAGAAACTGCAGAATGAAGACCCGAAATTGGTATTTAAACGACAAATGGTTCGAGATAATTTAGATTCAGAGTTCAGCATTGATGATGAAGGTATGTTGCGTTATCATAACAGAATTTGTGTTCCAAACAATTCTGATTTGAAGAATAATATTCTTTTTGAAGCACATAATAGTATGTATTCTATTCACCCGGGCAGTACGAAAATGTATGGTGATTTGAAAAAGATATATTGGTGGCCTGGTATGAAAAGAGAAATTTCAGAATTTGTTGCAAAATGTTTGATTTGCCAGCAAGTTAAAGCAGAGCATCAAGTGCCAACGGGTTTATTACAACCCATTATGATTCCTGAATGGAAGTGGGAGAGTGTTACAATGGATTTTGTGTCAGGATTGCCTATGACTCCAAGAAAGAAAGATTCGATATAGGTCATTGTTGATAGATTGACAAAGTCAGCACACTTTATTCCAGTCAGAACAGATTTTTCACTTGAGAAGTTAGTAGAATTGTATGTGTCGGAGATTGTGAGACTACATGGAGTTCCAGTATCAATCATTTCAGACCGGGATCCAAAGTTTACTTCGAGATTTTGGAATAAACTACAAGAAGCTTTAGGTACCAAATTAAATTTTAGTACAGCATTTCATCCTCAAACAGATGGACAGTCAGAGCGAGTGATTCAAATTCTAGAAGATATGTTAAGATGTTGTATACTCGAGTTTGGTGACAGTTGGGAAAGGTATTTACCTTTGGCTGAGTTTGCTTACAATAATAGTTATCAGTCTAGTATAAAAATGGCACCGTTTAAGGCTCTTTATGGTAGGAAATGCAAGACTCCATTGTGTTGGTCTGAATTGAGTGAATCAAAAATGGTTGGGGTTGATTTGATTCGGGAAACTGAAGAGAAAGTCCAGGTTATTCGAGATAGTCTAAAAGCTGCTTCAGATCATCAGAAGTCATATGCAGATTTGAAACAAAGAGACATAGAAAATGCAGTGGGTGATCTAGTTTTTTTAAAAGTTTCACCGTGGAAGAAGGTGTTACGGTTTGGCAGGAAAGGGAAATTGAGTCCGAGATTTATAGGGCCATATGAAATTGTGGAAAGGGTTGGTCCTGTAGCTTATTGATTGGCTTTACCTCCGGAACTTGAGAAGATCCACAATGTGTTTCATGTGTCTATGTTAAGACGGTATAGGTCAGATCCTTCACACGTAATTCCTCATACTGAAATTGAGCTTCAACCAGATATGACTTATTCAGAAGAACCAATGAAGATTTTGGCTCGTGAAGTTAAAGAATTGCGGAACAAAAAAATACCATTGGTTAAAGTATTATGGCACCGACATGGTATGGATGAGGCAACCTGGGAAACAGAGGAGTCAATGAGATCACAGTATCCAAATCTATTTTCAGGTAACAAATTTCGAGGACGAAATTTTAAAAGGGGGAGAGAGTTGTAACGGCCTAATTTTCAGTGGTGTCGGAAATGGTGATATGAGTTCACTAAATCCGAAAGGTAAGATTGAGTAAGATAGTAATTTAATATTTATGAGTCAAGTGAGAATTTAGAAGAATTTGTGGATTGGTGAATTTGGTGAATTAAAAGAATTTATTAGGTCAAATGGGTCAAAAACAAGGTATCGAGACCTCGAATTTGAAAATGATCCATAAATATTTTTAGAAATATTTATGGAGTGTTATTAAGTTAGTATTAAAGTTTGGTTGAGAAATTTAAATGTTTGGGTAGTCAATTAAATAAAAAGGACTAAATTGTAACAAATGCAAAATTGCTAGAAGAACTAAATAGCTCAAGTGTTAAAATAAAAAGGATTTAAAGAGAAATTAAACCTAAAAGTGAGAAGGTTGGACAGCAAAGGCAAGGAAATCAGTAGAAGATAAGGGAAATAAGGGCAAAATTGGAATTTTTGTAATTTTGACATGTTTATTAAAGATAATATTGAAAAGAATTTAGATATATCTTCACACTATCTCAGCCAAAACGTCAGAGGAGTTCTTGAGAAAGCTTATTTTCATACTATTACATCCTGTGAGTTTAATTCATGCTTTTTCTTGATAATTTTTATGTTTTTATGACTTTTACAATTAGATCCACTTATAGAATTCATTAGTTTTTGATTTGGTGGGTAAAATTAAAAGTTACCCTGGCTGAATAATGGAAGTTTATGATGAATTATTATGAAAATTAAATTATAATTTCATATTAAGGTGGTTTTATTAAGTGATTTTGATAGGAAATGGTATTTAGGACCTAATTGTGAAAAAGTTGTGAATTAGAGGTTGGTGTTGAAATTCAGAATATTAAAGGTTGTAAAATAGTTTGTTATGATATAATAAAGTGTTGATTGAGAAAAATTAGTTCAATTGATGGCTGAATTGAGCAGGGACTAAATTGTAAAAACTGTAAATCTTAGGGTAAAAGTGCAATTTCGAAAATTGAAGAGCATAATTTATGAAGTGAAATAGAAATGAAATATATGCTAATGAGTGAAAATATTTTACACTATAGATCAAGAAACCAAAGAAGAAAGAGGAAAAGAAAAAGTTGCAGAGTAGTCCCTAAATTTCAAAATCTTCTACAAATCAGCCGGGTAAGTTCATATGGTTGAACTTATATGTTTATTTGTGAAGGATTGAATGGTATAATGTGCTGTTAAATATGAATTGGCTATGGAATTATGAAAATTATGATAAAATGAAAGAATAAAGGCGGTAATTCAAATTAGGAAAAACGCAGAATTGAGTACGTTCGTATCGTGACATGTGATGAATTGACGGATAAGACCATGGTTAATCCATGGCAAAGTATGAAATGTAGGTATGGTAATTCCCATACCGAGTTGTGAAATGTAGGTATGGTATCATCCATATCGAGTTGTGAAATGTAGGTATGGTATCATCCATACCGAGTTGTGAAATGTAGGTATGGTATTAACCATACTGAGTTAAGAAATGTAGGTATGGTATCATCCATACTGAGTTGTGAAACGTGGCACTGAACAACGACGTACTCAAATTCGTAAGGCGTTTCCTAATTTGATAAAAAGTAAAATAAAATGAGTGAATCAAATGGAAGAGATTGAGTAGTTGTTAATGTTGAGCTCAACTATGTGAAGTATTTTAACAATGGTTGTGAATGGCAGGGAACTTTAGTAAATGTTTTGTTATTGTTTTGGAAATATTATGTGTGGTAAGCTACTTTTAAACCTATGAACTTACTAAGCTTCATTAAGCTTACTTGTGTGTGCTTGATATTTTTATGTAGATTGAATTAAAGAGAAGTTGGTAGATCGGATCATCACAGCAAAGCTCACTATCCAGATCAATTCCGGTAGCTTTTGTTTTATGTTTAAAGATTTATATGGCATGTATAGAGTTCAAATGAGATAGAGTAAAGATGTTATAAACTAGTTAACAATATTTTGCAATGAAACAGTTTTTGAATTACAGCAGTGACGTGATTTTGAAAAATCACCAAAACTAGAAGAAATGGAATTAGAAAGTGAATAAGATATATAATTAAAGCTTATTGAGTCTATTTTCACATAAAAGAAACATAACAAACAAATTATTCTTATGGTTTGAGATATTTGAATTTTTATGAGACTAGTTTAGAATGATTATGTGATCCCCTGTTCTGTCTTTGAAAAATCATTAGAAATTGTACAAAAATAATTGTGTGATATAGTTTATATGTATGGAATACTGAATGGGTCTATTTTCAAATGAACTAAATAATAAGGTCATATGAATTCTGTACGAAGAGTAATTTGATTCGTAGTAAATAGAGGTCAGAACAGTCAAACAGTAAAACAGGGGAAACTTTAATGAATAAACTGTACTAAATGGCCACATGAAAAATTCTGGAAAAATTATAGTAAAAAGATATATGAGTCTAGTTTCAGAGAAAATTAACAGATCTTAATTTGGAGTTCTGTAGCTCTAGATATAAATAATTTAGTGACTGTGACGCAGATGGACAGTTTTAAATTTTATGCCGAATTAGTAGTTAAGTCTAATAATGCCTCGTGCTCGACTCCGGCAACGGTCTCGGGTAAGATGTGTTACAAACTCTTATCCTTCGGCTGGCACCACATGACCCAAGAAAGTCACTTTCTTCAACCAAAATTCGCATTTACTGAATTTGACATAAAGTTGCTTATCTCGCAAAATTTGTAACACAATGCGCAAATGTGAGTCATGCTCTTCCTCATTCCTCGAATATACCAAGATATCAGCTATGAACACCACTACGAACCGGTCTAGATAGGGTTTAAAGACTCGATTCATCATGTCCATAAATGCAGCTGGTGCATTGGTCAAACCAAACGGCATCACCAAAAACTCATAATGTCCATAACGAGATCGGAATGCCGTCTTATGAATATCTGCCTCCTTCACCTTGAGTTGATGATAACCCGATCTCAAATCAATCTTGGAGAAAACTGAAGCTCCTCTTAATTGATCAAACAGGTCGTCAATTCTCAGCAATGGATACCTATTCTTGATCGTCAACTTTTTCAACTGCCTATAATCAATGCACATACGCATCGACCCATCCTTCTTCTTGACGAACAAAACCGGTGCTCCCCACGGAGACACACTCGGTCGGATAAATCCCCGATCTAACAATTCTTGAATTTGAGCTTTAAGCTCCACTAGCTCCTTCGGCGCCATTCTATAAGGAGCAATGGACACCGGAGCCGTTCTGGGCAAAAGCTCAATGCCAAACTCTACTTCCCGATCTGGAGGTAGACCAGGAAGTTCTTCAGGAAAAGCATCTGGAAATTCTTTCACCGTTCTCACACCTTCCACCGATAATTCCTTGGCATCCAAAGCACTAATGAAGGCTAGGAATGCTCCATACCCTTTCCGCACCAACTTTTCTGCCTTCAAAGCAGATACCACATTTGCCAAAAAGTTCCTTCGCTCGCCTATCATTACTACCTCCTCATCATCCATAGTCCTTATTGACATCCACTTTTCAGCACAATCCAGTTGCGCCCGGTGCTTCACCAACCAATCTATGCCCAAAATAAGATCGAACTCGCCAAAAGGCAATTCCATCAAATCTGCCAGAAATATTTCTCTTTGGATTTCTAAGGGTACGTCTCTAAACAGTTTATTAACAATTACCGACTGTCCTAAAGGACTAAGTACCGTCATCTCTCTATCGGTAATCTCAGATCTAATATTCAGGTTTCCAGATATGGCACTAGCAACATACGAGTGTGTAGACCCGATATCTATCAAAGCAGTAACAGGTACATCAAAGATGAAGAACGTACCAGTTATCACATCAGGTGCATCACCATCTTCCCGACGCCTAACCGCATAGACCAACCCCGGCTGTCTTGCCTCCGCGTTACCTCTAAAACCATTACCTCGACCCGGTGCACCTTGACCACGTCCAACACCATTACCACCACGACCTAGTCCACAACCTCTTGGTGGCTGCTGAGTACCCCTAGCTGGCTGAGCATCAGGGTTACGAGCTTCCTGAGTCGTATCAGTCCGTCGAGGGCAATTCTTATACTGATGATCCTTGGAACCACATTTATAACAGGCACCAGTTTTCCTCCAGCATTCTCTGGGGTGTCGTCTCCCACAGTCGGCACAATCTCGACTCTGATTGGTAGTCACAGGTGCTCTAGCTTGAACTGGCTCGTCATCCCGTGGCCTCTTCTGAAACCTTTTAGAAGAACTCGAGTACTTAAAATCCCTCTTGCCTCTGACTCTTTCCCGGTTCTGGCGTTCTGAGTTCTTAGCCTCTTCGGCTATCTTGGCTTTCTCTACAAGCAAGGCAAAAGTCCGTACTTGTTGTGGGGCTATCAGTACCCGCAACTCATCATTCAGCCCATCTTCAAAGCATACACAGCGCTCATGTCAGTTGGCACTATTGTGCGAGCATAATGGCTCAAGCGAAGAAATTCTGCCTCGTAAGCTGCCACCGTCTTATTTCCTTGAACCAAATTCAGGAATTCCTTCCTCCGGGCATCTACATAACTTGTTCCGACATACTTCCCTTGAAAAGCAGCTTTGAAGAAATCCCAAGTAACTAATGCAGCCGCGGTGCCTTCTCGAACAGTAAGCCACCATTGATACGCCTCGTCCCTTAACAAGGACACGGCTCCTCTTAGCTTCTGCTCGGTGGTGCACTCCAAATCATCCATGATTCGTTCCACTGCCTCGAGCCAATATTCCGCAACATTCGGAGCTACATCGGAGACACCTCTAAAAACCTCAGCACCACTTGATTTAAGTCATTCTGATATTGATCCACGAACTGCTGAGCCAGTTCTAGTCCCAGCAACCCTTTCTAAGACTCGCAACATTGCTTGAGTCAAAGCATTGTCCTCTCTCGTATGGTCATGTGATCCAGTCTCACTTCCGGGTGACGCAGGTGCATCCATTTCCGGCATATGACCCGGCGCTTCAGACGCAACCCTAGCACCTCGTCCTCTACCACGGCCACGTCTACCGCGTCCACGACCATGTCCTCTAGTACTCATAATGACTAATTCGGTTTAATCTGATTATGAATTAAAATACTGTTTCAGTGTTTATTAACGATATTTTATGAGATATAAGAGGTAAAGTTGTTTTCGCAATTATATCTTATAGTCTCAATCTCTACCGTTTTCAACACCTAAAACTAGAAGTTCTAGAGTGTTCCTATGATCATATCACAATAATGAACATTCAATATACAAATACTTACTTGACTTGGTGCCAGATGCTCGTGGTGCCATACTACCTTTAAAACATCAATTTTATATATATTCAAAATAATTTCAAACGAAAGTTGTTCTTGAACCCAAACCACAACCGAGTTTTGAAACTGGCTCTGATACCATAAAATGTAACACCCCAAACCCGGTCTATGCATTTAGACTAGACTTGGCATGCCACACAAATCGAACTTACATCTAGTCATCAATGCTTTTAATGAAAACAATTCTTCAAAACGATTTTGAAGATGGAGTTTATCAAAAATCAAGATTTATTTGAAAACCATGATTTTAAAACATAAGAGTTTACAATTTGATTTTCAGAGAAATAATTGGTTAAAATAAATTTATAAAAGAGTTTCCACAAAAATTTTACGAGTAAGTGATATTTAAGAAAAATCCCTTTTTATACGAAAAATTAAGAAAAACATTATAAAATTTTAAATTGTCCCCTTTTAGTATTTAAAACATATTAAAATTCATCCACGCATAAAAATCCATAAAAATAATAACAGAGGCTTTATTACATCGCAATTAAAATAGTACTTAAATAAAAATACTTAAAAGAAGTTCAAGTTTTTATAAACCATTGTAATAGCCAATTTTGGCCCAAGGTGAAATAAAACACAAAAATTAAAACCCGAAACCAAATGTTAAATTCCAGTTTTTTTTTACAAGACTAATTTTAAAACCCAATTCAGGAATAACAGTCCAATTACAAAATAAATATCAGACCCAAGTTTAATACAAATAAATGCCCAATGTACCCGAGCCCAGTCACAAGGGCCCAATCGGCTTGACTGACCCAAACACTTAGGGTTTCAGGAACCCTAAGGAGCCCCAAGGCTGTGCGCCGCCGACGCTTCGTCTGCCACCACGCGCACCGACCCCTCGTCTGCCACCACACGCCTCGGCCTCCACGCGCGTCGGTACCCGCAACTCACGTGCGCCACCTCGGCCATTGGTCTCTGTTCCCAACGCCCACGCGTCCCAACAGCCGCAGCCCCCATGAGCGCACCACGCTCACCACTGTCGCGCCTCGACCAAACGCTCGTGCACGCTTCTGCCTCGCCCATGCCCTGCGGAAACAAAGACAACAACAACGGGCAACGAAAGCAAGGAAATATGGGACAAACAATAGAATAAAGAAAACAGCCGTAATCTTTTGGCCATAAAAGCCATTCAAAAAACAGTGTACGGGGTATCTTTTTTTCACGCATCAGAGATTGAAAATAAAAAAATATCAAATAGAAAACTTTGTAAGGGGGCTCCCCGATTAAAAAAGGAAAAGAAAGCCCGGTAATAAATTGTAAAACAGAAGCATCAAGGCTTTTTCCTCTGAAATCGAAAGCACGATAATATTTTGGAAGGTTGATTTCTATTGCTTTTCCTACTGTCGGTTCACTTATATTTTATCTCTTATTTTCGAATTTTCTTAAACAAAAATCAAAAAGGGGGAGTAATACCTGTTGTTCGGAGCCGCACCTTCGTCGGAGGTCACCTCCGTGCGCGCCAAAACCGCGTAAGCCCCCTTGGGTCGCCAGTCGATCTTCGGCCGAAGGGAAGCCCAATAGCCAAAGGTCGAAAGAGGGGAGAGGCTGAGAGAAGGGGAAAGTTTTTTTTTTAAAAAAATCGTTTGCAGAAATGAGAAAAAAAAGAAAAAAATGGATTTTATAAAAGAATCGAAACGGTGTCGTTTTGGGTTGGGAGCCCAAGCGCCAAAACGGCGTCGTTTGGTCCAGGACCCGCGCACGGACAACCCGACCCGACAGGATCCACGTGTTTTCCTTTTGTTTTGGGATATTTTCGTGTTTAATCCTCCCTTTTTGCGCCATGTCCTAATTGTGTCCCACTACATTTTTTATATTATCGATTTTGGCCTGATAAATTTTCCCTTATTTCAGTTTAGCCCGCTTCTGAATGCACCGTTTCAAAGAGCGGGTTTATTGTTTTCTTGGTCCTTCTAAGTTACGCCTATGTTGTAATTTACCCCTCGTCTCTTCTTTCATTTTAAATTGGGCCTCAATATCCCGTTTTTAATTCATTTTGATCATTTTTCAATTATTCCACAGCTATTATTGTTGCCATTATTATTATTATTATTATTATTATTATTATTATTATTATTATTATTATTATTATTATCATTATTATTATTATTATTGGCTTTGAGTTTTTTTGTATATTATCTTTATTAAACTATATATTATTATTTTTATTTTTATTTTTATTCCTTTTGACACCATTTCAAAATTATCTCATATATTATTTTTATTACGCATTCTTTACTTAGAGTTATTTTGTTAATTATTTTAAATTGTTTCATGCGTTATCTCTTTTAAAGTTGTTTAATTCATTTTTTGACTGTTAATATTCATGTTTAAATGGTGTAAATTATGTGATTATCGTTCTTGCATGTATTATAGTTTATTTGTTCGTATTTCCATGTTATTGACATTACCGTCAGTATTACTATGGTTTATATTATTGCTCCATCATTACTATTATTGTTCATGAACATTAATACTTTAGATTAACGATTCCGTTGTCATGTATTACGTGTATCGTGTTGTCATTGTGCTAAATTTGTGTTATATCATCACCATTTGTCGCATAACCTCATTCACGGTTTAAATAAGGTTTTACAAAATCTAAACTACCAAACAAGTATAATTTTCAAATATGTTTATCAATTTTACCCAAAAGAAAGTATTTTTAAAATAAGGCAACATTCTATGTTTGGTATTTCAAGAGATCGTGCCCTATGCGTTGGGTTTCGGCTCTCTCGCTTGGCCTAACAATCGAATATCCTGTTGATATTTTAATGCATGAGTCTCGGGAGTTAAGAGATGATCCTAGATTCGAAGATTAAAATCATCGTGTCCTATGTACTGGATGTGATATTTTATTCATTCGGGACAAGAAAATCTTGATGTTCAATTCGAGAAAATTCAAACATTTCCAAAAGAGATCAAATTTTTCAATTCTTTTTAAATTTTCAACTTTCGACATTGGGACATTAAATAATCAATTTGGTACCAATTTTGGGCGTGACGAGGGTGCTAACCCTTCCTCGCACGTAACCGACTTCCGAACCTATTTTCTCAAATTTCGTAGACCCAAAAAAAATACCGTTTTAGTAAATTAAAATGTTTTATTAAGACAAAGGTGGCCCGATCACACCTAATAAAAGATCGGTGGCGACTCCCGTTTTTTATTTTCAAAACCCAAGTCGATTCCCATTTTGTCAAAAAATGGTTACGACAGCTTGGCGACTCCACTGGGGAACTTGTGAGAGTCAGGCCGTAAAATTGATTATTCTTTGTCCTTTTGTCGAAAAGTTGGAAATTTATTTTGAAAAATCATGTTTCTTTCGATGCATTTGCTGATATTATGATTCCAATAATGTTGAGTCTTATAAAATACTTTGGCATTGCATTGCATGACCGTTGTGGTCATACCTTTTAAGTGGGAGTGAGAAGCTACTCTTTCGTGAGATTTTTACCTCCGTGCAAGATAGTGGATCACTTTCGGGATACATCCGTACGTATGTCTTCGTGAGATTTTTATCTCCGTGTAGCCATAGGGAAATGTATTCCCCTGAATCGAACTCAGTCCATATGAGCCTATAATGGGTGAGGATCGAGGAATCTGCTGGTTTAGGTACCCCTCTTTAGAACCAAAACACATATAGTAAACCCTGAGAGCCCATTGTAGGTAGAGCCGCGTAAACCCTAGGTGTTACCTTAAATAGAAGTTTGATCGTTCCCTGTTTGCTTTAAGTTTTTGTATATGATACTGACTTGTTGTGTTTTGTTGTTATTACATAGCATTTCATCATAAAAGGTGTTGATTCACACTCGGTTTCTAGATAGATAAGCTTAACATGGAAAAGGGGTTTCTCGATAGAGTGGAGGATAATGCAGCTGTTCAAACATGGTCCGAAAGGGTACAACAAGAGAAAAGAGACAGCCTGACAGCGGGATATGAATCAGAGTTGTTGGATTTCACTCGCATCAGCGTGACTCAAAATGACCTGCGAGAATTGAAGGAAATGTGGGATTCATGGGGCAACGAGGTCAAACAACTATTCTACTATAATTACGGTGATTTGCACTATCTGCTGGATATCAAGGTAGATGAGTACCTACTCCGAGCAATTACCCAGTTTTGGAACCCTGCTTACAGTTACTTCACTTTTGGAAAGGTGGATTTGGTGCCTACCATAGAGGAGTACACAGCTTTGTTTCGATGCCCGAGAATTCAAACTGATAAGGCTTATTCAAGGTTTGCTAATGTGCCAACATTCTCAAAAAGGCTAATGAACATTACAGGGATGAGCGAGCAATGGATTACAGCTCGGATCAAGCAAAAAGGAGATTATAAGTGCATCCCTTGGAAACATCTGAAGGATCTGATCTTGGCGCATCCAGATAAGAAAAAAAGGGTCGACGTCTTCGCTTTAAGCATCTATGGCTTGGTCATCTTCCCCAAGGCGTTGGGGCATGGCTTTGTCCCTGCAATCTTAGCTGAAACCTTCAGATCATTGAATCTTGCCGAAGAGCGGGCAAAGGGAGGTTCATGGGATGTGCACAACTTTTGCTATCATGGTTCTATTATCGTTTTTGGAAGATAGAAAAGGTCTCATGCAAAGTCTTTTTCGAAAACTATTCTCCTCTAAAGGAATTAGCGGATACTCCAAGGCGGGACGACCTATCTGGAGAGAAATGGATAGCGATTCTCCAAAATTTGCAAGTGGAAGATGTAGAATGGAAGACTCCGTAGATGATCCCCGACGAGATCTTGTATCGGTGCGGAGAGTTTAACTGGGTCCCTTTACTCGGGATATGAGGAGCTGTTGGGTATGCCCTATTACTAGTGATGAGGCAGTATCGATCAAGGCAGTTCATACCAGCGACACACGGATTAGCCCAATGTGAGTTTTCGTACAAGGACGATAATTATAAGAAAAGAGTTTGCGAAATATTAGAGGCGTGGACTCAAACTCGAAAAATGAAGAGGTTCGCCATAGGGCCAATGACGACCCCCGAGTATGATCTGTGGTGGGGCAAAAGAATCAATGACAATATCCCAAGGCCAAGCCAAGGAGACGCTCGGCCAACAAATGAGCAATTACAAATAATCCCATCCGAATTAGAGATTATCAAGCAAGATTTCGAGAGAAGGAGTCGGGAATTGGGAAAGAAGATAGAGCAGCTAGAGGAGGAAAAGATGCAGTTAGGGTTAGATGTCGAAATCCACAAGCTCGAAGCCAAAAAATTGAAAAAAGGAAAAAATAAGGCCGAAGATGACTTGGATAGCTTAAAGACAGACTACAAGAAGCTGCGCATGTCCATCAGAACCGCTGGTCTAGGTAAAACATCAGAGCAATGGCGGCAGGAAATTGAAGAAGAAAAATCCAAAGCCAATCAGTGGGAAAAGAAGTTCCGAGATGCTCGACTACGGGAGGACGCTTTGAAAAAAAGCCTGTTGGAAAGCCAAAGTGAAAAAGAGAGGTTACGCGCCCGAATAGCAGAGTTAGAAAAGTCACTGCATCTGCACCGTAGCCGTAACTCAGTAATCGAATTAAGAGCCAGTCAGAATAAGATTGAGGAGATGAAAGGGAGGATAGGAGAGCTCGAGACTGCATTACAAGATAGTAAAATTCAAGTTGAGCTCCTTGAGGCGAACAATGTACATTGGAAAGAGCAGCTCCACCATTCTCAAGGATAGATCAGAGATAGAGACTATGTGATGGGTGAAGCTGTGGTTCAAGTCCGAGAGGTGGCCGACCATTTACAAACTTGGGCTACTCAGGCTGATGTATTAAGCCTACAATACGAGTCAGCGTCGGATCGTGGCCAAAAATTAGCTTGGCTTCTTAGGAAAGTTAAGGATTTAGGCATTAGGGCGAAGTCGTATATGTAATCGTCCGTTCTATGAAAGGAAATTTGTTTTCTAGTAAAGTTTATCTAATGGAATTGAATCAAATCAACACCTTTGTGCATTCATATCATGCATCTACATTACATTGCATGCAATAGCAACCATATCACCTTAATCATTCACTGAGGCTAAAATCGTATAATCCACAGTTGCGACACTACGAACCTGGAATCACGTCATCCCTATAGGACACGTCTAAGAACTAGAGCTATGGATGCTGAACTCAATGAAAGAATCGAAAGAATGGAAAGAATCCAGAGAGAGCTACAAGAATAGTTAGCCAAGTCGCAGCAAGAAGTAAGGGATCTGATGGCAAGGTCCCGAGAGGAATCGCTCGAGTAGAAGGATCAAATGGCCAAAATGATGGAGATGATGGCAACTCTGGTAAAAGGAAAACGACCCGCGCAAAGTCCTGATGTTACAGAACCCCATTCAAGAGTTAATCAGGATCCGCTTTATCTCCTAGGATTCACTCCGCCCTACGCCCATGCAACGCAAAGAGGATATCCTCAAGGGGAACCGGTAGGCCTAGAGCAACGACCTGCACCACCTGCTCATCCAGGGCAAGGTATGTTTGCATCGAACTCCGGAGATAATTCCGCTAATCCAATAGTTCCGGATTTGGATGATCCAGTAGAAATAGCCAAGTTGAGAGTGAAGGATCATGATGCTGAGGATAAGTATAAGAGTCTAGAAGAAAGACTCAAGGCGGTAGAAGGTATTGGAGTCTTCTCTGCACTAAGCGCCAAAGAGCTCAGTTTAGTGCCTGATCTGGTCCTACCTCTGAAATTCAAAGCACCAGATTTTGAAAAATACGATGGAACGAGATGTCCAAAGGCGCATCTTATCATGTTTTGTCGGAAGATGGCTGGTTATGTGAATGAAGACAAATTGTTAATACATTGTTTTCAAGATAGCTTGATTGGATCAGCCCTCCGGTGGTATAATCAACTCAGTAGAGAGAGGATCCAATCATGGAAGGACCTAGCCTCAGCATTTTGTGAACAGTACAAGCATGTCTCCGATATAGCACCTGATCGACTAACGCTGCAGATGATGGAAAAGAGGCTAGCAGAGACGTTTAGACAATACGCTCAAAGGTGGAGGGACGTCTCAGCGCAAATAGAGCCCCCACTGACTAAAAGTGAGATAACGGTCCTCTTTATCAACACCTTGAGAGCGCCATTTTATGACAAACTGGTGTGAAACGCCACAAAAGACTTCACCGATATCGTAATGTCTGGGGAACTCATTGAAAATGGCATCAAGAGTGGAAGGATGGAAGGTCCTGAGAGTTCGAAAAGGCCAGTACCCATGAAGAAAAAAGAGCCTGAAACTCACATGGTGGGGACTGGAAGTCGCTATGCTTCTAATCCATACCCAACCCAACCACGACCTCAATTTCGCCCACCACCAAACTTCTATTTTCCTCCTCCTCAAAACCATTACTATCAAGCGCCTCCCCCTTACCCCGTCTATGCCACCGATAACCAAAGACCATTCACTATATTCCTGCCAAGTACTATGCCCACTCAAAGTCAGCCCAAAAATGAACAAAGACCAACAAAACCCAATCCTGAAAAACTTCAATTCACCTCTATTCCGGTGTCGTATAGAGAGCTGTGCCCGAAATTACTAGAAAAACAATTAATATCCCCACATTACATGGCACCTTTGAAACCTCCATACCCAAAATGGTACGATCCTAACGCCAATTGCATGTACCATGCTGGAAACCGGGGGCATTCGACAGAAAATTGCCTAGCTTTCAAGAAACGGGTTCAAGGTCTTATTAATGCGGGCATTTTACGATTTGATGGTATTAATAATATGGCTGGAAATCCGCTCCCTAACCATGCTGAAGGGAACGTGAGCATGGTGACGAAGGAGGACAGGTGGCGAGTTAAAAATCGCGTATCTGAAATAAAGACACCTTTGAGCAAAGTATGGGAAATAATGACTGAGAAGGGCTTGGTCAAGAAAAGTTCCAAGGAGGAAAGTACAAGGGGTCAAAATTTTTGTGTCTTTCATGGCACAGAAGGGCATCACATCCAGTCTTGCGGGAAATTCAAAGAGTTACTTCAAGACATGATGGACAACAAGGAGGTCAAGATCTTTGATAGAATAAACGAGGCCGAGGAAGGGGAAATATGCACCTCCGATGATCAACCACCAGCCACCCCTTATAGCGTCGATCGACCTCTGGTGATTTATTATGAGGTCAAGAAGAAGGAAGTCGAACCAAAGATGATAATCAAAGTACCAGCTCCGTTCCCTTACAAGGATGACAAGGCAGTGCCTTGGAAATACGATGTCAACATTACCATGCCCGAAGCTACGAATGGAAGTGTTAGCGAGGTGGGGCATTTTACCCGCAGCGGGAGATGTTATTCTCCCGAGGTGGTTGAACCAAGTAAGAAGACCATTGGCTCGAATCAAAAAGGAAAGGCACCAATGCATGAGGCGGTAGTCGAGACTGAAACTCCATCCGAACAGGAAATTAAAAGACCCGTGAATGAGGATGAAGCACATGAATTTTTAAGGTTTATCAAGCACAGCGAGTATAACATTGTGGAGCAATTGAATAAGCAACCGGTAAGAATCTCAGTGTTATCTCTACTATTAAACTCAAAACCACATCGAAACGCTTTATTAAGAGTGTTAAACCAAACGTATGTGCCGAGCAACGTACCCGTTGAAAAGCTTGATAGGTGGGTGAACAACTTGAATGCGGATAATTTCATCTCTTTCAGTGATGACGAAATACCACCAAATGGTAAGGGTTCTGTAAAAGCATTGCACATCACGACCGGTTGCAAAGGCTATATAATACCGAACGTGCTCATTGATAACGGGTCTACACTCAATGTCATGCCTTTGGCTACACTGTCCAGGACGCCGGTTGATATGTCTTACCTAAGGCCTTGTCATTCCGCAGTAAGGGCATTTGATGGGACATGACGAGAGGTAATGGGAAAGATCGAGATTCCTCTAGAAGTGGGCCCATGTACATACGATATTGAGTTCCAGGTCATGGACATCGCACCTTCATATAACTGCCTCTTAGGGAGGCCTTGGATCCATTCCGCTGGGGCAGTTCCTTCGTCTCTCCATCAAAAGATCAAGTTTGTCATGGATAACCGTTTGATCACGGTCGCTGGTGAAGAAGACATCATTGCGTTTGTCTCGACTGACGTGCCCTACATTGAAGCAAATAAAGATGCAGTAGAATGCTCCTTTTGCTCCTTCGAATTTATCAATGCTACATTTGTTGTTGAAGGAAATAAGATTCCCACACCCAAATTGTCGAGGAATACCAAGATGGAAATCAAGCGACTGTGGGAAAAGAAGCCCGAGCGAAGAAAGGGTTGGGAAAATACCAGCAAGGAATGGCCAGAGTACTAAAGCCAGTACATCATAAGGCTCGATGCGGTTTAGGATTCAAGCCTGACGTGCGACAAAGAAGGAAACAGTTATAGAAAGAGCAAGAAAGGAGGATTGCAAGAGCCTCAGGTCGGGAAGTGGAATGGGAGCCCATAATTTATCCGTCCTTGTCAAAAACATTTACATCTGCAGGAATGATATACCGGGAGAGCGATAATTCACGAAACACGTTGTTATCGATTGAAAAGGGCCTTCAGAACTTCAGCATAAATGTCATTGACAAAGTGGATGATGCAGTGGAAGACATTTCAATGATACGCCCTAGCCCCCTGGATTTGTTTTGAATAACTGGACTGCCGTGGACCTTCTCGTAGTTTCTAAGTCTTCCCTAAAGTAATGCTCAATGCTCACTTCTTGTATGCCCCTAAGTTGTGGGGGAATCTATTATAAGAGTTTATGTTGGCTATTTAGCTTTTAAATGAACATGAATAAAGATGCATTTTGTCATGGTCTCTCACTCTCATGGGCTTCATATTTATTCCCTCTTCTCATAGCTTGTCTTTATATATCTCATATCATGCCATAGTATCACGTTTGTAGGTTCCAGTACCTCGATGCTCCTCTATAGTTTCTTTTCCATTTACCTTTCAGGTGCTCAGATATCGACGATGTGAACAATCCCGTTACAAGTCCTAAAATCGATTACGAGCAAGCTGTTTGTTTAGGAGAATCCGAAGCTGAGGAAAATGCTGAAGATTATGTCTCAACCCCTAACTTACTGAGAATGATAGAACAAGAAGATAAACAGATTCTGCCCCATGAAGAATCTGTTGAGGCGGTGAACTTGGGAAACGAAGAAAAGAGGCAAGAAGTGAAGATTGGGACCTCCATTTCAGAGCACACCAAACATGATTTGATCGCCTTGTTTCATGAGTACAGAGATGTGTTTGCATGGTCGTATCAGGACATGCCAGGTTTGAACGAGGATGTAGTGGTCCATAGACTCCCACTGAAGCCAGAATGCAAACCCATTTAACAAAAGCTAAGACGGATGAGACCTGAAATGTTGCTAAAGATAAAAGAAGAAGTAAGAAAACAATTTGATGCTGGCTTCTTACAAGTCTCTAAATATCCAGAATGGGTGGCTAATATAGTCCCAGTACCGAAGAAAGACGGTAAGGTGCGAATGTGCGTAGATTATCGCGACCTGAATCGAGCAAGCCCAAAAAATAATTTTCCCTTGCCACACATCGATACATTGGTAGATAACACAGCAAGACATTCATTATTTTCTTTCATGGATGGATTCTCGGGTTATAATCAGAGAAAGATGGCTCCCGAGGATATGGAGAAAACTACCTTCATGACGATGTGGGGGACATTCTGCTACAAGGTAATGCCATTCGGATTAAATAATGCCGGGGCAACATATCAGAGGGCAATGGTGATGCTGTTCCATGACATGATGCACAAAGAAATAGAAGTCTATGTCGACGATATGATTGCCAAATCTCGAGGGGAAAGAGAGCATGTCGGGAACCTCAGGAAGTTGTTTGAAAGACGGAGAAAATTCCAGCTGAAGCTTAACCCAGCCAAGTGTACCTTCGGGGTCACCTCTGGAAAATTATTGGGCTTTATCGTCAGTGAGAAGGGTATCGAGGTTGACCCAGACAAGATAAAAGCCATACGGGAACTACCACCTCCACAAACACAGAAAGAAGTCAGAGGATTTTTAGGGAGGTTGAACTACATCGCTCGATTTATCGCTCAACTTACAAACCAGTGTGACCCAATTTTCCGGCTTCTTCGAAAACACAATCCTGGAGAATGGAACGAGGAGTGCCAAGTGGCTTTCGACAAGATAAAAACAATATTTGTCCAATTCCCCGGTGCTAGTACCGCCAACTCTCAGGAGACCGTTAATATTGTATCTGACTGTGTTCGAAAATTCCATGGGTTGTGTACTGGGGCAACATGATGAGTCAGGGAAAAGAGAAAAGGCGATTTACTACCTCAGCAAGAAATTCACAAGGTGTGAAGCGAAGTATCCGTCAATTGAAAAATTCTGTTGTGCCTTGGTCTGGGTAGTTCGAAGGCTCAGACAATATATGCTGTATCATACGACATGGTTGATTTCAAAACTGGACCCAATAAAGTACATGATGGAATCACCTGCACTCTCAGAAAGAATGGCACGATGGCAAATCCTACTATCGGAGTACGACATCATCTACATTAACCAAAAGTCGATAAAAGGGAGCGCGATAGCTGACTTCCTAGCAACTCGAACTACAGAGGAATACGAGCCATTAAGATTTGACTTCCCGGATGAGGACTTGATGTGCATTACGGAAAAAGAATGTGAGTAGTCAAAAGAGAAATCATGGAAGGTGAGCTTTGATGGTGCATCAAATGCATTGGGGCATGGGATTGGAGCAGTCTTAGTGTCACCAGAAGGAAATCATTACCCATTCACTGCCAGATTAAATTTCTTTTGTACCAACAACATAGTGAAATATGAGGCTTGCATCATGGGACTTCGCGCAGCTATCGAACGAGACATCAAAATCTTAAAGGTATCCGGGGATTCAGCATTGGTGATTTACCAAATCCGGGGAGATTGGGAAGTGAGAGACTCGAAGTTAGTCAAATATCGCGATCTCGTGACAGAGCTGATCAAAGAATTTGAAGAAGTAACCTTTAATTACTTCCCACGAGAAGAAAACCAATTGGCTGATGCCCTAGCCACTTTGGCTTCAATGTTCAAAGCAAGCCGAGAAACGGAAATAATGCCTCTCCAAATGAGCATATACGAGGCCCCTGCACATTGTTTTAGCATCGAAAAAGAGGCAGATGGACAACTATGGTTCCATGATATCTTAGAATATGTCAAGAATCAAAGGTATCCCGAGCGAGCAAATGAGAACGACAAAAGAACAATCAGAAGAATGGCGATGGGATTTGTTCTTGATGGGGACATCCTATACAAAAAAGGAAAAGATCAAGTGCTCCTGAGATGCGTGGATATTATTGAAGCCAGAAAGATACTTGAAGATATCCATGAAGGAATTTGCAGAACGCATGCCAACGGTTTCACTATGGCTAGGCAGATTATGAGGCTCGGTTATTACTGGCTGACAATGGAAAGCAATTGCATTAGTTACGCACGAAAGTGCCACAAATGTCAAGTTTACGGCGATAAAATTCATGCAGCACCTTCACCCCTTCACGTCATGACTTCTCTGTGGCCTTTTTCTATGTGGGGCATGGATGTTATAGGGCCAATTTCCCCAAAGGCTTCTAATGGACATCGATTCATTTTTGTGGTCATAGATTATTTCACGAAATGGGTGGAAGCCGCTTCAATTGCTAATGTGACAAAGACCGCAGTTTGCAAGTTCTTAAAAAAGGAGATCATATGTCGATACGGTTTGCCTGAGAGAATCATCTCAGATAATGCCTTGAATTTAAACAACAAGATGATGAAGGAAGTGTGTGAGCAATTTCAAATAAAGCATCATAATTCCTCACCCTATCGTCCGAAGATGAACGGAACGGTAGAAGCAGCTAACAAAAATATTAAGAAGATTATTGGGAAAATGACCGAGACGTATAAAGACTGGCACGAGAAGCTACCATTTACTCTATACGCATATCGTACGTGTGTGCGAACCTCTACGGGGGCAACTCCTTTCTCTCTGGTTTATGGAATAGAAGCTGTGCTGCCCATTGAAGTTGAGATCCCCTCCCTGCGAGTCTTAATGGAGTCAAAACTAGAAGAATCGGAATGGGTTCGGGTTCGATATGACCAACTAAATCTGATCGAAGAAAAACGCTTAAAAGCCATCTGTCATGGACAGATGTACCAGAAGAGAATGATCACAGCCCATGACAAGAAGGTACGGCCAAGCGAATTTCGCGAAGGAGAACTCGTGTTGAGAAAGATTCTCCCAATTTAAAAGGACTTTCGAGGAAAATGGGCACCAAATTGGGAAGGGCCATACGTCGTAAAGAAAGCTTTCTCAGGTGGAGCTTTGATTCTCACTGAGATGGATGGGAAGGAGTTACCAAATCCAGTGAACTCAGATGCCGTGAAGAAGTACTACGCCTAAAAAAAAATCAGGACAAAAACCCGAAAAAGGGCGTCTTGATAAACAAAAGATATTGGGACGAAAACCTGAAAGGGCGTCCTGATGAAGGGGATTCGGACTTAAAGAGCAAGGGCGATTCGAACAGGGAGTCAAACAGCAAGATTATAATGATGAAACGGACTCGGAAGCTCAAAATCTTCTACCCAAAAGGCTTTCCTAGGAAAGATCCAGGATGAAGAAACGTGGAGAAGTTCGTGCGTTAGATATTTAGAGCATTTGCGACAATTGAACTTGCTTTCCTTTTTATAACGTTTTCTTTATTAAATTGTTCCTTGTCAATTTTCTTTGCTTATGGCTCTGAAATAAATATGGGTGTGAGGTACCCCTTTCATACTTACTTTCCCATTTTCAGACATCTCATGTTTGGTTCATTTAAATGATAAATAGTGAAATTACATACTCTAAACAAAAGGAATGTTGAGCATTACCTGGATGAAAATTTGATAAGTACAAGAGCCCCAAGGTAAGGACAAAGTTCAACAGTGGGCAAAAGGGTGACATATACGAAATGTAGATCACACATAAAACTCAAGGACGGGCACGAAACATGAAGGGAAAGTCAAGAATCGAAGCAATGAATACAGGTCATCATGAAAGTCGTGATGAAAAGAGACACGACAAGCAAATCCAGGGCGCATGGCATAATCATGTAGGCATAAAAGCATTTAAGACAAACACGTGCATATCATGACAATATCACGCATGACACATACAGGTACGCCAGCAAAGCAAGAAGTTTTGACGATAGCCGTACCGAAAGAAGGAGAAAGAAGACATCCGAGTTCCACCAGATGAGGTTATGAAATTCTGATTGCAAAATATCAACTCATAATACGAGAGGTGAGTTGAGCCTCAGGTCACACACTGAGGTGTTTTTAATTTTTATTTTTCAAAAAATATCAACTCATAATACGAGAGGTGAATTGAGCCTCAGGTCACACGCTGAGGTGTTTTTCAATTTTTATTTTTCAAATATCAACTCATAATACGAGAGGTGAGTTGAGCCTCAGGTCACACGCTGAGGTGTTTTTCAATTTCTGTTCAAATATCAACTCATAATACGAGAGGTGAGTTGACCCTCAGCTCACACGCTGAGGTGTTTTTCAATTTCTGTTTTTCAATTTCTGTTCAAATATCAACTCATAATGCGAGAGGTGAGTTGAGCCTCAGCTCACACGCCGAGGTGTTTTTCAGTTTCTATTTTTTAAAAATATCAACGCATAATACGAGAGGTGAGTTGAGCCTCAGGTCACACCCTGAGGTGTTTTTTCAATTTTTATTTTTCAAACATCAACTCATAATACGAGAGGTGAGTTGAGCCTCAGGTCACACCCTGAGGTGTTTTTCAATTTCTGTTCAAATATCAACTCATAATACGAGAGGTGAGTTGAGCCTCAGCTCACACGCCGAGGTGTTTTTTCAGTTTCTGTTTTTTAAAAATATCAACTCATAATACGAGAGGTGAGTTGAGCCTCAGGTCACACCCTGAGGTGTTTTTTCAATTTTTATTTTTCAAACATCAACTCATAATACGAGAGGTGAGTTGAGCCTCAGATCACACCCTGAGGTGTTTTTCAATTTCTGTTCAAATGTCAACTCATAATACGAGAGGTGAGTTGAGTCTCAGGTCACACGTCGAGGTATTTTTAATTTCTGTCTTTCAATTTCTGTTCAAAAGTCAACTCATAATGCGAAAAAGTGAGTTAGGCCTCGGGTTATGCACGCTGAGGTATTTTTAACTTCTTCTATTTTTTCCTATTTTTCAATTTCCGTTAAAATCAACTCATAATGCGAAAAGTGAGTTGGGCCTCAGGTCACACGCTGAGGTGTTTTTCGATTCCTGTTTTTCAATTTCTGTTCAAGAATCAACTCATGATACGAGAGATGAGTTGGGCCTCGGGTCATGCACGCCGAGGTATCTTTTAATTTCTGATTTCTGTTAAAAACAACTCATGATATGAGAGATGAGTGGAACCTCAGGTCACACGCTGAGGTACTTTTCAACATCTATTCATATTGCGAGAATAAGGAAACAATTTGAAAAGTTCAGGTTTATTTCCTCGAAGTCCTAGTGGAGCAGGTTGAAGACAACAAGTCTTATCCCCTTCGAAGTTACAGCAAAACAACGGGTCGAAGCATGGCTACCCGAAGAACGGAAGCATTGAAGAGGTCAAGACTCGGCGAGACTAGGCAAAATTGGCTCTTTTAAAAAAGTCTTTGCTCAATTCCCGTTACACGAGAACGCGCAAAGAGGGGCAGCTGTAATAGCCAATTTTGGCCCAAGGTGAAATAGAACACCAAAATTAAAACCCAAAACCAAATGTTAAAGTCCAGTTTTTTTTTTTACAAGACTAATTTTAAAACCCAATTCAGGAATAACAGTCCAATTACAAAATAAATATCAGGCCCAAGTTTAATACAAATAAATGCCCAATCTACCCGAGCCCAGTCACAAGGGCCCAATCGGCCTGACTGACCCAAACACTTAGGGTTTCAGGAACCCTAAGGAGCCCCAGGGCTGTGCGCCGCCAACTCCTTGTCTGCCACCACACGCACCGACCCCTCGTCTGCCACCACGCGCCTCGGCCTCCACGCGCGTCGGTACCCGCAACTCACGTGCGCCACCTCGGCCATTGGTCTCTGTTCCCAACGCCCACGCGTCCCAACGGCCGCAGCCCCCATGAGCGCACCACGCTCACCACTGTCGCGCCTCGACCAAACGCTCGCGCACGCTTCTGCCTCACCCATGCCCTGCGGAAACAAAGACAACAACAACGGGCAACGAAAGCAAGGAAATATGGGACAAACAATAGAATAAAGAAAACGGCCGTAATCTTTTGGCCATAAAAGCCATTCAAAAAACAGTGTACGGGGGATCTTTTTTTCACGCATCAGAGATTGAAAATCAAAAAATATCAAATAGAAAACTTTGTAAGGGGGCTCCCCGATTAAAAAAGGAAAAGAAAGCCCGGTAATAAATTGTAAAACAGAAGCATCAAGGCTTTTTCCTCTGAAATCGAAAGCACGATAATATTTTGGAAGGTTGATTTCTATTGCTTTTCCTACTGTCGATTCACTTATATTTTATCTCTTATTTTCCAATTTTCTTAAACAAAAATCAAAAAGGGGGAGTAATACCTGTTGTTCAGAGCCGAACCTTCGATGGAGGTCACTTCCGTGCGCGCTAAAACCGTGTAAGCCCCCTTGGGTCGTCAGTCGATCTTCGGCCGAAGGGAAGCCCAATCGCCAGAGGTCGAAAGAGGGGAGAGGCTGAGAGAAGGGGAAAGTTTTTTTTTTAAAAATCGTTTGCAGAAATGAGAAAAAAAAGAAAAAAAATGGATTTTATAAAAGAATCAAAACAGTCGTTTTGGGTTGGGAGCCCAAGCGCCAAAACGGCGTCGTTTGGTCCAGGACCCGCGCACGGACGACCCGACCCGACAGGATCCGCGTGTTTTCCTTTTGTTTTGGGATATTTTCATGTTTAATCCTCCCTTTTTGCGCCCCACTACGTTTTTTATATTTTCGATTTTGGCCCGATAAATTTTCCCTTATTTCAGTTTAGCCCGCTTTCGAACGCACCGTTTCAAAGAGCGGGTTTATTGTTTTCTTTGTCCTTCTAAGTTACGCCTATGTTGTAATTTACCCCTCGTCTCTTCTTTCATTTTAAATTGGGCCCCAATATCCCGTTTTTAATTCATTTTGATCATTTTTCAGTTATTCCACAGCTATTATTGTTGCCATTATTATCATTATTATTATTATCATCATCATTATTATTATTATTATTATTATTATTATTATTATTATTATTATTATTATTATTGGCTTTGAGTTTTTTTTGTATATTATCTTTATTAAACTATATATTTTTATTTTTATTTTTATTCCTTTTGACACAATTTCAAAATTATCTCATATATTATTTTTTATTACGCATTCTTTACTTAGAGTTATTTTGTTAATTATTTTAAATTGTTTCATGCGTTATCTCTTTTAAAGTTGTTTAATTCATTTTTTGACTGTTAATATTCATGTTTAAATGGTGTAAAATATGTGATTATCGTTCTTGCATGTATTATAGTTTATTTGTTCGTATTTCCATGTTATTGACATTACCGTCAGTATTACTATGGTTTATATTATTGCTCCATCATTACTATTATTGTTCATGAACATTAATACTTTAGATTAATGATTCCGATGTCATGTATTACGTGTATCGTGTTGTCATTGTGCTAAATTTGTGTTATATCATCACCATTTGTCGCATAACCCCATTCACGGTTTAAATAAGGTTTTACAAAATCTAAACTACCAAACAAGTATAATTTTCAAATATGTTTATCAATTTTACCCAAAAGAAAGTTTTTTTAAAATAAGGCAACATTCTATGTTTGGTATTTCGAGAGACCGTGCCCTATGCGTTGGTTTCTACTCTCTCGCTTGGCCGAACAATCGAATATCCTGTTGATATTTTAATGCATGAGTCTCGGGAGTTAAGAGATGATCCTAGATTCGAAGATTAAAATCATCGTGTCCTATGTACTGGATGTGATATTTTATTTATTCGGAACAAGAAAATCTTGATGTTCAATTTCAGAAAATTCAAACGTTTCCAAAAGAGATCAAATTTTTCAATTCTTTTTAAATTTTCAACTTTCGACATTGGAACATTAAATAATCAATTTGGTACCAATTTTGGGAGTGACGAGGGTGCTAACCCTTCCTCGCACGTAACCGACTTCTGAACCTATTTTCTCAAATTTCGTAGACCCAAAAAAAAAATACTGTTTTAATAAATTAAAATGTTTTATTAAGACAAAGGTGGCCCGATCACACCTAATAAAAGATCGGTGGTGACTCCCGTTTTTTATTTTCAAAACCCAAGTCAATTCCTGTTTTGTCAAAAAATGGTTACGACAACCATCATTCGTAGTATGGCCTCCACACGAAGTCATCCCAGGCCCAAGCCTCCATCAATTATCATTACCTGAGAAGGGTATGAAAAATAGGGTGAGTTACTTAGAACTCAATGTGTAATCCACTTACCTTGTTCACTAGGCCAGAATCATTTAAGCATTTCATTTGGGCTTGAGCCCATTTACAAATGTACAATATATAAATCAAATAAATATGCATGTGATATGCAATTCCCAACCAAGCCTAATTTCCATCCGCTACACACCACCCTTACCAACCATCACACCTGTGGGGATCAAGTCAACCCACCCCGCCAACACACCAATCACAGGCATTAAGCCATTTTAAATATTTGTGGCAGAGCCACTGAACTAGAGGCATTAAGCCAATTAAAATATTTGTGGCAGAGCCACCGAACTAGATTTTGGCAACAGGCCTTTCTTCTCTTCGTCAATTATCCCAACCCATGCAGTCATGTATATACATATAATGCATAATGATATATTCATAAGGTAAATTTCAACAAAAAGCCCATATTATAAGTTATCAATTTGGCCCATTAGTCAAAATAGCAATTTGGCCCATTTAACAATCTAGCAAACTTTGGCCCATTTAACGATCTAGCAAATTTTGGCCCATTTAACGATCTAGCAAATTTTGGCCCATTTAACACATGAGGCCTTTTTCACAATTTTCACACTTGGCCAATTTATCAAAATAATCATATGGCCCAAAATATCACTTTTTAACAATATAGCCCATTAAGGGAAAATCCGTAATTTTTTTCCACAACCTTAATACCGGTTTCATGCATTCACACCAAAAAGTGCTAATATACCGTATTTTACAATTTTACCAAATTTACGATTTTTATTCTATTACTACGGTATAGTATAACCCGTGAGATAAGTGTGAAGTTACACACCTGATTACGGTGAGAACTATACTTTCTCGCTCGTCGATACCTATATATTTATCATGCTTGATTAGAAAACTAATATTTAATATAAAAATATTCTAATGATAAACGATCTAAATCTTTACCCTCGAAATCTCGAACAACAGCTATTTGTGATTTCTCCCTGATTGATGGTTCATAACCCAATGAAGAACAACGAACAGTCAAAGGCTCGGGAGTACGAATGACTTCAAATAATTGATTTTCGTCAGATGATGGTCCACAACCCAGTGGAAAGTATCGGATTGCTGAAACAACCCTTCGCTTAAATTTAGGGAAAATAGCGAAGCCACCCCTCTTCCAAACACTATTAACAACCCTTTTCGACCCTATCTTGATTACCACGAAGTTCTTACATTCACAAAAAGAAAGTCGATTAATAGGGTCCCTATGATAGAATCGATTAATCAATACCATCTTAAACCAAATAAGAAGTAACATAGAACCCCTTCGAAATAAAATGAATCCCTTACCTTGAATGATGAAATCCATTTCCACACGTTCTTATGATGACTATGATCTACTATCGATGAAGAAATGATCGGCACTCCGCTACACCACGATTGATCAAAGTATGAATAGAAGCAAATGATTAAGAATAAAATCTATAAGGAATGGAAGATTCGGCTATGATATATCAAAGAAAGGAAAAAGTTTCGATTATGGAGATAGTCTCTAACATTCGGCCATGGAAGAAATATGAAGGAAAAATTGTGTTTAAAGGATAAGAAAAATGGAGATAGCAAGAAAATAAAGATGAGAGGCTTATGATTCGATTTTCAAAGGTAAGAGAAGAGCAAAGAAAAGGGTTTGGGACAATGGTGTATTCGGAAATGGGGGAGAAGGAAGAAAAAGAAATGGCTTTTATGTTTGATATTTTCGGCACTAGAAGAGTAATACAAAATGAAGCACTTGAGAGGTTGGCGAAATATGACCAAATGGTCAAAAGGAGAAGACAAAAAGATGAAAAACAAAGATGTTTACCCAAAGCATCAAGCACATTCGGTCAAAGAGAAAAAAAATGAAAAGAAAAGGTGTTTTGAGAAAACAAAAAAATGACCAAATGGGATTACACACTAACTACACATGCTTACCAAAGTCTACCACAAAAATTCAGCCACCCCCTAGTCCACAAAACCGTCCAAGTTCATGGACAAGTTGGCCATTCCAACTTTCCAAAACACAACCCTTAAGAAGTGCCTTATGTTCCCCCTACATTCCATAAGTATAGGATTTCCTTTCCCCAAGTTCAAGCTTATCTTATCCAATAGTCATCTTGCCATAAAAGAAAAAGTCCAACCTTCCATAAGTAAGGCTTGACCGACACATGCAATATAGGTGCAAAAATAAAAGTCACCAAAATGCTATCCATGGGATTCGAACCTCTCCCCTCAAACAACACTCATGGCGCCAACTCCACCTTGCTACTAGCTCATCTTATGCAAACTTTTACCAATTAAATTCCCTTAAGCATCAGGGTCACTTGATCCACTTCAATAAAGTACTCATTTCAAAAATTTATTCTAATACCGAATAAATCTCGAGCCTTCTCAAGACTATATATTAAGCACACAAGTTAATCATTCACAAGCTAAACACCAAAACATGCAACATATCGATACTCAATTTTTTTTTTAAGATGTTACATTGGTTACATGTGATTTGACGATGAAATGAACTATGATGATGAAATCAGAAATTGTTTATGATAGAGCTGAGTCAACACGGAAACATAACCTTAACACACCAGTGGAGTAATGACCAAGGTACTAATATAATCGAGCATCTACATAAGTTCACTGCTAATTTGCATTAGGCACTTGATGAAAATCATGATATGCCTGAACATTCAGACAAGCCTCTCTGTGATATGTATGAGATGCCTTCATGTGGAACCACCAGGATGGCCAACTTTGAGGTATTATCAAACATGTTAGACATGATGGCTCAAATGATGAGAATGATGCAAGAAATATTCGAAGAGCTGCCTCCATGGAAAGAGGACATGTCTGACGTTCACAACTCAGATCATGAGAACCATTGTGTTATTGATAATCATGATGAGATTTAGCCTGATCTTGTAACTGAAGATCAGAGATGAGTTGAACATAGTCGAAATAGTCTCTGATCCAATTGAACTAGCAGTTGATCTATCCGTAAAGGTAGAAGTGAAAGATGAACTAACCACTAACATGGAATTTAAATCGATATTTGATGAAAGTGTAGAAGAGCCAATACACTTTTTGGCCATAGCAGAGAAGGTGATAATCGAAGAGGTCAAGGAGTTTGATTCATTCTCATTTCACAATGGCAGCAAGGCTCGAGCAACCAAAACTTCACGCGACATGGAAGGGAGGAAGCTCGAGGCAATAATACCCCGAAAAACACTTTAGGGTTGGCTTAGATTTGGTAATAAATGGCTCACAATATGGATGTCCCGATGGTAAAAAATAATGAAAAATCATTGGAATCGAACAAGGTGGCGGTTTCATATACATTGACAGAAAAAAAATGTTAGATTAAGGTGTCGAGAACCAACTGGAGGTTCTTCTATGGTGGCGACACAAATCATCCCAGCTTTTAAAGAACTTCAATTTTTTGTTCTAAATTTTGTTTCATTTTTTTAGTACTTTAATTTTTTATTTTATTTTATTTATTAATTTATTTTCCTTTATATTATGTTGCATATTTCATATTTCTTGTCATAGTATTTTATTGTAGGTACTTTCTGTCCGCTTGGAGCAAACGAATTTTGATGCCAATACAACAACAAGAATTTGATCTTCTCAGGGAAGTTTTCTTGTTTGCGCTTTAGTCATTTTACAGTAAGGGTAATGTATACCCCAAAATAAAAAATTTCAGATTGTTTCATGACATTGAACCTCGATGTCGCGACACCAGTAGACTGCCAAGGGTGCCGCGACACGGAACCCTTATGTTGCGACATCACTGCAATTTTCTACAAGGTTGACCCGACCCATTGCGTGACCTGACAATTTAAAATTAGTTTTAACGCAATTGATAACCTTAAAGCACTCCAATTTTAAACCTAAAAACACTTTTTACACACTCTAAACAATTCCTAAACATTTGAAACCCTAAAACCCTTTTCTCCTTATTCCCTACTTTTACAAACCCTTCATTTCTCTTGGTGTTCTACTTGGTGCAAGAACTGAAGTAAAACATTGACGTAGCTATATCAACATAGTTTTTACAAAAATTCAAAGTAAATAATTCGAGGTTAAAGGTTCCTATCTTGTTTTTACTATTCCATTGATTATTGCTTAATCTCTATTAGTTATTTTAGTTTTTAAAATATTGAATATGCCTCCTAGGAAATCTAGAAAAACTAGTGCACAAGAAACACCGTTAGTTTCGAATCCGTTGAAGTTTCAAAATCCCAAAAACCAAATATATTTGCTTGAACTACAGGGTAAAAAAATGATCGAAGAAAGGGGATTTGGGCCAACAATGTTTCTTTGCAAAGAGATTTGGTAGCTAGTACGGTATTATAGATGGGAACGCTTTTGCAAAATCCCAAAAGAGAACGTTGTTATCCCACTCGTCTAGGAATTTTATGCCGCCATTAGGGATGAAGAAACTCAGAGACCACATGGTGTCATGTGGAAAATGGTAGCAATAAGAGGTAAGGATGTCCCATTCACCCCGAAAGTATTTTGTAAATTTTATGATGCCCAATATTTTGAAACTGGTTTCTTAGTAAATATTGATTTAACAAGTTGTGAAGATATAACTATGGAAAGCATTGTAAAATACCTAACTGAAAATCGAGGCAAATGGAAGTATCAACCAAATACTGGACTTTTAACCAATTTTAATCAAGCAATTATGTTCCCAATAGCTAAAATGTTGATGTAATTTATTTAAACTATAATTACGCTTGCTCTTAATGTTTCTAAGGTCAAAATACTTTCTAAGCTATTTTATTGTATGGAATTCTGCAGAAGAAACAAATATGTATTGGAAATTAAATCCATCAACATATGAAATGATGTGTTAATGGCCAGAAGGCCAGGGTTTTCTTTCCCCACCTCGTAACGACACTTTGCAAGAATGTAGAAGTTCCAATGGAAGAAAACAAGCAATTCATGAGGTTGACAAAGAGTTTGATAGGCGATTCCATGTACACTCAATATGTCAAACTCAATCAGAAACAAATCAAAGATTGGAACTAGAGAAGAAAAGAAAAGATGGGCGTTCCCGCATCTTTATAAAAGAAACTAACTGTAAAAGGGTGGAAAGGAATGGAAAGAAAAGATTCAAAAATAGAATAGATGATCAGATGGATGCAGGAATTAGGATCGGTTATTGAAGAGTTCGCGTAGAAAAATAATCTAAGAGAACCAAATTACCTGCCGAATATATATACATCTGGATCTTTTCATATTAACTTCCAGGAGTGGAGAAGTGAAGATGAGGAAGGGAACCATAATGAAGAAAAGGAGGAAGAAGAGGCCACCAAACAAGACTTCCAAGAGGAAGATGATAATTACAAGGTGACATTCTAGCGGCAACTTCCTGTGCAGAAAGGGCCCATCATTCGTAGCCCAACCCGATAGGCACGCTCATTGAGCGAATGCTCCTTTCGAGGTCACATCTTGAAAAAATGGAAGGCACCAAGGGAGAGGGGGCGACCACCCCATTTTGATGATTTTGATGATTAAACTTTTAATTTTAATTTTTGGGATTGTAATTAACTTGGATAATTTTTATTTGATTATTTTCAGAGTAAGATTAAAAATAGATTTTATATTTTTTTTCTTTTCTGTTTGAAGATTTCTATCTAGGAACCCCACATGAAAGAAGCACGACAATTTTGAGCTTTCAACAAAAAAGAAAGGGAGCACCCACCATTACTCCATAGAGATATCATGATCAGTTGGGTAACTATTTTCCTTATTTATTCAAGATAGCACATTAGGGACAATGTACTATCTAAAGTGTGAGGGGGTAACATAGGAAATTTGTTTTTCATTTTTATTCTTTTCATTTTAATTTTGATTGTCAAAGTGTGCTCGAACTTGTAGAAATACAAGTGATTTGTTAGGAGCATGTACATAGGTTGATTGTATTTACTACAAATTTTACATGATAGTGGATGGTTTCAAAATTTTAATTATTAGACTATTAAGTACTATATATTAGAGTGTAAATAGACATTGAGTAATTGAATATACCAAATGATATAGAAAATATAGGGAAAATAGTATGTATAATAAATAGTTGAAATTGTGATTGCTTGATCGATTAAATTTGTGAATATTGAGATAAATAGGGATGACCTAAGACATTATTTGGTATAAACCCATAGCTAAAAAGCTAACCCTTTTTTATCAATCCTTAGTACCTATTTTGAAACAAAAAACACTTATTGATGAACCTTTATGCAAAACCCGAGCCAAAAATAAAAATTTGTAGTTACCCTTTTTCTTTGGTTCTGAATTACATGAATTTAGATGTTTGGCCATATGTATTGAGGGTTAAGTAGATTCATCATGGTGAATTTTATAAAACCAGAGTGAAATTGGAAGAAGCAATGTGATATAGAAACTATAGGTTAGCCAGCATGTGCAAAACAAAAGAAAAATTCAGAAAGAAAATCAATACGGGTAGAAAAAGTATGTGAAAAACAAAAGCATTGTGAGTGAGATGTATTGAAAAAGATCAAAGGTGACAAAACCAAAAAAGTAGAAAAACTTAGTAATTAGTGCAAAAAAAACTCGTGAGCTAGCTGTAGTCACTTTATTATGCTGTAACTTCCTATGTGGAGAAATAAGAAAGGTGAGAGAAGGAGAAATAAGGCGATGAGCAGGCATGGGTTATTAAAGGGGGAGAATAGGGAACAATATGATGTGCCAAACTATTTTCGTGCTTGAAATTGTTTGATGCTTCCTATTTTTGAATTTCATACCTGTCTTAAGCCTCAAAACGTTACAAGCCAAAAATCCCTATGTGACCTAGGTAGACTTATTCATGAACTAACATTGTATTAAGTAATCTGAATAATAATTGTTTGTATTCTGCTAGGATAATATAATTACTTGAATGATTTATTGATGGTTTCATATATTTGAAGACCTTAATGTCTGTATACTTTGTAATATACTGAACTTAATTGTCTGCTGTTAAAACTGGTGAGACATTTATATATCGTGCCAGAGTTAAGTGTAAATACTAATATGCCTAGTTATGTATTTCCAAACCAATATTTGTATCATACTTTTTCAAGGGTCATTTTTTATTTCATTTTTAGTTTTCTTTTCTTGAGGACAAGCAATGAGTTAAGTGTGGGGGAGTTTGATCTGTCGAAATTTGGTGTAGCAGATAAACTACTTTTCATACTTAAGGAGATTGACTACAAGAAATTCTATTACGTATTAGTTAGTTTTTCTATTTTAGTTTGAACTCAATAAAAAGTGTAAATAAAGTTATTTTATGACCTTAGGGGCCGAATGAGGCCTCAAAGTGAGCTAACATACTTATTGAGTGTGCAGGACATCATTTAAAGGCATAAGAGCTCAAAGCTGGTCGTCGTGTTGCAACACAGGAAGTCTAGTGCCACAACACAGAGAACAAAGTGCCAAGATTCCAATACTTCCTTTGGTGTCGCGACACAGCCAAAGGATGTCACGAAACACCCCTAAAGGCAAACCTAAACTAGAGTATACACCATTCGGTGTCCCGACAGAGGCACCGGGTATCGAGAAATCAGCCCTGTACGAGAAAAATTACGAGCGAAGGGCATTTTGGTCCGCATAATGAGAATTAACACGAAAATGTTAGCAAACCTAGGGCTAAGGATGACGCCCAACCCGAACTCTATAAATAGGGTCATTTAACACTTGTTAAAGGACAACTTTCATAGTTTAGAATTTTCTTTGTTAATTTTAGTTTAAGTTTTCTTTTCTTTATGCTTTAGATTTATTTTCAATTATTTCTATTCATCTTCCTCGGAGAACTTGATTTGTAGATGCGATCAAACTCTTGTGGATTTTTGCACTTTCATTAATAAAATATAATTAGGATTCTATTAAAACTTATTCTTGACTTGCTAATTTTGCTTATCTTATTTATCAAGTTTATTGTGTTTACGGATTCTATGAGGAACTAATCCACTTATGGGGGTTAGTGAGTGGATGTGTGATTAATTAATTGCTATGTAGGGTTTTCTCAACAGATCAATAGTTTGGGAGTGGAACAACTTAAACCCTAGGATTGATAGCTCTAGGAAGTCATTTAGGTGGGAATTAAATCAAAATTGGTATGACCTATCGATTGACCCCTTATCCCCAAACTGGTCTGGACTGTGAGGTCGAGAGATAAACAGTTCTTGCTGACTCGGGAGTTTAGTTGATGATTGAGAGATCCTGCTAGGGTAACGTCTAGTTGATTGAGTAGAAATCCGGAATAGGGATTAGTTATGATCACCCAAGCGAACTAATCACCCATGCTTAGATTTGATTGAGTTTAGAGATTAAGTTTTTCATTGTTATTATTTTATGCATGTTATTTCTTTTCTTATATTCATAGATAATTTCTCGTATTTATGTTTATTCATAATATAATTTATTTAAAGTACTAATTAGATTTATTTGTATTTAGGCTAAAGTTAATTTAGTACTCGCTTCCCTTGGGTACGATCCTCGGAGTACTTACCTACTTTGTTGTAACTATATTACAACCTGACTCGTATACTTGCGGACACCGCCTTAATTCCATACATTTAGTTGAAGTGTTTACACTTTGGACATTAGTAAATCTGGAAGAGGTCATTAACCATCTTACTAGACTCCAAATGATTCTTAGCCTCTTTTGAAACATCTCCAACTTTTCTCCAATATGCATTTCTCTCTTTGTATCTTGGAATATTAGCATTGTCATGATAACCAAAAATTTGTAAACTATTAAGGCTAGTTCTCATTAAAGGCTATTTGGGGTTAAAATGTACTTCTTGGAAAATGCTTTTAGAAAAAGTGCTTTTGTAAATTGTTGGTGGAAAGTGATATGGAAACATATGGTTTATTTATTGAAAGTGTTTGACGTTGCTCTCAAAAAGTGATGTAAAAAGGAAAAGTGTCCATTTTAAACATGATGTTCCAAAAGTAAAATATAAATTAACTTAAATTGTATTTAAATAATTTAATATACTAATACATGCAATATAAAATTTAAATACCTTTTAAATAATTAATATAAAATATTTGTAAAATTTAATTTAAACATTTAAATCATATTAGAGAAAACTAAGAATTCTTTTCAATAATCTATAAGCTCATCCTTAAGTGCTATGTTAATACTTTAAAAAAAAGTATTTGATTCCTATGAATTTATTTAGTTGTAAAATAAATATGATGTGACAATTAATTAATCTTTTAATTGGTTGGGGAAGGCATAAATTGTGGTATTTTGATAATTTTACATACCAAAGTCAAAAGCTCTTTTACTCGACTTTTGAGGTTAGGTTTAAAAGTTTGTTTGAAAAAAATTTTCGATTCCAAAATCACTTTTTTCTTCACTACTTAAGAGTGTCAAAAGTGTTTTTGGCTCCAAAAGCTAGTATGAAACACAATGAAGAACTAGGCCTAAGTCTTCCAATTGCTCTTTTTGCATCTGTAATGTTGGAAAATCTCACGAAACCAAATCTTCTCTCATTCTTGGATCTTTTCTTCTAGATGATTTTGTCAATGACCTCCCATGATATTCAATGATCTTCCACAACAATTTCCACTAAAGTCTAGGGGGGAAGATTCAACACATGAAATGTTGAACATCCATGGGAGGGAACTCCTATCATTTTAGTCCACGAAAATGGACATTGTTCTAGGAACCATAAAAACTATAAGGTGAGATTAACTTATACTCTTGACCTCAATCGTTCAAACATTAAACCCATAAGTTTACACCATTGAGATAAAAAAAATTGTAATGTAATGTAAATAGCAATCTATTCAATACAAAGCTAGTAACAGGGGGCAAGTAGGGGTCGTACCCCTTCTAAAAAGGAAAATTCCCTTTTAGCCCATTAAAAATTTATAAAATTATAACTAATATATAGTAAAATTACAGTCCCCCAATGATAAAATTTTGATTTAATCGCTAAAAAAATTTTGAATATTTAAGATAATACATTGGTAAATTTGTATTTTAGTTCTTATAAAAATATATAACTTAGTTTTGGCGGTTTAAAAACCTACTTCAGTAGACTAGAAAATGTCAAATTATTTAGTTACTAAAATTAAAAAATAAGAAAAAGAATTCAAAACATTACGAGGTTAGTAGTCATGATGTAAATGGATGCGATTTCATACCACTAAGAAAAATAACACATGTGGCATCGTCCATTTTTCCCGTCTACAACTTCCAATCCAAATTTGTATATAAAGGCATGAAAATGCTTCACTTTCATTACGTCAAAAAGCGCTATTTTATATCTTTTTCCATCACTCACTTTGTAAAATAGTATTCAAAATGGCACAGTTTATTCGTTCATCAGTTTCAGCTACGTTCCTTCTTCTATTGCTTCTTCTAGCAGGTTCTTTTTAACCTATTCTAAGCTTATTATCTTTTGATTTAATTACTTGATTATCTAAGAAGTTAAGTTATTCATAAAATATTAATATATAACCCAATCAAATGGACTTTAGATATGAGACTCAAATTTATATTCATTTACGAAATTAAGTTATTTTAATAACTTCTCTCTTAACTATTATATAAACCAGAAGATCTGGGTCCTATTTATATTTTAATAGTTTTCTATTTATTTTTTTCTCATGTATATTTGGATTTATATATACTTGCATTTTTTATACCTTTTTTTACATGTTTTTATGATGCAATTATATGAAATAAAGTAGAGATGGGTCCTACGGCAGTGGAAGGTAGAAAATGCGAGTCTCCAAGTCATAAATTCAAAGGGATGTGCATGAATCGTGATAACTGTGCCACTGTTTGCCAGACAGAGGGTTATGAGGATGGCAAATGCGAAGGCTTTCGTCGTCGATGCATATGCATTAAACCTTGTTTTTAAGCAATCTATTAATATTTCATCATCCCTGAAGATTGAACATTACACATGTTGATATGTGCCTATGAGTAAACAGAATTGAGAAACAGAATTGAGAAGGCTTGATATTATCAACATAATTTTGTCATAGAATTTATTAGTATTTTAAATAATTCTTTTGTGATGTTGATGTCACATATATAATATCTTTAATTTTAGTTTTCTTAAACCTTTTTGTATTTCTATTGAATTAATTATCATGAAAGAAAGATTAATTATGACTATTCTTCTAGATTTGTTTATGAATTGGATCAATTTAGATGGAATTCAAATAAACTATTTGTTCAATAATTGGTTAAAAACATATTTTATCACTTAAAAAACTTATTGTTATGTACAAGAAAATTGACAAAATTGTACATTCATTCTGGTGGGGTCATGAGGAGGGGTAAGAGAAATTACATTTATGTGCTTGAGATAACTCTATGCCTCAAAATTAGAGGGAGGATTGGGAATTTGCAGGATAGATTAATAAATAATATGATTGCCCCAAACTCTCTTTTGGCTTTTGTGCTGAAGAAGAAATGTTGTAGGTCTAAACCCTCTGAATTAGTTGCGCCAAAGCATTCATACTCATTGATTTGGAAAGAATGATAATACAAGGCCAAAACATTTGTAAACAAAGGAAAATATATCCGAGTTTGGAGTGGCAGTAGTTGTTGGGTTAATGCAACACAAATTGTGATTCATCTTGATACTGCTGCAACTCGTGATTCGTCCATTAAAGTTGACTCTTGCCTCAACTTTTGTAACATCCTAGATTAGGGGTTATGCGTTTGTGCATAATTCATGAGTTAGTAGGTTTTGGCAATGTTTGGAAGTGTATTAAGGGTTTTTAAAATTCTAGGATGGAAGAGAAAGCTTAGAAAAATTATTGGTTTCTAAGTAAAAAGTGGAGCTAGGTAAATGAGGCTTGAAAAGAAACTCCGTGTGAAGCATGACACAAGGAACCATGTGGTAAAATGGCATGTTTTATGAATTATGTATGAATGTGTTATGTGAATTCTAGAAATAAGGAAATGTATGGAAATGTAAGAAAATGTAAGGAAATGTATGGAAATGTAAGGAAATGTAAGGAAATGCAAGGAAATGTAAGGAAATGTAAAGAAATGTCTTGTCTTGGAAATGTAGGGAAATGTCCTGAAAATGTATGGAAATGTTAAGTTTAAAAGAGGAAAGTGAACATTTTTGGAAACATGGAAATGTAAGGAAATGATTCAAAAATAGAAAGTGAACATTTTTGGAAACTTGGAAATGTAAGAAAATGGCAAGTTTACAGAGCCGATCGAAAATTTTAGGAAACTTAGAAATGACCTAGAAATGTCGAATTTTAAAGTTTAAAATAGGAAATTAGGGCAAGGAGGCCTTAAAAGAAAAAGTTGGTAAAATTTGGCACACAAACAGGCTTGGAAAAGTGGCCTAAAGATGTCACTTAGGGCCTATGGAAATGGCGCCATGTGCAAGAGGAATGGGCCTGGGTTCGAGTCACTTGGGTAGCAAATAAATAAGGTTTTATTTTAGCTTCCAGAAGGCTGAGGTGGACGGCACATGCTTCTAGAAAATGAGGTGTTTTATTTTCATAAATATGTGATTAATAAGGTGATAAATAGAAGCTTTTTATTTGGATTATTTCGAAGAGATAATAAAAGATTTTTATTTGGATTATTTCGAAGAGATAATAAAGGATTTTTATTTGGATTATTTCGAATAGATAATAAAGGATTTTTATTTGGATTATTTCGAAGAGATAATAATGGATTTATTTTAGATTATTTTTAGGAGATAAATGTGGATATTAATTCTTTTATTTTGATAGATAAGGAAGAGATAAAAGAGGATTATTATTAGTATTATTTTTATTAAGAGATAAGAGATAATTATTGGATTAAGTTTTATTAAAGTGATAAATCAAGGGATAAAGCTATCAAAATAGAAGAGTGGTGGCCAAGTAAAGGACTCTAGCTAGTAATTTTGGCTATAAAAGGAAGAGTAAGGCTATTCTTCATTCATTCTTTTCTTTTCAAGAAAACCTCTGCCGAAATTCTCTAAAGTTTCTCCTCTTCTCTCTGCCGAATTTTCTCTGCCATTATTCTCTTTTTCTCTTTTCTTTTCTTCTTCTATTACAAACACAATCAAAAGCCGAAGATACCAATAGCCCTAGTCGATTTCTCCCTAAGCCTCAAGAGCCGAAATTGTTATCCACATCAAAGCCATAGCAGAATACTGCTAAGGGTTCAAGCAAGAATTCCATCAAATTCTTCAGTAAGGGTAAGATTAGGTTAGATTCTCATTCTATTTCTTTTAAGGATGTCGAAATTAAGATTCTAATACTCTTAATATCTGTTGCCGAAGAGATCTTTCGGGATTTACTAAGTGTCGACTACAAGGAAGGAGAAGTTCTTTTCCCGAAGGTACACCATAAGCCGCGTGTTCCCTAGTTATTCGGTGAATTTCGGGATTTAAGAATCTAAGGTAAGTCATATTTAACATTCGGCTAAGGGTTATTTGTTGCGAATAAATGTTAGAAATTGATCTAACATGTAGTTATAGGGATTTCGACAGAGGGATACAAGGATTTCGGGATTTGAGAATTTCAAGGTAAGTTTTAAGAATACTAATCCTACTAGGATTTGGATTTATGGCCGAATGGATTTTTATTAAATTAGTAAGTGATTAATCAAATGTAGGAATTTGAGATCTAAGGCAGTAGATCACTCTTCGGGATTTCAAGGAACCTATTAAGCGAATCAGGTGTGTACTCACACTAATTTTCAATATATTATGGCAATGGTTATTTTAATATATGAGTATGCATAAGAATGAGAATGTGGCTAAGTGCCACAAATGTGGCAAAAAAAGTACCCAGGTACGTTTCCTACTTCTGTTAGGATTATGAATGTGATATACTTGAACATGTGAACAGTAACATGAATGAAATTTAAATATGCTGAATATGTTATAAAAATAATTTGGGGCATTCGGGATATATGTGAAGGGAGAATTGAAGGTGATGACTACGGTCTCACCAACGAAATATGTTGACTACGGTCACATTGCGGAATTTTGGTAACTTCGGTTACAATATTTGACTATAGTGTCTAATGACACAACGTATAAATTTGACTATAGTGTCTAATGACACAACGTATATGGGCGATGAGCACGTCGACTGCAGCGACTGCCTTCGATGGTGTGTAGCGGATGGAGGGTTGACTTAGTAGTCCCCACGGTGTGACTGGCAGGTACGGGTGGTGTGTAGCGGATGGACCATTAGGCTTGGGTTGGGTTGCATCATTTATTTTGATATGAATATGAATTTGACATGAACATGTATGCCTGATTTGTTGGATGTTAGTATGATGTACACATTGAGTCTGTTGACTCACCCCGTTGTGGGAACTATTTTCAGGTGATGAACAGTGACGGACCGGGACGGTAGACCTTGAGGTGGCCATGCATCAATTTGAAGATTTTATTTATTTTGGACCTTATTTCGTTTTAGAACATTTAATTTTAATATTGGGTTTTATTTGATGTAATAAGGCCATAAGGCCCAAGTTGGATTTCTTTATTTCTGCTTTATTTTTTTTAATTATTTTGTTACAAATGATTGTTGGATTAAATTTTAAGTGAAAATATTTTATAAACCTAAAGAAAATTATTTTTGTCACCTTAATAAAATTGGGATTTTTTAAATTAATTAAATGGGTTTCCCAACCTAAGCCCAATCCAAAACAATATCTTCTAAAATTTACAAATTTTCTCTAAGTAGCAAAGAATTTGAAAACCGGTTTACTTAAGGAACATACCAGATCCGGTCAGGCTCGTGGGCCGGGTTTGGGGTGTTTCAACTTTAATAGGAGATATTAGGACATTAATGCCTTAAGAAAGCAACTTTATGAAAGAGGCCTAAGAAATCTCATTGTTAGGCCAACATAATTCTTTGAAGGTGTTGGTAAAATTATTTGGAAAGATGAACCTAAAGAATTGCTAAAAATGCTTATAATTTCCTGTGGAATTAGCTTCACAATATCGATCCAGCTAGGAAGATCAAATATGGAAAATGTAAAGCCATATGGTAACTTAAGTTACCTTTTAAACTTATCGTATTTTTTTGGAAAATCTGTAACAATGTTCACATTGTTATAATGGATCTTGCTAAGCACTACATAGTGAATGAAGACCTTTGTCCTATATGCTTTAACGAAGTTGAAACCTTAGAGCACTTCTTTTCCTAGTGGCAGTTTGCGAGGTGTATTTGATGTAACAGCTCTCTAACTAAGAGTTGAGCACCTTATCCTCTCCTCATTTGCAAATTGGTTCTCCCATTGATTTGTTATTCTTGATCTCAACAAGCTTGTAACACCCACACCCAACCTGATCTCTAAATTCGAGTATGGTATGTCACAACGTAAATCCATTTAAGTTAAACTTGTAACACCCACGCCCAACCAAGTCTCTAGATCCAGGTCTCGTATGTCACAATGTAAATCCATTTGGGTTTAACAAAAACACTTGAAAATTTTTAAAATTTTTTAGGTCTCGGTATATATACCATGATATAACAGTAAATAATAATCAAAAAAGTAATACGCCAAGAAAATCTTGCGAAAAGCCTTATAAAAGTTTACAGGATTCTATGAAAAATACAAGATGGGGTTTTCCCATACAATAGTTTCAAGTAGTGCATCATTGGCGATTAAAACAACATTCAAAACTATTTGGCGTATATGTCAAAATGACAATATCATAAACCATGATTTATTAGATTAAAATACATACTCCCAGAGTTTACGAAAGTTCTCATATAACAAAGTCTTGAAAAAAGTTGCAAATAAGTATACAAGCTGATTATAAAACAGATCTACACGCCACCCCCAAAAAGGTCATGCATGATACAGAAAATAGACAAGTGGCTAACTACCAATAGCAACTCTGGCATAGTCCCCTTCAACAAAATTACTTCATTCTATCAACACGTCTAAGAAGGAAAAGATAACTGAGTAAGTTCATGTGATGCCCCAAACCTAACCGAGACGGTCCGAACCAAATTCTGAACGTTACATTTGCCACCGAGGTGACACTCAATTTAAAACTTTACAAACCAAACTAACCAACCGTACACACCACACAATTGCAAAATAATTCATATAGGAAATTAGACCTAAGTGCATGCTTTTCTAAATTAATCATTTCATTCACACAATCAGAAGGTATAGGGCGTACCTTAATACTCGACAGTCTTCCTTAGCTGAAAAAATTTGTTAGTTCATTTAATTATCATCACATTAAGTAAGTAATTAAACCATCCAGATTAGCAATCAAGCAAGCAATTATAACATTCAAAAATCCCAAAAAATACTAAACAGTCTGAAATGTCTATTTACAACCCGTCGAAAATTTATTTTAAAAAGTCTAAGTCTAATTCTATTACTAAACCCTTAGAACGACCCACATTGCCTTCACTTCGGAGTTAAAAGCTCAACATACATACTCCAAAATAAATGTCTTGCCATAGATCACCGATTTACCACCCTCCTCGCTAGCTCACAAACTATTTATCTACAAGGTAAAGTAAGGAGTGTGAGCTTGGTAAAGCTCAGTGAGTGCATAAAGAATTGCCATAATTTGACATAAAATCCTTAGTTAAGAGAAAACATACTAAATCATGCAACCATGGCATAGCATCAAACATATCACAAAGCAAACACAATGATATATTGGCATAATGTGACATGGAACATATATATAATTAGTAAAGCATTGGATGAGCGGATCTCCAAACACTCCTCATGACTCGTAAAGTCGTATGCTATCTCCATGTAAGTGTAGCATGAATGCTCACACTATCCAAACACACCAAGCTATCTATGGTGAATGGAGCTATGCTCGACATTCCCTTATCTATCCAACGCTACCTCCAGGCCATAATGCCTTAACACATAATAAAAAGGGTGAGTACTCACAATCCTATGGCATGCCAATGATATCCAATGGTTCCAAATAATTAAAATGCCAACATATCCACTTATACACATATTCACTCACTGTGTTATACAAACTTTCACTTGTTAACAATATTTTCTCAACACTTTTAATACACTATCAAATGCTATCAGAATTGCTCAAAAGAGCCATAATCATATAAAATTATTTAGCTACGCATAAAACCAACAAGCACTTATCAATCATTTTCAGTTACAGATAACACATGCTTAATATTTCACATGATTCACATATCACGATAAACATGCATCGAATTTAATAGTACGCAGATCAAGTAAGAAACCTTACTCTCAAAGCATGGATTAGGTGTTTAAACCAACCTAAGCTCCTATTCAACCTTAGGAATCATGCTTAAGAGTTACAATTCTGATCACTCACCTAGTCGGTGCCTTTGCACAACAATCTCAAATGAGCTTTTCTTTCCCTTTCGCGTTGCTTGTAAAAGCTTCCGATGAGTCTGAAACTTTGCATTCACATTAAGTACATTAAATCAAATTATTAATAGCCTTCAACTAAAAAAAAAAAACAGCAGCAAAATCACTACTTTAAGGTCACTTTTCTCATACTAAAAATCAACTTATTTTGTCGAAATATGAGGTTTCCTCACTCGATTTTTCTTCCTAAACCTTAATTAAGTTTCTAAACATCCTATTTAACCTATTATTACTAATATAAACCTTTAATGTTACCTAATCTCATGGATTTAAAACTTTTGAAAAATCAAGCTTGTATAAACATACCAAAGGGGGAAATTCGAAATTCATTAAAATTGGATACCAATCAATCAAATTGAGTTCAAATGCCTTCTATTTAGTTAAAAGTATATTAGAAATCAATAAAAAATAGTAGGTTTACTCATTATTTCAGATTTCACCATGTTGAACCGAAATTTGATTAAAAAGCTTTAATTCTTAAAGCCTCTCAGTACACTCGGTTAAATTTCAAATTAGAAAAACAAAAGCCTTAATCTAATCATAATAAGTCAAGACATTACCTCAATTTGAAGAAATCAACAAATTGTGAACCTAATTTGAAGTTGAACATGAGAAGAACAATGACGAATTTCATGAGGATTTAATCATTTTTCTTTAAAATTGGAAGGCGTTAAGGTGTTTGGATAGCTAGGGAATCACCAAGGATGAGTTAATTTTCTGCGACAATATTAGATTTGAATTTGAGAAATTTTTTTGAATAAGAAGCTAAATGGGAAGGAAGGGTCGTGTGGGGGTTTTAAAGGAAGAAGATAAGCAGTTTTTTTTTTTTAAAAAAAAGGAAAAGTTGCCTTTTTAAAACTCTCAGTTTTCCCTTGTTTTTCAAATCAATCATTAGTTTAATTAAAACACATTTTTACTTAATTATTTTCAAATTCGATTTTATTTTTAAAGTTCATTTTAAGTTATTTAATAACCAACCGCCTAATCCTAATTTTAGACCCAATAATTATTTTAATATTTTATTATTACCATTATTATTTAAGTAATTATTTTATCCTATTTTAATTTCTATGATATTAAACTCGATTTTTCTTTCGAGCCCACAACCTAATACCAATTCTACCAACCTGATTTTCGGGACCTCTAAAAGGAATTTCATACTTAAAATTTACCTGAACTGAATAGATAAGGATACTAACGTCTCATTACATCCTTGGTTTCCCAAGTAGCCTCTTCGGTCTTATGATTATGCCACATAAACTTTACTAAAGGTATAGTCTTGTTACGCAACACCTTATTCTTACGAGCTAGGATCTCGATCGGTTCTTCTTCATAGGTTAAGATCAGGTCGAACCTTATTATCCTTTATCGGACAATATACAACAGGTTAGATCGGTACTTCTGCAACATGGACAAGTGGAACACTTCGTGTATACGCTCAAGTTCTGTTGGTAACTTGAGTCGATACGCTATCGATCCAATCCTCTCAATAACCTCATACGGTCTAATAAATCTCAGACTCAAATTTCCTTTTCGTCCAAATCTTAGAACCTTCTTCCAAGGTGAAACCTTAAGGAACACTTGATCCCCAACCTGAAACTCGATATTACGACGTTTCAAATCCTCGTAAGACTTCAGCCTATTAGAAGCAACTTTTAGTCTATCACTAATCAATTTAACCTTCTGCTCAATCTCCCGAATCAAATTCAGACCCACAACACATCTCTCATCCAGCTCAGACCAACAAAAATGAGTCCTATACCTCCTACCATATAGCGCCTCGAATGGTGCAATATGAATACTCGACTAGTAGCTATTATTGTAAGCAAATTCCACTAAAGGAAAATATCGCTCCCAACTACCACCAAACACGATGACACAACTGCGCAACATATCCTTGAGTATTTGAATTACTCATTCTGACTAACCATCTGTCTAGGGATGATAAGTTGTACTAAAGTTAAGCTTTGAACCTAAAGCTCCCTGAAGACTCCTCCAAAATCTAAAGGTAAATCACAAATCTCTATCAAGGATGATCGAAATCGGTACACCTTGAAGTCGAACTATCTTCGTCTCGTACAACTCAGCTAATCTCTTCATCAATTAATTAGTACGCACTGCTAGAAAATGTGCAGTCTCCGAGAATCAATCAATAATCACCCAAATCAAATCCTTCTTTGTCAAGGTTAGTAGAAAAATCAAGACGAAATCCATTGTAATCCTCTCCCATTTCCACTTCAGAATTTGAATCAGTTGTAACAAACCCGAAGCATGTTGATGCGCCGCCTTCACCCTCTGGCATACTAAACATCGACCCACAAAGTCGAAAACATCTCGACTCAATCTAGGCCACTAGTATAATTCTCGAAGATCCCGATACATCTTGATACTTCCGTGGTAGATAACATATGGGCTATTATGTGCCTCAATAAGAATCATGTGCCAAAGCTCCAAATCAACCGTCATACACAATCTCCTATGGAAACACAAGATACCGTTGGGATTCAACCCAAAGTCTCGACCATTACCATCCTCAACCTGTATGATCTTTCTCGCTAAAAACCCATCAACCAATTGCCTTTCCTTAACCTGACATGATAGAGTTAGCTTCACCTGAAGTTTGGCCAACAAACCACCATCATTAGTTAAACTCAACCATGCAAACATGGTTCACAACTCAATCATCGACTTTTGACTCAAAGCATTGACAACCACATTCGTTTTGCCGCGATGATACTCAATCACGCAGTCATAATCTTTCAGTAGCTCAATCTAGTGCCTCTATCTCAAGTTTAACTCCTTCCAGGATAGGAAATACTTAAGACTCTTGTGATCAATATAGATAACACACCTCTCACCACAAAGATAGTGACACCAAATCTTTAGTACAAAGACCACAACAAGTAACTACAAATCGTGGGCTGGGTAATTACGCTCATGTGGCCTCAACTACCTCGAAACATACACTACCACCTTCCCATCTTGAACCAGAACACACCCGAGTCTCATATAAGACGCATCACTGTAAACCTCATACTCTTTTTTGGACTTTGGTTGAACCAACACTAGCGCCTCAGTCAACACTGTCTTAAGCTTCTCAAAGCACTTCTGCCTCTCCTTGGTCCACTCAAATGGCACATTCTTCTGAAGTAGCTTTGTTAATGGTGCATCTATAATGAAGAACCCCTCAATGAATATACGGTAATAACCAGCTAACCTTAGAAAACGTTGAACCTCAGTGACACTCCTCGGTTGCTTCCATTCTAGAATAGCGTCGACTTTCTTAGGGTCAACATTGATCCCCTCAAAAGATACGACATGACCGAGAAACATCACCTCTCAAAGCCAGAACTCGCACTTACTCAAATTTGCATACAACTGCTTCTCATACAGAATCTGAAGAATAATTTGTAGATGTGCATCATGATCATCCTCGGTTCGGGAATACATGAGAATGTCATCTATAAAGAAAACTACAAACTGATCCAGATACCAGTAAAAAACTTAGTTCACCAGGTCTATGAACACTACAGGTGCATTGGTTAACCCAAACGACATAACCAGAAACTCGCAATGCCCATACCGAGTCTTGGACATAGTCTTCAAGATATCAACCTATTTCACCTTGAGCTGATAATACCCAAAACATAAATTGATCTTCAAAAACACCATTGCTCCCTTGAACTAATCAAATAGGTCATTAGTCCAAGGTAACAGATACTTGTTCTTGATGGTTAACTTGTTTAGTTGTCAATAATCGATACACAGCCTCAAGGTACCATCTTTCTTCTTTACAAACAACACAGGTGCACCCCAAGACAATATGCTCGATCAAATAAACCCTCGATCCAAGAACTCTAGTAACTTGATATTCAACTCTTTAAGTTCTTTTGGTGCCATGCGATACGGTACAATAGACACTGGTGTGGTACCGGGATAAACCTCAATACGAAACTCAACTTTCCGATCTGGCGGCAAACTGGGTAGCTCCTCTAGAAACACATCAGGATAATCCCTCACGGTGCAAATATCCTGAACCATGAAATCCTTACTTCCCGAATTGAGCACATTGGCTAAGTAGGCTTCGTAACCTTTACTCAATAGCTTCTCCGCCTTGGTCGCTGATACCACATTGGAGAGGAATTTGGGCCTCTCCCTAACAACCATAATTTTCAACCCATCCTCAATCTTCAAAGTAAGTCATTTAGTCTCAAAATCTATCTTTCCCCAATGCTCGGTCAGCCAATCCATTTCGAGAATCACATCAAACCCACAAAATGACAATTCGATCAAATCAATGGGAAAAAAATACCCCTGGACTCTCTCCCAAAGAACTCGTCACTATCATACCATGTTTAATGGTCTCTACTGGAATCCCCAATTTACTAGCCAGATCACTCACAATATACGAATGGGTGGAACCCAAATCTACTAACGAAAATAAAGAAAATGATCGCCATATGAATTTACCTACAATTACATTCGTTGTCTCACGGTTTTGCAGCTCCCTCACAACGTAAACACAAGCGGGTCCACCAAACTCTGTCGATACAACAACTGTATGGGAAATTGTCCTCTGACCCATCAATCTCCCGTTACCACCACTACCTCGTCTTCAGCTTTGGCCTCTAGCAGGTGCGGTAGTTTGAGCCAACTCATCTCTCTTCGATCTTGTAATAATCCTTTTCAGGGATATCAGAAACAGTGGTTTCGGGACCACAATTCTGAAGAGTGACTTATTATTATTTTAATGTCTTCGAGATTATATTAAGGTTGTATTAAAATTTTGTTAAGAAATTTTGAAGTTTTCTTGGCTAATTAAGAAAAAAGGACTAAATTGTAACAAATGTAAAAGTTGAGTTCTATTAGTTAAAATGGTCAAATGGCTATGAAACCTTAAACTAAAGGACTTGAATGATAAATATACATTTAAATGAGATACTGGATGTGCATGGCAAGGTTTTATTGTAGTTTTATTAGTTTTTAAAGGTTAAAATGGTAATTTAGAAATTTTAAACTTAAAAAAAAAAAGAAAAGAAAATAAGTATCATATTTTATTTTCACCCCTTAACCGATTTTAAGAGAAAGAAAACCTCAATTGTTGGTAGCTTGGTTCGACTAAGCATAAATTGGTGCATGGTAAGTGTTTTCCATCCCATTTTTAATGATTTCTATATTTTTGATATCGTTTTAGCTTAATCTAGCTTGCCCAGAGGGTTAATTTGTAAAATTATTAAAGTTTGAGGGTTATTCCATGGATGTTTTTCAATAAGTTTTGATGTTAGTTGATAGATTATGAATCTTTGTTGAAAAATAAACATGTTTTGTTAAGTGTTTTTTGATGAAATTGCATTTAGGGATTTATTTATGAAAATAGTAAAATTTCATGTTAAATTTATGAAATAATGGTTATAGTGGGTTGATGTGAGTCACGAAGAAATTCAGTTAGCTTGTATGTATTATTAAAATTGTTTGATTTCAAATTATGTGTTTAGGGACTAAACTGTGAAAAGTTAAAATGTTAGGGGTGAATTGGTAAATTTGCATAAATATGAAAAAATGATTAAATTGAATATTAGAAGTATTTAATTGATTGAAATTACCTATTCAGATCCAGATAAACCATGTTTGGACTTAGATCTAGGAAAAGCTAAAGATTCGGACAAGTTCGATTAAACTACAATGCCCCAAGTTATCAAGGTAAGTTTGTATGAACGGTAATCATGTTAGTGTTATTTAAATTGATTGTTTATTATGTTATTTCTAATGTAAATGAATCAAAATAGAAATGTATCATTGCTATGATGAATTGATGGATGTCGAGTCCCGGTTGAACCTTAGGAATTCTTAGGATATGAATGACATGTCATTAGGAATTTCATGTCTCGGGTGTTGGTATTAAATGTCCTACTGATGGCTGAGGTCCTGCATTTGTTGCAAATTCTCAATAGCTCGTGTGAGCAGCATCGTGTAGCTTACATTCTGACCCACAACTCGTGTAAGCATCGATGTAAATGAAAGGTGACGGTTATATGTAAATGCACACTTCAAGTGAGCTTTCCTGTGTATCCGATGTAATTCTAGATGGTTCAACGGGTAAGAAAAGGGAATGCAATGGTAAGTATGCAAATGGATTGAATCATGACTTAATAAAAGGTTTGATTAGCTAAATGATGTTGTACATATAGAAATTTACATATCTTATGGTTGATTTCATTTATGTTACGGATAAGCATACTAACTTGTGAGTTGGTGATGTTAATTAGGCTTTGCTAAGCTTATGGCATTGGTGTTGAATTGTGTTTAATTTATGTATTGTATTATTGAAATGATAAGTTATGTTTAAGGTTTATACAAGCTTACTAAGCACTCGTTGCTTATGTAGTTTCTTTCCCTTTTTTTTTATAGATTATCAGAAGCTCGATTTGGTTGGAAGTTTGTCGAAGATCTATCACACTACCCAAAAGTCGATTTGGTAGATTTTGAGTATTTTGACCAAGGTTTATAATGGCATGTATAGGGACATGTTTATGTTTTGAAGATTATGTTTGGTTAGTGCACTTTAATGCTTACCAAATTTTGTCATTTTTGGTCACTTGCTAATGCTTGTAAATAAGGCTTTTATGGTGTGTTTTGAATGGTTTGAAAAATGTTTATATGTGGTTTGTTTTGGTACCTAGTTGGAATAGGTTAACATGAATGAAATGGAACAATATTGACATGTTTTGATAGTTGTTGTTTTGATATAATTGTGGTGCCTTTGAATGACATATTGATTAGTTGAATTAGGGTCTTGAAATGACATCTTTATGTGTGTTTGGATTATGCTTAAGTCCCTTGGGAGTGTGCAAAAATGGATTGAATGTTTATGCATGATTTGGTTTCGAAATGACTTGATTAAGGTAAATTTGGGGTTCACACGGCTTGGGGCACGGGCATGTGACACAACTGTTTGAGGCACAAAGTCTGACGACACTGCCGTGTGTCATCTGAGGATCTCTTAGAGTTCAAGTCAGTGAGTTACATACCCTAACACCTGGCAAGCGGGCGTGTGTGGCAACTCAAAGAATTACATGGCCTGGCACACGGGCGTGTGACATGGCCGTGTGACCCTACTTAAAGAGTTACACGGGTGAGGACACAGGCTGGGACACGCCCATGTGTCCATTATTCAAAAGTTACATGGCCTGGGTGATTTCACACGGCTTGGCCTAACGGTCGTGTGACCCTTATTTCTAATTTTTGTAACTTTTTGCTAAATGTCCTGTTTTGTTACAAATTAGACTCGGATTGCTTCTAAACTATTTCTAGGGCCTCGATGGCTCGATTTAAGAACATAATGTATGAGATTGAATGATTTATAATATAGTTGAATTACTGAATGTTATGATGATTAAAATATTTTTATTGTACGGTAATGCTCCATAACCCTAATCTGACTACGGAGATGGGTCAGGGGTGTTACATTTAGTGGTGTTTGAGCTATGGTTTAGTCAGTTCTCGAACTCAATGTAGCATGTATGGAGTCTAGAAGTAAATGCCACTATATAACCTGTGATAGTGTGATAACTCCTAAATCAAATTAAACTATGTTTTCATATAGATAAGATGTCATCCAACCAAGCCGACGCTGATGAGGTAGAAATTAATGCGCAAGCCTCCGTTCATGGAGTAGCTAGTTCAAGTAGTGGGCCCGTGGTTGAGGGTGTAACGCCCCAAATTTTTGGGCCTAGATGTGTTGGGCCTTGTGCATGGGAGCCGTTAAGAGACTGCACAAAAAAGTTTATGTGTGCAAGAAATATTACAAATCACTTGTTTGATTTAACGGCTAAGTGATTTGGGTGTGTATGGGTGTGTGTGAGAGTCCTGGGTTCAAACCTGGGCTTTAGCAAAAATTTATGTTTTTCTTTTAAAGGAGCCTTGATGTTAGTGGGTAGGTTTTAAGAATATTTTTTGGATAATTTATAACACAAGAGGAGCTTGTGGCTTAGTGGCAAGTGGCCTGTGGTGGACTGGAAAGGAGGTAGTGTAACACCCCTTAACCCTAAACCATCGCCGAAATAGGGTTATGAGGTATTATCAGAGTTTAACAAAAATAAACGTGTAAATTGGGACATAATCCCGAGGCACAATTTAAAAATTTTCAAATTTCATCTTTACGACCCTAATATGGCCCTACGAGGCCCAAAATATGATTAGGAAATGATTTGGGACTAAAATAGAAATTTTAGAAACTTTTTCTTGAAAATAGGGGCACATGGCCGTGTGGTTTGGGACATGCCCGTGTGGCCTGCTCGTGGGGAAATTCACATGGCCGTAGGCAGCCCGTGGGCAGATTCTGACTTGCTACACACGGCCGTGGAACTAGCCCGTGGGCGATTTTCTTAGCTACTGACTTTGCCACATGGCCTGAGCACACGCCCATGTGTCTAGGCCGTGTGAAAACTGTTATTTTCACCATTTTTAGGCTATTAAAACACACCAAAAACACTTAATTCATACACAATCAAAATCATCCATTGTTTAAACAAAACTTAACCATTTCATATGCATCAACCCATATCCAAATTTATCAACTCAAAACTTGTCAAACACATGACTAAGTTTAATTCAAAATCATATACACATATCTAGCCTATACATGCCATAATTAGCTAAATACATTTTCAAAAAGGGTACCAAAAGAGTTTAGAAGTGTGATGATGATCCTTAACAGTCCCGAGCCTACAGTAGCTATGACGACCTATAAAACAAAGAAAACACACACAAAGTAAGCTTTCCAATAACTTAGTAAGTCATAATACCAATAAACTTAGCATATAAACACTCAAATCATAAAATCAATCTAAATTCACTAATGGCTCAATTTCACCATCATAATTCTTCTTAGTACATTCACTTAGGTCTTTCATTCTTCAAAATTGCATATTAGTACACACTTTATTAGTTCATAGCTTTTTTATACATATAACATATTTACAAATCCCATATTCAAATACATATTTCATCTAGGCAAGTTTAAGGAATTACTTACCTTCTTATACACACAAGGTGTACTTATCAAATTTACCTGAATTAAATATATAATTTACACATTCCTTGTTTCTTGAACTTGACAATAGAACTGTTTGTAATCTAATAGAATAGGCAGAGTGCTCGGAATAATTATACAATGCCAACGTCCCAGACGTGGTCTTAATTGAAATCAAATATCGATGGCACTGTCCTAGACAGGGTCTTATACGGAAAAATACGACGTTGTGTCCCATACAAGGTCTTACACATAATCAGATATCGATGCCACTGTCCCCGACAGGGTCTTATTCGTATTTAGATATTAACGCCACTGTCCCCGACAGGGTCTTATTCGTATTCAGATATTAATGCCACTGTCCCCGACAGGGTCTTATTCGTATTCAGATATGATGCCGATGTCCTAGACATGGTCTTACACGAAAAGCTCATATCGTTGCCAACGTCCCAGACGTGGTCTTACATATAATCAGATAACGATGCCTACGTTCCAGACGAGGTCTTACATATAATCAGATAACGATGCCTACGTCCCAGACGAGGTCTTACATATAATCAGATAATGATGCCTACGTCCCAGACGAGGTCTTACATATAATCAGATAACGATGCCTACGTCCCAGACGAGGTCTTACATATAATCAGATAACGATGCCTACGTCCCAGACGAGGTCTTACATATAATCAGATAACGATGCCTACGTCCCAGACGAGGTCTTACATAATAAAACAGAACAGATACCTTTGTATTTCTAAGTTCATATAAAACTTCTTCGACTTATCACTATGTCGATCTTATCTTAGAATTCATATACATATCATCACAAATGCAGTCGTTATTATTGATAGTCATGTAAATAAACTCAATTCAATACAATTACATTTATTAGCAATATGACTTACCTTGGATTCAGCTTATCGGAATAAAAACGGCTACTCGGTTACTTTCGCTTTCCCACGATCTGGGTATAAAACATGAAAACAAAGGATTAAGAGCACCATTTTACATAAATTGAGGCTTAATTCATCCAAAAGCATACTAAATGTGGGCTTAAAATATGTTAATTTTATAGTTTATCAATCACAACCCATAAATCCATTCAAATCATTAGATTCAATCCGAATTATTTCATCATTTTGACATCTCAAATCAATAGTCTTCTGTTTGCAATTTACAACCGCATCATGCAATGTTACCCAATCCATCCCCAAAATTATATCAAATTAATCAAAAGGTAATAACATCAGATCAGCTGGAAAAAAGATATCTTGAAACATTAATGGACAATTCTTGCACACTTTGTCAACCAGAACACTTTTGCCTAAGGGGTTCGATACTTTAATTACAAACTCAGTAGACTCTATGGGCAAAGTCTTACTGGATACTAAGTTCATGCATATATATAAATGAGTAGATCTTGGATCTATCAATGCAATCACAGAAGTATCATAAAGAGTAAATGTACCAGTAATAACATCTGGAGATGAAGCTTCCTCATGAGCTCGAATGCATAAGCTCTAGCAGCTGCTCTCGCTTCAGATCTCGCAATTGTATCTTTCGTAGCTCTCTGGCTACCACTTACATTTCCCGTGTTTTTGGGGGTCTACCCCTAGCTGAGACGTTATTTGACCTTGGATTCTGAACAATCTCTTGCTCAACAAACTCAGGACAGTCTCGGATAAAGTGATCTAAAGATCCACATTTGAAACAAGCTCAATCATTTAATCTACAATTGCCCGGATGTCTTTTATTGCAATGTCTACACTCAGGTCGCTCAGATCTGACATTTCCGACACTTCCAATCGAAGTAGCTAGAGCTCAAAAACTCGAATGTGATCTTGCACGATCTCTACTCGAATATCCCACGTTAGTCTTTGAACGACTATACTCATGTCGAAATTTTTTTGATGCAGCCTAAAATGATTTACTTGAGGATCTCTTTCTCACATCTCTAACTTCTGACTCAGCTTTTCTTTTCTCTTTCCTGAGTTCTTTAACTTTACATGATCAGTCAACAAGTGTAACACCCCATACCTGAGCCCAAGGCTGAGACCGGATACGAGACATTATTATGCTTGAACTTTCTTAAACATTCACTTACGGGCTGTAAAATTTTGTTCCGAATTAAAACTTCTCTTTCTTAGTCTAGTCATACATTTCATGGGCCTACGAGGCCTTAAACACATATCTGGAAACTTTCAGAACTTAGTCGAAAACTTTTCCTTAAAACAGGGATCACACGCCCATGTGGCTTGGGACACGCCCGTGTACCCCTAAGACACGCCCATGTCTTTCAACCGTGGTCGACACTAACTATATTCACACGGCCTTGACACGCCCGTGGACTTAGACCGTGGTCGACACTGACTATATTCACACGGCCTGGGGCACACGCCCATGTTCTGACCGTGTGTCACACATGGCCTAAACAAACGGTCGTGGGATTAGCCCGTAGTCTAATCTAACTTAAAGTACTAAGGTGCAGGGAACGCACGGCCTAGACACACGCCCGTGTGTCTATCCGTGTGGGCACTTGAAGGCTATTTACCAAGCCAATTGCCATCCTGAAATCAAGATCAATCTCATATTCAATTCAACAACTCAAATTACTACATCTTTCATGAACAATACTACATGCTTCATTGATATCCTAGGTGTATAATATCGTAGAAAAAGAATAATAAACTTGATAGCCCATACTTTTGCCCTTTTTAAGACATATTCTCAAAATGAAATGTTCCTATGCATGCCATACTTAATATAAACATCTTGGCTATACCAAAATAGCGATTGATAGTGTGCTCCGAGCTCTGATGACGATGATCCACGAGATTAGCTTGGCGGGACTAAATGGAAAGAAAGAATAAAAGACGTAAGCATTTAGCTTAGTAAGTTTGCATATAATTCACATAGCATCATACTTGTTTAACATAAACCATTTGGCATAAACAATGGCATCATAGTTTCAGTTATTTAAGCTTACTTACTCTTACTGATTCTTACATATCTCATGATACTTACTAGTCTCATGCTTGTGAGGTAAACAAGGTACCTATATCACTTGATCACATAGATCAGCATACTTTACTATAATAATCATAATATCTAATTTATCATTCATAACATGAATAATACTCATTTCCAACTTGATAATAGCTTTTCTTACTTAATTTTCTTGCTATCTCATTTAAGCTTTACTCATTTAAGCTTAAATCATTTGCCCGATGAATTTCTATGAATAACTGAGGATACTAAATCTTATCCCACATATAACTCGATGCCAAAGCCATATCCTAGATATGGTCTTACATGGGATCTCTCATCTTGGTATCGATGCCATGTCTTGACATGGACTTACTCAAAGTCTTCCTTGTGTGTTCCCTTAGGAACTTACCATTGCCATGTCTTGACATGGTCTTATTTGGTATCTTTACTCATGAACTGGTCAATGTCGAGCCTTGGCTTGGACTTACTTGAAATCCTCTTTGTTACTCACCAATGCCATGCCGTGGCTTGGACTTACATGGGATCTCTATCTCATGATAGCTTTTCAATGGCAAGACTTGTCTTGGACTTACATGACATCTTTGCTTGGAGACTCACCAATGCCATGCCTTGGCTTGGGCTTACATGGGTCTTCATCTCATAATAAATCTTCAATGCCAAAACTTGTCTTGGACTTACATGATAACTTTGCTTGATTGCCGATGCCATGCGTTGGCTTGGTCTTATACAGACTTTCTTATCTCATGTGGTAGATTGAGTATCCTAAGTAATTCAACTTCAATCGGGACTTTCTCATGCTTAATCTCATTGATTTCTTTATTTAACATAGCATTAAGCATTTCTATGGTAATGATGTACATTATACTAAGCAATTCAATGGTAATAATCATAAAGCTTGGAAATCATACAAACTTACCTCGATATACAAAATGTATGTAGATATGCAATTTAGTCCTCGACTTTGTTCTTGCCTCAGTTTCGATCCGTGCTTCGTTTTTCTTGATCTATAATAATAGTTTAGATCATTTAATAATCACATTGACTTAATTGACTCTTAACTCATACTTTGGCAAAATTACAATTTTGCCCCTAAACTTTTTCATAATTACACTTTTGCCCTAGGCTCAAAAAGTGATTTTCATTAAACTTTCTAACTCTCCATGCTCAGCCGATTCATTGTCTTAACTATAGAAATAACCAATTGTCACTATTTCTACCATGTATGACAAATTTCATAACTATTACAAACTAGTCCTTACTAGCATTTTTCATGAAATTCATTTAGGAAAAGATGTTTATCTAACATCAAACTCTCATAATCTTTCTTAAAACATCATTTTACAAACATGTCATACATGGGTAGATTTTTGAACATGCATTTTAGCTCATCTTATAGTTAAAATTAGCTAATTCATAATACGAGGACTCTAAAAATACGAAGAATATTAATAACGGGGCTAAAATGAACTTACTAGCAAGCTTGAAAAATTGAAGAACCTTAGCTATGGCTTCCTTCAAATTTTCGGCACTTGGGGAAGAAGATGAGAATGATTTTAGTCATCTTTTTCCCTTATTAATCATTTAATTGATAAATGACCAAAATGCCCTTCTCTTTACAATTTCACCATTTACTAACTCATGTCCATTTTTGTCCAAAAATTATAATTTGGACAAATTGCTATTTAAGGACTTCTAATTAATATTTTAAAGCTATTTCATATAAAAAGCTTCTTGAAACTCATGTTTTGCAATTTTTGCAATTTAGTCCTAATGGACCCTTAAATGGAAATTTCCATAAAATTTCTACATGAAACTTTTATATCATCATGCAAACATATCAAATACCTTAAAAGCTCATTTTACTAACTCGAATTTGTGGTCACGCACCACTATTCCGGCTAGGCCCTAAATCGAGCTGTTACAACAAGCATAACGAATTCTTTTATTTCTAGAATTCCAACTAACAAACGGATATCTTCATTCAGGCCGTCTTCAAACCTTTTACACATTTTGCTTTAGTAGAGACACATTCTCGTGCATATAGACTTAATCTCATAAATTCTCGGTCGTATTCTGTAACATACATACGGCCCTGTTTCAATTCAAGAAACTCTTTTCGCTTTTGATCAATAAGTCTCTCACTGATATATTTCTTTCGGAATTCTGATTGAAAGAAATCCCAGGTAATTCGTTCTTTCGGAACAACAGATGCCAAAGTTTTCCACCACTGATAAGCTGCATCTCTCAACAAAGAAACGACACATTTCACACCTTCATTAGGGGTACACGACATTTCATCGAATACTCGAATTGTATTCTCGAGCTAAAACTCAACTCTCTCAACATCATCATAACTAGTGGCCCTGAACTCTTCGACCCCATATTTATGGATTTTATCAACCGGAGGTCTATTCAGACGAATTGGTTCTATAACTTGGGGAGCTACAGGAACCTGCGGGGGCGGGGGTTGATGAACAACCGGATTTTCTCTTACATATTGAGTGAACCACTCATTCATCATTTGAAAGAAGGCTTGTTTAGCCTCTCCTTCCTGACTGCTAGTAACCGGTCTAGAATCAGATGGCGCTATCCCTTGAGCGGGAGCAAGCATATTACTTTCAACATCGTCAGCTACGACTCGTTCGGGATCCATTTACTATACGGAAAACACATTTTATTTGTCAGGATTTATCACACTATCACAGTTCAAATATATCGCATGTATAGCTAGACTCCCACATGCTACGTTAGTCCTAGAATCGACTAAACCGTAGCTCTGATACCAATAAAATGTAACACCCTTAACCCGAATCCGTCGCCAGACTAAGGTTAAGAGGCATTACCAGACATATCGAAACATTTTACTCATTAACACATCATCAATCATGTATCATCATTTCATAAGCATTCACACACATATAGTCCCTTCAGAAAGTCTACGAAACCTTAAACATGCTTTAGAGAAGGTTTGGGACTAAACTGATCTCATACGAAACTTTTCAGAATTTAGAAAAATTTTCTTTCAGAACAGCGCATACGCCCATGTGGCTAGGCCGTGTGCCTCACACGGCTGTGCCTTGAACCATGCCTCAGCTCGTGTGCAAAGCTTACTTGAATCACACGGCCTATCACATGCCCGTGTGTCTGGTCCGTGTGCAACACTGACTTAAATCACACGGCCTGTCACACGCTCGTGTGTCTGGCCCATGTGCGAGTCTGACTTACCTCAATTTGAAACAGTGAAGAACACGGTCGGGACACACGCCCGTGTGTTCAACCGTGTGGACAACTATAGGCCATTTGCAAGGCCAAATTGCCACCCATTTTGGGTCATACCTACAAGCATCACACAAGCATCAAATTATAACCTTAAAACAGCCAAAACATACCAAAATTGGCCATCTCTTTTAGCCATTCATGAACACATCCTAACATACCAACTTTTGCATCACATAGCATGAATTATATTTACCCATAGTCACATTCATTATCAAGACATATCACATGACTATATATAATTGTCCCAAAACATATCATAACATTTCTAGCTTATACATGCCATACATCAATATGTACATTTCCAAAATGTACCAAAATATTGTTCGATAGTGTGGTGATGATCCTCGACGATCCCTGAGCTTCCAGTAGCTTCGGTAATCTATAAAACAATGCAAACACACACAAAGTAAGCTTTCAAAAGCTTAGTAAGCCATATACAAATAAACTTATCACATAGAACAACTATAAACCATTTCATACATATGGTTCATGGCATAACACAATCACAAGTCATATTTCTATTATATCTCAATTGGTTATGTCCACTTTCTCATAATCTAATATCAAATCATCATATACATACATGCCTTTCATTGTCAAATTTCATATACATACATACGTACCAGAATTTGGATGCACATTCGTATACTCGTTCATTTCTCAAAATTCCCGTTGAACCATTCGGAATCAAATAGGATATTCGGATAGCTCGGAAAGCTCGTACAATGCCAACATCCCAGACGTGGTCTTACATGTAATCAATATCGATGCCATTGTCCTAGGCAGGGTCTGACACGAAATCATATACGATGTCGATGTCCCAAATATGGTCTTACACATAAATCTCAAATCGATGCCAACGTCCCAGACGTGGTCTTACACGATAACTCATATCGAAATCCTATGTCATGACATACATATCCTAATTACTTCCTAAGGTTCGTACAGGACTTTTCGGACATCGTTACATTATCGGAACTTTCTGGATTTCACATACTCATCTCAAATAGCCATATTTTACAATTCATTCACATAAAAGTATTAATAATTCAATTTTAACACATTTATTTGTATATTAACTTACCTCATATGGATACGAACGGATGGAAACGACTAATTGACCACTTTCGATTTCCCCCAATCTAATTACGTTTTCTTTTGTTCTTGATCTATATAAATTCAAATTTAGCTATTTAATAACACAATTCATTCATTTCAATCCATATACACATATTTAGGGCATTTTACAAGTTAGCCCTCACATTTTCACATTTTGATATTTTAATCCCTATTTCATAAAATCACCAAACACATAAAGTTTCATTTCACCCAAGCATGGTCGAATATCATTCTAGTCCCTAGTAGCCCATATCTTTCATTTATTTCACATTTTAGTCCTTGAATTTTTCATTTTCACAATTTAGTCCACAATAATTAAATTCATCAAAAATTCAAAGACAAAACATATTAATCTATCACATACCTTTCATATTTCTTCAACTATCATCACAAAGCTTACAAAATCATCAATGGCATAACTCACAATCTTCATCAACTTCATGAATTAAGGCATGGGCTTAAGAGGACACGAACAAACGATCTCAAAAACGTAAAAATTATCAAAAACTGAGCAAAGAACATACCTTAATCAACAACCAAAAGTGGCGAACCCTATTTTGCTCTTAATCTTTCTTTTGCTTTGTTATTTTTGGCAATGTATCATAAAAGATGATACAAATTTTGGTTTTATTTTAGTTATAATAACAAAATTATTAATTACCAATTTTAACCTTATTATTATCATTAACAATCCAATACTAATGTCCAACCATGTCATTTTATGATTTTAATAGTCCATTTACAACATAAGGACCTCACATTCAAAGAGACACATCAATTCGACACTTAGTCAAATTGAAAGCTATTTTTACATTTTCTGTAATTTAGTCCTTTTTGCAAATTAAACACACAAATAATCAAATTAAATCATAGAAATTTCACACATACCAATTCACATGTTGTAGACTCGGAAAATAATATTAAAATATTTTTTTGACTCAGATTTGTGGTCTCGGAACCACTATTCCGACTAGGGTCTAAACTGGACTGTTACAATTTCATAACAGAATAATGCCCATTGAATCGTTTAGAATATTGTTGGATACCTGGGATAGCTTACACATAGTGTGCTAGGTCATTAATTGTAATCCGTCAATTCTTGTACATGTATGCTCATACAAGCGATGAATCGGTATGCTTATTTCAGCTATAGATCAGCATGCTCTCATGAGCTATAAATCTGTACACTCTTACGAGTTATAAATCAGTATGCTCTTACAAGTTGTAAATCGGTATGCTCTTACGAGCTATGGAGTATTCGCAACACATGCAGGATCTCAACTAAATCATGTAACCCTAATGAGATGTCATTTGTATCCTATGGATTCTTATGGTTCAAACGGGGCTAAGTAACCATCGTACGTCATTGGATATGCAATCGGTAATAATGTATAATAATTCATAACATATATATATTTCAATTTAAAACATATAAACACAATTTAATTACATGAACTTACCTCGACAATTAAACGTAGATATGTAGGCAATTAATTCGAAACTTTCTCTTTACCCCGATCTAACTCTGTACGAGGTCTAACTGGATCTATACAGATAATTTAACTCAATTCAACATATAATCCATTTAATTTAATCCAGAACATATTTTTGGAAAATTACTATTTTACCCTTATACTTTTAATTTCTTTACAATTTAGTCCCTAGGCTCGGAAAATGAAATTCATACAATTTTACCCCTACCGAAGCCTAGCCGATTATTATAAAACCTTATAGCTCCCATATATTTCATAAATTTACAAATAATACCATGAATTTATCACTTTTTTTAATTTAACCCCTAATTGACAATTTCATCAAAAATCTCTTTACAAAAGTTGTTTATCTAACAACAACCATCCATTTTCTATCATCAAGCATCAACAATCATATGTATTCAACAATGGAAAAACCCTAATAGTTTAACCGTTTCACAAATTATTCCTCGAGCTAGCTAAATTAAGCTACAACAATCCTAAATATATAAAAATTAATAAAAACGGGACAAAAATACATACCATACACAAGGATTTAAGTTGGTCGAACCTATCTTCTTCAGTGGTTGTTCTTCTCTTTTAAATTCAGTTGAAAGATGAAAGCAAAAAGATGATGTTTTGTTTTTAATTTATTTAATTTATCTTTAATTTCCTAATTACTTAATTATCCTTTAAAAACTCCAAAAATTACACAAATGCCAAGCCATGTACATCCACTGTCACTATTTATGGTCTAATTACCATATAAGGACTTCCAATTTTAATTTCTATAGCTATTTAAAACCTTTAGCTATTAGAACACAACTTTTGCACTTTATGCGATTTAGTCCTTTTTAACAAATTAAGCATGTAAACGGTAAAATTTCTTAACGAAATTTTTACACGATAATACTATCATACTGTAGGAAATAAAATAATAATAAAATAAATTTTTTAACTTTGAATTTGTGGTCCCAAAACCATTGTTCCGGTTTCACTGAAAATGGGTTGTTACAACTCTCCCCCTAAAAGGATTTTTGTCCCCGAAAATCTTACCAGAAAAGAGGTTCAGATATTTCTTTCTCATAACTTCCTCGGGTTACCAGGTGGCTTCTTCTATACCATGTCATTGCCAGAAAACTTTTACTAAAATTATGTTCTTGTTTCTTAATTCTTTCACCTCTCGTGTCAGAATTCTAATCGGTTCTTCACTTTACGACATATCAAGCTAAATTTCCACTTCCGTCAGAGAGATAACATGTGAGGTGCCAGATCGGTACCTCATAACATAGACACGTGAAAGAAATTATGAATATTTTCTAGTTCTAACGGTAAAGATAATCGATACGCAATAGGTCTGATTCTTTCAATAATCTCATACAGTTCAATAAATCACGGACTCAGCTTTCCTTTTTGACCAAACCGAAGAACTTTCTTCCATGGCGATACTTTCAAAAAAACTCTATTGCCGACTTGAAATTCTATGTCTTTACGTTTAAGGTCCGCATATCATTTCTGAAGATCTGAAGTTGCTTTCAAACTGTTTCGGATCACTTTTACTTTTTCTTCAGCCTCACGAATCAAATCAACCCCCAGTATCTTTCTCTCACTGAGCTCACTCCAATATAACAGAGTTCGGTATTTATGGCCATATAAAGCCTCATACGGTGCCATCTTTATACTCGATTGAAAACTATTGTTGTACGCGAACTCAACCAACAGTAAATATTTCTCCCAGTTGCCTTCAAACTCTAAAATATAGCAATAAAGCATATCTTCAAGAATCTAAATTACTCGTTCGGACTGACCATCTGTCTGAGGATGAAATGCAGTGCTAAAATGCAATCGCGTTCCAAAAGCTTCCTGTAACTTTCTCCAAAATCGTGATGTAAACCGCGGATCTCTATCCGAAATAATGAAGACTAGCACTCCGTGTAGTCTGACAATCTCAAAAACATATAACTCAACTAATTTTTCAAGGGAGAAATCAGACGTACCGAAATAAAATATGCAGATTTCATCAAACGATCGACGATAACCTAAATGGCATCATTCTTTCTTGGAGATAAAGGTAAACCCAATACAAAATCTATAGTAACTCGATTCCATTTCCATTCCAGTATCTTCACTGGCTGTTATAATCCAGAAGGTACCTGATGTTCAGCTTTAACTTGCTAACATACTAAACATTTAGATACAAAGTTAGATATCTCACGTTTCATTCCCGATCACCAGTACATCTGTTTTAAATCATCGTACATCTTATTAATTCCTGGGTGAACAGACAAGCTACCACTATGAGCTTTGTGTAAGACTTTCTTAATGAGTTCTGAACTCTTCGATACACAAATGCTACCTCTGAACAATAAGTAACCATTGAATCCTATCTGAAATTCTGAATCAGAATTTGGCTCACACTGTGTCCGTTTAGCTAACAAATCGTCATCACATTTCTGAGTTTCACAGATTTGCTGTAAAAACATTGGTGTAGCTTTCAACTCGACTAAGATCGAACCATCATAAGATAATGTCAGTCATGTATTCATCGCTCGCAAAGCAAATAAATATTTCCTACTGAGAGCGTCAACAACTACATTCACTTTTCCTAATGATAATCAATGATCAACTCATAATCTTTTAACAATTCGAGCCAACTACGCTATCTCAGGTTCAAATCTTTCTGCAACATTAAATACTTCAAACTTTTATGATCGGTAAATATATGACATTTTTCACCGAAAAAATGGTGTCGCCAACTTTTCAACGCAAACATGATAGCTGCCAACTCTAGGTCATCTGTTGAATAGTTCTTTTTATGCGGCTTTAACTGTCTGAAAGCATAAGCTATTACTTTACCTTCCTGTATCAAAACACAACCTAAATCATTTAAATATGCATCACTGAAAATTACAAATTCTTTACCCGATTCAAGCTAAACCAGAACTGGTGCTTCAGTCAACAATGCTTTTAACTGATTGAAACTTTGTTGATATTTCTCGGACAATTCAAATTGCACATCTTTCTGTAAAAGTCGTGTCATCGGTGTAGCTAGCATTGAGAACCCTTTAACAAACCTTCGGTAATAACCAGCTAATCCCAAAAAATTCTGACCTTAGATACATTTTTCGGTGGTTTCCAATCAACAACTACTGAAATTTTACTCGTATCAACTCTGATGCCTTCAACCGATACTATATGTCCCAAAAAACTAACTTCTCGAAGTCAAAACTCATATTTTCTAAATTTAGCAAAAGAGTTGTTTATCACGTAGAGCTTGCAACACAATTCAAGTGTTCAGCATGTTCGGACTCATCCCGAGAATATATTAGAATGTCGTCAATAAATACCACAACAAGTCTATCTAAATACGATCTGAAGATTTTGTTTATCAAATCCATAAATACTGGAGGTGCATTCGTTAAACCAAACAGCATCACAAAAGACTAGTCTGAATGCAGTTTTCGGTACATCCAAATCTTTTACTCGTAGCTGATAATAACCAAAATGAAGATCAATCTTCAAAAATACTGTGGCACCTTTCAACTGATTGAACAAATCGTCAATTTGGGGCAGTGGATATTTATTCTTGATTGTAACTTTGTTGAGCTGACGGTAGTCTATACACAATCTTATTGATCTGTCCTTTTTCTTAACGAACAGAATCGGTGCACCCCAAGGTGAAAAACTAGGTCGAGCAAAACCTCTATCTATCAATTCTTGCAGTTGTGCTTTCAACTCTTCCAACTCAGTAAGAGCCATTCTGTAAGGTGCTATCGATATCTGTGACGTCCCCGATACCAATTCCATAGCAAACTCAACCTCTCTAACTGACGGTAATCTAGGTAACTCCTCCGGAAATACATCACGATACTCACAAACCACTGGTACTGACTCAAGCTTCAATTCAGACACTTTAGTATCTAGTACATATACAAGGTAAGCATCGCAACCCTTTCTCACATATTTCTGTGCCGACATAGCTGATATAACCATAGACAACCCACTTGGACTATTTGATTCAATGCGAAGCGTCTCACCGTTATGACATTTCAATACAATAAGCTTTCGTCTACAATTTACAATAGTGTCATGTAGAGTTAGCCAATCCATGCCCAAAATCACATCAAATTCATCAAACGGTAACAACATCAAATCAGCTAGAAAATTGTAACCCCGAGTCATCAAAGGACGATTCTTGCAGACTTTATCAACTAACACATACTGACCTAGGGGTTCGATACTTTAACCACGAATTCAGTGGACTCAACAGGTAAATTCTTACTAGACACTAAATTTGTGCACACATATGAATGAGTGGATCCCAGATCAATCAAAGCAGTAATATCAGTATCAAAAATAGAAAAAGTACCAGTAATAACATTTGGCGCAGAAGCATCCTCTTGTGTGCGAATAGCATAAGCCCTAACTGGTGCTCGTGCCTCGAATCTCACAGCAAAATCTTTTCTAACACTAAGGCTACCACTCATATTTTCGGGATTACGAGGTGGTCTACCTCTTGCAGCAGTGTTGTTCGACCTCGTGGTCTGAGCTTTCTCTTTCTTAAATTTCTCTGGGCAATCTCTAAGATAGTGGTCTAAGGAGCCATACCTGAAACACACTCCATTCTTTAATCAACACTCGCCATAATGTGGTTTCTTACAATGCTTGCACTTGGGCCAAACATCTCTAACACTTCACACACTTGCTACAGATGTAGCCTGAGGTTTTGGACTGGAGCGTCGGGTACCTCTGTCTCTACTAGAATAATCAACAGAAGCTGTAGAATGGTTGTGATGTTCTTTTGATTTCTTTGATACTAACTGATAGGACTTCCCAGTCGATCTCTTTCTCGAGTCTCTAGCTTCAAAACCTGTACATCTTTTCTCTTTACTAAGCTCCTCAGCTTTATGTGCTCGATCAATCAATACAATGAATTCTTTCAGCTCAAGAATTCCAACTAGTAGCTTTATGTCTTCGTTAAGCCCTTCTTCAAACCTCTTACACATAGTTGTCTCGGTTGGAATACACTCATAAGCATATTTACTCAGTCTAACAAATTTCTGCTCGTATTTTGACACAGTCATATGGCCCTGTTTAAGCTCAAGAAATTCTTTACATTTCTGATCTAGAAACCTCTGACTAATATATTTCTTCGGTTTGAAAGAATTCATAGGTGATTCACTCTCTTAGCATAATAGAAATCAACGTATTCCACCATTGGTAAGTCGAATCTTTTAATAACGACACCGCACATTTAACTCATAAAAAGCCCTGATTGTATTCTCTAACTAGAATTTAGCTCTCTTGGGATTATCTTCAGCAGTAGCTCAAAATTCTTTAGCCTCATACTTACAAATCTTATTGATAAGTGGCTTACTAACTCGGATTGGTTCCATACCTTGAGACATAACGGAAACTGATTGAGGAGCAGGAGGGGGTGGAGGTTGTTAAATAGTCGGATTCATCTGTACAAACTTAGTAAACTATTCATTCATAATATGGAAGAAGGCTAATTTTACCTCTCCTCCCTGACCCTCAAATACGGGCCTTGTATCGCTCGATGCTACTCCGTGAACGGAGGCATGAGTGTTACTCTCTACTTCATCGAAGTCAGCTCGGTTGGATGTCATTGCTATATGAAAACATGTTTTAAAACGGTCAAGACATATCACACCATCACAGGTTATATAATGGCATGTATAGCTAGACTCTTACATGCTACGTTCAATTCGAGAATTAACTAAACCGTAGCTTTGATACCAATAAATGTAACACTCCTAACCTGTATCCGTCACCAGAACAAAAATTTCAACATTTCAAAACATATAAATAGTCATATCAAAAGCCAATCAAAATCATTCATATTGTCCCATATATGAGCCCTCGATGCCCAAAATATGCATTAGAAACAAGTCGAGACTAAATCAGAAACTTAGAGAATATTTCAAAAAATAGTAAAAAATTTTAATACTGCAATGGTCATATGGCCAGGAAACACTCCTAACCCGTATCCGTCACCAAAACAGAGTTACAGAGCATTACCGGAGTTTACAGATCAAACAAACAAAAGTTTCAACATTTCAAAACATATAAATATTCATATCAAAAGCCAATCAAAATCATTCATATTGTCCCATATACGAGCCTTCGAGGCCCAAAATATACATTAGAAACAAGCCGAGACTAAATCAGAAACTTAGAGAATATTTCAAAAAATAGTAAAAAATTTTAATACTGCAATGGTTATACGGCCAGGAAACACGCCCGTGTCTCAGGCTGTGTGAGCATTCAAAATGGGAACACATGCTGTGTCCCAGCTAGTGTCCATGCCCGTGTAACTCTTTAACTTGGTCACACGGCCAAGCCACACGCCCGTGTGCTAAGCCATGTACCCTTCAAAATAACCTCACACGCCCGTGTGCCAGGCTGGGTGCTAGGTCGTGTAACAGCCTGACTTGCAACCCTTTTAAAGCTACAGGGGACACAGCTGTGTCACCTGGCCGTGTGTCACACATGGCTAAGACAAACAACCGTGTCCCTGCCCGTGTGGATGAAAATAGGTTATTTTTCAAGCCATTTTTCTCACCCAAATTGGTATATTCCTACAATCACAAATACACATATATACATGCTATAATAAGGCTCCAAAAACCAAGCATATTCTAGCTTAATACATATGGTATGATCACATACAACCAATATGCCCTTAGGAACCTCAAATGACAATATATATATATATATGTATAACTATTAACACAATTTGATCTTTTGATCAACAAAGGCTTGACCAAAACTATACCAAAATGTACCATATATGGCATACATAATTTAGCTCTAATTAGTCACATATATCTAGTGTACCAAAATATCATATTCACCTACATCATAGTGACACTTATCATTTACATATTTGAGCTATAATATCATCATCCATAAATAAGTTATTCACATACATGTCAAAATAAACCATTATCTCATCAAAATCCCAAAACTCAATAAAGTCAAATGGCCATTACAACATTTCAAACACATAGGACTACATTAGCCAAAAATACCTATACATGCCATTATAACTAAAATTAAACATCCAAATATACCAAAAGAGCCGATGGATAGTGTGATATAGCTCTGACAAGCTTCCAACCCGAACGAGCTTTTGATTCACTCTAAAACATAGAAATAACACAGAGTAAGCATTTAATCGTATAACTTAGAATTTAACTTACTATTTAATCAAGTAATAGGTAAGTACAAGGCATATCCCAACACATTTTGGCCAAATGCCTAAGAACATATTCACCAACCATAGTAGCCATGTAAATACATATACGAACCAATAATCATAGATGATCTCAACAATTAATCAAGTTCCATATACATGTATCATCCATTTCATATATATATATATATATATATATATCATGTAACATCATTTCCATGTATTTTATGTGTATACCTGTAATAGTTCATATCGAACTCCTATTATTTCGTATTAGAACATTGTCTATTGAATCATTTAGAATACCGTTGTATAACCTAGATAGCTTACTGTAACACCCTTAAACCGTAACCGTCGCTGGATTAGGGTTAAGAGGCATTACTAATCAATTCCGAACATCTCATAACATTTCACAACCAAACATGTCAATTTACAATCATATAGTCCCTTATATAGGTCAACGAGACCTTCAACATGCTTTAAAATAGGGTCGGGACTGAACACATACGGAAATTTCTGAAATTTAAACATTTTTTTTAAGTTACTGAGGTCACACGACCGTATGGGTTGGCCGTGTGCATCACAAGGCCTCGGACACGCCCAATGCCCAAGCCGTGGCAAAATAGGGCATACCTACTAACTTGTCCACACGGCCTGAGACACACCCGTGTGCCTCACCCATGGTCGACACTGACTTGCACCACAAGGCCAGTCACACGCCCGTGTGTCTTTCCCGTGGTCGAGTCTGACTTGTATCAAATTACAGATTCGAAAGACACGGTCGAGCCACACGCCCGTGTTCTCAACCGTGTGGGCAATTATAAGCCATTTTTTTAAGGCCAAATTTTCTTCCCACACATTGAATCACATACAAGCCTCAAATCAATACCAATTCATACCTCAAAATGCAATCAAACATACCAATACAAGCTCTAATTACTCATCTACTATGAAATCTATTCTTATACTCAATTCTTACTCAAATAAGTTCATTCCAAAACACCATATTCACAACTCAAATCCTATAACTAAGCATCATCTAGTCATACCACAAATTCACACTTAAAATGTCATTCTCATCAACCAATTCAAGCATTAAATATACCATATTTATCATACACTTATCCCACACATATATTAATACATTACTCAACTGTTAAACCATGTCTCATGGTAATATTTACACAACTCAAAACTTACCACATTTAATAGCCTATACATGCCATATACCACATATACACATATTTCGAAAGTACCAACATCGATTGTCAATAGTGTGATTAAGTCGCTGACGATCCCCGAATCCAAGCTAGCTTTACTGACACTGTAAAACAGAGAAACACATCACACAGTAAGCTTTTAAAGCTTAGTAAGTTCGTAATATAATATAGTTAACTCATTGAATCAAACCAATCTTACAATTTAAACCACCACATAGATAATTTAACAAAATACACAAGCTCAACTATATCTAATACTCACATAGCCATCCATTCATCTACTTTCAAATTTACCAACCACATAGGTTTCATACATGCCTTTGCCAACACCTAGTTTACAACCAATTTTGCTATTCAATGCTCGATACCACATTCCGATCAATCTTATTTATTTCTTCAATTCAATCGCACACTTAGTGCCTAACTCATAGACAAAGCTTAAATAACATCGCACGCTTAGTGCCTCAATATAAAATCGAACTCAATTCAGTATCGCACACACAATGCCAGTTAGTAAAACCGAAGCTTCCATTACTTCGCACACACAGTGCTATTCAACTCTATCTCGATTTCAATTACGCACACTTAGTGCCACATTTCTCAATCTCATATATAACATTTCTAATTCAATGACTATACATTCATTCATTTCACATCACATAGATATAAATTTAACAACTTGTACTATATCCGAACTTACCTCAGACGTCGAAATACCGAAACTAGCCGATTAATCGAGTACTTTGTCCTTGCCTTGATCTCGATCCAAATCTCTCCTTTCTTGGTCTATACATATTCAAATTTAACTCATTCAATCACCAATTCATTCAATTTAATCCAAACACATATTTAGGGCATTTTACAAAATAGCCCTCACATTATCACATTTCGGCACTTTAGTCCCAATTTCATAAAATCATCAAATACACAAAATTTAATTTTACCCATGCCTAGCCGAATTCTCCCTATATCCGTACAAACCCATTTCTTTCACATTTTAGTCCCTCAAAATATTATTTTCTCAATTTAGTCCAAAATACTCAAAATCACCAAAAACTCAAAAATAAACTATGTTAATCAAACACATATCTTTCATAATTCATCTTCAAACATCACAAAACTCATGAATTCATCAATGGCACATTTCAAAAACATCACCAATTCACAAAATTAAGGCATGGGTTTGATAATACACTAAGCAACGATAACAAAAACGTAGAAATTATCAAAAATCGAGCACAAAACACTTACCAATTGAAGCTCACTAGTGCCGAATATCACAAAGCCTCAAATTCTCTTCTTCTTTTCTTATTTCGGTGGAAGAAAGATGATAAAATGGCACCAAATGTTTTTGTTTTATTTAATATTAACTTAATTAATATTTTACCATTTTGCCCTTAATGAATAACATTTAAAACCCACTAACATATATCCATCTTTGTCATTTAAAACATTCAAGGGTTAAATAACCACATAAGGACTTCTCATTTAGAAAGTCATGCCAAATAAGTACTTTAACAATCAGCACACAACTTTTACATTTTATGCGGTTAAGTCCTTTTTCTTAATTCGGCACTCAATCGATAAAATTTTCACACAGAACTTTCACACATACTAAATCACATATTATAAACACCAAAAATAATATTAAAATATTTTTCTGACCTCAGATTTGTGGTCTCGAAATCACTGTTCCGACTAGGGTCTAAATCGGGCTGTTACACTTACACATAGTGTGCCAGCTCATTAATTGTAATCCGTCAATTCATGTACATGTATGCTCATACGAGCTATTAATCAGTATGCTCATTTGAGATATAGATCAGTATGCTCTCGCGAGCTATAAATCGGTCTGCTCTTACGAGCTATGGAGTATCCGCAACACATGCAGGATCTCAACCAAATTATGTAACCCTAATGACATGTCATTTGTATCCTACATATTCCTATGGTTCAAACGTGGCTTGGTAATCGTCGTATGTCATTGAATATGTAATCGATAATAATGCATAACAATTCATAACATATATATATATATATATATATATCAATTTAAAACATATAAACACAATTTAATTACACGAACTTACCTCGACGATTAAACGTAGATATGTAGGTGATTAATTCGAGACTTTCTCTTTGCCCTGATCTAACTTTGTATGAGGTCTAACCGGATCTATATGGATAATTTAACTCAATTCAACATATAATCAATTCAAGACTTTCTCTTTGCCCCTAATTGACAAATTCATCAAAAATCTCTTTACAAAAGTTGTTTATCTAACAACAACATCTATTTTTCATCATCAAACATCAAAACTCATATGTATTCAACAATGGCAAAACCCTAATAGTTTAACCGTTTCACAAATTAGTCCCCGAGCTAGCTAAATTAAGCTACAACGATCCCAAAAACATAAAAATCAATAAAGACGGGAAAAAATACATACCATTCACAAGGATTTAAGTTGGCCGAACCTAGCTTCTTTAATGTCTATTCTTCTCTTCACAAGGATTTAGGAATGTGAAACAGATGAACCTTAAATTACTAGAAAAAAACCACCATGAACACCACTAACTACATTAAGTGTTAGGCTTTAATCTTAAATTGAAGATACATTTGATTTTTGCAAGTGATATAGGAGCAGTTATAACTGAGGCATATAACAACTAAATAAAAATACAAAATGATTGGCTATGTAGTTCGATATTCACTTATGTCTGTAAGGCTTGCCAAGAGAGACAATCTACTATCTTTAAGGTTGTACAGTGAATGATTTAAGTCTACTATCTTCAAGCTTGTACAATGAATGATTTAAGTCTTACAACTCACTATGTAGCAACTTTACATTTGTACATAAGATCTAGATTACTCTCCACCCCCTAAAAACTTGGCTTTAAAACCAGTGACTTTCTTGTGTTTTACTTGCAAAATGCACTCACTAAATAGGTTCATTGTGAACAAAATAATGTGTTAAACTCTCATAAATATTAACTAAGTCAAGCCTCAATGTATATGTGTTTAAGGCTTGTTGAGATAACGATAAATTACCATATAAATCCCCACGAAAGTAACCTTAAAAATGGGATTACAAATATCCTAATAAAGTTTAGGATAAACAAGAGAACTTCAAGACATTCTTCAAGTCATCTAATCCAATCTTTATCAAACAAGGGATTCGATTTGTATGATTTGGTTGAATCCAATCTTCTTTTATTTATTACTCCATAAAACCAATCTTTATAGATGGGCCAACACACTTCCACGAGATCAATTTAATTATGACCCAATTGTTTTGGTTCAAAATATTGTCAATAACAAATATGGCAAGTTATGGTTCCCAAGCAGTTATAAGCACAATTGTAACTATTGTACTATATGCAATCAGAACAGCTCGAACACAAACATAGAAAATAAGAAAAATATTTTTTGAAGGTCATTTTGCACAAAATAAATAAACCATTAACCTTGTTTATAGAGTTAAAAAAATTGTACTATCAATATAGCGAATAATAATCCAACATAAATTAGCTATTGGTTCTATTAATTCAATAGTTATTATTATGAATTTAACGAAAGAAAGGTTTGGTTGTGAATTGAAATCAAGGCAGACACTACTGTACTAGTGGACATACCATTTTTGTCTTGATACTGGCGCATTCCAGTACCAACATGTTTTGAAGTACCATTTTGGGTATATCAATATTTTTAAATATTTTTCATATATATTTATACTCTAAGTTTTAGTTTCTTGATAAATTATATATACATTTAAATAATTTTCACATATATATTTATTATTTACGGTCCAAATTTTAGTTTCTTAATAAATTATATTTTATTTTGGTCAAAAAATAAATTATATAGTATATATACATGTAGATATATCTCAATTACAATTACAATCACATAAATATATTTATTTGTAAATATAAGTTTTTAAATTATTAATTAGGTTTTATAATTTATTTTAATAACTATTAATTTTAAATGCAATTATAGAAAATTTAAATGGTTAAGATAAAAAATTAAAAGTTGGTTTAAAATATATAAAAAAAAATTTACCAACCGGTACAAGCCAGCATTGATCGAAATGGGTCGAAATACATTAAAATGGTCGTTAACATATAAAGATTAAATTTAAAATTTGAGCATAACGACCAAAATTTTAGTTTTACTATATCTTATAATCACTGAAAGAAGGGGGAAGGGAAGAGATGTATCATTAGTTAGTCCAAATAATTAGCATCCTTAATAATTTGGGTAACTAACTTGGATTCTTTAAAAATCACTTATTCCAACTCATGATGTTAAAATAATTTTTTTGTTAGAATAGTATTTTTTTTTAAAAATATCCATGTGAAAGATTAATTGAAATAGTTAATAATAATAACTATTTTGATTAACTAATAACATTATAAAAATATAAGGATATATTAAAAATTAAAATATAAATATTAAATATCAAATTTAAGTATTGTAAAATGAATAAAAATAAATTTGATCATTTTCATATAATAAGAGGGGGGGGGGGGCAGTGAGCACGTGCTAACAATAGAAGCCCTTTTGGACTTCCTTTTATATAGTTATATATATTATTAATTATAATTGAATTCAGTTTGATTTTAATTAAAAATAGTTAAACCTATTCAATTTTATTTTTGATTAATTTTAGTAATTATTTAAATTTAACAATACATATATAGAAAATATAAGTTTCTAAAAATTTAAAAATTAAAGAATTGAATTGAATTAATGAAATATAGTTGACTTGATCGTATTATATTATATTATATTTTAAAAAATACTACATATTATTTATTTTGGGTTATCTTTCGATTTTAGATTTTAATCTTATAATCTGTAAATCAAATTCAAATTTATTATGAATTAGGCTTAAATATATTCGAATTTTTAGTCAAATTGTATTTTCACTACAGCAAAACAAGTTTTTAGTGGTATTTTTTGGCCCTATAGCAGTGCTTATAAGTGCCACTAAAATAGTGATAAGCGCAAAAAACGCCGCTATAGATAGCGTTGCTAAAATTTGCGGCGTTTTTTATGGGACATGATTTTTAGGGTTTTTTTTTTTTTTTTACAAATGCCTCAAGAGAGTCGAGTATGTTGTGGCATTTGTAGCTAGAGTCGCCACAAAAGATCATGTTCTTTGACAATAAATTACGGTTACTTAAGTGTTCTAAATAGATTTAAATCATGTCATTGTACTAAAATAGATAATATATATCAAGTATCTAATTCGGTTGTTTTTTACTTCTCTATTTCTAATTAAAACATATAAGTAATAAATTTACCACAACCAAATGAAATAAACAAGCAATTTTAAATTTTAATTCAATGAAATTAAAACATGTAAGTAATAAGAGGTACTTACAAATGCAATTAAGGAGAGCTTATTTGATTAGGCAATTCAAATGAGCCTATCGAATACTTTTTTTGTAGGGATCCAATTCACTGTTTCAATAAAAAACATAATAAATAAATGATAAGATAAAGTGACATTCATATATATTAATTCATGTTATTTAAATTTATTGAATCCCAAGCAGTTAGATGCATATGCAAAATTGCAAATTGGTGAATGCATAGTGGAATTAAGTCTTGCACATGTACCTGAGATGCCGCAGTCAGATCTGAACTCTTCTCAACTATTAACTTGGGATGCATATGCCGCATTCAAACCACAGTCAACATCATCTCCAAAACAAAATCAACTGCATAAAACAAGTTTTGATAAAGATAATATATTATTGTATAAGTTGATCCATGCATACCAAGTGGCTAAATTTAAAAATATTTCAACTTCAGAATCTACACAAGACCAGGTTCAGCGAAAATACTTTAACTGAACTAATAAAGGCGGAGAAAATACTTTAAATAATAATAATAATCAAGTTTTTAATTAATATTGATATCAAGTTCGATCATTAAACAAAATTTGAATACACCCCAATAAGACTTAAGTTTAAGAACTCAAAATCTACTTTTACTTCATTGTTTTATTTCAAATTCGATCATTGTTCTGACTTAAATTTAAGACAATGATGCATTTAGTGCCTTTGTGCAACAAACTTATATACAAATTTCTCTCTCAAAAATTTCAAGTTAAAGGCCGCAAATGATTTTCTAATCCTAGTTGTAAAATAAAAAGACTTGTACCCTGGTATATATACAGCGACTATCTTTTAAATATTGATATATAGATTTGGGATAAAAAACATTTATTAATTTTTTATTAACTTGAAAGCTTTTTTTCTTAAAATTATATTATTTCCATAGACAAATATTATGTTTCAAAAATTTTGGGACTCAAATGAGACAAAGGGAACTGAAATAGAACCAAAAAGAAAATTGTTTGGTAGAGTCTTGAGAGAATTGACCGATTTATCCTATAATGCATAAATTAAAATGATAATGATTCCAAATTAGAAGCTAAATTACAAAAAATTAAGTAGTTAACAACAAAGAACACATAGATAAATAAAGAAAATAAAAATTATGAAGTACAGTGTGACATCCAAATGCAAACAGCTCATCATCACCCATTCCTATTAGGGTTTGGAAGGAGATTAAAAGATAGAACCAAGCCCAAAACACAGCAATCACCTAATTTGAATCAATCAACTCTAAAGAAATTTAAACAAAATATATATCTTATAGCATTAGCTCTTTGCCACAAAGCAACTGCATACCTTACACATAGATAAAGTTAAAAATCAACTCTCCAAACTGATCACTTACAGGTCCAATAGGAACACCATGAATAAACCTGCATGAGTTGGGATATAACAAGCTGTCTAGACCATCAAAGGCAAATAAAACTGGTCCTATGATCAAGCATGTCAATCAAAGGCCAAGAGTCGTAGGACATCAATACGGCTAGAAGACAAAAATGACCGTGGAAGATAAGCATGCGTTGGAATTTAAAGATGTACACACGAAGAACACTTGATAATACACACATAAACATAAATAGAGGCAGAAAGGATAGATCTAAACAAAGATGCAAACTTTCAAGCAAACACTTCATAAATTACAGTTCATAAGTAGATATTATGGTCCAGCATACATCTAGCAGTAAAATAGCCTTGCTACAAACATTGCATGGTTTATAAGGTGCATATTTTATTTATCTAATTTTCTTTCTATCCATTGCTTAGTAAAGTTGACAAAAATGATATTAAAGAAAATGAAAATTCCAAAAAATAAAATATGCACACTTAGTTTTTATCTATCTAATTTTCTCTCTTATAATTCCAATTTAGAAAGATTTATGCATTAAAAATAGTCATCTTTCATATTTTCTTCTTCCGTTTCTCTCTTATGACGCATGCTTAAAATGTATTACTTTTCCATCTTTCCACTCTACTCTTTCCATCCTTCCACTTCCCCATTCAATCAAACATACCCTAAATATGACTGAATGCAATTTTTTTATCAGTCACGAGTGCAACTCTGCATCTCTCAACCGGCTGCAATGCATGGCAAAGGAAATATACTAGACCAACTTACTGAAAATAAATATAGAAGAATGGTACAGCAAAGGATGCTGCAGAGAAGCTTCACTCTGGCTTTCTGCTTCTTTTATGCCTTTTCTTTTCTTTGGTAATGGGGACTGCCTTGGTTTCCTTTTACTATTTGGGCAGAGAACTGTTGATTTGAATGATTGATACCAGTCGTGGAGATTTATAAGATCACCATGGTTTCCTTTTCCTTTTCCTTTTAGCAAATGATGCCATGCATAAGCGAAGTGAACTTCTAAAGAGGCCTCTTTTTTATTGGTGTCTGGGCTCTGGACAGGGTTCCTTTCACTCACTTGAAATTCATATTTGACAATTCATGCATGTAGACTGTTGGAATATGTGTGTTTCTGCACACATGTCATGCATGAATGTTAAGCTTTATTTACTAAATAAATTAAAGACGGTGCATTACCAAAGAGGGAAACTTCATATAAATATTAGTTGCAAATGTTTCCAAATATTGGCGAACACAAGGTAAGTTATTTCTCTGCAAAAGAGATATGGCCAGAAATTAGTGGAGATTGTTACACAATCCAAAGTCAAAATAATTAATTAAAGACCATTCGGTATTATCAGTTTCTTCTAACTAGCAATGGCAGCCAATGAATTAATCTACAAAGTGCACCATACAGCAAGTACATTTACCAGGGATATGCAACAAAATAAGAAAATTACTGTGTTAACACTACCTGATTTATGGAACCACCTAACAATAACCTCTGTCGACACCAAATAGAAGCATTCAGTGTTTTGGAAGTATAAAGTAAACTAAACATTACATACACGAACATAGAGCAGGCATTCAGGAAAAGGAAAAACATTTGAGATAGGCTTTCATGAAATTTCTATCAAAACCAAAAAATTATTTGTTATTCTCTCCTAAACAACTTATCAAACTTACCATATTATGAAACTTAAGCGAACTATAATAAGTTAAGAAAGAACTATTAGATTTTCTAAAAGAAGCAACAGTTACTTACATAGAGAGCTATTTGCAAGCACTGTGTGACTTCTCCAACTATATCATCATCAACAAATTGTGACAAAACACATATCATTTGCCAAGCACGTATTTTTCGCCCATGGATCTGTTGAAATATGATAGGACAGATGATAAGCATTCCGACCAATCTGAAACATAGAATTAGAAACCTGAAGAGAATGAAGAGAAAAGTATCAGCTATCGCGCTATACTTCTTATACAACTCTTTTGCAAGCTCCTTATCATTTAGCTGCATAAAAAATGAATGCCATGAGAACTAGAATCCAAACATTTTCTGAGGAGAATTTTCTCCTATAAAAAATGTAGAAAAGTAGAATGTACTTTCTTTTTAAGGCAAGTTTGGATCGAAAATCCTTTTGCAATGGACAGAGCAACGTCGACGAAGGAGGAGACGGAGATCGATGGCAAATGCAATGTCGATGGTAATGCGCAGACGGATGACTAGACAAAAGAAAAAAATTAAGTTAGGGATTTGGGGGAATAAGGGTCAGCGGTCAGCTATCAAAACGGCGCCTTTTCAATAAAAATTAAAAATATTCGCGGAGTTTAAGGGCAAAATGCCGCTATTGCTTTACCTTTAGTGGCGTTTATGAGAAAAACGCCGCTATTTTTTTAACCTTTTGCGGCATTTATGCAAAAACACCACTATTACTTTACCTTTTGCAGTGTTGATGGGAAAAACGCCGGTAACGTTGCTCTCATTTGGTGTACCTTTGCGGCTTGTAGCATAAAACGCCGCTAAATATGTACTATTTGCGGCACTATTTCCACAAACGCCACTATATAACGACTTATTGTGTCGTTTTTCAATACAACCGCCGTTAAAAGTTTGATCTTTGCTGCGTTTTCGATCCAAACACCACTGAAGATGCCGCTAAAAGCTTAATTTGCTGTAGTGTTTTGTGCTTATTTTATTTAATTATAATTATTTAAATATATGTTATTTGTAATTGTATTTATAGTGTAGGCTCCTTTAAAAAGTTAAATTAAATTTGTTAATTTATTTTTATTAAATTTAATTAAAAATATTTGTCACACTAATTAAAAGTAAACTGATAATAGAGAAAGTTAAGGTATAATAGAAAATAAAGAATAGATATTTACATAAATATAACATATGATAATTTTTTAACTGCTCATAAAATTAAAAAAATAAAAATAACATTTACTATATATCAAGAACTAACTCATAAATTTATTTGAAATTCATTAGCAAGGCAATACATAATACTCTTCTGGATAAAATACGAAATATATCATGTAACAAAATTATTCGGATACCACATGATAATCTTCATTAATATTTAGACTCATGTTGCATGAATGAGTTTAAAATAATTTTTAAAAGAAAACATAGAAAATTTAAAACTAGAACAAAATTGACACAACAAAAAAGTATACACTTTTCACCGTCCAAAAAAAATATTGAAAAGAAAATTATTGAAAAGGGTACACAAAATATACATAAAAAAGGGTGAAAATAATTTTAAAAAATAAAAAGATATTGAGAGAACATGTAAGAGAAGGGAAGGAATGACGAAAGGGAGGCTTGTCTTGATGCTATGTAAGAAGATACGAAATAAGAGAAGGAGAGATGGGCGCTCAAAAGGTAAGGCTTACAGCTCGATCGGTGGCCCCCCAACGTATCGCCCCGCATCACGAATCACGACATAAATTTTAGCTGCTTCAACAGTGACACAAATAACCCACCTTTTCGATCGATCTCCTCAATTTACTCTCATTTCTTTTTCTACTTGAAATGATTATTTTGGAGCTTAAAAGAAGGAAAACTTAGATTCTACTACTACTACGAACTAGACCGCAGAGTATCGAGAAAGAGAGATCCTACTTTTACTATTCATATGGGATGACCTTATGTATGTATTTGTTTATGCATATGGGATAGCTTTTGGTTCTTTCTCTGTCTCCTTATATACTTTCTTCTTGGTATTTTGTTGGGTTTTTACTCTTAAGTTTTTCTTTTTTTTTGCCTTGTTTCTTAATGGATTGAAAAGATTTTCAAAGAAGTTAAGGGAGGTAAAACTCCCCTTTAAGGGAGCAAGAAGCCCTTTATTTTAGTTTTGCTTTGGTTAAACCATAGGAGAAAAAGCTGAAATCTTTTATGTTTATGGTAATTTTGTGTGATTTCTGAATTCTGGTTTTGCTGGTATTGAAGGACCCAGAAGAAGAACTGAAAGAAATAGCAGCTTGGCTAACCACAAGAAACTAGAAACGATAGCAAGCAAGCTAATAAAATTAATAAGCTTTGAAGATGACCGCCGCCTCATCGTCCACACCTTTTTTTGGAACCAGGGAAGAAAATCAAAACCAGATGATGCAAGTACAATCATCCACCGCTACACCCACTTCGTCAACTGCTCCAACCACTGCACCTCAGAAGAGAAAGAGAAATCACCCTGGAACATCATGCAAGTATCTCTTTACATACATCTGATTATGGTCTGTTTGCCGAGCAGAAAAAAAATATTATGGTTTGTTTGTTTGTTTTCTTTTCCCTAAGGCTTTTTAGCTCATGTATCCAATGAGTAAAGTCAATAGAGAAAGAGGGTTTATGTTCTTGTTCTTGTTCACTCATTTCTTTCTTTTTTTTATTCAAAAAATGAATATTACCTCTCAATGAACCCTAATCTAAAAATGTCAGTTTTTATCATGATTTAATCTTGACAGTTCTCAGATGGTTATTCATTCACTCCCTCGATTAAGCCTTGAATATATATATATATATATATATATTTATATATTGTTTTTCATCCCCTATTTTTCTAATGATTTCTTGTTTGTCATTTCTCAATAGCAGATCCAGATGCGGAAGTGATAGCACTATCTCCCAAGACTCTAATGGCAACAAACAGGTTCATTTGTGAGGTATGCAACAAAGGGTTCCAAAGGGAGCAAAATTTACAGCTCCACAGAAGAGGACACAATCTGCCTTGGAAGCTAAGACAAAAGACAACAAAAGAAGTGAAGAGGAAAGTTTATCTTTGCCCAGAACCCACATGCGTCCACCATGACCCTTCTAAGGCACTTGGCGACCTCACTGGCATCAAAAAGCATTACTCAAGAAAACATGGTGAGAAGAAATGGAAGTGTGAGAAGTGTTCCAAGAGGTATGCCGTGCAATCGGATTGGAAAGCTCATTCAAAGACTTGCGGCACTAGAGAGTACAGATGTGATTGTGGCACTCTTTTCTCAAGGTAATTAATCATTAACGTTGTCAGGAAGGAAGCTCATGTGAGTTTTCTGTACGTATGTTTACCGCCTTGGTTTTGATCTTCCCCTTTGCCCTTTGCTGCTAACTCCTTGGTTTTTGCCCACCGTAAAAAAAATACATACAAAGATATTAGGTTTTTGGCCTGTGGGTCTCTTCTCTTCTCTCCCTTACTGAGCAGCTCGTGGATCGATTGGAATGTGTGCGCTTTATTTTACCAGTCATTTTGAAAGTCAACATCGATTAAGCTAGCTAGCATTAGGGTACTGAAAACGTTTCTGTCATTTACATTAAAAGCTTTTCACGGTTATGGAAAAATATTCTTTTAATTGCATGAATGATTGAATACTGTTCAGGGTTTTCTTCCACTTATGGCAGACATCAGTCCCAGGAATTAATAGGTTTCTATGAGATATCTGGATTTTTATCAACCAGGAAATGATTCCCCCACTTCATTTATTAAACACCCATTCCTCAATATGGAAATTCAACTTTGAATTCATTCATCATTTTCAGGTTAAACCAAGAATTTTTGTCCCTTCTTATTTTTCTTAGGAAACTTAAATTTTCTCTTCATGAATTCACCTCTCATTTTGTTTTACTTGTTCAGCTTTATTTTCCACCTTAAACAGCACCATTACTTCAATAAAATGGAAGTCTATATATTGTCGTATTATTTATCTTTCTTGTGATTTCTTGTTTCTAGGTACCCGCCATATCCTTCTCTCTCTCTCTCTCTCTCTCTCTCTCTCTCTCTCTCTCTCTCTGTGTGTGTTTTCAATTAAAATATTGGAAGTTAGTGCAAATGGTCACACATGATCTTCAATGTAAAGGTCCCCCATCCCCAAGCATTTGTTAGCTACAATGAGGCTAGTTTCGTTTCTCAAATGGCTAGACATTAATCCCCTTTTAACTTTGGGCCTTATTGATCAAAGCTGACTAAAAATTATCTTCTATCTTTACTACTACTGCAGACGTGATAGTTTTATTACTCACCGGGCCTTCTGCGATGCACTGGCTCAAGAGAGTGCTAGACACCCCACCAACTTAAGCACAATGGGCAGTCATCACCTCTTTGGAGATAATCATCACATGAGTTTAGGGTTATCCCATGTTGGTTCTCAAATTCCGCCACTGCAAGACCAGAATCAAGTTCAACCGTCGAGTAATCTGTTGAGGTTGGGAAGTACATCTGGAGCGGTAAAGTTCGATCACCTTATTTCTCCATCAAACCCTTCTTCATTACAGAACATGCCATCGTCTATGTTCTTCATGGCTGAGGCTGCAAACCAAGGCTTTCATCAAGACCATCAATCTCACCATGGGCACGGATCATATCCCAACAAACCATTGCATGGGCTTATGCAACTTCCTGACCTTCAAGGAAGTACTAACAATTCCCCCACTTCAGCCAATTTTTTCAATTTAGGCTTCTTTTCCAATACCAGTGCTACAAGCAGCATAAGTACCAGTGAAATAGGTGGCGGTCAAGGGCCCGCATTGTTACCTTCTAACATGGGAGATCAGGTTGGTTCAGGAATGTCCTCTCTTTATACCACTTCAATGCAACATGAGAACATCTCTCCACATATGTCAGCCACTGCACTGCTTCAAAAAGCTGCTCAAATAGGTTCAACTACAAGCAACAACACTACTTCCACTTTGCTAAGGGGATTAGGAAGCTCATTATCAGGTGGGACTAAATCCGACAGACCTGTTTTCTCCCCTAACTTCGGCAGTAATTTCGAGGGTGGCAATGGAAGTGAAACCCTACGATCACATATGGAGGACGATAGCAATCTGCAAGGATTAATGAACTCACTTGCAGCAAATGGTAACTCTTCCATTTTCGACGGCGGCCCAAGCCATGGGCAAGATAACAACTTCGAAGGGTTCAATGGAAGTGGGTTGACACTAGAACCGCAAAGCAGTAATGCTAACTTTTGCAACGTTAACGAGGCAACGTTGCATCAAAATCTCGCCGCAGGCATAGGCGGGACTGATAAATTGACCTTGGATTTTCTAGGCGTTGGAGGAATGGTTGGAAACATTAGTGGTGGTTTTTCTCAGAAAGAACAACATGGGATCAACATTAGCTCCTTGGAACCTGACATGAAATCATCAGCTCAACCAAATACTGAACACTTTGGTCGTGCAAAACTTGTAAAAGCGCCTAGGCAAGCGTAGCTCTGTAGGGTTTAATATGTAGGGAATTTAAAAAGAAAACAACTCTTTTCTTGCTTTTTTATTTCTTTTTATTTTATGGCATGAACTAGGGTTTCATTCATAAACTGTTTTAATGCTTACTCTAGCTAAGCTTAATAAAGTTATTTTCTTTTGCATGATCTTGTCGTTGATTTCCGCCATTAACAGAGATTTCAAGAATCTCTCTCTCTTTCCCTACCATTACATGGAAATTTCCTCGTCTTTTCAGTTTTGCCCAAAAGCTTCAGATTTACTTTTACCGTTTGTAATTTTTAATAGTTAGGAAGTTCAAATTTTAACTTTTACTAAAAAAAATAAGGATAAAATTGGAGAAGAACTTACACATGAATATATAAAGGGAGTTGAACTTGAACGTCCAAAATTCTAAAGCCTCTGCTTACCAACACAGCAAAGATCTCATCATATTACCACGTTTGAACTTTGAAGCGATAGATTTATTTATATTTTTCCGTTTGAATTCATGCTTAGATATTGGCGATTTTATTATCTAATTACTTTTTTAGCCAGATAGTAATATATATGAATCTATGCTTATATTAATCTAGTTAGTTGAAGCAATCACTTAATAATCTTTTTCTAGAGCTATGATCATCTTCAGATAAAAGATCGATGTCACAGATAGATAAAGAAGATTAATTGAACAGAAAAAAATTGTATTAAAAATAGTATATTTGGATATCAAATTTTATAATTGAATTAAGCTCACCAAATTCAATATTTGGTTTCACTAATTATTTTATTTTTGTTTAATCACTTTTTTTTAATGATAAAAGTGTTATTACCAAATCACAATAATTTATTGGAGAGTTGATGACTTGAAGAATATTGACATGTTGACTACATTCCAACACATTCGACAAGAGAGTGATTATTTTATCATTTATTTTATTCCTTTAATTTCTATAGAATTTCGATCTAGAGATCATTCGTTTGGCTACCTAATACCTAACCACAGGACTAATATTCGGGACTAATTAATAAAACACCAAAAACAAATTTTTAATTAATCGATCGGTGATTTTTGTTTTGGAGTGAACTGTTTTATCATCTTTGAGTTTCCACTGTTTCCTTTTCCTGTGGTCATCTTCCATTTCTATTTAATTTTTATGCTGAGAGAAGAAAAAAACAATTTCTCAATTATTTTCTTTTGAATTACTTTTTTTTTTCTTTGAAGGCTAACTTGTAATGCATGTAAGCAAAAATAGGTGATCATCTTATATGTACACAATCACCTAAATCTATGCATATAACTGTTTTATAATGACATTTCCTTTGTTTTCAAAACAAAAAGCATTTTATTTTGTATTTTGTGTGCATATATATATCATTTATCTTAAAAAATATATATTCCTATTATGATAATTCGATTGACTGATTATTATAGTAGTATTTGATAACATGCAGGCTTTTAACCTTATTATTCCTTTCGCCATGTGTAAAATTTTTAGTACAATCATTCGACCCACTTCAAACGGAATCTATTATTCGTGTTCATAGGAGAATGTTATCCTAATTTAAACACACTTCTAAGACAATAAGGAGTCTATTTAGGCTTAATTACCTTATACTGATAGAATCCCATGAAATGTGCCCATGATTATTCATTACGCGTTTAACGGGATTAAATACTTATCTAGTCAATATCATACCAATAGACAAGGAGACTTTTCCTATAAATACCCCGAAAAACGATAGGCAAGGGATCGACCATTTTTATACCCTAGAGTTAGTCTAAGCACTTACCTTTTCAATCAGTTTGTCCTCTTGTCCTTGTTCTAGCTCTCGATCTCTACAAATGAACCGGCCTCCACCAGATCACCTTGATCTCCTCCTTGTTCCACCTTGTCTTCCTCCTTTGTTATACTCTGTATCAACAATTGGTGTAGTGAGTGTGTGTAACACCCAGTTACCCTAATTAGCCCGAAAGTTGGGAAAGCTAGGATTAAATTGAAAGGACTAGTAAATTGTGGGACTCCAATAGGAGACTAGAAAATTTTAGCGGCTGAATTATAAATAGTTGGAATTTGATTCCATTTTAGTTAGATTGGAACTAGCTGGTTCCAAAGTGAGAGACAAAATGATTAGGAATGGATGGTGGGAAGGGTAAGTGAGGATTGTGCCTAAAGAGTATATATAAGGGCGTGAGTGGAGATAAAATTTTCTCAATTTTGTTTTTAAATCTTCTTCTCCCTGTAGTATCATCTTCTTCAGTCTTTCTGAAGAAGAAGGGGAGGCAGATGAAGAAAGTTCTGCATGTCGCAGTCAGGGTGTGAGTCTAAGTCTAATGGTGGAGAAATTGAGGAACTAGTATGCTTCCTTTTCTCTCCGTGTTTATGTATTAAAGAAAGGAGTAGAGTAAGACTCTCAATGCGTCTGTATAATTTAAGGATTCTAGTTTCTAAAGATTGACCAACATTAGATTAACCGATGAATGGTTGACACGTTTAGCTGCCAGAACGAAGGAAGCTCTAGTGTTGGACAAGCTAAGTTGTTGAGGCCAATAAAGCAAGGTGAGTTTCTGTACTCCATTCTTGTAACAGCCCGATTTTGGGTCTAGTCAGAACAGTGGTTTCGAGACCACAAATCTAACAAAGAAAAATTCATTTTTATTATATTTTTATGGTCTATAATTTTATAGAATGATTTCGTGAAAATTTCGTTCGAAAATTTTAACGTTTAGGCACTCAATTTAGTCAAAAGGACTAAATTGAAAAAAGTGCAAAACTTGAATTCTATATGTTAGAGGTGTCCAATTGCTATGAGATTCTAAATTAGAGGTATTTAAATGGTAATTAGACTATTGGTTAAGTTTGTGGACAAAAATGGATGTGGTTTGACATGTTTCTAAAGTTTTTCATTAAGGTCATTTTGGTAATTTGGTAATTAAAATGAATTAAAAAGCCAAAATAAAGCCAATTTTTTGTCCATCTTCCTCCCATGGCCGAAATTCACAAGGGGAAACCATGGCTAGGGTTTTTAAAGCTTCCAAGCTCGATTGTAAGTCCGTTCTAGCCCCGTTTTTAATAATTTTTATGTTTTAGAAATCCTTGTAACATGATCTATCTATTTCTACCACCAATTTGAAGACATGTCAAAGTCAAAAATTTTACCCGTGTTGAACAAGTATGTATTTTGATGTTTGATGGTAGAAAATACATGTTTGTTGATTGTTAAACGACTTTTGCTAAGTGATTTTCGGTAAAAATGCCTAAAAGGACTTGTTTGTAAAAGTTATAAAATATGGTGTAAAAATGTGAATAAATAAAAATTGTAGGCTGTTATAAGCATGTATGGGGTTTGGCTAGGCATGGACAGGGATTTAAATAGCGGTCCGATATCAGAATAGCAGTCGCTATATAGCGGTAGCGGCGCTGTCCGAAACCACTAATGCTGAAAATAGCGGTGTGAAGTGGAGTCACACCGATAGCGGTGATCGCAGCCGTAATTTAATGGGTAACGACCAATTGTGGCAATAACGGGCCGCTATTCCCGTTATTTTCCGTTACAGCAAATTAAAAAACAAATCAATCTCCTCTAAACAAAAATCAAAAGAAACACAATAAACAAAAGGGAATATATTCCCCTAACTGTAAAACCAGAGTGTTTTCAATCAAAAAAAAAAAAAAGTAAAAAGAAGTCCAAATAAACAGAAAAAAGCAATCAAAACTCAAAAGCAATAGAAAATATGAAATTCTATTTCTCATATTTCGGCAAACAACACAGCATCAGATGAAAGCGAGGACTTGAATCTGAAAAGCAAACCCTACCCTGACACTTGCACATTTAGAGATTGATAATTTTCAAGTAAGTATTTGAAATTTTGTCTTGATTCTTGCTTGCATGTCTTGAATCTGCAGTGCAAATATGTTCTTTAGATTTAGACTTTAGGGATGGAGGGAGAAGGCACAACCAGCATATTCCAAGAATTTGATATGCAAAGTAGAGGATATGAGCAGAGGAGAGGATGATAGAGTTTCTCATCAATTTTTTTCTTTCTAAGTTTTGTGTGTTTAGGGATTTTAGAACAGAGGCAGAACGTTTCTGCCGTTTCATTTCCTTTTTCCTTTATTTTTTCATTTACTCTTAAGCAAAACCGTTTCATTTACTATTAAGGATCAATTTGTTGATAGATAATTGGGTCGTTGAGTTGGGTTTAATTTTATGAATATTGGGTATTTATTTGGGCTTGGGCATAGATATGGATTAAATGAGAAAAATAGCATTTTGCGAAGAGACAATGCCATATATTGATAAAATTCTGTAACAATTATACATTCAGATTTTAATGCATTTTGGGAAGAAAAATATCCTCTTTTACTGTATAATTTAGATTTTGGGAAGAGACAATCTATTAATTGAGAAGAGACATCATTTCGGGAAGAAAAATATCCTCTTTTAATGCATTCAGATTTTTATTTCAAAAAAAAAATCACTGAAAAATTATAGATTAATAAGTTAGAATTGTTTGCAGAGATTTTACTAAAAATGAAAATTACTTTGACGACAATCATATTATTATATTTTTTTAATATGAAAGCTTCAATCTTATCAGATTTATAATTTTACTTTATATGTTATTTTTTAATTAATATTGTAATTATAATTTATAATGATAATTATTTATTATTTATTATTATTTTAAAATTTTATAATGTAACATCCCTTACCCGTATTCGACACCTGAACCAGGTACAAAGTATTACCGTACTTAACTTGCTCAAACATACAACATCGATCCATAAAAGTTCATTTCAAATTAAAATTTTTTATTCGAGACCTTAAAGTCCTTATTATAGGTCTACGAGACCCTAAACTTGCAAACGGAGTGATTCGGGACCAAACCGGAAACTTTTGAACACTTAGAAAATTTTGTCACAAAATAGGGCCACACGCCGGTGTGAAGTGGGACACGCCCGTGTGGGCAGGCCGTGTAATCACACACGCCCATGTCCCTAGTCCGTGTGGATTTTATTTTTCGCTTCGAACCTACAAGGGTTTTCACACGGCCTGACACACGCCTGTGTCCATAGCCCGTGACCCTCACATGGCCATGACACACTCGTGTCTTCATCCGTGTCTGAAAACCTTCGCATTCTGTTTATGACGTCATCATCTCAATAAGGTCACACCGCCAAGGCATACGCCCGTGTCCTTAGACCGCTGTCGAATTAAATTCCTAATTTCAGGTGCAGACTTCACACGGCCTGGGCACATGCCCGTGTCTTAGGCCGTGTCTCCCACACGGTTGAGACACACGGCCGTGTCACAGCCCATGTGTTTACTACTAAGCATACTGACTTACCAACTTAGCATGTAGGGGTACACATAGCCTATCAACATGCCCATGGGGCTGACCGTGTGCCACACACGGCCTAGACACACGCCCGTGTGTCCACCCGTGTGGACAATTATAAGGCTATCTACCAAGCCAATTGGCACCCTACAAAGCAACCACACTTATACCATTTCAATGCAACATATATCATGACCATAAGGCATTTCTAATACCAAAATCAATACATCCACACATAAGTTTACATTATATTCATCATGTGTATACCTTACTCATTACTCATCCCATCACACAAGCATGCACTTCATGAACTTCATCATCATTGAATATATAAACTTGTCAAGTATTGGCTAATTTCCAATGACCATTTACAAAATGAATTTAATGACTTTAATAGCCACACATTGGCTAACGAATATGACATAACACAAAATAACCAAGTTCCTATACATGTCATACTCAAAATTAATCAAACTATGCTATACCAAAGAGAAGTTGATAGTGTGATTCCGAACCCCGACGTCCCACGATCCCCGAGTTAGCTTGGCGATACTACAAGGAAAAGGGAAATGAGAGAGGTAAGTATGAAGCTTAGTAAGTTTGCATGAAATAAATAGCAACGTAAAGGCTAGCAATGTCATCCATCCATTACAATGAATACAAACACAAAGTCTCGAGCACATTGCAATAACTTAGTCATGCTTACTCTTACCAATTACATGTCATGTCACATATCGTAAACATTTCTCGTGAATTACTCACATGTACCTGTATCACTTCATCACATAGCTTTAGCACTAATTTCATCTCTATTATAAGCTTAACTATTTATCCCGATGAATCACTTGGAATACCCGAGGATACCTAATCATCATCATACACATAAACACGCCGCCAATGCCATATCCCAGATATGGTCTTACATGGGGTTACATCTCGATACCGATGCCATATCCCAGATATGGTCTTATACGGGATCTTATATCGATATTGATGCTCTCATGTCTTGATGATGATATCCTCTCACTTCTTAAAGTCCAACTAGGACTTCAACATCATAAATTTTCATCATTTTCTTATTTAACATCATTACTCAATTTCATAGAAATAATAAACATCTTCACGAATATCAAACATTTTAAAACTTAATAACATGATGTTGAATTTATTACATACAAACTTACCTTGGTACCAAAATATATGTGGAATCATCCACTTTAGTCCACCACTTTGTTCTTGCCTCGGTTTTAGCTTCATGTTTCTTGATTTATAATAACAATTTCACTTGTTTAATGCTCATATTGACTAAAATAACTCATGAATCATACTTCGGCAAAATTACAGTTTTGCCCTTAGACTTTGGAAAAATTACGATTTTACCCCTAAGCTTGTAAATCAATTCTAATCAAATTTCCTCCTTTAACGAGCCTAGCTGAACATTTATTACTCTTATAGAAACTACCAATACTCGTTATTTCACACATTTAACACCTATTTTACAACCTTTATAAAAAGGTCATTTTAGGTGTTTTCATGGAAACACCTTTCACAAAAGTTGTTTATTTAATAACTAAGATTTATTTTCTTCCATAAAATTTTAGAAATCAACATAAACACTAACATGGCAAAATCGTAGACTCTTAACCATTTTGCTAAATAGTCCCCTCATTAGCTAGATCATGTTACAAGGGTTCTAAAAGTACAAAAATTTTCAAGAAAAACCACCAAAATCACTTACTTGCAAGGATGAAGAGTTGCTGAAATTTTTTTGAGCTCTCAAACCACTATTTTGCTGCTAATTTTTGACGGAGGAAGAAAATGAACAAAGATGACATCTCTTTTTATTTTATTTTATTTTTTCATCAATTAGTCCACCTAATCCACCAACTTGACCAATTTTGATAATTCTTGTCCCCTATGGCCGGTCAACAATTACTAAAGGGGTTAATTGCACTTTAAGGGCCTCCAATTAATATTCTATAGCTATTAGACACCTTTAGCCTGTAAAATAGAACTTTCGCACTTTATGCGATTTAGTCCTTTTTGGCAATTAAGCATACAATTGCTAAAATTAATGCACCAAAATTTTCATACACTCATACAATCATGCTAATTCACATACACAATTATAAAAATAATTTTCTCCAACCTCGAATTAGTGGTTCTAAAATCACTATTCTGACAAACCCTTAAATCGGGCTGTTACAATTCTCCTCACTTAAGGATTTTCGTCCCCAAAAATCTTACCGACAAAAAGGTTGGGATATTGGTTTCTCATAGTCTCTTCGGGCTTCCATGTAGCCTCTTCTAGTACTTTTACAAGGGCTATACTTTTGTTTCTCAACTGTTTAACTTCTCGTGCCAAAATCTTAACCGGTTCTTCACCATAAGTCATGTCTGAACAAATCTCAACCTCTGTTGGTGAAAGCACATGTGATGGGTTAGAACGGTATCAACGCAACATAGACACATGGAAGACATTATAAATCTTTTCCAACTCAGATGGAAAATCCAAATGATAAGCTACCGACCCTATCCTCTCAGTAAACTCATACGGCCCGATAAAGCGCGGACTCAATTTGCCTTTCTGACCAAATCTGAGAACCTTCTTCCATGGTGATACTTTCAGAAACACTTTATTACCGAATTGAAACTCAATCTCTTTCTGTTTCAAATTCGCGTAGGACTTTTTTCTATCTGAGGCAGCTTTTAAGCAATCGTGTATCACCTTTACTTTCTCTTCAGTTTCTCTGACCAAGTCGACTCTGTGAATCTGATTCTCTCTGACTTCAGTCCAATATAAAGGTGTTTGACACTTACGCCTATACAATGCCTCATAAGGTGCCATTTTCAAGCCTGACTGAAAACTGTTATTATAGGCAAATTCTACTAATGGTAAGTACTTTTCCCAGCTGCCTTGAAATTCTAAAACACAACATTGAAGCATGTCTTCAAGTATCTGTATTACTCTCTCCGACTACCCGTCGGTCTGCGGATGGAAAGCTGTACTAAAGCTCAATTTTGTGCCTAAGGCCTCTTGCAACCTTTCCAAAATCGTGACATAAATATCGGATCTCTATCCGAAATAATCGACAACGGTACTCCGTGAAGTCTTACTATTTCTGACATATACAAATCTGCCAACTTATCAAGCGAATAATCAACCCGTACTGGTATAAAATGAGCTGACTTCGTAAGTCTATCAATAACGACCCATACGACATCCTTCTTTTTCGGCGTCAAGGGCAAACCCGTCATAAAATCCATAGCAATCCGGTCCCATTTCCACTCGGGAACCATAATAGGCTAAAGTAAACCCGAGGGTACTTGATGTTCAGCCTTCACTTGTTGATAAATTAAACATCTCAATACAAACTCGGAAATGTCTTTCTTCATACTCGGCTACCAATACCATTTTCTCAAGTCATTATACATCTTGGTGCTGCCTGGATGTACAGACAAACATCCACTATGTGCTTCGTGCAAAATCTTCCGAATAAGCTCATCATCTCTGGGTACACAGACCCTATCTCTGAACATCGAACATCCATCAGGACTTATCCAAAAGTCCGACTCAACATTTGACTTACATTGAACTCTCTTGGCTTGCAAATCTCTGTCGCATTTTTGAGCTTCACAAATTTCTTGGAGAAACATCGGTCTAGCTCTGAACTCGGCTAGGATAGAACCATCATCTGACAAAATCATCCGTGTATTCATGGCTCTCAGCACAAACAAGGATTTCTACTCAAGGCATTGGCGACCACGTTCACCTTTCCCGGATGATAGTCAATTACTAACTTGGAATCCTTTATCAACTCTAACCATCTCCGTTGCCTAATGTTCAACTCCTTTTAAGTCATCAAGTACTTTAGGCTTTTATGATCAGTGAATATTCGACATTTTTCACCATACAAATGGTGTCTCCATATCTTTAGTGTAAAAACAATAGCGGCCAACTCCAAATCGTGAGTCGCGTAATTCTTCGGGTGCAGCTTTAATTGTCTAGAGGCATATGCTATCACCTTGACTTCTTGCATAAGTACACATCCCAATTCATTCAAGGATGCATCGCTGTAGACTATGAATTCCTTTCCCTGCTCAGGTTATACTAAAACTGGAGCCTCAGTCAACAATACCTTCAATCTCTCAAAACTCTATTGGCACTTCTCTATCCACTCAAACTTCACATATTTTTGCAATAGTCTCGTCATTGGAGTAGCTATAATGGAAAATCCCTTGACAATTTGTCTATAGTAACCAGCTAGGCCCAGAAAACTCCTAACCTCGATTACATTCCTTGGTAGTTTCCAACCCACAATTGCTGAGATCTTACTCGAGTCGACTCTAATTCCATCTCTCGAGACAATGTGCCCCAAAAATCCAACTTCCTTAAGCCAAAATTCACTTTTACTAAACTTGGCATATAATTGTCTATCTCTCAAAATTTGCAGAATCGTTCTCAAATGCTCAACATGCTCGTTCTCATCCCGAGAGTAGATCAATATATCGTCAACAAAGACTACAAAAAATTTATCCAAATATGGCCGAAAGATGTGATTCATCAAATCCATGAAAATTGCAAGGGCATTTGTTAAACCGAAAGGCTTGAACAAAAATTCATAGTGACCGTACCTTGTCCAATATGCAGTTTTCGGCACATCCGAGTCCTTGATTCTTAACTAATAATATCCAGACCTCAAGTCTATCTTATAAAATACTGCGGCTCCCTTTAATTGATCAAACAAATTATCGATTCTTGGCAACGGGTACTTGTTCTTCACGGTTACCTTATTGAGCTGCCGATAATCTATACATAACCTCATGGAACCATATTTCTTTTTCACAAATAAAACAGGAGCACCCCACGGAGAATAACTCGGCCTTGCAAAGCCTTTGTTCGTTGACTCTTGCAACTGTGCCTTCAGTTCTTTTAGCTCGGTTAGAGCCATTCAGTATGGAGCAATTGAAATGGGCGCAATACTAGGAGCTAACTCAATCCCAAATTCAATCTCTCTAACCGGAGGTAACCCTGGCAATTCCTCTGGGAAAACATCTGGATACTTACATACTATGGGCACTGATTCAATTCTTAACTTAGTCTCTTTAGCATTCATCACAAAGGCATGGTAAGCTTCGTACCCCTTTCTTACATATTTCTGAGTAGACATATAAGAAATCACTACAGACAACTTGTCTTGTTCATCTGATTCAACACGAAGAATATCTCCATTTTTACATTTTAACTCAATAAATTTCTTTCCAAAATTCACTATCACATCATGAGTAGTTAACCAATCCATCCCAAGAATGACATCGAATTCATCAAAAGGCAATAACATGAGATTAGCCGGAAAATAATGACCCTTAATCATCAAAAAGCAACCTTTGCATACTCTATCAACTAACACACATTTGCCTAGGGGATTTGACACTCTTATCACAAATTCGATAGACTCTATAGGTATATTCATGCTGGACACTAATTTCATGAAAATATACGAGTGGGTAGATCCCGTATCAATTAAAGCAACAACATCAGTATCATAGAGAGAAAATGTACCCGTAATTATATCAGGAGAGGACGTTTCTTCGCGAGCGCGAATGGCATATGTTCTCGCCGGTGCTCTACCCTCAGCTCTTGCAGTCTGCTCTTTGGATGTATTCTCACTACTCATTTCATTTCCTGGGTTTCTCTGTGGCCTTCCTCTAGCAGTACTTCCAGGTCTTGCACTCTGAGGTTTTTCTTTCTCACCCACTTCAGAGCAATCTCTAATAAAATAGAGTAAGGATCCACACTTGAAACAAGCTTTATCGTTTGCTCGACACTCTCTGGGATGACATTTGCCACACTGCAGACATTCTGGTCTACTTGGTCGAGCGTTGCCAACACTAGCAACCGAAGTGGTCTGAGCTTTAGATCCCGAGTGTAACATCCTTAAATCAGGGCCTTTGCATTTTATCTGGTTGCATGTAGATAGTATGGATGTCATGCTAGTTTAGGCTATTCTAGGGTCTAGGCATGAGCCAGGGATAGGCCAGAGCCTTAGTGGAAATTTGCGTTTTGGGCACTTAGAAGGGGGGAGCTGATTGAGCTAGGTGTTAAGGGTAGTTGGTGGTAAGTTGTGACACAAGGAGTGCCTTGGTAAAGTGGCAAGGAGGCACTACTTAAGGCTTAAGGAAGTGACGCCTCATGCGAGTGGATGGAGCCTTGGTTCGAGCTGCGAGAATCCCCTTTCTACTTGTTATTTTTGACGCCAAGACTAGGAGGAGTTGTGCTCAGGATGGACTTTGGTGGATAAGGGTTGAAGGAGTCAACAGATTTGGATGAATGGAAGAGAGAAAAATTAGGAGTTTGAAGTATTCAAATTTGTTTGAATGGGTGATCAGGAGAAAAGTGAGGAGGAAAAAAAGGGATTGAGTTGGGGTGTGAGTTGGTCGAATTTTGTAGTGGCTAGGAGGTGGTGGAGCATTCGGTTTTGGAGTTTGGGAAAGGGCGTGCTGAAACATACTTTGGTTATAGGACCTAGTGTCATGTTCTTTTGTGCAATTTCGGGTTTGAGGGGTAGATGCCGAATGTGGGGTGTTTTGCCTTGTGCTGACGGTACCTAAGGTGTTCAAGTAGGTTCATTTTCTTGTTTTAAGTTTATTTCCTCTCTTTATTTTCGTTTCTTTGGAAACACAACTCTCACCATTGCCGAAATTCTCTTGGTACACACTCTCTATAATTCTTCATTCTTTTCCCTTCTTGTTCTCTTTGGAAGCCGAAACCCCTAACTCCATTATCATCTTCAATCTCTGCACAATAGCCGAATATCCCACCCAAGGTCCCCTTCTCTGATCTTTCTCTACAAACCGAATCTTTATGGCCTTCTCTTCTTCATCTTTCTTTTCTTCACTTCTAAAAATCGAAAACTCCTAAGATCCTTTGGGGGGTTCTTTTTCGACTCTTTCATCTTCCTCTCTGATTTGCCGAATTTTCTCTTCTTTTGTGCTAGTGCCGAATTCTCTTGGGTGTTAATCGGATCTTCTGTTAAGGTTAGTAGCGATTGTTTCTGGATCTTTATCTTTCTCTTTCGGGTTTTCTTGCCAAAGCCGAATGGCTACTTGGCCTTATGTGTAGTGTTTGGCCGATTATAGGTGGAAGGGTAGACGTATTCTTTTGGAGATCTCTGGGGTTCGGTTGGCCTGTGGATCGCGTCTAAAGCTCGGGGAATTGTCGATCTAGGTAAGAACCTTAGCCTTAGGCGTTAGCCTTTGTTGATTCGTTTTCTCTGATTTAAATCGGGTTAGTGACCAAGGTGTGTTCATGGACTCTAATGCTAGCCAAGCGTTAGGAGGGGTTGGATTGGTGAACCCAGCCCCTAAGTTCAAGAAGAGGGCTGTGTCTGCGGTTCGCGATTGGCCACCTGGGTGTGGGCCAGCATCTGAGCAAAAGAGTAGGCAGATAGCGGTAGTGCCTATTAACGAGAGTGTCGACATAGAGGGTATCGTGTTGCGAGTAATCAGGTGTGTAACTCTTACACACTTCATATGTAAATATATTGATACCTATATTATGCTAAAAGCTGAAATGTTGGTATGGATTACTGTGTTACCCTTGTGGGTAAAGGCGAGGATGCCGGGTAAGTCTGTTATGGTTGCTAATGTTAATTGCATATTTTGGAATCTACATGTGCCATTTTGTGTTACACGTGGACATGATCGTATCATATTGTAAAACATGTTGTTAATAAAAGGGTATGATGAGAGGAGGGGGAAGATATGATTATCAGACTGTCACCAGTGGTTTGGTACCACACAGTGGGTTGGCCCCACTTATCATACTTTGTGACTAAGTCTCAGTGGGTTGGAACCACCAGTGGTTTGGTACCACATATGCTTATCTTTGTGACTCGTCCCAGTGGTTTGGTACCACAGCGGGATGGCCCCACATAATGTCAAAAGGGATCGTCATCAGTGGTTTGGTACCACAAAGTGGGTTGGCCCCACACATGATTATTTGTGACTTCTGTCACCAGTGGTTTGGAACCACCAGTGGTTTGGTACCACTAGTGGCTTGGTGCCACAAGAGGGTAGATTTGGGAGACTTGGATGGATACCTAGGATGGTTGGGCTGCATGACATGCATATTTTCACATGAAATTGTGTAAGGGCTTAACACCAGTTGGATGGGGATTTACACAATGAGTCTCGGCGACTCACTCCTTTCATTACCATTTTTCAGGTAACCCCTAGACCGCGGATATGGAGCCGGGATAGACTCAAGGTGGCCATGCTCAATACTTTGGGTTTTATTTTATTATTTACTTTAGACTTTATTTTACTTTACCTTTGGTTTTCAGTTGTAATAAGGCCACTTAGATTTTACTTTGGGATTTTTATTTGGTTAAGTTGCTTTAAAATCTTGTTTTAATACTAAAGGCATGCCTAGCAAGATATGAAATGGATGATTTCCAAAACGTATCAAACCTTCGGGATTTTACAAAATTTTACCATCGGGTGAATAACAAACTGGTATTGGCAACAAAGCAAGTCTATCTTCTTAACAACTAAGTTTCAAAATGTTTTAACAGTTCACTCAATTCAAACTAAATTCTTTTACAAATATACAAAAGTTTACTTTCTGACTTGAGACAACAACTCAGTTTCATAAACGCTTTCTTCCCGATGACACGCCAGATTCGGTCGTAACGTTTTGATCGGGTTTGGGGTGTTACCATTGTGGTATCAGAGCCTGGTTCAAAAGCTCAGTTGTGGGTATAAAGCCCAAAATGTTTTCACTAAAAGGGTTTGCAAAATGATTTTGATGGAAATACATGTTTGGAAAGCATGGCACCTGAGTCTCCGGCACCGATCCATAACGGTAAGTCCCCTAACTGCTGTTTATATGGTTTAAATGATTGTGGTATGAATGCTAGTAATAGGAATTCACTTTAGAGACTGAAACATGTAGGATTGTGTGGACTTGCGAGAACAATTACTATAATAAATTGCTCATAAAACTGTGCTATAATAAACAGTGGAAGAAAGCTAACTCATAAAATTCTTAAACCAGAGTAATTCGTGAACGCTAGTCATGAGCACTCGAGGAGGTGGGCGTAATGTACGTGGTCGTGGTAGGGGTAGGATGACTGTGTCAGAACCAGTAGGGTCTGGCCATGGGTCAGAGAATGAAGTACCGCTGCCGCCGGCTGTGGGCGCGGAGTTTTAGGATCAAACGGGTGGTGATGATGCAGTGTCGCAGGCAATGCTACGGGTCCTGGAGAGAGTTGCTGGAGCAGGTGGAGGTACGGGGGCCCGAAAATCTGTGTCTAAATGACTCCGAGCTAATGGAGCAGAAGTATTTAGGGGTGTTTCGGGGGTAGCTCCCAACGTCGCTGAATATTGGCTAGAGGCGACTGAGCGCATAATGGACGATCTGGACTTTACAGTTGAGGAGAAGTTGAAAGGGATAGTGTCTCTTCTTCGGGATGAGTCTTATCAGTGGTGGCTCACGGTCAGGGATGGTGCGATGGCTGATGATGTCACTTGGGATTTCTTTAAGGCGGCTTATCAGAGGAAGTATGTCAAGTCCAGTTGTACAGATGCACAGCGTAAGGCATTTTTGAGTCTGGTTCAGGAGAGTAAGTCAGTATCCGAATACGAGGCGAAATTTTTACGGTTGAGCCGTTATGCTCGGGGTATCGTGGCTACGGAGCATGAACGCTACATTAGGTTTGAGGATGGGTTGAGAGATGAGCTGTAGTTGTTGATCGCTCCACAGCGAAAGAGGGAATTCGCTGCTCTGGTGGAGAAGGCTAAGATAGCCGAGGGGGTGAAGGAGTCCACGAAGCAGAACCTGGATAGAAATAGAAACAAGAGGAGTTTTAGGCCATCAGGGTCTGCTGGGGGGTTTCAGAAAAGGGCTAGAATAGACGGGCCGAGTCAAGCTGCAAGGCCTGCTGCTACTCAGTGGCCACCACGGTGTGCTCGATATGGGAAGTCTCACTCGGGGGAGTGTTGGACAGGTAACAGAGGGTGTTTTGAGTGCGGGTCGATGGATCATCGAGTAAGGGATTGTCCGCGTAAACTAGCTAGGATACAGTCTGAGGGTCAGGGGCGTGCTCAGTTCAGAAGTGGTGGACAGCAACCACAGAGGGGTCGTGGTTCGGCCAGGGGGGTAATGGTAATGGACGTGGTCATAGGGCACCGGGCAGAGGTGCTGGGAGCTCAGATGCAAGATAGCCTGGGTTGGTTTGCTGCGAGGCGTCGGGAGGAGAGCGACGCACCGAACGTCATAACTGTTACGTTTTTAATTCTTGGGTTGCCTTACACTGCTCTGATTGATGTTGGTTCAACGCACTCATATGTTGCTAGTAGTATAGTGGGAACTTTGAACTTAGCCTATGAGACTTCTTCTAGGGAGATGACTGTAATTAGCCCTCTAGGACACTCGGTAGTGGTGAACAAATTGTATAGGGGCGTACCTCTAGAACTCCAAGGGGTAGTGTTTTTGGCTGATCTGATGGAACTGCCATCCGGCGAGTTTGATTTGATCTTAGGAATGGACTGGTTGGTGAGGTATCAGGCAAATCTGGATTGTGCAGCCAAGCGTATGGTGTTGAGAACCGACGAGGGAGAAGAAGTGGTGGTGATAGGGGAGAGAAGGAACTACCTAACTAATGTGGTGTCTGCTTTGAAGGCTGAGAAAATGGTGAGAAAAGGATGTGAGGCATTCATGGTTCATGTTTGTGCTTTGGAGGTCAAGGTCAACTATGGGGGATGTCCGAATGGTGAAAGAATTTACCGATGTGTTCCCAGAAGAGCTTCCGGGATTGCCTCTAGATCGCGAAGTTGAGTTTGGTATAGACCTGCTACCCGGAACCGCGCCAGTGTCTATTGCCCAATATAGAATGGCGCCAAAGGAGTTAGTGGAGATGAAAGTGCAGATTCAGGAGTTGCTGGATCGGGGTTTTATCCGGTCGAGTGTATCGTCTTGGGGGCGCCCGTACTTTTTGTTAAGAAGAAGGACAGAACAATGCGGATGTGTATAGACTACCGTCAGCTGAATAAGTTGACGATTAAGAACAAGTATCTGCTGCCGAGGATAGAAGACCTGTTCGATCAACTTAAGGGAGCATCAGTTTTCTCTAACTTAAGGTAAAGGAGGCTGACATTCATAAGATGGCTTTTCGTACTCGTTATGGTCACTACGAGTTTTTGGTAATGCCATTCGGGTTAACCAACGCGCCAGTAGCGTTTATGGACATGATGAATCGGGTTTTTCAGCCGTATTTGGACCGGTTCGTCGTATTGTTTATAAACGACATTTTGGTGTACTCGAAATCTGAGGAGGAGCATGATGCACATCTTCGTATGGTTTTGCAGGTTCTTAGGGAGAAGCAGTTATTCGCAAAGTTTAGTAAGTGCGAGTTCTGGTTAAAGGAAGTAACCTTCTTGGGTCATGTGGTGTCAGCTGAGGGGATTAGGGTAGACCCTCGGAAGATTGAGGCAGTATTGGACTAGAAACCACCTAAGTCTGTGGCGGAAATTTGGAGCTTTCTGGGTTTAGCGGGGTATTACAGAAGGTTCGTGGAGGGGTTTTCTTTGATTGCAGCGCCGTTAACCAAGTTGCTAAGGAAAGGGGTTCCGTTCGTGTGGTCAGACAAGAACAAGAGAGTTTTGAGAATTTAAAGAGGATTTTGACGGAAGCATTGGTTTTGATTTAGCCTGAAGCAGGGAAAGAGTTTACGGTTTACTGTGATGCGTCGCATACGGGGTTAGGATGTGTGTTGATGCAAGAGGGGAAAGTAGTGGCGTATGCTTCTCGATAATTGAGACCTCACGAAGTGAATTACCCGACGCATGACTTAGAGTTGGCTGCTGTGGTTTTCGTCTTGAAGATTTGGAGACATTACTTTTATGGGGAAAAGTCTATTGTGTACACAGACCATAAGAGTTTGAAATACCTCCTTACCCAGAAGGAGTTGAATTTGAGGCAACGAAGGTGGATTGAGTTGTTAAAGGACTACGACTGCTCAATTGAGTACCATCCGGGTAAAGCCAACATGGTGGCAGACGCGTTGAGTCGTAAGGTGGTGTCAGACTTAAGAGCAATGTTTGCTCACCTTAGTCTGTATGATGACGGGAGTCTGCTAGCAGAACTACAAGTGAAGCCGACATGGGTAAACCAGGATAAAGAAAAACAATTGGTAGATGAAAATTTAAGCGCTCGATGTTTGCAAGTGCAGAATGGTGGATTAGAGGGGTATAGCTTAAGCAGCGAGGGAGTGTTGTGTTTCCAGGGGAAGGTTTGCATGCCAAAGGATGTGGAATTGAGACAGAAGATTCTTCAGGAGGCACATAACAGTCCGTACGCTATGCATCCTGCAGGTAGTAAGATGTAAAGAGATTTGCGGGGGCAGTTTTGGTGGCCGGGTCTGAAGCGGGAAGTAACGGAGTTTGTGGGAAAGTGTCTGACGTGTTAGCAAGTCAAAGCCGAACATCAGTTACCTTCTGGTCTGTTGCAACTGGTAAAGATTCCGCAGTGGAAATGGGAAAGGATTACGATGGATTTTGTCAGTGGGCTACCCCTCACGCCTACTAAAAAGGATTCGGTTTGGGTGATTGTTGATCGTTTGACAAAGTCGGCTCATTTTATACCGGTTCAGGTCGATTACTCACTCCAAAGGTTGGCTAAGTTGTATGTGGCAGAAATTGTGAGACTTCATGGAGTGCCGGTGTCGATTATCTCTGATAGGGACCCTAGGCTCACGTCAAGATTTTGGAAAGCGTTGCATCAGGCATTGGGTACAAGGTTGGATTTTAGTACGGCGTTTCATCCTCAATCAGATGGGCAGTCAGAGAGGGTAATTCAGATTTCAGAGGATATGTTGAGGGGTTGTGTTTCAGATTTCAGGGGTAGCTGGGAAGAATTTCTACCGTTGGCAGAGTTCGCGTATTCAGATGGCACCATATGAAGCGTTGTATGGACGGAAGTGTCGTACCCCTACGTGTTGGACAGAGTTGGGTGAACGTCAGTTGTTGGGTCCAGAGTTGGTTGCTAAAATAGAGGATAAGGTTCAGTTGGTTCGAGCTCGTTTGAAGGAAGCTTCGGATAGGCAGAAATCCTATGCCGGTCTTAAACGGAAGGATATAGAATTTGCAGTGGGTGACAAAGTTTTCCTGAAGGTGTCGTCGTGGAAGAAGGTGTTGAGATTTGGTCGGAAGGTGTAACACCCCAAACCCGGTCAATACGTCACGACCGAATCTGGTATGTCACTAAGGAAAATATTATGGAGAAAATCGAATTAAGAATTTAATTTTAGTGAAAAACTCTTTAAAATTTTATATTAAAAAGAAAATAGATGTATAATAAGTTTAAACTGATAATTTACTTTGAAATTTCATAAATAAAACTTTAAAGCTTAGTTGATAATTCATAGGTTAGAAAACATTTGTATCATTTAAGAAAAACTCGAATTATTACTATGAAAACATTTGCATTTGAATGTGGAAACTTAATATTTGGAAATCATTTAAATTGTAGAAAACAGTAAATTTACATTTTACTATCAAACGATTTATATTACCCGATGGTAAGATTTTAAAACCATTGCGTTTTTATTATTTTAGAAAACTTTGGGCTCAATTATTAAATTAACCAAATAATTTATAAGCCATAAATAAAACATATCCAAAGCATATAATTAATCCAAAACATAATTAAAGAGGCCTTATTACAAACCCAAAATAAAACAAAAAACAAATTTAAAAAAATTTAAAGTACCCCAATTCGAAGTTCATGTAAAATCAAATTTTATTGCATGGCCTCCTCGAGTTCATCCGGCTCCAAATCCACGAATTTACGAATCACCTGAAAAAGTAAGGGAGAAGGTGAGTCACCAAGACTCAGTGCATAATCCCTCTTCCGGGTAAATGCCACGTACTTACACAAATTATAACCAAGCAATATATATATATATATATATATATGTAATGCACCCAACCTAGCCAACGGTAACACCTTTTTCTACCCCGTGTGGTACCAAACCACTGGTGGTGTCAAACCACTGGTGACCAAAGTCACGATATTCAATATTGTGATATCAAATCACTGGTGACCAAAGTCACGAATAATCCATCTGTGGTGCCAACCCACGTGTGATACCAAATCACTAGCGACGATCCCATATCTCAAAAGTGGGGCCAACCCACAGTGGTATTATACCACAGGGACGAGTCGCTATGAGTTGCCAAACCTCTGGTGTCCCAAAGACACAAATGTGATACCAAATCACTGGTGACCAAAGTCAGGAATAATCAAGTTGTGGGGCCAACCCACGTGTGATACCAAATCACTGGTGACAATCCCATATCTCAAAAGTGGGGCCAACCCACGGTGGTATTAAACCACAGGGACGAGTCGCTATGAGGTGCCAAACCTTTGGTGTCCCAAAGACACAAATGTGATACCAAATCACTGGAGGTGCCAAACCTCTGGTGTCCCAAGGACACAATATCAATCTTCCCCCTCCTCTCATATTGCCCATACCAATGCAATAGATAGACAAAACATATCAACATACTTTATTATGAATCACATAACAAAAATATCATAAATCGTCGATCATGATTTCAATGCACATGTATTAACAACATATAGAAACGGACTTACCCGAATCCTTATTCATACCATCATGGTATCATATCAAGATCTCATCGTTTTCCCACTTTGATAATATGATTAGTAAATTAATATTATAAATACATATACATAACCGAGTTATAAAGTGTGTAAGGTACACACCTTTCACCAATGCAAATACTAACTTCCGAAAATCCGATCTACCGCACTAGATCACCTTGTCCTACAATTGGCCAAAACTTAGATTATAAACAAAGGCCATTCGGCCAATAACACCTTAATCCCAATGAGTTATCCTTCGAAATACCAATCTTACCTAAAAGCTTACCCAAAACGATTGGCAAAGAAACGAGGCTTAGATTGATTGCTTCCAACGTCTCGAGGAGCCTAAAAGAATAATCGGTTCCTAAAATAGTTAGAACTTTGCAAACAATGCCCAAAGATTCGGCCTTTGTCCACAAGAAAATGACTTAGAAAAGAGAAAAGAATTAAAGGACATACGGCCATGAATACTTACCTATTATCCAAAAATCGATTGAAGAGAACCAAAGAGAATCTACCCTTGAATATTCGGCCAAAATAACCCCAAAAGAGAGGAAGAAGATTCGGCTATGGTGGAGTAAAAAGAAAAGAAAAATAGAATGGAAATGGATGGTTTAACTTTGAGCAAATGAAAAAGAAATGGAATTTGAGAAGGAGAAAGATTCGGCCAAGAGAAAGTAAAAAGAAAATGTGATTATGAACCAATATCAAAAGAAAAAAAGAGAGAGATGTGGGAGAGAGAGGTTCGGCCAAACACCTTATTTGCTGAAAAGAAAGTGCACAAATGTTAAGTGAGGTTTCGGTTTCAAAAGGAAAGATGAGAGAAAGAAAATAACATTTTTGGTTCAAACAAAATGAAGGCTAAACCAAAAGCAAAATTTGCACAAAATGCATAAGATACATTCGGCCATAGAGGGAGTTTTTGGAGAGGAAAAACAAATGCAAAAAGATGCACAAAAACTAAAATTGGCCAACTATTCCCCCCAAACTTCCTATCAACATTCGGCCACCCCCTAGTCACACATGCCGTCCACATTCAAACACTAATGGCCTTGGAATAGTTTCCAAAACATCTTCCTTAAGCCAAGCCTTATGTCCCCCCATCCTTCCATAACCTTAAGAATCTTATCCCAAAATACAAGCTTTCCTATTTTGCTATTCAACTTACCATAAGATTGAAAGTCCAACCTATCATAATTATAGTTTGACCGACCATTAATGCTAGGATAAAAATAAAGTCTTCAAAATGTTAAACATGCTACTCGAACCTCTATCCTCAAGCTACCCATCATGCATCCTAACCACCTTGCCACTAACTCCACATGTGCTTAATTTAACACTTAAATTAACTTAAGTGTCAAGTTCACTTAATCCACTTCATTAAATAAACCATACTAAAAATTATTCTAGCTTCCAAAATAAAATCAAGCCTTCACAAGACTATGCTAAACACACAAAATTCATACCCAAGCCAACACAAATAATACTCAAATTTTAGGATGTTACAATTCTACCCCCCTTAAGAAAATTTCGTCCTCGAAATTACCTGATCAAAAGAGTTGAAGATACTGCTGCCTCATCGTATCCTCCGGTTCCCACGTAGCTTCTTCCACGCCATGATTCCGCCATAAGACTTTCACTAAAGGAACTGACTTCCTACGCAAAACTTTCACATCTCGATCTAAAATCTGCACAGTTTCTTCTTCTATCGTCAAATCTGGACTCACCTCTATTTCCTCTACTGCCACAACATGCGATGGATCAGAACGATAGCGTCTAAGCATGGAGACATGGAACACATCGTGAATCTGACTCAGTTCTACTGGCAACTCAAGCTGATAAGCTACTTGTCCCACTCGTCTCAACACCTTATACGGCCCAATAAACCTTGGACTTAACTTCCTTTTTCTCCCAAATCTTAACACTTTCTTCCATGGCGAGACCTTCAGAAAAACTTTATCACCCACGGCAAACTCTATATCCCTCCGCTTGAGATCGGCATATGACTTCTGCCTATCCGAAGCTTCCTTCAACCGAGCATGAATCAACTTAACCTTATCCTCAGTCTCTGCAACCAACTCTGGTCCTAACATCTGACGTTCACCCAACTCTGTCCAGCATGTAGGTGTGCGACACCTCCTACCATACAACGCCTCATATGGAGCCATCTTAATGCTTGCCTGATAACTGTTATTGTATGCGAACTCAGCTAATGGCAAAAACTCTTCCCAGCTGCCTCTGAAGTCCAAAACACAACCTCTCAACATATCCTCTAAAATCTGAATGACCCTTTCTGACTGCCCGTCAGACTGTGGATGAAATGCGGTACTGAAATCCAACCGCGTACCTAAAGCCTGATGTAACGCTCTCCAAAACCTCGACGTAAATCTGGGATCTCTGTCTGAGATGATCGACACTGGCATACCGTGCAACCTCACTATCTCCGCCACATACAACTTAGCTAACCTCTGAAGTGAGTAATCCACCCTAACCGGAATGAAATGAGCTGACTTAGTCAAACGATCCACAATCACCCAAACTGAGTCCTTCTTACTAGGCGTAAGAGGTAATCCACTGATAAAGTCCATAGTGATCCTCTCCCACTTCCACTGTGGAATCTTCACCGGCTGAAGTAACCCAGACGGCAACTGATGTTCAGCCTTGACTTGCTGACACGTCAGACATTTACCCACAAACTCAGTTACCTCTCGCTTCAGACCCGGCCACCAAAACTACTCTCTTAAATCCCGATACATCTTGCTACCTCCAGGATGCATAGCGTATGGGCTGCTATGTGCGTCCCGAAGAATCCTTTGCCTCAACTCAACATCCTTCGGCATACAAGCTCTCCCTTTAAAACACAAAACTCCATCTCTGGACAAACTATAATCCTCTAAACCACCATTCTGAACCTACAACCTCCGATCATTCAAACCATCATCCTCTAACTGTTTCTCCTAGATCTGATCTAACCAAGTCGGCTTAACTTGCAATTCCGCCAAAAGACTCCCATCGTCATACAAACTAAGACGAGCAAACATCGATCTTAAGTCTGATACCACCTTACGGCTCAACGCGTCTGCTACCACGTTAGCCTTGCCGGGATGATACTCGATCGAACAGTCGTAGTCCTTCAACAACTCAATCCATCTACGCTGCCTTAAGTTCAAATCCTTCTGAGTTAAAAGATACTTTAGACTCTTGTGATCCGTGTAGACTATCGACTTCTCTCCGTACAAATAGTGTCTCCAAATCTTCAAAGCGAAAACCACTGCTGCTAATTCCAAATCATGCGTCGGATAATTAACCTCATGTGGTCTCAACTGCGGAGATGGATAAGCCACTACCTTCCCTTCCTGCATTAACATACATCCCAAACCAGTATGTGATGCGTCACAGTAAACCGTGAATTCCTTGCCTGCTTCGGGTTGAATCAAAACCGGAGCTTCAGTCAGAATCTTCTTCAACTTGTCGAAACTTTCTTGCTGCTTCTCAGTCCACACAAATGGAACTCCTTTCCTCAACAACTTGGTCATCGGTGCTGCTATCAAAGAAAATCCCTCTACAAATCTTCGGTAATACCCCGCCAGACCTAGGAAACTCCGAATTTCAGCCACTGACTTAGGCGACTTCCAATCCAACACTGCCTCAATCTTCCGAGGATCCACTCTAATCCCCTCGGCTGATACAACGTGACCCAAGAAAGTCACCTCCCCAAGCCAAAACTCGCGCTTACTAAATTTAGCAAAAAGCTGCTTTTCCCTCAGAATCTATAACACTACTCGCAAATGTGCATCATGCTCCTCCTCTGACTTCGAGTATACCAAAATATCGTCTATAAATACCACGACAAACTGATCCAAAAACTGCTGAAATACCCGATTCATCATGTCCATGAATGCTGCCGGCGCGTTAGTCAACCCAAACGGCATCACCAGAAACTCGTAGTGTCCATACCGAGTGCGAAATGCCGTCTTATGGATATCAGCCTCTTTCACCTTTAGCTGATGATACCCAGACCTTAAATCAATCTTGGAGAAAACTGCTGCCCCTTTAAGCTGATCAAACAAGTCATCTATCCTCGGCAAAGGATACTTGTTTTTGATCGTCAGCTTATTCAACTGGCGATAGTCTATACACATCCGCATCGTACCATCCTTCTTCTTGACAAAAAGTACCGGCGCTCCTCAAGGTGAAACACTTGGTCGAATGAAACCTCGATCCAACAACTCCTGAATCTGAGCCTTCAATTCCATCAATTCCTTTGGTGCCATCCTATACGGAGCAATAGACACTGGCGCAGTTCCGGGTAATAGATCTATACCAAATTCGACTTCACAATTCGGAGGCAGTCCCGGAAGTTCTTCTGGAAATACGTCAGCATATTCCTTTACAGTTCGGACATTCCCCACAGTAGACTCCTTAACCTCCAACGCACACACATGGACTACATATGCCTCACAACCCTTCCTGACCATCTTCACAGCTTTCAACGCAGATACTTCGTTGGATAGATAATCTCTTCTATTACCTATCATGACCACCTCTTTACCCTCAGCTGTCTTCAAAACCATGCGCTTAGCAGCACAATCCAAACTTGCTTCGTACTTAACCAACCAGTCCATCCCAAGAATCAGATCGAACTCCCCAAACGGCAGTTCCATCAGATCAGCCACAAACACTACCCCTTGGAGTTCTAGGGGTACATCCCTATACAGTTTATTTACTTCTACTGAGTGACCTAGAGGGCTAAGTACTGTCATCCTCCTAGAGGTAGTCTCAGAAACTAAGCTCATGGTCTCTACTATGCTACTAGCAACGTAAGAATGCGTCGAACCCACATCTATCAAAGCAATATATGGAACACCAAAGATTAAGAACGTACTGGTTATGACGTCCGGTGCGTCGCCCTCCTCTTGACGTCTCGCAGCATACACCAAACCAGGCTGCCTAGCCTCAGTATTGCCAGCACCTCTGCCAGATGCTCCGCGGCCTCGACTAGAGCCATTACCTGCTCTACCATTACCACGACCTCTCTGCGATGGCGGTCCCTCCTTTCTGAACTGAGCACGACCTTGACCTTCAGATTGATTCCTGGCTAGCTTACGTGGATAGTCCCTCACACGATGATCCAGCGAACCACACTCAAAACATCCTTTTCCTCCCGTCCAACATTCGCCCCAATGAAATTTCCCTCATCGATTACACTGTGCTGGTCCCTGATTAGCAGTAACAGGCATCCCAGACTGATTCGGCCCACTCTGCCTAGCCCTCTTCTGAGAATTACCGGCTGACCTGGATGATCCATAACCTCTCTTATGCTTATTCCGGTCGTAACTCTGCCTTCCAGATTCCTTTATCCCTTCGGCTATCTTAGCCTTTTCAACTAAAGCAGCAAACTCTCGCTCCTGATGTGGAGCAATCAGCAATCTCAGCTCGTCTCTCAAACCGTCCTCGAACCGAACACATCGCTCGTGCTCCGAAGCCACGATACCTCCAGCATACCGGTTCAATCTTAAAAATTCCACTTCATATTCTGATACGGACTTACTACCCTAGACCAAACTCGGAAATGCCTTACGCTGCGCATCAACGTAACTAGACCCAATATATTTCTTCTGATACGCTGCCTTAAAGTAGTCCCAAGTGAGATCCTCCGCCGCAGCACTGTTCCGCACCGTGAGCCACCACTGATATGACTCATCCCGAAGAAGCGACACTATCCCTTTCAGCTTTTCCTCAGCATTCAGATCCAGATCATCCATGATTCGCTCCGTCGCCTCTAACCAATATTCAGCCGCACTAGGAGCTACGCCTGAAACACCTCGAAATACCTCCTCTCCATTGGCTCGGAGTCGCTCAGGTACAGATTTTCGAGCTCCCGCGCCCCCACCTACTCCAGCTACCCTCTCAAGAACTCGCAGCATCACCTGAGACACTGCGTCATCCCCAGTTTGATCCTAATGCTCAACTCCAACCGCTGCTGCTGGTGGTGGTGGGGGTACCTCATTCTCGGATCCTTGACCAGACCTCACTGGCTCAGACACAGCCATCCTACCCCTACCGCGTCCACGCATAACACGACCCCGACCTCGAGTACTCATATCTAAAGTCTCGACTTATCTGATTTAAAAGTTTTATGAATTAGTCATTATTCCACTATCTTTTAAACAGTTTTATGAATAATTTTAATAGGAAGTTGTTTCGCGAGTACATCCAACCTATAGTTTTGGGTCTCTAAAGTAGTTCCTACTACTATACAGTCATACCATCATCATCATCATCAAAATCAACAGTTTGAGGTAATTACCTGGGCGGATCGGTGCCGGAGACTCGGTGCCATGCTTTTCCAACCATATAATTTTAAACAATAACATTTTAAGACCATACTTTAAATCATTTTGGGCCTCGGGCCCACAGCCGAGCTTTTGAACTTGGCTCTGATACCAATTTGTAATACCCCAAACCCGGCCAATACGTCACGACCGAATCTGGTATGTCACTAAGGAAAATATTATGGAGAAAATCGAATTAAGAATTTCATTTTAGTTAAAAACTCTTTAAAATTTTATATTAAAAAGAAAATAGATGTATAATAAGTTTAAACTGATAATTTACTTTGAAATTCCATAAATAAAACTTTAAAGCTTAGTTGATAATTCATAGGTTAGAAAACATTTGTATCATTTAAGAAAAACTCGAATTATTACTATGAAAACATTTGTATTTGAATGTGGAAACTTAATATTTGGAAATCATTTAAATTGTAGAAAACAGTAAATTTACATTTTACTATCAAACGATTTATATTACCCGATGGTAAGATTTTAAAACCATTGCGTTTTTATTATTTTAGAAAACTTTGGGCTCAATTATTAAATTAACCAAATAATTTATAAGCCATAAATAAAACATATCCAAAGCATATAAATAATCCAAAACATAATTAAAGAGGCCTTATTACAAACCCAAAATAAAACAAAAACCAAATTTAAATAAATTTAAAGTACCCCAATTCGAAGTTCATGTAAAATCAAATTTTATTGCATGGTCTCCTCGAGTTCATCCGGCTCCATATCCGCGAATTTACGAATCACCTGAAAAAGTAAGGGAGAAGGTGAGTCACCAAGACTCAGTGCATAATCCCTCTCCCGGGTAAATGCCACGTACTTACACAAATTATAACCAAGCAATATATATATATATATATATGTAATGCACCCAACCTAGCCAACCGTAACACCTTTTTCTACCCCGTGTGGTACCAAACCACTGGTGACCAAAGTCACGAATAATCAAGTTGTGGGGCCAACCCACGTGTGATACCAAATCACTGGCGACAATCCCATATCTTAAAAGTAGGGCCAACCCGCGGTGGTATTAAACCGCAGGGACGAGTCGCTATGAGGTGCCAAACCTCTGGTGTCCCAAAGACACAAATGTGATACCAAATCACTGGAGGTGCCAAACCTCTGGTGTCCCAAGGACACAATATCAATCTTCCTCCTCCTCTCATATTGCCCATACCAATGCAATAGATAGACAAAACATATCAACATACTTTATTATGAATCACATAACAAAAATATCATAAATCATAGATCATGATTTCAATCCACATGTATTAACAACATATAGAAACGGACTTACCCGAATCCTTATTTATACCATCATGGTATCATATCAAGATCTCATCGTTTTCCCACTTTGATAATATGATTAGTAAATTAATATTATAAATACATATACATAACCGAGTTATAAAGTGTGTAAGGTACACACCTTTCACCAATGCAAATACTAACTTCCGAAAATCCGATCTACCGCACTAGATCACCTTGTCCTACAATCAGCCAAAACTTAGATTATAAACAAAGGCCATTCGGCCAATAACACCTTAATCCCAATGAGTTATCCTTCGAAATACCAATCTTACCTAAAAGCTTACCCAAAACGATTGGCAAAGAAACGAGGCTTAGATTGATTGCTTCCAACGTCCCGAGGAGCCTAAAAGAATAATCGGTTCTTAAAATAGTTAGAACTTTGCAAACAATGCCCAAAGATTCGGCCTTTGTCCACAAGAAAATGACTTAGAAAAGAGAAAAGAATTAAAGGACATACGGCCATGAATATTTACCTATTATCCAAAAATCGATTGAAGAGAACCAAAGAGAATCTACCCTTGAATATTCGGCCAAAATAACCCCAAAAGAGAGGAAGAAGATTCGGCTATGGTGGAGTAAAAAGAAAAGAAAAATAGAATGGAAATTGATGGTTTAACTTTGAGCAAATGAAAAAGAAATGGAATTTGAGAAGGAGAAAGATTCGGCCAAGAGAAAGTAAAAAGAAAATGTGATTATGAACCAATATCAAAAGAAGAAAAGAGAGAGATGTGGGAGAGAGAGGTTCGGCCAAACACCTTATTTGCCGAAAAGAAAGTGCACAAATGTTAAGTGAGGTTTCGGTTTTAAAAGGAAAGATGAGAGAAAGAAAATAACATTTTTGGTTCAAACAAAATGAAGGCTAAACCAAAAGCAAAATTTGCACAAAATGCATAAGATACATTCGGCCAAAGAGGGAGTTTTTGGAGAGGAAAAACAAATGCAAAAAGATGCACAAAAACTAAAATTGGCCAACTATTCCCCCCAAACTTCCTATCAACATTCGGCCACCCCCTAGCCACACATGCCGTCCACATTCAAACACTAATGGCCTTGGAATAGTTTCCAAAACATCTTCCTTAAGCCAAGCCTTATGTCCCCCCATCCTTCCATAACCTTAAGAATCTTATCCCAAAATACAAGCTTTCCTATTTTGCTATTCAACTTACCATAAGATTGAAAGTCCAACCTATCATAATTAGAGTTTGACCGGCCATTAATGCTAGGATAAAAATAAAGTCTTCAAAATGTTAAACATGCTACTCGAACCTCTATCCTCAAGCTACCCATCATGCATCCTAACCACCTTGCCACTAACTCCACATGTGCTTAATTTAACACTTAAATTAACTTAAGTGTCAAGTTCACTTAATCCACTTCATTAAATAAACCATACTAAAAATTATTCTAGCTTCTAAAATAAAATCAAGCCTTCACAAGACTATGCTAAACACACAAAATTCATACCCAAGCCAACACAAATAATACTCAAATTTTAGGATGTTACAGAAGGGCAAGTTGAGCCCTAGGTTTATCGGACCTTATAAGGTGTTGAAGCGTGTGGGACCAGTAGCTTATCAGCTGAGTTACCATCAGAATTGAGTCAGATCCATAACAAGTTTCATGTTTCCATGCTTAGACGATATCGTTCGGATCTGTCTCATGTTGTGCCAGTGGAAGAGATTGAAGTGAGCCCAGATTTGTCTTTCGAGGAGGAGCCAGTGCAGATCCTAGATCGGGATGTTAAAGTCTTGAGTAGGAAATCAGTTCCTTTGGTAAAGGTGTTATGGCGGAGTCACGGTACAGAAGAGGCCACGTGGGAGCCAGAGGATGTGATGCGACAGTAATACCCTCAACTCTTTTGACCAGGTAATTTCAAGGCCGAAATTATTTTTAAGGGGGTAAAACTGTAACATCCTTAAATCGGGGCCTTTGCATTTTATCTGGTTGCATGTAGACAGTATGGATGTCATGCTAGTTTAGGCTATTCTAGGGTCTACGCATGAGCCAGGGATAGGCCAGAGCCTTAGTGGAAATTTGTAGTTTGGGCACTTAGAAGGGGGGAGCTGATTGAGCTAGGTGTTAAGGGTAGTTGGTGGTAAGTTGTGACACAAGGAGTGCCTTGGTAAAGTGGCAAGGAGGCGCCACTTAAGGCTTAAGGAAGTGACACCTCATGTGAGTGGATGGAGCCTTGGTTCGAGCTGCGGAAATCCCCTTTCTGCTTGTTATTTTTGACGCCAAGACCACGAGGAGTTGTGCTCAGAATGGACTTTGGTGGATAAGGGTTGAAGGAGTCAACAGATTTGGATGAATAAAAGAGAGAAAAATTAGGAGTTTGAAGTATTCAAATTTGTTTGAATGGGTGATCAGGAGAAAAGTGAGGAGGAAAAAAAGGGATTGAGTTGGGGTGTGTGTTGGCCGAATTTTGTAGTGGCTAGGAGGTGGTGGAGCATTCGGGTTTGGAGTTTGGGAAGGGGTGTGCCGAAACTTACTTTGGTTATAGGACCTAGTGTCATGTTATTTTGTGCAATTTCGGGTTTGAGGGGTAGATGCCGAATGTGGGGTGTTTTGCCTTGTGCTGACGGTACCTAAGGTGTTCAAGTAGGTTCATTTTCTCGTTTTAAGTTTATTTCCTCTCTTTATTTTCGTTTCTTTGGAAACACAACTCTCACCATTGCCGAAATTCTCTTGGCACACACTCTCTATAATTCTTCATTCTTTTCCCTTCTTGTTCTTTTTGGAAGCTGAAACTTTTTCTTTTCTTGTCTTTATTTTCTTCTGAGCACCATAGCCGCATCTATTGCCCATTTCTTCTTCTTTCTTTCTTTTGTTTCAAAGCCAAAAACCCATAACTCCATTATCATCTTCAATCTCTGCACAATAGCCGAATATCCCACCCAAGGTCCCCTTCTCTGATCTTTCTCTACAAACCGAATCTTTGTGGCCTTCTCTTCTTCATCTTTCTTTTGTTCACTTCTGAAAACCGAAAACTCCTAAGATCCTTTGGGGGGTTCTTTTTTGACTTTTTCATCTTCCTCTCTAATTTGCCGAATTTTCTCTTCTTCTGTGCTAGTGCCGAATTCTCTTGGGTGTTAATCGGATCTCCTGTTAAGGTTAGTAGTGATTGTTTCTGGATCTTTATCTTTCTCTTTCGGGTTTTCTTGCCAAAGCCGAATGGCTACTTGGCCTTATGTGTAGTGTTTGGCCGATTATAGGTGGAAGGGTAGACGCATTCTTTTGGAGATCTCTGGGGTTCAATTGGCCTGTGGATCGCGTCTAAAGCTCGGGGAATTGTCGATCTAGGTAAGAACCTTAGCCTTAGGCGTTAGCCTCTGTTGATTCGTTTTCTCTGATTTAAATCGGGTTAGTGACCAAAGTGTGTTCATGGACTCGAATGCTAGCCAAGCATTAGGAGGGGTTGGATCGGTGAACCCAACCCCTAAGTTCAAGAAGAGGGCTGTGTCTGTGGTTCGCGATTGGCCACCTGGGTGTGGGCCAGCATCTGAGCAAAAGAGTAGGCAGATAGCGGTAGTGCCTATTAACGAGAGTGTCGACATAGAGTGTATCGTGTTGCCAGTAATCAGGTGTGTAACTCTTACACACTTCATATGTAAATATATTGATACCTATATTATGCTAAAAATTGAAATGTTGGTATGGATTACTGTGTTACCCTTGTGGGTAAAGGCGAGGATGCCTGGTAAGTCTGTTATGGTTGCTAACGTTAATTGCATATTTTGGAATTCACATGTGCCATTTTGTGTTACACGTGGACATGATCATATCATATTGTAAAACATGTTGTTAATAAAAGGGTATGATGAGAGGAGGGGGAAGATATAATTATCAGACTGTCACCAGTGGTTTGGTACCACACAGTGGGTTGGCCCCACTTATCATACTTTGTGACTAAGTCTCAGTGGTTTGGAACCACCAGTGTTTGGTACCACATATGCTTATCTTTTTGGCTCGTCCCGGTGGTTTGGTACCACAGTGGGTTGGCCCCACATAATGTCAAAAGGGATCGTCATCAGTGGTTTGGTACCACAAAGTGGGTTGGCCCTACACATGATTATTTGTGACTTCAGTCACCAGTGGTTTGGAACCACCAGTGGTTTGGTACCACCAGTGGCTTGGTGCCACAAGAGGGTAGATTTGGAAGACTTGGATGGATACCTAGGATGGTTGGGCTGCATGACATGCATATTTTCACATGAAATTGTGTAAGGGCTTAACACCAGTTGGATGGGGATTTACACACTGAGTCTCAGCGACTCACCCCTTTCATTACCATTTTGCAGGTAACCCCTAGACCGCGGATATGGAGTCGGGATAGACTCGAGGTGGCCATGCTCAATACTTTGGGTTTTATTTTATTATTTACTTTAGACTTTATTTTACTTTACGTTTGGTTTTCAGTTGTAATAAGGCCACTTAGATTTTACTTTGGGATTTTTATTTGGTTAAGTTGCTTTAAAATCTTGTTTTAATACTAAAGGCATGCCTAGCAAGATATGAAATGGATGATTTCCAAAACGTATCAAACCTTCGGGATTTTACAAAATTTTACCATCGGGTGAATAACAAACTGGTATTGGCAACAAAGCAAGTCTATCTTCTTAACAGCTAAGTTTCAAAATGTTTTAATAGTTCACTCAATTCAAACTAAATTCTTTTACAAATATACAAAATTTTACTTTCTGACTTGAGACAATAACTCGGTTTCATAAATGTTTTCTCCCCTATGACACGCCAGATTCGGTCGTAGCGTTTTGAGCGGGTTTGGGGTGTTACACCGAGTACTGTTTACCCTTACTTCTATTGAAAGCCCAGCCGAAGTGGTAATCGGGTAGTGAAATCTCTTGACTTCTTAGATGAGGATTTGAATGACTTACTCAGTTGTCTCTTCCTCGAGTCATGGGACTAGATTTTAGCCTTTCTTTTCTCTTTAACCAGTTCCTCGGCCTTACAGGCTCTGCCTACTAACACAACGAATTCTTTTAGTTCTAGGACACCATCAAATAAACACACATCCTCATTTAACCCGTCCTCAAACCTTGTACACATAATGGCTTCTGTAGATACGCACTCCCGAGCGTATTTACTAAGTCTTACGAACTCATGCTCATATTCAATCACCATCATTTGACCGTGCTTTAGCTCCAATAATTCTTTTCTTTTCTGGTCAACAAACCTTTGACTAATATACTTCTTCCGGAACTCATCTTGGAAGAATTCCCAGTTAACTTTCTCCCTTGGTACAACCGACACAAGGGTGTTCCACCACTGATAGGCCGAATCTCTCAAGAGAGATTCCACACACTTCATGCACTCTTCAGGTGTGCATGACAACTCATCGAATACCCTGATGGTATTCTTAACCCAGAATTCCACCCTCTCTGGATCATCATCTTTACTAGCTCAGAATTCCTCTGCAACTTGTTTCCGGATTCTATTAATCGGAGGCTTTTCTCTTTTTACTACTTCCACAACTTAGGGAGCTACAGGGATAGGCTGAGGAATAGGTAGAGGTGGAAGGGGTTGAGCTTAGGATTTGCTCGAATAAACTCAGTGTACCAGTTGCTCATCATATGGAGAAAGGTTTCTCAAGCCTCTTCTCCCTGACCCAAAGTCTCGGGTCTACTTTCTACTGGCGCAGTCCCTTACACGGGAGCTGACGCATTACTTGCAGCATTATTGGCAGCAGCTCGGTCGGGATCTATTTACTATATAAAAACACAATTTAGATCGTCAGGAGTCGTCACACTATCATTATGTAAATACTCAACGTATGGAATGTATAGCTAGACTCATACTTACGCTTCGTTAGTCCGAGAATCGACTAAACTGTAGCTCTGATACCACTAAATGTAACACCCCTTACCCGTATTTGACACCTGAACCGGGTAGGAAGCATTACCGTGCTTAACTTGCTCAAACATACAACATTGATCCATAAAAGATCATTTCAAATTAAAACTTTTCATTCGAGACCTTAATGTCTTATTATAGGTCTACGAGACCCTAAACTTGCACACGGAGTGATTTGGGACCAAACCGGAAACATTTGAACACTTAGAAAATTTTGACACAAAATAAGGCCACACGCCCATATGAAGTGGGACACGCCCGTGTCGGCAGGCCGTGAAATCACATACGCCCATGTCCCTAGTTTGTGTGGATTTGTTTTTTACTTCGAACATACAGGGGTTTTCACATAGCCTGACACACGCCCATGTCCATAGCCCGTGTCCCTCACACGGCCATGACACAACCGTGTCTTCACCCGTGTCTAAAAACCTTGGCATTCTGATTATGACGTCATCATCTTAATAAGGTCACACGGCCAAGGCACACGCCCGTGTCCTTAGACCGTTGTCGAATTAAATTCCTAATTTTAGGTGCAGACTTCACACGGCCTGGGCACATGCCCGTGTCTTAGGCTGTGTCTCCCACACAGTTGAGACACATGGCCGTGCCTGAACCCGTGTGTTTACTACTAGGCATACTAACGTACCAACTTAGCATGCAGAGGTACACACTGCCTATCAACACACCCATGGGATGGCCTAGACACACGCCTGTGTGTCCACCTGTGTGGACAATTATAAGGCTATCTACCAAGCCAATTGGCACCCTACAAAGCAACCACACTTATACCATTTCAATGCAACATATATCATGACCATAAGACACTTCTAACACCAAAATCAATACATCCACACATAGGTTTACACTATATTCATCATGTGTATACCTTACTCATTACTCATCCCATAACACAAGCATGCACTTCATGAACTTCATCATCATTGAATATATAAACTTGTCAAGTATTGGCTAATTTCCAATGACCATTTACAAAATGAATTTAATGACTTTAACAGCCACACATTGGCTAACAAATATGACATAACACAAAATAACCAAGTTCCTATACATGCCATACTCAAAATTAATTAAACTATGCTATACAAAAGAGAAGTTGATAGTGTGATTCCGAACTCTGAAGTCCCACGATCCCTGAGTTAGCTTGGCGATACTACAAGGTAAAGGGAAATGAGAGAGGTAATCATGAAACTTAGTAAGTTTGCATGAAATAAATAGCAACATAAAGGCTAGTAATGTCATCCATCCATTGCATTGAATACAAAAACAAAGTCTCGAGCACATTGCAATAACTTACTCATGCTGACTCTCACCAATTACATGTCATGTCACATATCGTAAACATTTCTCGTGAATTACTTACATGTACCTGTATCACTTCATCACATAGCTTTGGCACTAATTTCATCTCTATTATAAGCTTAACTATTTATCCCGATGAATCACTTGGAATACCCGAGGATACCTAATCATCATCATACACATAAACACGATGCTTATGCCATATCCCAGATATGGTCTTACATGGGGTTACTTCTCGATGCCGATGCCATATCCCGGATATGGTCTTATACGGGATCTTATATCGATATCAATGCCATATCCAAGATATGGTCTTATACGATTTTTATATTCGATGCCGATGTCATTTCCTAAATATGGTCTTATTCGGGATCTCAATTCAGTACCGAGGCCATATCCCAGACATGGTCTTATACGAGACCTTACAAATCTCATGTCTTGATGATGATATCCTCTCACTTCTTAAAGTCCAACCGGGACTTCAACATCATAAATTTTCATCATTTTTTTCATTTAACATCATTACTCAATTTCATAGAAATAATAAACATCTTCACAAATATCAAACATTTTAAAACTTAATAACATGATGTTGAATTTATTACATACAAACTTACCTCGGTACGAAAAGATATGTGGAATCGTCCACTTTAGTCCACCACTTTGTTCATACCTCGGTTTCGGTCTGGGCTTCGTGTTTCTTGATATATAATAACAATTTCACTTGTTTAATGCTCACATTGACTAAAATAACTAATGAATCATACTTTGGCAAAATTATCGTTTTGCCTTTAGACTTTGGCAAAATTATGATTTTACCCCTAGGCTCGTAAACAAATTCTAATCAAATTTCTTCCTTTAACGAGCCTAGCTGAACATTTATTACTCATATAGAAACTCCCAATACTCATTATTTCACACATTTAACACCTATTTTACAACCTTTATAAAAAGGTCATTTTAGGTGTTTTCATGGAAACACCTTTCACAAAAGTTGTTTATTTAACAAGATTCATTTTCTTCCATAAAATTTCAGAAATCAACATGAACACTCACATGGAAAAGCCCTAGACTCTTAACCATTTTGCAGAATAGTCCCCTCATTAGCTAAATCATGTTACAAGGGTCCTAAAAGTAAAAAAAATTTCAAGAAAAACCACCAAAATCACTTACTTGCAAGGATGAAGAGTTGCTACCTATTTTGCTGCTAATTTTTGGTGGAGGAAGAAAAATGAACAAAGATGACATCTCTTTTTTCTTTATTTTATTTTTTTCATAAATTAGTCCACCTAATCCACCAACTTGACCAATTTTGACAATTCTTGTCCCCTATGGCCGGTCAACCATTACTAAAGGGGTTAATTGCACTTTAAGGGCCTCCAATTAATATTCTATAGCTATTAGACACCTTTAGCTTGTAAAATAGAACTTTCTCACTTTATGCGATTTAGTCTTTTTTGGTAATTAAGCATGCAATCGCTAAAATTAATGCACCAAAATTTTCATACACTCATACAATCATGTTAATTCACATACACAACTATAAAAATAATTTTCTCTGACCTCGGATTAGTGGTTCCAAAACCATTGTTCTGACTAACCCTTAAATCGGGTTGTTACACATAACTTTCAGTACTTAGGGTTTGTTTTTAATGAAAAATTATAACCTCTGTTGCTTGGGGTTTACTTAAGGTTACACACAAAATTAATGAAAAATTATAGCCTCCATCACTTATGACTTGTATTATAAAAGGTAAAAAATCAAGACAAATTAATTCATTGTGTTTTTCTTTATCAAATTCGATAGATGACTTCAATTCAACATTAGATAAATCTCTATTGATTTTAGTTTGTATAATATGAAAAACTTGAAATTTTAAATTTGATCCAATTTGAATTTAAATTTTATTAAGATGGAACAAAACAAACTATTTATACCAAAAACTTCGGAACCAAGTAATAATGGGTTATGGTGTATTGTTGTTTTTAAAAAATAAATAAATTATGTATGGATTATATAATAAATTTAAATTTTCCATGTTAATGATGTTTACTTTTTGTGTATTATATTGTTGATAATATAAGTAATGAGTTGCTTATACTTCTAAATATAATTTTATGTTTCTTATATATAAATAAAAATAAAGCATGCCACCACGTGAAGAGTTCCCGACTAAAGGATTGGAGGGTGCACCAAGTAATGATATAGGTTGGCACTTTGGAACTCCAGTGCCAAATGCGAAAGGAAATATCATATTTTAACTTTGTGGTAAAGTTGTGAAATGAGGAATAACACGAATTAAAGAGCACATTGCTCATAAAACCGGCAATGTTGCACCATGCCCTAATGTTACTGGTATGTGATACTTTATTATTTTTTTAAATGTTATTGTAAATTTATCAACAAATATTATATATAATTGATAATAATATAAAGTGTGAATTATTTTTATTTTATTAACAGGTGTCATTAGAGAAAGTATGATGGATATACTGAAGGAAAGCAACACAAAAAAGATAGACAAAAAGAGGAGAAAAGATGAATTCTTATCTCAATTAATAGAAGAGGAGGATGAACAGAACAAATTCATTGATGAGGTTTCTGCTATAAGGCAAGCAACTCGAGAAAGTATCCATTCACAACACGAGTGGCATAGAAGGGAAGAATTCAGATGAAGTTCTGGTGGTTGGGATAACATTTATGAAGAAGGGCGATCTTCTCATGGATTAGCTAGAGAATATCTGTAACGCCTCAAAATTTGGGCCTAGAAGTATTGGTCCTTGAGCAAGGGAATGGTTAGAAAACTATGCATAAAAGTTCATGTGAGCTAGGAAATGACACAATTAAATGTCTGCTCAAGTGGTTAAAGGTCCTGAGAGGAGTTGGAAAAGTCCTGGGTTCAAACCTTGGCTTTAGAAAAAGTTTTGGTTTTAAGTGGATAAAACCCTGGATGCTTGGATGTGGGCCTTTTAAGTTATTGTGTTAAAAAAAAAGACAGAAGGAAGCATGTGATCTAGTGGCAAGGTAGCGTTAGGAGTGTGTATGTGGTCAGGGGTTCGAGTGTTGGCATAGTATTATGATGGGTATTTATTTGCATCTGTGACGCCTAGTGTTTATGTTGTAGTGGAATTCTGCTGAGGTGGTTGTGGAATTGGTCTTGGGGGAGAGATTCAAGGGATATTGATGAAGGTTGGTGTTGGAGGATTTTGAAAGTGATGCAAATTGGTAGGTTGAGAGATTGTAGGAGTGGATTATGGGAGGTTGAGGGGAGTGATAGTAGTTGGCCAAAAAAGGGATTTCCCCATTATGCAAATTCGGTCAAAGGCTTTTAGGTGCCGAATAGGTAAGTGAAGACACTTTTTGCATTCAGCTAGGGGATTGGTTTTCCGGGGAATTGGTCTTTGATGTGCTTATTGATCACGTTTTGGTCACTTTTCTTTGGGAGCCAAAATTATCTTACTTCTCTTTTTCATCCATTTGGGTTTTGGCTTTTGTATTTTGGTTTGCTTACTGCTCTTCCTACCTCCCTTTTCTCACTGGCTTTTGTGAACTGATTCTTTTCCTTATCCTCTTTGGTTACTTATGCACTCTCTTCCTCTCTCCATCCTTTAGCCATTGTGACCGAGTTCATCCTTCTTCCCTTCTTTATTCATTCTTTTCAATTGCTCTATCACCATCTTCCTTTTTAATACCTTGGCCGAATACCTTGTTGCTTCAGATTCTTTACTCCTACATTCCG